>CM023453.1:55245132-55907632 GCA_013339765.2 Haemaphysalis longicornis
GAGAGCCACGAGCAGCTCAACCGCAGCGACCCCGAACTCATGCACTTCCACTTCGCCACCCTCGGACGCAGGTGCGTACACTTGGTGCACACTCGGTGTACACTCAGTGCACACTGAGTGCATATTCTGTGCACACTTAGTTGCAACTGGGAGAAAGGTTTAGGCAAATTTGGCGTAATGGCCAGGATATGAGGCTTTAGTTATTGCTGCTCCTGTTGCTTTGTCGGTGCCCCATCAGAGCAAGACTATCACTCTAGGAGAAACGTGTGCCATTTCGTACATCACACTGCAGGTCAAGGGGCAGACACCTCACCTGATCTCTTTTTTTTTTCTAGTGGATATATTTGAACGAAACTTGCAATGTTTATATATTTCAATGTGCATGTCCAAAATGTGGAATCATTTCTTTTTATGTGGCAAGTAATTTTGTTAATAAATTACCGAGTTTATATTCATCGTCTCTCTTTCTCTCTTCTCATATGGCAAAGCAAGCTGGGTGCAATGGTTCAGCTAAAATCACCTCCACAATTAAAAACACTCCTCCTCTTTCTTAGTCCCATTGCTTGCAAGTGCTATTATAAGATTCTTGAACTTGCTGCTTTGACCTTGTGTAAGCCTTCACACTGACCCTGCCATAACAGGTTCCCCACGCCTTATCCCGTTGTTCGGCTTTGTTTAAAGGGGGTAGACGTGCCGACGCTACTTTCAATTGCGTAGTTCTCATGAAGGTCGCCCTTGATTTCGTCCCGCAGATCCCACCGGCCTGGTCGACCACGTTCTTGGGATCTCTCCACTATGGAGGTGTCCGGAGACTCCGACTCCTCCGCGGCTACCTGCGACGCCCACGCTGCCGCAGCCGCCGCAAATGCGGCCACGCAGGCAGTGCCATGTGGAGCCGTGCTGCAGGCAGCCGGGACGTCATCCTCTTCTTCTGACGCCGGACCCAAGTCTTCGTTTGCGTCGTCCCCGTCTCCGTCCCTGTCGTCGGTGGAAGGGACGGCGTACGGCACCTTGCGTCAGCCACGGCGCGGCCCACCCTTGCCACGGGGAGCGGACGCCGGGCCGCAGAGCAAGACGCTGCTCACTTTGACAGGGGGTTGCGGATACGTGAATTGGCGGAGAGCCGCCGGCGACCACCTAGCCACCTCGCCGAGTGGCGACGCGCTTGTGCTCATCTGGGAAATGAAGGTCTGAGGCCCCCTTCCCATGCTGGAGGAGTCGTAAGGGTGGCCTTCGCAGTGGGGCCTTCTCGCTTTGTACTACCCCCAGTCTAGCGCTGCTCCCAAAAAGTCGCTTGCGTAAAGAGAGCGGCAGGATGGGTTGTCTCGCATTACACGCCATGTCCAGCCACTCTTTGTAAGAACTCGTTGTGTAGGGCTCGTTGGCTGGCACCCTGCTCGACACTTTCGCGCGCTAATTCAAGGAGGACAGATGTTGCGGTGTGCCCAGGAGCGGATGTTGGGTTCTTGTTTGTGCAGCTCGAAAAACGACTTTTTAGCCCAGTCTTTCTTCCGTCTTTTCGTTTGCCCTCGTATTCCCCTAGAAGTGCTGCTGTTCCCTTGAGATGCAGCTTGTCTTTTTAATTTAAGCAGTGACTCACACCATTAACAACAACTCCTGTTGGAACCCGGTTCACAGCCTCACTCACTTTCTGTTCGTGGCAGGCCTAGCTTTGTGCCGCTCATAGTAGTGCTCCTTGAGAGGTGAACTTTCTGAAGTGTCGGTGTATAGACTCAAGTTCTGTGGGGGCGTGAGAAAGTAACATTTGCAGGATACGCGAGATCATGCACTACTGCTACGGTGCTTTTTATTGATGTGGTGTGGAGCGGGAAATGTGTCCGTGGAGCCAGTCTTATCTCTTAACGGTTGCGCTTGTGAAGCGTTCGAGCTATCAACCGAGCAGCACATTTGGAAGCACCTGCGTTGGAAATTCAGAGCTACTGGTTGTAATCAAGGCAGCCTATTTTTTTTTCTTCTGAACAAAGCAGCTATTGCTGTTGTCTTTTTGCAACATGGCACAAAACTTTTTTTGTGCTGCCACTGCCTCCCCCGTTTTCTCTATTTAATTTAATATAAGGAAGATATGTTTCTTTCCACTGTAAGTTGTCACATAAAATTGAGCATAAGCACCGTGAAAAAGCAGTTATAATGGAAACCTGCCATGAACCGTTGCGTTGGAGGGTTTTGCCACTGTACGTGCCACACCGGTTGCAGGTTATATGGCTTTGATAAGATGATTCTTAGGGGAAGACCCTATTTTAGACAGCAGGAAAGCTGTGAAAGCATTGCTCGAGGACAGACAAGGTCGACAGGACACGTGCTGCTTTGTGGAACTGTTTTAGATTTTGCCCTGTGACCAGTGTATTTGAGCTGTCGCAGCTCCACACAGCAGAAAGAAAAGAGCGTGGTGCGCAGGTTATTGCAATGCCAAACGGCAGTAGCAAGTTAGTAGAAATACTGCCGAGTGTATTCTCCTTCTTGCTAAAGCGCGGAGCCCAGATTGCATTTTAAGCTTGCCAATGGGTGGACCGGGCAAAGGTTTGTGTGCGTTGTGCCGGCGTTTTGTTCTTGTGTTGTTGCTTATCTCATAATTATCATTCCCCAAAGAAAGTGATGGCCTTTTGTAGTTTTTCTCGTTGCGATAGGTTTCATGTTTCTGAACTATGGGGCAGCTGGTCAGCACTTCATTATGTTTACGGCTGCGAAATGCCTCGTCAAAAAAAGGAGTACATTTGGCTTCATTTTTAAACGAACACAAAGTGATGCTGAACGTTTGTTCAGCGTGTGTGATGTTTGTGTATGCGCCACCTGTTTTGTCACACCTGTATGGCTGCTTAGGTGGGAAAGATACCATTCTAAAAACAGCAACTTTAAAATATCGCCTGTTTTCTTTCCTTTCCTTTTATAAAAATGGCAGAAAACGTTCAGAAATGAGAAAAGAGTTAACCGTGGCAAAACATGGCTTATTTATTGAGCTCCTTCTGCACCGAGACATTTGCGAAGCTTTGTATCGGCCTACCTCATCTTATTTCAGCAGCTTTTGTTTGTTGTGCAGTTGAATGAGTGTCTTGTTGAACTAGCTTATTTATTATCTTCACAGCCACTGCTAAAGTATATTCAGCTCAGATGAGTGGCCAAAAATTTGAACTATGCCCATCTGCTAGCAGGTACCACACATTGCAGTACGAACCAAAAAGGGGGGTTATTTTGTGCGAAATATTTTGCGCCAAGCATTTTTCACTTGTCTTCGTTGCCGATTCGGCCTTTTGTAATAGCTGCTACTGCTTCAGTTTAGCTTTTGTCGTGTACTCGCGTACTGTATTGCAACAAACAATATGCCTTGCTATTCCACTGTGCGCGCAGAATCCACAAGTTTTTTGTAAATACCGAAGTTGCGCTAGTTGTGTTGTGAAATGAAAAGCGCTTTGTACCGACAAATTGAACTTGTCCACGTGGAAATTTGACTTGTTGGTGCTTACAGAGCATGAACGCAGCCCGTTTCCTCTCTGTTCATTTCTTTGCCAGCCTTCTTCTTGGCTTACCCATGTTGTAGCTGCCTGATCCAGTAGCTGGCTTAACACTACCTACAAAACTCAAGTTGCCAATGCTTGTTTTCATTCCCTCAATAGGGCTTGTAAGGCGCACAAATCTTCATGCTTATTTTCTGTTACAATCTGAGAATTGTAACTTAGGCAAACCTTTTTAGAACAAGCAAATGGTAATTTTTTGGAACTTGGTGAGTTCAGTTCCTGAACACATCTGGCCGTCCCTCATTTTACGCAGCTAGCGACAGTCTCATTTCTGTAATCATTTTTGTCTGTACAAGCGTCACTTAAAACGATCCGAAATCGAGGGCTGTACTTTTGTAAGGTTTGGGTCCTTGGTTTCAAAGCTCTTCCAAGTTCATGCAACAGGGGCACTCTTATGTGCGGCACATAGGCAGGTTTCTTTACGATGCCCTTTCCTGTTTTTCTCTTTTAGAAGGCGTCTTCCAAAACGGGCGATTGTCTCCCCGGTCTGAAAAAGACAAGAAAGCTTGTTGCTTTTATTGCTAGTCATTTTCACTTTTGCTCATTTTCTTTTTTCTGCCTCAGTTTATGAGCTGCCTTACTTCTTCCACCTGGTGCGGTGTTGCTTGGAAGAGAACTAACTGCCATTCCAGCAGTTTCGCAGGACAATGCAAATGCCTACTCTTTTTGTGCAGCCTGGCATCTTTAGTTAGTGCATCACACATTGGTGTGAAGGCTATCAAGAGCTTTAGTTTTTAACTAATAAGATCGGTGCAGAGGCTAACACTGAATGTTCCTTTTGTTTGCAAATGCTGTGAAGTTATACGAGTTCCTTGTTCTTAATTTCTTTAATGTGAATAGTAGCGTTGCACCTTTTGCAAGAATCCTGGGTATGGCCACTCCGGAAAATTTCCACGGACATCCACGACACCAAGTGTTGCTTCAGTTTGCATGAGTATAGAGGCCAAAGGGTTTGCAAACGGACACGCAAACATGTTTTCTTTTTAAATCTACCAAATACTAACGCTCTTTTAAATGTTAACCTGCCAGTGCTCCCTTGTTTTGATAAACTCAGTGTTCAAGATGAACTTTTGGCATCAGCAGCATTTGCGGGACACGCTGGTAGATTTTAAACCAAAGATCATAAAACGGCTTCAGACAGCTCGTTTGTTGATGCGCAAGCGGTCGTGTTGTTTAGGAAAAAAGAAGACCAGTGACCAGAGTGAAGGTATAATGCGTAGCTTTGCTTCCCATTGAAAACTCGTCAGAAGTTTGTCTCAGCGTTGCCAGGATGTGTAGGCCTGAGGTTGCTTGCAAACAACGGCACTGTCGGGACGGGCTAGACGCGCAGTCTTTGTGGCAGTCCGCTGCTCGTACACACTCGCCGAAACTTGCTGTTGTGCCTCAAGACCGCGAGTTTTGCCTGCAAGCAGTGTTTGTAAGAATTGCTGCCGCTCACTAACGCAGGAATAGGTAGGAAGCATAATTCTTAGGGACATGTATCGTTCTCAAGCGTGCCTGTATTGGTAGCCAGTTTTGCGGACGGAGCCGGTTAGGTAGAGTGCTTCTTTACCAAGTTTTCAGAGCAGTGTGTCGCGAATGTACTGGAAGCCTCGCAAAGCACAGCGAAACCTCCTTGTGGTTGGCTGCAGAACATTAACAAGAATACGCCTACAACTGAAATCGTAAAATTTTCGAATAAGATCCTGCAAGCCCCCCTATAAACGAGGCTTCATTGTACTTGACCTTGGAGTGCGTCGGGAACATAGACAATGTGGCTGACTGTGAACATTTGTCAGCGCTGTGTTCGCACGGTACTGAAACGAATCTCTCTCTCTCCGCTGCTGTTGGCTCAGCCAGCAGACGATGACAATGCCATGACTGTGCAGCAAAGCTGTGGTCGGCTGCTTTCACAGCTCTTTTTTGTACGATGGTAGCCCTTAGCAGCAAGGTGTGTGCATGCGTGTGGGCGTATTTGTGAGACATGCGACATGCCATTTGTGGCTGCTTGTGACACATTTTGCTTCCTCGTTGCTGTCCGTGTGTTGTGCGCCTTCTCTTCTTTGCTTGCGAGACTCTCCGTGTCATTGTTGCTACCTCCATTATTTTACACATTGTCTATGTAAATCTTGTGTGCGTTTCCTTTTCACCAGTTGTATTGAAAACATTATAGCGGGAAATAGCTAAGAAAATTGTTTTTTTGCGTGTAATTTAATGCCTCCTGTGTACATAAATATATACATATTATACATATATATATAAATATATATTGCGTGTCCATGTGCGTGAGCATGTATAGTCACGTGTGTGCGCTGTGAAGAAATAAGCCAGAAACAATCTTTGTACACTCTTGACGAGCTAGCCTAAGCTTGACAGCTGCGTTGTTTTCTTTTTTTTTGTTTTTTTTTTTTTTATTTTATTTTTATGTTATATTGCGTAGCTGCAGCGGACATTGTAAGAGCAAACATAGCCGCTTCCAAGTCAGTTCAAAGAAAAGGCAGCATCTACTTCAGCTTCTCACTTTATGTAAAATTATTATTATTTTTTTAAGCATTAGTATTTAATTGCATGAATACCTCATGTTGTTTTACTGTTGCTTTTATAAACTCTGTTACACTTCTGAACTTTGGTTTCCTTTACAATGCTTGCACAAATAAGAAAAAGCACAGTTTTGTGAGTGGGAGTTGCGTTGCGTGCGAGTACCAAAACTTGGGATGTACGCGAAAAAAAAAAAGTCTTATGTTTAGTTGGTTAGAAGTGCACACTTTTGTCCTGCCTTGTTTTTAGAACAAATTTTTCTTCGGAGAAAGTTTGTTTACTTCTGTAAGCATTACACTTCTACAATAAAGCAAATTTGTCTATATACAGCCTTGTGTTTGCCTTCACCAACCACACTTCTGTTACCCTACCAAGGATTACCAGAAGTGTGACCTCATTCGCCATTGGTGGCCTTTTACATAGGCTTCTCACCGCGGCCGCCACTGAAACGGAACTTTCAGGGGTTGTTTAGGTGCTGTTTTGATGGGCACCTGTCGCTGAGTTTCCCATTCATGCATTTCGTTCATATCAAGCTGTCTGACAGCTTTCTTTTTTTCTGTCTACGTACCTTTTTACAAGGCACAAGCGTAGCAGGTGCGATTTCATGCCACGTGATCTGCAGCAGTAACACGTGACTAGGCGAGGGTTTAACAGCTGCTTCGCTGGCTCTTGTTTACTCAGTCTCACCATGGATGGCATGCAGCTCAGCCCATTTGTGCACGCACTTCAGTGCAGTCAGAAGTCTGAATCCAATCATTTAGTAGATATAGCTAGACGGCCAACTGCAAAATCTCGAGCAAAGGCAAAGTTGGCTGCTGAAACACCAGAGCAAGCAAAGACGTACCTTTAACGAAACGCCGTGTGCATCGTCTGACAAACCGAGCCAAGCAGTTTCGCTCATAACTAGGTTTACAAGACTTAAGCTTGGCCCATTTTTTCGCTTATTTTCTGCACTTTGTCTTATCTACCTGTCGTAATCAGCACGCTACACTGGGCCTGAGAAGGAAACCGAAATTGTTGGAAGGGCTGGCGGCACACCAGTGCATTCACGTGCTCTCGTGCATAGGAATCCTTCCACAAACATTGTTCCATTTTGCAATGACCAACATGAACTCTGACTGCATCAACGGTGTTAAATTATGGGCTTTCACCGTCCCCTCAAGATTTTGCCGACGACACACTTCACAGTATACCATGGCTGTCTAAGACGAAAATCAAAACACTCGGGCGCACCAAGGCCACTGTCGGTGAGCGCGGTGCGTGTCACCTGATTTAGGCGAGCCTAACTGCTCGCTGTAAAGGCCCCTTCACAACTGCGACTGGAACAATTCAAGCAGTGTGGTTTTTGTCGCATCGCTCAAGTCGCTCTTGTCATGGCGACAAAAATTGGTTTTGACCAAATGACCAGAGCGATGCTGGGGGACTAGAGCGACAGAACTCGCGTCGCTTAAGTCGCAAGTGTGAACGGGCCTTAAACAGTCTGCATACATCACTCTGGTGTGCCTATGAAATTGTGCGACTTTACTTCGGCGTGAGTAACAAGTTCGAATTTAGTTGCAGTTAGCTTTTCTCTCGTGTACAGCAAATGTTGCACCGAGTGTACTAGCTCAATTTCGCCACCGAGACCGCGGCGCACGAGACGGCCGGCGTTTGGCCGGCTGTAGGCAGCAGTTAACAGAACCGAAATGAATACTGAACTAGCATTTATTCTCTGCATCTCAGTAAGTCGTTGCGGTGCGCTATCGACGCTCATGCAACGCTAGTTGCGAAGGACCTCCCTGTCCTTAAAGCCGTAGTCTGCATAGTCCGACGGCTTCGTCCTGTCGGCAGGCCTGGGCCAGTCGGGGTCGCCGGGCAGCGAGACGGGCCGTGAAAAGCGGAACACAAGCCCGCTGTGACGCTTCCAGCTGTGCTGATTGTACTTGTAGTTGTACATCAGAACCAGGCCGCCCACGTATATGAACAGCACCTTGGGGACGAACCAGCGCAGTGCGGGGGTCGCCGTGGGACCCAGAAACGGCTCGAGGCGGCCGAAAATGTAATCCATCGGGAAGCGGTAGAACCTGCGGAACGGATTCTTCAGCGCCCTCTCTAACTCGGGCACGTGACGGGGCTCGTTGGGTGACAAGTGCTGGTCCTCGAGCCACTTTTTACGCCAGGCGCGGTCGGCATCGGTGAACTCTGCGGACAGACGGGTCCTCTCGTCGGCGAACCGTCCCTCGATGCTCATGGGCCGCACGCCACCCGTGTGGGAGTGCGGCAACTTGCTCTCGTCCATGGCGGCGGCTTCGACGGCCGGGACGCCGACCTGAACGTGAAAGGCAAAGTGAGTGCTCTCCGAGGTACAGCGGATTTCAGATTTCACGTTACTGCTCGATCTCACCTTGCCTGTCCGTGAAAACAAGCGCAATCCCAAACCACTTGTGGAGATTTGCCCGACGCAATAATTTTTGCCGCACCGCCGAACAGCGGCGCTAGTGAAAGGGTAAAATAAACACTACGCATTTCTTGCGTGTTTTTATTTCCACAAATTTGCCTGTGCCTGCACAAAGCAGAAAATTAGTGCTAGTTTCTGACATGATTGTATATGGGATTTTATAGTGAGGTTAAACTTTATTGTAATAACCGCGAAGTAGCGACAGCAAACGTTCGCCGGTGTGGTTCATCGTCTGCTCTTGGACCGCAATCTGTCTCGTTAGAGCTAAAGCCCCTTCATCAAAAGCCGACGAAGGCACTTTAGTTAGAGTCACTAAATAAGCTTTTATTTAGGCTTCATGTATTCCTGTAGCCTTATTTAAGTGTCTCCGTGGGAGGCGATAGTCAGTACTCTGGTAGAAGCAACGACTCCTTGATCAGAGCTGTGGCTTGACAGCGGTGTGCTGTCAAGCACACCTATTCAAGCACACCTATTCCTATCCTGCTTGAGGCGTGCTTTTTCGCGACATCTGCTGTTTTATAGGAGTTGTTATGGCCTTTAAACAAGCTTGAAGTAATGCCAGAAGGTGCAGCTGAGTACACAGCAATTGCTCTATCGCGATGCCGTCACAGTGATATGACGTAACACCGTCCCGTTGTCGTAGGACCATTGTCGGCGTTGGCCACGTATCAGCGTTGGCCACACCCGTTATCTGGATCTTCATCCTGTCTTATTCACCGCTATATCCGGGTGTAGCCCGAAACAATATAACCCATTCCCGAAACGCCTTTCCCGTTTGCCCGTCCCTGTGCTAGAGTGAACTAGTATTCTAGTTCACTCTACCTGTGCGCCCATTCCCGATACGACCTTCGCGTTTGGGCCCTTCCCGTTACAACCCGTTCCCAAAACGCCTTTCCCATTTGAACTCGTATCGTTTCCACCAATTCGAATTTCTAAAAATACACGTTACCGTTTTTGAAAGTGTTCCCCAAAATGTGCGTCCAAGGAACGAGTCATGCATTACAGGAGTACTGACACAAAATTTTGATACCTAAAAAATTATATAATTGGCTTCAGTAGTTTGTACAGATGCCTCACAGAAATTTTTGCAGCGATCCGAGGCCGGAATCACATCTAAAATCGATTTTGATTGTCCCGGCCGTGAGCCTCTACAAATCGGCAGCACTAGCGCAATCGCTTTCGGCGTGTCTGGCCGGTTCAGGGTGACGTCATATAGTCGTTTTCGGAACCGGAAACGATATCCTGCGCTGCTGTTGTCGGTGGTATTCGTTTGGGCAGGAGACGTGGGCGTAGCTGTGTGAGCAATGCTTGTAAACGTTGCGTGTTCGACGTCTTTGCTCTTCAGTTCGTTGCCGGCGCATGGTGTTCGGCACTGGTGACGAAAACTGAGCGATGTCGACGGGCACCGCGGCGACGCGGCGATGCGCGTCGCCGAGCTCGCTTAAGTTGTGCTATGGCAAGCTCGCGGTATGCGAAGTACTGCTCGTGGAAGCCTGTCCGAGCAAATCGACGACGACGCCAAGATGCATTATTTTCCACGCGACGACATGCGGCGCTAAACGTGGACTGAGTTCGTGCGCGCCGGCGGCCGCAAGGACTGTCGCCCAAGCCAGCGGGCTCGGGGTTGCACGTACGGGTCACCTTGGGTGTTGGGAACTTAGTATCGTGGCGACTATTTGATCGCTGGTATCTGTACAACTGCGAATGACCATCCCTTACACAACTTTTCACCACACTATCATCCCCTTTTTCGCATATGAAGATTTATTTTGGCAATAATTTCCGTTCCAGCGATCGGCGACCAAGACATCTGCCGCGGCCTGCTTTGATTCTAGCGCGCAGGTGGCGCCATCTTTCGGCCGCTCACCGCACCGTGGTGCCGGCAGTGCTGGGCAGTGGGTGGATTGCAGGCCTTCGAGAATAGCTTGATAGGTAACATTGTCAAACGCACTTTTGACGTCAAGTGCGAGCATGGCGCTCTTGTGTTGGCTGCTGAGATTATCCAATAAGTATTCTTTAATTTGAAGAAGGACGTCCTGCGTTGAAATTGCTGGGGGAAGATTTCAACGTGGATATCTCACGGCCCCCGATGCCTCCATGGTCGGAGCGCCTAAAGCGTAGGCTTACCATCGCGGCAAATATCTGAACACAACTCCTAGCACAATTTTCAACACACTAACATCTACTTTCTCGCATGTGGAGCTTCTTTTTCGTGATCAGATTGATTAGAAGAGTGGCGACAAGCTGTTGCTATCACGGTCTGCGCCGGTTCGAGCCGCAGTGATATTAAAAAACGGACGACGGCGAAGACATCGCCGGCCTAATCGCCTGGCCAAATAAAGTTGTTCTGTCTGTCGGGTGGCAGCGACTCATCCGAGTCTGACGATTCAGACGACATGTCGACTGCGCGGGCGAGTCGCGGACCATGTGAAATCGTAGCAGACGATGCGGCGAACACATGGAGGAAAGAAAAACGTCCCTGACGTCACGGGTGAGACCGTGACGTAAGGCTGGCCCGCTTGCAGGCTGGCCTTCGAACGGCCATTTTCCCGCGCGGCGACCAAATTTGAAATTGGTTGCAATAAACGTGCTATAATTAATTCTGTGTTGGTGGCTGACGGCTTTCGGTTCGATTTTCGTAATTACTGGGCCAATAGGTATTCTTTACAGCATAAAAACTGAAAGCGAGAAATTTCGTGTCAGTACTCCTTTAAGCTACACATATATGGAAGGTATTCGCAGTTTCTATAGGATGTATGTCATAATGCTAGGCATGTCACAAGCGAACAACGTGTAAACATTTGCAGAAAAAAAGAACCGACCGGGCGCCTTTTGGTGGGGTTTTCAGAGTTGCCGTGCGGAGCTGTCCCACGTCAACAGTGGCCGTGCGGTCGGTGAGAAATTCGCGCACATAACGGTAGACTTTCTCTCCGCAGTGGGTGGATTGCAGGCCTTCGAGAATAGCTTGATAGGGTAACATTGTCAAACGCACTTTTGACGTCAAGTGCGAGCAATGGCGCTCTTGTGTTGGCTGCTGAGATTATCCAATAAGTCTTCTTTAATTTGAAGAAGGATGTCCTGCGTTGAAAGTGCTGGGGGAAGATTTCAACGTGGATGTCTCACGGCCCCCGATGCCACCTGACTGCTGTCCTGCGAGGTCGAGAGGTTTAGGTTGGCGGGTTACAAGACAGTAGGATGCCTACGACGTGGGAGGGAAACGGGCAGCCCCATGTTTATCCCGTATAATAAACTGTCGTCCTTCCAAGTTTCATTCAGCTAGTATTTAGGCTCAATCGCAAATTACGAGCAAACGTGTTTTGTTTCGTGCAGTCCTTGCACTGCGCACAGCTTCGGTGGTCATTTTTTTCTTTAGAAAGTAAGATCAGTAGGCCACTGGTTTTTGGCGGGTAGTTCAACTGTTTGATGGGCAATTTTTCGCTAACGGCAGTTGCCGATGCGCCTCTAATATCCAAATAAGGGTTATTTGATTGAAACCTCTTGAGCCTTGGGGGATCTAGCAATCTACCTATACAAAGCTGGCGTCTGTACAGCTGAAGGCCCGATGATTGGCTTACTATAAAACAACCAGCATGCAGCCTACAGGAAATAGCGAAGCAGTGCCTTCCCGGGTACTCACCGTCGTCTACCAGTTTCTTCGTACCGCGTACCGCGAAACGCTAAAACACTCGACATCAATTAAGGTTTGCTTTTAACACGGGACGAGATAGAGGGGAAAAGAGCAGTGTGAGAGTGGCTTGAAGAGAGCGTGTGAGGGGGCGGGGGTGGGGCAGAAGATTTGTTCTTCGCGGACATTTGCACCAAAGCAAGCAGATACGCGGTCAATTTTAGTATTCCTCGTGCCATTGCGTCGGAAAATTTGTGTATCCGTGCTTACGCGCCTACAACGAACCTTCAGCAGAGTCTCCTTTAAAAGTTGTGTCTTTATTTTCTCTTTATCCAGGAATGTAAATGAGTGCACATATGTGGGCGCAGTGCGTGACGACGCGATCACTTCTTGAAGCCCCAGTGGAATATCGGGCTGAGTATGGGCCACTTGATGTACTTGGGCGAGGCGAAGTACTCCTTGATCTTGGGCAGCGCCTCAAAGTCCCGCAGGTATCGCTGGACGGCCGGGAAGTTGCAGAAGGCCTCCTGCTTGTACTCGCGGTTCCAGTCGAGCCCTTCGTAGAGGATGAAGTCCACGTACGTGAGCCGGTCCCCGGCGGCCCACTTGTGCGTCGTGAGGTGCTCGTCCCAGCACTTCAGGGCCTGCGTCAGGTTGGCCTCGTGCATGCGCCGGCCGTCCGAACCGCTCGGGGACATGGCGGCCACGATGAGGCCCCACATCAGGTCATTGGCCTGCTGCTCCAGCAGGTCCAGCAGCGCCGTCTCTTCAGCCCCCCTGCAGAGGGAAACGCAATGAGAGAATGCCTGTTGCACACAATGATCTGAAGGAAGAGGAAGAACATGAATGAATGAATGAATGAATGAATGAATGAATGAATGAATGAATGAATGAATGAATGATTTTTATTAGGGTAAGAGGTCTGAGGCCCTGGTTTGAGTTAGGGCGAAAGGGTGATGGGAAGACGCATATTACAAAGGTTAGAGGAAATCGTAGTTGTTTAGAGTTTCTGTTCGTGTTAGTTGCAAGCACAGTTCGAGTGTTCACATAGCGCTAGTCGTCTGTTATGTGAAGCATTGTCCAGGAGGTTCACACAGTCCCATTCACAAACCCTTAAGAAAAGTGAATGGAAAGGGTGAGTGGATCCGCCACTAATCAACATTGTATAGACCATTTCGGGCAGCAAAGTCGGCTACCCTTTCAAAAGTTCGTGGACCGCTTCTAATTAGCTCTGAGTGCGCCCTTAGAGACTGCAGGGTTGCTTGAAACTTGAGGAGTTGTTCTCTGCCAGTTGAGAAAGCTGAACTAGACCCAATTAGATGAAAGAGATCGGAGATAGCCTGCGCTGCACACGAAAGGTCCATTTAGACAAAGAAATGCGTGTTCCTGTCCATTTATTAAGCATTTATTCAGTTCTAGATTAGGGGCAGTTTGGTGGAATCCTTAGTCCAGGCAAGCCGCGTGCTTTCGCTGCTCGGGTTGCCCGCAGGATCCAGCTCCGCCGGTCTCGCAGGTCCGAACTGGGGCTGACTTTTCAGTTTCGTCCATTTCATGTCCTTTTCAAGGTGTCCATTACGATCGATCCCTGACTGGATGAGAGTAGATGATCTAGCTGCGACGCAGCACAAGAAGGCGAGGAGTCAGTTTTGTGCACGTCATTGGTCAGAGGCCTCGATGGTGCACCTATGGGACCGTTGAAGTAGACGCGAAATGGACATGTCTTTCTGAAACGGACGCAAGTCAGAATTCTGCACCTGGTCATTGCGCATTCCCGGATTGCTCCGGAGTAGGCTAGGAGACTAGTGAGAGGCAATGGTGTAGGCAGAGGTATACTGGAGTTCCTCTATACAGCTCCCTGCGGTAGATAGTGGAAGTGTAAGGTATACGAGGTAAGGGGAGTGGCGGGGGTGTCGTATTCAGGGAGGCTTTATGTGAAACGGCTTGAAGTCGGTAGGGGGGTGGGGGGAAACGCAAGACCGGCTATTTTTTTTTTGTCCGAATAAGTGCACGATGCTTGACAATTTCAGACACAAACAATTCTGGACACATTTGTACCAAGGCCTGATTGACCAGAGGAGTCATGTGTGTCCCTCTGCCAGAGCTGAATTCGCGGCATTTATAAGCTTTCTCGACTTTTTCCCGTCAGTCTTAGGAAACATTCTGTGTGTGCCCCTTACTGTTTTACTGCACTGAATATTATCAGAATCTAGTAGTTCACAAGTGAGGACGTCAAAAATAGGAATTTATGTCAACATATCCGGAATCGACACTGCCCCGCTGGCGATGTCGCTGATGACGTCAGTTGCTGTCGCGACGTCGCGTCTGACGCTTCAGTTTTGCGGGAACCTGGTGGCCCAAAACGAACACTTTTCGAGCAAATCACCTCAGAGCGTCCTTGTGGTGACGTTGAGGTTGTGCCTTTATTAGTAGAACTCCATGGGGGTCGGGCTATTTAGACAGCGGGCGAGCGGAGCTGTTTATTGGTGGCTTTGCCTGGAAGTTAACTTTCACTGTAATGTCGACTTTGCAAAAAAAAAGTTTTTTGCGTGCCTCCAGTAATTAAAAAAAATCAACAAATAATAAAAAAAAATTCTACCGCGTAAACCAGAACGAGACGGGAGGAAAAAAGGTACAACGAAATTGTACTGCACTATATACATACACGGCGGAGAGAAGGACGAAAAAATACGTTTTTCGGTATACAACAACAACAACAGAGCCAACCTCTAACTGATCTTTATTGGAACGCAAAATAATAAGCAGAGGCTCATATGCGAAAACATTTTCCGCCTTAGGGACGTCACGAATTCTTGTTAGGACATTAGAAGGTAGTTTGTTAAATGTCGGCCAGTACAACAGACGAGGGTATAAGCGTCTCGAGTGGAGCCAGTTGGTTCATTCTAAACATACAAAACAGCGCAAAAAACGAGGACTAAGAAAGAAGGGCACAGACGAACGAGGCGAGGGTATAATGCATGCCCTTCGAACACATCCCTTTCCTGTCTGTCGCTAGAACATGCCAAGATTGGTGCAACACAGAAATGCATGGCACTTGCAACGCTTACAACGTACGACCGATTGCCATAGGCGTTGTTAGTTAATAGTGGCTAACAGCGTCAAGTAATAGTGGTTAGAAAGAGAGAGGGTAATTTCAAATTGGTCTTTTCAAATGCCAATGCCCTGTAATGGAAGCGTCGTTTCCCGCCGAACAAAATTCTATCGTGGTATATAGTGTCCACTCACACGCACAAATGAGAGAGAGAGAGAGAGAGAGAGAGAGAGAGAGAGAGAGAGAGAGGAGAGAGATAGAGAGAGAGAAGAGAGAGAGAGAGAGAGAGAGAGAAGAGGAAGAGAGAGAGAGATAAGAGAGATAGATAGAGAGAGATAGAGAGGCGAGACTTTTTTGCGGCAGGAAGACACTTGGTCTAGTAGGGGAAGTGGGAGTAGAAGGTGGGGTGTTTGTGGCTTGGGACATCTTGAAAACGTGCAGTTCAAACCGAACCTGGTGGGCTCTTTGAGAAGGCGGGAGAGGCCGGCCGCGTGGGGTGAGGAGAGCAGGCTCACGGCTCTAAACTGCTTGCATTAGACCGCTTTCTAGAGAGTAGCGCGCAATTAAAGTCAGCGTGGAGGGTTCCACTGTACGAGGGTCAGTGTAGGAGGAGGAGGAATTTAGAGGAGGGTTGAAGGTCCTGTAACACGTAAATTTCGGACAATGCCAAATTAGGTGCTGGAGATTGGCGGGTGTGTGGGAGGCGCTGAAGGGACATCGAGGCGGCAGGGATGGGGTGTATCATATACGGAATGTCTCTGGGGTTAAGCTAGCATTGGCACAATATTTGTTTGTAGAAATTTCGGCTGATCTTAGGAGCGGGGGGGGGGGGGGGGGGGGGGGGGGGGGGGGAGAGGGGGGGGTTGAGGGGGGCCACGAACAAATGTAAGTTGCACGTTTTAACCGTGATCTCTTCAAGAGTTGATCAGAAAGCAAAACCTGAACTTGAAGCCAGACAAGAATCTATGGGTGTTGCTAGGAGGCGCGTCATTGGCCGGAGCAAAGGCAGCGGGTATAGCCTCGACACAGCAGGGCGTGTCCGCCTATACTGTAATACTCACTTGGGCGCCAGGTCGTGCTTCCTCCCCAGATAGCGCATGATGGCGACGCTCTGCGTCATGTTGACCTCCCCGTCCGAGTAGTAGGGCAGGTTGGGGAACTTGAGGCCCAGGCAGTGCTTCTCCTTCAGCCACTCGGTCTTCTCGTAGGCGGGCGCGGGCCCCAGCTTGTACTGCTTGTCCTCGAACTGCACGCCCTTGTACACGAGCAGGTTGCGGATGCACTGGGCCAGCCCCCGCACATTGGTGTAGCCCACCACTGGCGCCATGGCTCTCCTCCGGCTGGTGACGGAAGAGGTGAGGAGAGCGAGCTCGGGATGCGTGCAATAGAGTTACTGGGGCGAAGTAGTCAGCTTAGCCTGTGTTCTTCTCCGTCCGTGCTGCGAAAACGGGCCTCGACGGAAGCGATTCTGTAAAAAGCGCTACTTGACTACATCCGGCCTTTCTTTCGTATATGGCGAAACACATTAGCGGAAAAATACGCGTCTGCGTACGCGTCTCCCGCCCCGAGAATTGGGTTGGATGCCGGAAGACCCCCGAACCGGCCACTCCCGCGCCTACATATTTCGCCGCACCGCGTCGGAATATAGGTTATAGGTTGCAGGCGGGAGACCGGTTATAGGTGGCAGACATGTCTCTGCAGCCTATAACAGGTTTTTGGGAGAACGAATGGAGCCGTCCGCTGGGGCCCGTTTCTGTAGCCCGGTGGGAGAAAGAAACAGGCTCAGGAGTGAAACTCGTGCACAGCAGTGTACGCGGAGTATCTGCAGGAGATAAATCATCCAATAAAAGCACACGAACAAAGAACAGCAAAAAAAAATGCGGAAAGGGACGTACGCATGGCAGATTGTCGTATTATAATTATCGTGAAAATGTATTCATTCTGTCCCTATTGCTGTCGAGATACGCTATCTCTGCGAGTCGTGCTACGGAAGATACGCTCTCGCGGTATATATGTTTTCATGAATTTGTAAGGCATTGAGTAGCTCGCACCTTCGTCTATCTCGATAGTGCCCGAGTGCCCTGAGTGCTGAGCTGATGCTGTTTAAATTATCGCCAGCGGGGTCACGCGGGTTGCGTCAGAACAATCTCGGTAATCAGGCTAGCTTTGCATTCCACGGCTCGTACACTTTGTAGGCCTGTTTGGAGGAAGCATCCATGAATATTTAATAAAGGAACACTGCAAATATCACTTATGTATTGGTTTCCTGCCTTATATTTGCGTAATGTCTTGTTCTTGTTCAACAGTTTTGGCAAGTATAAACACTGCCACCGGCCTTAGACGTCTAGATTTGGCTTTGGGTATATAAAACTATTGCACAGCTACTGTTTCACTTTGGCCGGGTGGCTGAATGGAGTCACAGGCAGACAGGCGGACAGGCAGACCAAAATTTCTGCGTTTAAGTAGCCCAAGAAATACGTCTTTAAAATTGCCTGTACGCGTGCTATCCAGCTTGACGCGTCAAGGACAGGCTGTATTTGGAAGGGAGCGGTTTTGCATATTTTTACGTTTAGTTACGTACGCCCCGCAGCAATGAAGTAGAAATGATCATTTCGGGTAAAATCAAATCGAGAATATCAGGTAATCTCAGGTTTTCTTAATCCTTATGGATATTCAGCTTCTCTTTTACATTTTTATGCGACTGAATTCGACTTGCATAAGTTCAGCACAATTTAATATCCTTTAAAAGTTAATGTTAAAAAAATATACACTAAGATCAGTGAAATTCAGCAAAGTACTCACTTATGCGCCGATGTTGTTATTCGCGCTTCAACGGCAAATCCGCTGGCTGAAACGCCGGTGAGACAGCGGCTTCCGACTAAGCTCAACCGTCCGAGTGAGATTGGAAACGACTGCCACCCTTGTTCTTTATAACTCCAGCCGCAGCGGGTGCGAGGGGTTCTGATAGCCTATTAAGGCTACAAATATAATCAGGCGGCGGTCGTCAAGAGCTCTCTAAATATCACGATAAAAGCCAACACGCCCCTATTTCCCCTTTCCCAGCCCCCTTGTCTTCGTTCCACAACTTTCTCTCCGTCTGGAACGCACTCCGTATTCACTGCACATGTCAGTCCTTTCTCGCGCCTGCTGCATCGATAAAGAAAGGTTAAAGCAACTGTCCAGCTGGACAGAGATGATGTCTTCCATTTAGCGTGCGCTCGAAAGCACGCAGTGTATACGAAAGAGAGGCCGAATACTGGTCATGTTTCGCAGCGTTTCATCCGGCGTAATTATGCCGATGCTCGATGATGACGCACTTGTTCACCGCAGTAAATATTTGCGTCAGTAACGAAGTGCAAATGTGTTTTCGATGACTCGTATTTTCATACTTTTTCCCCTTTCCTACTCTCCCCCATCCCCTTCAGGGTATTATGACCTCTCCCAATAAGCAGCCAATCAATAAATCAATCAATCAATCAATCAATCAATCAATCAATCAATCAATCAATCAATCAATCAATCAATCAATCAATCAATCAATCAATCAATCAATCAACCAACCAACCAACCAATCAATCAATCAATCAGGAACGGAGGGAGCGTTGTTTGTTATTACTTTGACATGCTCGGTGGTTAGCGAACTTTGAACTTCTTTTGCAAACCATATCTTAGCGACCCCGGCAGGAATTTTCGGAATCAATTTTCCGGAGTCGCTTTTCTGAAGATTGGGGGGGGGGGGGGGGTAAGGTTCTGACGTCAGGCTAGTTTAGTCACAATGCTAAACCCCGCTGAACTGTATCGTATGGCAGCTAACTTGCCGTGGCAGAGGTCAGTCAAGAACACACAAGGTGAATGAATCGCCAGTACCAACGTTTATTAGACACCCGATCATTCTCGCTGGACGCGTCGCTCGATCACCGGCAAGACCAAACTGGTCAGGCCGGGAAAGCAGCATGAGGTGGACAAAGGAATGTAAAGGAAAAAGGTTGATTGATTGATTGTGGGCTTTAACGCGTCGACGCAATGCAGGCGATGAGGCGCGCCGTAGTGGAGGGCTCCGGATTAATTTGGACCTCCTGGGGATTTTTAACGTGCGCAGAAATCTTGTACACACGGGCATTTTCGCTTTTCTCCTCCATCAGGAAAGCGGGCGCCGCGGCTGAGAATCGAACCCGTGACCTCGTGCTCAAGGGATCTTTAACGTGCGCCGAAATCTCGTACATACGGACGTAAAGGAAAAAAGGCGCCTACCTGGTTGTGTTCTACAAGTCCGAAGATCCCCCGATCTTCGGCCCACGCTGGAGGACCAGCATCCCCAGAACTCCGGTCAGGCCAGTCTCGGAGGAGGGGAAGAGGGGGGGGGGGGGGGGGTTGGGGGGTAGGGTCCCTAGATAATTCTAGGGACACTACTGGAGGGGGGGGGGGATATACCCGGCATTGGCTTCACTGGAAGGTCGGGAGAACCTCTCCTATCGCTTTCGCGACTGGCCAGGGAGAAAGAGATACTGCTCCGCGATTTTCACAAGATTAATGATATAAGCATAAAATATTACGTAGTGTTTTCGTCCCCAGCTGGATGATTTGTCAAACAAATAACATTAAAAGTAGGCACAGCAGGGTTTTCGAAGTTCGAATGTGCAAATACGCCGCACCATAAGAAACAGACAAAAACCGTCTGTGACGAGTTATACCGCGCGTGCTTCACTTTTTATAAAGCGCACTACCATTTTCTTTCTTATCAATGCTAACGTCCAATTTTTTCTGTCTCCTTCCTTTCCGCCTATCACACTGCGTCGAAATGGGGGAAGTACTCATAATTCATTTTTTTTTTCACGAATCAAGACATTACGAAAAAGAGTACACTGCGAATTATGGCCTTTTGATATCGTGCACGGCTTACTCGTTTCGAAAAGTTGGAAAGAATGACTTACAAAAATGGTTTTTGTATAACCCAGAACATCTTGCCTGATAATAACGAAATATCAAGACAAACGGAGCACGCTAAAGGTTCCGACATGGTAAAAGGCGCGACAAGACGGGGATTCAAGAAGAGACAGTTACACGGGACGAGGGCTAGACATAGCGCTCGTGTCTCTTCTTGTGTCCCCGTCTTGCCACGCCTTTTACCATGTCGAAGTCGTATCACCAACTAGCCCAAATTTCAGCGTTGAACGTCAAAGGTGTCATCTGAATGAATCCTCACGTATTACCGTATTTACTCGCATAATGATTGCACTCGCGTAATGATCACACCCCTGAAGTTCGTCGTCAAAATACAATTTTTTTTTTATTTCCCGCGCAATGATCGCACACTGAACTTGCCGCAGCCATATGCTGTGTGTGTGCCAAGTCCAGCTGACGATGGTCGTGCTTACCTATGTTTCCTCGGAAATTCCTCCTCTTTCAAAGCGAACATGGCTACATCATTGTCGCAGACTTGCCGCTATTAGCGATATCGGCATGCATGAGTTCATTATTGGTGCGGGAGAAACTCTCACTAAATGCACATAATGTACTCACAAGATAAAGAAGAAAACGCGCTCAGCTTGCTGCGTCGGCAGCCGTGTCCCGCACTGTGACAGCAGCTGCCACTTATTGGTCGACCTGTTCTCACCTCGCAGCAAACTCTTTCCAGCGCGTTCCGTAATTCATGAAAACACCAGATTTTGAGTCACTTTGCTACGCTGCTGGCGGTTGTCCATGGAGTATTGTTATGTTTTTATTGATTACGTTTATTATGTTCATGAGACCTTCCGTAAAAGTTCTGACCTCCAACTTGCTTGCGTTTTCTGCGCTGAAACTTTTTTCGTGAAAAATTTACCTCGCGTAATGATCGCACCCCTAAATTTGCATCATATTTTTGAAAAAAGAAAGTGCGATCATTACGGGGAGTAAATACGGTACTTACCGCACCAGCTGCAGTGGCTCCGTGGATAAGGCATTTCGCTACTAAGCGCGGGGTCGCGACTTCGATTCCCTACCCTGGTTGCTATTGGGATGCAGGAGAAGAATCAAAACGCTTCTGATGCACGAAGCTTCCGCGCTCGTCGAAGGAAACTGAGTCGTAACACATCATTACAGTGTTCCAGGTAGCACAGTTCTAGCTTCGGCGCTCGGAATATCACCTTCAATTTTTATTTATCACCGTTGAGGCAACCTCAGCCTGGACTCCATTTATAAGTATAAGTGGTATGCAGAATTATAAAAGGCAAAATCAAAATGGAACAAGTTGTCGGTAATATAAAACAGGTAAAAATGGAACAAGTTGTCGGTAATATAAAACAGGTAAAAATATTTTTGAGGTCAACGCTCTCATACGCAAAGCGTACAAGGCAGCACGGACTTGTCGACTGCACAAGCACCGAAAAGTTCCTGGGCCTGGGAGTGCATAACACCTTTGAAGAAATCGCCGAGGCGCAGAGGACCGCCCAGCTCGTGCGGCTATCGGAAACAAGAACGGGCAGACAAGTGCTGCGTGACCTAGGCCTGGAGCCAAAGCAAGGGGGACCCGAGTATACAGACGCGCATGTACCAGAAGCAATGAGCAGACGGTTGCGGGTATGTCCTGTGCCAAGAAATATGAACCCCGAGTTCAACAAGGACGGCGGGCGGCGAGGGCCAAGGCCCTCATCGATCTCCATGCCAAAGACAGGGGTGCTGTGTTTGTGGATGCGGCAGAGTATCCAGATGGCAGAAGAGCTTTCGCCGCAGCAGTTGTATGGGCAGCGACCGGTGCAACACGGACTGCGGCGAGTGTGCCTACTCGAGCGGCGCATCGAGCAGAGGAAGTGGCCATTGCCCTAGCCATCGCCGACCCCGAGTGCACGACTGTGCTCTGTGATTCTAGGACGGCAGTGAAAAACTACGCCAGAGGAAGAGTGTGTGGTGAAGCCGCACGTGCGTTGCGTGCGGTCGATCTCGCGAGTGAAAGTAGGTGTGTTGTGATTAAGTGGTTTCCGGCGCACATGGGCAGTGATGTCTCGGATCGCGGCAACGCAAACCACAACGAGACGGCGAACGCGGCGGCACGAGGACTAACCAACCGTGCCGCTGCTACTGCGGTCGACCCGACGTGGTGGCGGGGAACTAAGGACAGGATGCCCTCTTACAATGAAATCGTGAAGTGGTACAGACTAGATAGAAGGACTATGCCACCACCTCATCCGGGCTTGACCCGTGAGGAAGCAGTAATATATCGACAACTACAGACAGCGTCGTTACTCACCCCGGTGCTGATGAAGCACATATGTCCGAGTGTTTGTATAAGTGACCTTTGTTCTGTGTGCCGAAAGGAGAGAGCCACTGCGGCTCACATCCTTTGGGATTGTGCCAAGGACCCGCACCAAGCTACAACGATGACAACGATCCCGCCGCGGCTCGAGGCCGCAATGCGTTGCTACGATCCAGAAGTCCAAGCCCAGGCCGTCCAGCAGATCTCGGTGGCCCTCGAAAGGCAACGGCCGAGCGAAACCGGAGGGAGGCTGCCACCCCAAAACAGGGGCAGGCGCAGTCGACCAAAGGGAGTAGTGAGGCCGCGGCCGGAGTGGAGGCGCCAACAGCCGGGAAGACGTCATGGCCGCGTCACGGTGACGCCTTCCTTACATGGGACGGCTAATCGTTCTGCAGGCATTTTTAATAAAGTTGCTTCGCTCGCTCGCAGGTCATGGGTTGTCGATAATAATAAGGGTACTGCTTTGTTATGTATCCAGCTGCTATTGTTACATTTTGAGGGGGAACACTTCTAATGCCATTTGTTATTTATGCGTAAGAAGCCCGTTTTGCGTTGTGCAGTGTTTTTTACCATTATTTCTGAGCACAGCATTCGCTGAGGTATCACATCTTGCAGTGCTTGGTTAGTGACTTTTATTTTATAGTGTCCTCATTCGCGTCCTCTTAAGACTGCCCAGCGGTGCACAAGAGCCATGCGTCTTCTGCGGGCTCGTACTGAATAAATCTTGATATTATTGGTACTGTAGTTAATATTTTTTTTTGCAGATGCCGGTTTTGTTTGCTTGTTTGTTTTAGGTTTTCCTTGTACCCTGAACTTTTCCCCGGCTGAGTGCCGACGCGCGCTATTTTAAGTTTTATTTTATTCTTTCAGATTTAAAAAAAATTATTTCTCTTCCAAAGTATTTTGCCTTAATTGATATCTTCTTTTTATTGTTTTGTACGTGATGTACCAGCACTAAAACCCCAGAGTTGTTCCTGGGCGCCTGAAATAAAGATTGCTTGGTTGATTGATTGATTGCTGATTGATTGATTGATTGATTGATTGATTGATTGATTGATTGATTGATTGATTGATTGATTGATTGATTGATTGATTGATTGATTGATTGATTGCAAGGCAAATCGCAGAGTGCGCAGTGAGTATTTTTAATCACTGTAGCAGAAAGGGTGGTTGCAATCGTACTAGTGTAAATGTTCGACAGCGTAGTCCTGTTGCATAGTGTTGCAGCCCTTTTCATAGTTCCATACAGCCCAGGTACCAGTATTCATCAAAAATGTAATCCAGTAACTTATGACTTAATAGCTGCGATATCAATTTACTGATATAGTCTAAATGCAATTGAGATTACTGTCTTCATTGCATTTACGTCGAAGTGCCGACCTTCCGAAACAAACGGCCGTGCCAAGCGAAAGTGGCGCTCGCGCTCCTACATGACCAGAGCGGCAGCACTCCATATATAAGGCGAGCTAAGCGTCGCGATTGTGTTGTTGTTTGTGTTTTCTGGCGCAAGGGCATAAAGACACTTCAAGTTGATGATTGGTTGTAGGGTTTAACGCGCCAACGCAACGCAGGCGATGAGGCGCGCCGTAGTGGAGGGCTCTGGATTAATTGTGACCACCTGGGGATATTTAACGTGCGCCGAAATCTCGTACACACGGGCGTTTTTGCTTTTCTCTTCCATCAGAAAAGCGGCCGCGGCGGCCGGGAACCGAACCCGCGACCTCGTGCTCAGAAGCGCAACGCCTTAGCCACTGAGCCACCGCGGCGGGTGACTCTTCAAGTGCAACTGCATGTAGCCTCGTCCTATTCTCGGAATGGCTGACAAATGTCAGTAGAATATCATCCGATTATAACCTTAAACGGTCGTCTTCATGTTTTAAGCTTGGGAATGCCAGTGAACTCGCGTTGTGGCCTGCTACGATAACATTCTCATTGGGCGTTGCTCTAAAGGGCCATAAGCCGCGGTGACACGACAGAAGCGCATCGCAGCAGCTCGAGCCCCGGCCAAGGAATGCGTCCAAGCCTGCATGCTGGAGCAGTGACTACGCCTTCCGATCGATTCTGCCGAGTGAATCCTGCGCTTCTGTCGCAGCCATGTAAACGCGACCATAGGCAGTCAATTTAATATTCAGGAAAAGCAAAGCCTTCCGTGTTCTATATACATTCACTCTGCCCGCCATATTTCACAAGCGGGTGCGAGCTGTGATTTTGAAATTATCGCGGTTGGTCACTCTGAATCTGGCAGCGTGATATCTGCTCCCGTTCGTTGCATATATTACACCTGGTAGCTCGTTACTGTGATCTGCATACTCGCCATTTACACCAGACTGGTGCGTAAACAGAAATTCCTTGATAACCTTCGTCGTAAAAGATTAGACCATTTGTTGGAAGGTCTCAATATTGCCAATGTTATCTTGGGAGGGGTCGTTGTGAAAGCGGAAAGTACCCCAGTTTATAGTGCATTCCATCTTTGGCTGCTGCGTCAGGTAAATTCATTGATATTGAAATAGGACAGGCAGATGGTCGCTACCGTGAGGATCAGACACCACGTTACGCCTCCGATGCAGCGTCTGAAGAGCATATAGCGTCAAATCAAGCAAACTACTGTAGCGTATCCCTCCAAGATACGTAGGTGCCCCGTGATTCAAAACACGTAAGTCGTTACGCTAAATAATTTCCTCCAGTAATCGGCCCTGACAGAGAGAGACAAGGAGAGAGAGAGAGAGAGAGAGAGAGAGAGAGAGAGAGAGAGAGAGAGAGAGAGAGAGAGAGAGAGAGAGAGAGAGAGAGAGAGAGAGAGAGAGAGAGAGAGAGAGAGAGAGAGAGAGAGAGAGAAGGCGCTTCATTGAAAAAGCAGAGAGTTTTGCCGGCTCCTACATGCTTCTCTGCTAGGGGTCGGGGATGTAGGAAAAACCAGCCCTAGAAAGAGGCGGACAGAAAGAAACAAAAAGAACACTGGCGTGGCTTGATGTGCTTGACGGACTATTTTTCAGATTGCGTCACAGAGTTCACAATTTTAAAATGTGGCCAATGTGCTCCAAATAAGAAAACAAATTTTTTAGAGTTTTACACTGCTTTGAGGGCCAAGTCCACGGTTCTGGGATAGCCTTTAAAGTTACCGGTCCTTGATCTAGGCGTTCAATATCTTAAAAAAAAAAAAACGGGATCTTGGTGCCACGTAGGCCACACATTCTAATAAATAATGTTCAACAGTTTCTATAACAGTTTCCGCAGTACGGGTTGGTCGTCAGTGCGAGGCGAAAACTGAACTCGGCTTACACCCACAGTTGCCCTCACTGCATGTCCGCTGGGATCCCCATGATCAATAGCGATAAATGCAACTTTGTGTAGTTTGAAAGAATTTGCCTTTGGTAACTTACCCAACTCGATTCCATCCTCGAAATGCGCTTACTTTTTCAACTGAGAAAGGTAAATATTTCGAAAGAACTCAAATCTTCCGCGGCACGACGTCAGCAGTAGCGTAGTAGGCGGATACTATAAACACAATCATCAGTGTGTTAACTGCACGTTATATAATTCAAGTGACGCGATCAGAGGGAACTAGGGGCACTGCTACAACCACACAGTGATGTTTCTTGGTGGTGGCTTTGATGGGTGAGTGCCCTACGGCAACAAGTCCCTGTGACGTCATAAAAAATTGGCGATAAATCGACTGTTGAGTCTCCAAAACTTCGGCTATTTTTCTTAACACCGTATTTTCGCGAGTATAACCCGCACCTAAAATGCGAAAATTTCAGTGGCAAAGTAGGGGGGGGGGATAATACGCGGGTGTTTTTCTTCTTTATTGCAGCTTCACGGCAATACGAGTTGGGCCGTGAAGCTCCTACGCAGTAACACTGATTCAGCCTTCCATCATCCATGGCAGCTCTAGCGCTAGTGATAGCTCTAGTGAGAGCAGTACCACTGAGTGAATTGTGACTTTCACCTTGCAGTTAGTGTATTCTACTTGCTAAATATACGCTTTTTCTGTCGACATAATATGTGATGTATTGCTTGTGCAGTAGCTTTGGTGCAGCCTTTCCTGTATCAAATGTGCGGGCAATACGCGAGTATTTTTTTCCCCGTCCCGGCGCGCTGAAATTAGGGTTGCGGATTATATGCAGGGGCGGGTTATACGCGCGAAAATACGGTATGTATAGCTTAGGTGTTGGGGGTTCGCGTAAAATGGACATCTTTGTTATTGGTTCAATTGTATTCTGTCTTCCATGGACCGTTTAAATTTTGCTGGAACACATAAACCACGCTCATTATAACTCTCACTTGGTTGATGCACGCTCTTGAAACATAATAGCGCCACCAGTGATGCCACTCAGGGCAACTTTAATGCGTCGCAGTGTCCTTTATCTAGCCCCTTTTCAGAATATTTCGAAAGTGTGTGGGGATGCGAACACGGAAACAAGGTATGAGTAATAGCATTTCTCACCCACTGATTTACGTCAGTGTAACTCTCAGTGACGCATGTAGAGTACGAAAGAAAACACTGCAGATTGAAGAGGTCACCCTGAATAATCTCGCGGAATGTTTGTGCCGTAAAGACTGCGCACTTCCATGACATACAGCCTTGAAAGTTTACATGTAAACAAGCTTTCAGTTGCTGAACATAGGGCGGACGTTATACGAAGCTAGTATAGAGGCCAAAAGCCAAAGCTCCAGCACAATAACGCAATAAATTTTCTGAGTGCCAGGGTGATACACATTTGGCCACAGCATGGACGGACCCGGGGAGAGTACTCAGGTAAGCGCGTGGGCTCGAGCGTGCCGTCCACGTTAACGTGAGGAAACGCTGCAAATAGGGGGACGCTTGAAAGCAACCAAGAGAAAGCTAGCTATCGGCAAAGACAGTGATGTGCGCACTCGGAAACGAGCAGGGTAACATAAGGCACAACTTGGACGAGAGAACGAAGGTAGCAGAACGATTGTACACCAGGCTGTATGCCAGCGACGTTAGACCAGGGGAAACTACTGAGAGTACAAGCTCAACTTGCGTAGTCCCACTAGCAACTAAATAGTAAGTTGTAAAGGCTCTCAAAGACATGAAAATAGGAAAAGCTGCAGGTGACGACGGCTCAACCGTGGATCTTTTGAAGGAGGGAGGAAATGTTGTACTGAAAATGCTTGCTGCGCTATTTTCGGAATGCTTGAAGACTCAAAAAGTGTCCACAGCCTGGAAAAATGCCGACATTATTCTGATTCATCAAAAGGGAGGACCCAAGGGCCTGAAAAAGTACAGACCCATCAGCCTGCACTCGGTTGTGTACAAGCTTTTTACCAAAGTTATAGTTAGCCGCAGAGGCGACAGCCTGGATTTCCAACAACCAAGAGAGAGCAGGCTGGGTTTAAGAAAGAGTACTTAACCATGGATCACATCCATGTTCTCAATCAAGTGATAGAAAAATCCCCAGAATACACTTAAACCCTTTACATGGCATTTATAGATTATGAGAAAGCGTTTGATTCCGCACTTTCCGCAGCTGTGCTAGAAGCACTACAAGACCAGGGAATACAGGATACCTATATAAGACTTCTAGGAGACATATATAAGGAATGCACGGGCAGGATAACCTCCACAAGCTAAGTGATAAATTTCCGAACTCAGATGGAGTAAGACAGGGAGATACCAGATGCTGTACGGACCTCGCCAAAACTATTCACAGCATGTCTGGTTGGGGTATTTAGAAAGCTTGAGTGGCAAAGCATAGGATTAAGGATAAACGGGAATACTTGAGACATTCGAGGTTTGCGGACGGCATAGTCTTGCTAAGTGAGATTGCAGAACACCCGCAAACAATGGGTTGAGCAACTACAATCAGAAAACACATCCGTGGGGATAAACATAACTATGAATAAACCTAAAGTAATGAGGAATAAGCATGTCAAGGACGTCCTCTTCAGCTCTAGAAACGAAACGCTAGAAAAAGTAAAAGAATATAACTACCTTGGACAGATGGTTAGTGCTTACCGAACCACGAGAGAGAAATCCGGCGCAGGATAGGTATGGGCTGGGGAGCACTCGGCAGGGGCACTCCCAAATAAGCAAAAGTAAGCTACTTCCGTCACTCAAAAGAAAAATCTACAACCAGTGCATATTCCCGGTTATGACATACGGCATATGAAACTTGGCGCCTTACTGAACAACTAGGAAGAAAACTTAGGTCGTCTCAATGGGCCATGAAACGAATAATGTTAGGAGTAACACTCAGGGACAGGGAACGAGCTACCTAGATCAGAGAACAAACTAGAGTAGAAGATATCATAGTTCAATGAAAAAAAAAAAAAACAGAAATGGACTTGGGCTGGTCAGGTAGTCAGACGAACCGACAACCGGTGGACAATTAGGGTAACAGTGTGGACACCAAGAGATGGGTCTAAAAGAAGGGGTAGGCCATGAACCCGATGGAGAGATGAAATTGGAAAACTCCCGGGGTTAAATTGTGGACTCGAGCAGCGCAGGACAGGAGCCGTTGGAGGTCAATGGGAGAGGCCTTTGTCCTGGGGCGGTATTCTCGAGTTTTGTCCCTTTTGCGTCCCTTTCAAAAGTGTCCCTTTTGGTGAGCCCTGAATTGGCTAAAAGCAAACAACCGGAAGTGACGTAACGCAAGCGCGACAAACCTACTGCGAACGCCCACTGCTTAACCGGAAGTACGTCACGATGAAAGGGACTCAAAAGGGACGTTTTCAAAAGGGACAGTTACGAGAATACCGCCCCTGCAGTGGACCAGAGTATACAGGCTACTGCTGCTGCTGCTGCTGACGATGATGATAAAGTGGACGCAGTGGTCTCGCAGTTGCGGGTTCCTGTCCCTCCCGCCAGGGGACGGAGAGGGGGGAGAGCCTCCCGCCGCTGAAGTTTAGCTGCCGATTCATTTATGCGAACAGTAGAATTTGGGCGGCGACGGCGCTGCTATTCTCAGGCGAGCGCCCGTTGACGTTCGAGCCGACTCAAGAGAAGCACAGCTCCGCTGTTTCGGCACATTTCACACTGGGTGGAACTTGGTTTATTTTTATGTTGTTACAAGTGCCTTGACGAATCGGTTCGTTGCCGCTTGATGCATCAACGCTCGGGCTTGACGTCGCTGTCTGCGGAGCTCCGCTTCCCCCGTGCGCCTGCGACGTCTCGCTGTTGTTGTTGTTGTTGTTGTTGTTGTTGGTTGTTGTTGTTGTTTTTGTTCGGTACAAAAAACGGCTGCCGCTGTCGAGAGTAACAAGCTCATTTGAGTGTGCATGGGAATCGAACCCGGGTCTCCACAGTAGAAGCCAAGTGCGTGTTACCACGCCACCTCAGCATGCTTCCTGCGGCGGAGCACTGCCGTCATTTCGCGTAACACGGGGTACGTGGAGGCACGTGAGTAGAACGGGTGCACCCAAGCCACGATACTGTGGAGTGAACTGCCGCCAGACTGCCTGCAGACATCATTCGCTCCAAAATACGAAGCAACGAAAGAGAACAAAGAGATGCAAACACGATGTAAAGTATTTTGATAGGTATCGCCAGGACAAGCCACAACGCTTCGACCGTCAAAGCCGCTAAGCAGGCTTAAGTGCACAGAGGAATATTTTCTGTATGTTTTGTTTCTTACCTACGGAACGTGCCGCAGGCAATGGGATTTTTTTTTTTTTGGACGCGTTCCTAGGACAGCGGCGTTATCGCTCTCGCGTAAAGGTACCCCGCAACAATTTTTTCAAATTTATTATAAATCTTAAGCGCTTTCAGAACGTAATTAATAAACACATCCAGTGCTAGAATAGGGGGTCACAAAGTACGGCAGGCAAAAATTACTGTTCTGTGCCCATCAGATAACTTGAAAACCTGCTTTTGATTTTTCTCTCTTCCCAGAGTCTTGCCGTTCTTTGAGCGTTCGATTGACGTCATCACAGCAACTGTAGCGACTACTCGCCAGATTCTTTTTAGTTTCAGCACTAAACGCATTCGATGGCCACTTTAGAAAAAAATTCATAAAGCAGAGAAGAAACGGAAGGCGGATAGTTCTGCTGCGGCGAGAAAATCACGCAGTGCCACTTCGTGCTGTTGAGTACTATAGTTTTGACAATGCTTCCAGACGCGAAGGAAAGGGTGAAAGCGTTTATCGGAAGCGTTGCAGAGTCCCTTTAAAATTGCGGGTGAAGATTCCGATTGATGGGCTATGTGGTGGAGTCTGCGCTAGCAGCGCGCTTCCAGTAGTGTGACAGGTAAAGTGTTGGTGAACTTAATGGAGTAGCTCAAAAGACTATCGCCTTTAAAAGAACTTTCGTCTTTAAAAAAACGAAAAAACAAAGTGTTAGTAAGCACAATGCGATGCCCAACAAGAATACAGCAGGAAAGTTAAAATACCTATAGAGTAAAGCGATAATAGGCTTTCAAACGCGCGAATAATCATTGGTGGTAAAGAGTATGAAAGGAACGTGGCGAACCGAAGAAGCCACCGTAAAGCTGTTTTAAATGCTACGTTCTCTGATCTTTTCATCGTCCCAGGGTTCAGAGGCCGACCTTTGCAAGCCCCTGGAGACAGTGCCGTGGCCGCATAAAATACCCCGCTATATACGGGCAGGAATGAAGGAACGCCACGCATGAGACGTGATATTTTCTTTCGGTAAGGAATGTGGAGGCTGCATTTTATCTTATGAGGCGTCGACCCTGACCGCCCCGTGCACAGAAGGCTACCAAAGCCCTTCTGTGTTTAACAAAATGACTTTGAGTGCGCATGCGTCTTTTTCCCCGTGACCGCTTTACCCCTTGGCCCAGTGCAGAATAGCAAACCGGGTTTTACGCCTGCGTGTACACCTTCCGAAAATTTTAATAATGTCATGGGAGCGACGACGGATCTGAATGTCAGCGTTTTATCACGGTGTCCAGAGGCGAAATTTAGGCTAGAGTATATACGCACGCGCCAAAAATTCCTCCTATCTGAGCATTGTCTGCTACTCTGTTTCCTTGAGAGCGATATACCCCCTTCCACGGTATCTGCATGACTTTGTTTACAGGAAACCGGAGTTGTTTGAAGCAAATGCGCATCCCCCAATGCGCGTTGGCATTTTTATTTTGTTTCACTTGCGCGGCCCGTTCATCGGTAATTTTTACGCTGCTTAGTTACCTTTGGCGGCTAGCGAAACGTCCTTCGCAAAGAAAAGCAGGAAGTGGGCTGCCCTAAGAAGAACAGCGTAGCAGACGACACTCATACAGGAGGCTGTTCATCGCGCGTGCGTGTACGCTCTAGCCTATTTCAGACGCGATCAGTTGTCGCTGCCGTGGCACAGTGCAACGGTACTTCTCTTTTGAACCGATACCCTTCACCTACGTCAAATGACTTTTTAAATAGAAGGGTGATGCTCCTGACACACAGCCAGTACCAATCTGCGGTAGATAATAATGCCTAAGCATTCCTTGTCGAACACCTGCAGCCCGTACGGTGCCCTTGCGCCATTGCGCCATTAACAACGTACTACTACCGACGCGTAGCGCCCACAAAATGAACAAGTGGCGAAGTTGGCACACTTAATAACTATAATAGTGTAAGGGGAGATTATTGTTCGAAGGAAATTTTAGAAAAGACGAGAAACTTAAAATATGAAAAACTAAAAAAAAAAAAAAAAAACGCTAAGAATAAACAAAGAAAAAAAAACACGTGTTCATTTTTTTATTCCCATCACGCAATGGAGACAAAAATTACAACCCCCCATCAAAAAAAAAAAAAAAACTCGAAAAAGCATCAACCGCGTAGCGCCCTGTATTGGCACAAAAAGCACAATTGTTTAAAATACGCACTTAACTGAAACGGAGATTACTGACAAAGAATTGAAGCGCTAGGGCAACAGGGACAAGCGAGTAGACACACACAAGGCCGAAGGAATTTTGACGAAGGAATTTGTAAAAGCAGAAACAGCAATAGCAATGCACAAAAAAAAAATTGATCTGACAAGGTCAAAAATGCCGATCTTATACATCACTCTAACGCGATGAAGACAAAAATAAAAGAAACACGAAAATACAACCAAGCACGAAAAAAAATTGGGATAAAGAACCAACCACGTAATGCAACTGCCTTATATCTTCCCGAAAAATCATAGTTGTCTAACTTACGACGTTCAATATCTGTAATAGGGGAAATAAATATCACTGGTATGAAAACAAAGTAATGGAAATACATATAGCCAAGAAAAACCAAAGTCGCCAAGTTTAGCCCGATATAATGCAACGCGAAACAAAACGACAAAAAGAGCCAAATTTGGCGATTCATACTAAATGAGTCTGTAAAAATCTCACAACTAAGAAAAGCAGTGTAAGAATGCTTCGTATACATACAATTCTCATAATTTCTGCACATTCTTATTGTAGTTACACAACCACTGACGTGGCGCTAGCTGTTCCACTAAAAAAACATGCAAAATGATAAAATTTTTGCACGGCTCATAGATATTTGTTATTGTTTTAGGCAGAGTGTGTACACTGTATATTGTTACTTTGGGAAACTAAAAGGTGATTCGGCGTATTTGTACTCAGCAGCGACGAGGAAGTTCTTTTCAAGCCACTATTCACGGGTCTATGTGGTTGCAATATTGTTACGTGCGGGGAACGACGGTTTATTGCCAAGTCAACAAGGGGGTAGCTCAGTATGTCCGACTGCAGCCGCGAACGCTAGCAACCTCGTCTTTCTCTACCTTGCCAACACATTCCCTTAAATTCGTTGGTCAATTCCTTGGGACACTTGACCTTGTGGACCGTGAGTAGACAGCGTAACATTTCCCCCGGTGGAGACGTTGCCCTCCGGGCCACTCAAGGCATGCCGCGTGAGTAGTAGGGTTTGAGTCGGGCCACGTGAACTGTTTGAGACTTGCTGCTTCGTCTGCCATTTCTAAGGAGCCGTGAGATGACGTAATTCACATCGCTGGTACGATTGAGAACTACAAATGGCCCTGTGTAGTGTGCCAGAAGCTTTTCACACAGACCGCGTTGGCGGAGGGGGGTCCAAAGCCACACAGAATCTCCTCTTCTGAACGACATGTCTCGGTGGCAGCTGTCGTAGCGCAACTTCGACCGGTCTTGCGAGGCCAGAGTACGTAACCTAGCGATTCGACGGGCTTCTCCAGCGAGGCACAGAGTCTTAGGGTACGCTGCGGTCATCGTTCACAGAAAACGGAAAAATCGTGTCCAAAGTGCTCGGCGGCGGACGCGCATAAAGGAGGTAGAAAGGGCTGTATCCTGTGGTTTTCGTGGCGGGCGGTATTATATGCGTACGTAATGAATGGCAAGATGGCGTCCCAGTTTTTTGTGTTTGGAATCAATGTACATAGCTATCATGTTCGTAAGGTCCGATTGGTGCGCTCAGTGAGGCCGTTCGTCTGCGGATGGTAAGGGGTTGAGTGACGAAGCTGCGAGAAAGAATGCCGGAGCAGTTCTTCGACAACATCGGCGGTGAATTGGGGCCCACGGTCGCTGATGATGACGCGAGGCTGGCCGTGGCGGAGCAGAATACGGTGCAAAAGAAAGTTTGAGACCTCGGTGGCAGTAGCTGAGTGGGAGCGCAGCGGTCTCTGTGTACGGGAGAGGTAGTCCACGCAGACAATTATCCAACGGTTACCGTGCACTGACCGTGGTGAATGGACCGAGCAGGTCGATACCAACTTTCTCGAATGGAGAGTGCGGTGGTTTACCGGGTGCAGTTGGCCAAGGGCCTTGACGCAGGAGTCTTGTGCTGTTGACATTCGGTGCAACTAGCGACGTATCGTTCTGTCACCTGACGCATTTTGGGCCAGTAAAAGCGCTGGCGCGTGCGATGAAGCGTCCGAGCAAGTCCCATGTGGCCCGCAGTGGCATCGTCATGCATAGCTTGGAGAACCGATGTAAGCAAGCTTTGGGGAACACAAGAAGCAATCGGGACCGGTTGACGAGTAATTCTTTTTGTAGAGTAACCCCGTCGTGCACACAGAAGGAGCTGCGCGTTGGACTTTGACGTGCTGAATCGAACAGTGATGCTAGGTGCGGATCTTGCAGTTGTGCTTTCCTGAACGTACTGAGGTCGGGAAACTCCGTGGTCACAGCTGCAAGATAGTCGTCGAGTCACGGTCCACAAGGTCAAGTGTCCCAAGGAATTGACCAACGAATTTAAGGGAATGTGTTGGCAAGGTAGAGAAAGACGAGGTTGCTAGCGTTCGCGGCTGCAGTCGGACATACTGAGCTACCCCCTTGTTGACTTGGCAATAAACCGTCGTTCCCCGCACGTAACAATTGTGGTGGAGGTGCGGGGTACGACGGTTTATTGCCAAGTCAACAAGGGGGTAGCTCAGTATGTCTGACTGCAGCCGCGAACGCTAGCAACCTCGTCTTTCTCTACCTTGCCAACACATTCCCTTAAATTCGTTGGTCAATTCCTTGGGACACTTGACCTTGTGGACCATGAGTAGACAGCGTAACAATATGTGCAAGTGTTTAAAATTTATAGCTGAGAAAGTAGTCACGGCGTGCAAGTACAGCCTAAACCATTTTATATCATCTTTCTGCAATATATCACCATGAATGAACAGGGTGTTTCTGACGATAAGGGAGTAGAAACCGCCGCATTACCCGCTTCAGTACTTGAAAGGAGTAGAGCTGGGGCAACGCCGCCACAGGGAGAACTCGACGTACAAATAAAAAAGCTTTACAATTCAAACTATTCACTACATACAGAATTGACCAGAACAGTTTTAGAAACGTCGAAGAGTATTTGCGAGATGCTCGTGATTTGCAGGTACCTGCTTAAGAGGCTGCGTCATTGCGCCTTTCCGGCAGAGAGAGAGAGAGAGAGAGAGAGAGAGAGAGAGAGAGAGAGAGAGAGAGAGAGGAGAGAGAGAGAGAGAGAGAGGGGGGGGGGGGTGTAGGAGCTTATGCCGGTCTTGTGCAGGGGTCTTGTACCGGTCTTGTGCCCAGTGCAGGGTCTTATGCCGGCCCGGTCTGCCGCGGACCTGGTCACAACAGGTCAACAGCTGGACATCAGTATCTCCCACTGCTCCGGGTAAAGAGATGTGAGAGATGGGGTGTGAACCATTCACGAAAAGCTTTTCCGTGTGTGCGCTACGTCGGCGAATAGTTTATTGATGAATATATTTCACCGGATCGAGGACGTGGAGGTAGTTCCCCGAGGTTCTTTCGGGGTCCCTGTCTTCAGGCGATATTTTTTGTTCTGAAAAAAGACCGCTGCGGCGAAGGAGATGCTCTCCTGTTGTGTGTCGAGGAAATGAATACCGTTTTGGTTGAAGTGTTTCTCTGAAAAGGCCTTTCAGGAACCTGTGTGCCGGTGCTATTGCTTTCCATTCTCCTCCCCCTCTTTCACCCCTACTCCTTACTGGGTTCACTGCTGGGATCAAAGTTTGCACCATTTAAATGGGACTATTGATTTCTGTCTAATCGAGTCCGCACATTAACGCGATGTTCGAGAAATGGGGTGTTCGAGACAATAAAAAAAAGACACTGACAGTTTAGTGATTTTTCAGTTTCGTTTCAATGGGATTATGATCATTAAAACTTCAAAAAGAAAGAAAACTCGAATTGTTTAGAGATAATAAATGTAAGCGAAGCTTTATCTTGAACAGTTAGACCTTTTTATGTTTACCATTCGTTTGTAGGGGGATTTGAGACTCTTTCTTTGTTTATAAGTTAAGAAACAATCAGAAATTGAACTGGCTGTCTCCTGCATTTTTGCAACAAATCGGGACGAAAAAAAAAATGCTTTGAGCTGGCGATGAAAAATCACAATGTTTTCTTCTTCTTCTTCTATTTTTTTTTTGCTGCATGGAAGGTGTACGAGCTGTATCCATCGAGAGTCGTTTATTTGTTTAAAAACACTGCGCTAAATTGAAATCAACGAAGACGAAGGAAGGTGGAAAAGAATATGCAGACTTACGAAAGCGCTTTCGTAAGTCTCCATCTTGTGTTCCGCCATCCTTCGTCTTCGTTAATTTCAATTAGCGCAGTGTTTTTACAACAAATAATGTACCAACTACCAACTAGCCCAGAAAGCAAGCTCTCGTTTATTTCCTGCCTTTAGCGTAGGTTAGGATAAGCTATCTTTATAAGTTGTAAAATCGTTCTGAAAAAAAAAAAAAAAACAATCGAGAATTCTTTAATGCAGTAAAAATACCTTTTGGGTTGTAATATTTTTGATCACTCAAGTGTTACACTGTTCAGGAGATACAGAATTCACAGATACACTTACGACTCCTTAAATGTGTTATGGGCAACAGCTTTGTATGTTTTTCTCACGCTATGAGTATGTTCATGTGAATAGACCACGGGAATAGACCCTATGCAAAATGCGCCCCGCCATCTCACGTCGACTCCGGTAACTAGGTCCGCCATTTTGGTACGGTCGTTTGAAACCGAAACCAAGTAGCAAAACATCGAAGGCGGGCATTGACCGCTCTTGGTGATGGATTATAATGCCGGAACATTGCTGCGTGCCGCAGTGCACACAATGCGGAAATACCGGTCCAAATGGAGAAAAGGTACGTGAAGTTCCACCCTCTTGAACGAACATTCTGACGCAAACTATGCCGGCGCGAGCAACCTTTGTGACACGCTGGGCGCGGTGCGCTTGGAGCGAATATTTGTCGTTGGTTCACTAAGCGCGGGATTTCGTAGTCACTGTCCGGATGGAAAATACAGCTGCGCTGGAGTTCTGTGGTCCAGCCTTTGTATTCTAAATGAAGCCTGGGCGTGCGCCACCTATTCATGCGACTGACAGCGGCGCTCGAGCGGGGAAACCGTACCACACGTTGTCAGAATTAGGCATTGTTTCTTCACTCGTCCCTGTGGCTCTGCGCCCGCTTCATTTCATTGTGAAATGGTACCGCTTAGCCCCCTACACGATCCTTTATCTTACCTAGGGCTGCAAAAAAAAACTTTTCTTGCCGCACTACGCCGTCACGGCGCGGTTGAAAATTTCCTCTGTGGCGGGCGCGCACGGTATGGGAGTATGTTGTTGCTTTCTTTTACGTTGCATTTAGCCGCGTGTCGTAGCGTAAGTGGCGTAGACTGTTTTATGATGATCTAACGTTGGAAAATTTGAGCGTTTTGCACTTGGTTCCCGATTTGCCGGGCTGACAGGTTTGTTGTTACGTCAAGTTAACTTGTTGCCCATTGTCATTTCAGCCACGATGTATTTACTGTCGAATATTTTGTGACTAAAATGCACAATCCCTCCTTTAGTTTGTCACATGTGCATGCATGCTTCCGACAAAATGGTAGTGGCCATTGATGTAGGTAGCTAAGGGAATTTTCAAGTTTAAAAAAAAAACAAAAAAAAAAAACGGCCAGAGTTGCATCAGTCCACCGCGCATCAGCTTGAGTGATTTTGCTTTTTTTGTATCCACAATGAAAAAACCCAGCAAATTAAACTACGCTGATTTATAGCGCGTGCAGTATAGCAAACTGTGGATATAAATGGAACAAAGGGAAGCATTCGCGCACCCCTGCATGCAGTGGTCTAGTAAACACGACGTTGCCCAGCCTCTGCGTGCTCGCGAGATGACCACGGCGTAATGTGGCTTTAATGCTTGCCATGCCAGTCCTTGTTTCTGTCACTGTGGGGGGTGAGGCCAGCAAAACTGAGGCAAAAAACCCATTCCCAAGGCTATTAGGTTTTCTCCCAAGCGCCTGCACGGCACTTTGTTGCTGCTCGCATTGCTCCTGCACTCGACGTGCGTCGAACAGACGCATTGGCAACGGAAGGGAGAGGCCATTTTCTCGCGGGCTTCTCCGGTCAATGTCTTGGACACTCGCTGGCTTGGTGCCCTGCTGTCTCGAACGTCCCTATTGTTGTGGCAGCGTAGTGCACGCAAGCTCCGGTGGCGCCTCTTTAAAACCTTGGGCTTGCAAGAGGACGAGTAGGTGCACAGCCGCCAGGATGTGACTGCATGTGACTGCCAGGATGTGACTGCAACCCGCCGGGCACTCGCACGCCGCTACCTCCACAATCGCACCGCTGTCCGTCTCAAAGGTGAGGCACACAACATAGGGCCGGCCACTTCTCTTCTGGGAGCGAAAGCAGCTGCTGAGCACCTGGATGAGGCCCAACCTGCAAGAACAGAGAGAGTAACAGTAAATAGCACTCAGGGAAGAACAGGACTAGTCCGCTACAGTTTATGGTAAAAGGACCAGAGCAGAAAGAAGTGGCCGCAAGGAACAGACTCAAAATGGCCAGATTTTGTGTCTTGCTTAACACTGTTGCAAGGGCAATAATCTATACCTTAAACAGCAATGATGTCAAAATTGTTTTTTCAAGTTCGAGCATGCAAGTATCGCTGCATGCTTTGTTAATATATTTTCAAGGGAAGGAAGTTTAACATTTATAAACCTCACCGTGGGTAATGATGCCAGTACCCGTATTATCGTGTTCGTCATAACTTTAGCAAGCAATATTATGATTATCGGGAACTCACTTCCAAAACATTTCGAGTTAAACAGGTAAACATTCGGGCTATACTGATGACCCATTGAATTTAAGAAAAATGTTTTAGTTCAGTGAGTTCGAGCTAACGAGGTTTTACTGTATTAACTGTTCGGGCACACTGAAAACATGCGCTTTAGAAACAAACACAACCACCCCACTGCCCAAAAAGGAGAAACCAGACACACAAACATTTTTTTCGGCAGAACATGTGCAATAAATAATGAAAACACACACAAAAAAAAGAAAATTCAAGGCGTATGTGCACTTTTGTAGTTGACTTCGCCGCAAAGCGCGATTGCTTTGCGGCAAAGGCGCGGGCGGACGACCGTCACGGAAAACGGCCGCCACCTTTCCGTAAACATCTTCGCCACAAATCATCCCGTAAATTCGACGCGCAGCATTTGAAAATAAACTAATCCACCCACTAGCGGCACGGTCTGGCGATTGTCGCTTTCCTCTTTCAGGATTACTGCAACAGGGTCCCCGCTACGCATTTGCATGGTAAACAACGGTGAACAAGGTGACATACAAATGCTCATACCGGTTAACTCGCGTCAAGGAAAAAACAAACAAGGATTTCCTTACTGCGAGTCGCACGTGTTTGTCCGCACCGATGAAGGCGCGCAATGCACCTCGGTGGCTAGGCGGCATGCCCTGCTCCGCTGCCGCTCGGATGGGTCTTTGGCGTGGCACCACGAGTGGTATGAGTCCTCAGACAGAGCCGACAGCGCAGACAAGTCCTTCGTCCACAATCCATGGTTTGGACCAGGAAAACACCGTCTAGTGTGAGCCATACCGCGTTACCATCACCTACTTTTCCACAGTGAACAATACGAGACTTCCCGATAGTCGCCCGTACCAATATGGCGGACGGTCTTCTTTACATCAGTGTTGCTAGATCACCAAGCAATTTCGCATAGGGTCTATTGGCCGCTAACTTCACACAGCAGCTGTCATCACCACGAGCCAGTAGGCCTGGGCAGCTATGGGAGAATTGTGGGTGGGTGACTGCACGCGCAGCCAAAGGGAAGAGAACTGTTACAGGGTATGTTGCCGTTTTAGACAATGGGATTTTTCGTACCACCGTATAGGGGCACCCAGGACCCTGACGACGCCTACGCCAAATTTTCTCACAACAGACCATGGAAGGTTCACATAAAAAATAATTGTAATGTGTTTGAGCAATAGTAGGAGCCAATGAGAATATGTATGGTTGGCAGCGTAGATTGCAAGTAGTTTAACGCAGTCATGGAAGGCCCTGCAGGGGCCTTTCAGCGCACTGCAGGGGCCTTCGCAGGGGCCTTCGCAGTCAGCGCACTGCAGGGGCCTTCGCGTTGGAAAAGCCAGCCTTCCTCTGCTGGTCGCCTCGTCAGTAGGATCACCGGGATCTTCCGCTACTCATTACTTATCAAAAGTGCTATCGGAAGTGAGATAACGCTTTTCTTTTTTGGCTAGTAGATGTTGTAGTTAGGCATACCGGGATCTAAGAACTTTTCAAATGAACATTTTGCAGACCCGGTCGTCGACATCACTAAGACCTTAATTGAGCGACGTTATGCCCAGAGAATATCTTTATTGTCTTCCACTGGTGCTTGAGTCCATGAGGGGCCTTGGTTATGCTTTTAACTTCAGCCATTGGCTGACACCAGCAAGGTCTGTAACAAGCACGGTCATTATGAGGAGCCCAGGGATTGCATCATCACCCCAACGGCGAGGGAGAAATTGTACAGAAGTTCCGAGTTTTTTCTATTATTGTGCAAGAATCTCACGGCGCTTATCCATTTCATGAACATTATGTTTCTTCGGTGGCATTGGAGGAGCCCGTCTTGCCGTATCCCACCCCTCCAGAGCGACCGTATCAACTTAGACGGAACGCTAGGTGATCGCTGCTTTTGGTTTTTACGAGACGCAACTGCATTCCGGCACTCGGCTGCTTTTAGATGCGACGCTCAGAGCATCTCTTGTCGGCGGCCCTGTCCTTCCCCGCGTGGCGTTCCGGTGTTGTCCGCAGCCACTCTGCCGCTCTCCTCTCCGATAGCGAACACTCTCTCGCGAGGAGCATTGGCTTGGCTTGGCTTGACTTGTATTTGGATTGGATTGAATTAAAGTGGATTGTGTTGGATTGTGTTGCGTCATAGCCGCGGCAGACGCACTGGCGCCGGCGCGTGCACAGGTGAGAGCGTGTGCGGCCCAGCGCGCTCTCACTCCGCCGGTGGGCGGTGCTGCGCGATGTGCAGTACTTCTCTCTCTCTTCGCGGTCTCCTCTCCTTTGGCGCGCTGCGCAATATAACCGTGTGCCACTCCTCCGGTGGCCTTTCGGTCGACGTTGCTCTCCGCTTGCGCTTGAACCCCCCTCAGCGTCGCATCACACCATGGTTCCCGCGAGGGGAGGTGGGCGTAATTTTTTTCTTTTCTTTTGTTATCGTTTTTGGTGACATTTACAAAGTGACAGCGTTGTCACGATTTTTAACCACAATCAATCATATATTATTATACTATCATCACGGCTACAAATCAGTTATTCTTGCCTATTCTCAGAGGCCCTACAATGGGCTTTTCTGCACACATGCGCGTAATGCGAAAAAGCAAGCTTTCAAGCCCACCATACGAGAAGCGGTTTCTTCGATTTTTAAAGACGATAGTCTTTCTTGGGCTACTTAAACGCAGAAATTTTGGCCTGTCTGTATGTATGTCTATCTTTCTGTCTGTGACTCAATTCAGCCACCCGGCCAAAGAGAAATAGTGAAATACAAAATGCGCAATAGTCTTATATACCCACAGCCAAATCCAAACGTCTAAGTCCGGTGTTAATGTTCATACTTGTCAACATTGTTGACCAACAACGAGACATTACGCAACTATAAGGCAGATAATCAATACATGAAAAATGTTTGCAGTGTTCTTCATTAGAAAATTCGCGGATTCTTTGTTTTTGCGCAAATAAAATACTGCATCAACTCCAAAAAACCGTCGCCTGCTGTTGCCTGCGCTACCTGGCGGCATTTAAAAAATCAAACGGCAATATAAATGAAGGGTTCCACTAGATAGGTTCCACGTTTCGCATGGAACGCTCGTGGAGTAGGGCAACGCGTTCTATAAACGTTCTAGTAGGGTGCCTCCACCGTACGGCAGCGCTGGCATCAAGGCACCCGACTTGGAGCAGTGGAACGCGGTAAATTAAAATTGACTAGAGAGAACATCTAGCGTGTTATCTTGGGAGGAACGAGACGGGAGAGGAACAGCATGAGAGGTGAGCGGGAAAAAGAAGGGAGGCGTTTACTTGCCACGGGCACCAGTCGACTATCGTCTTTTGTCGACGTCGACATTTGATTGATTGATTGATTGTGGGGTTTAACGCGCCGACGCAACGCAGGCGATGAGGCGCGCCGTAGTGGAGGGCTCCGGATTAATTTTGACCACCTGGGGATCTTTATCGTGCGCCGAAATCTCGTACACACGGGCGTTTTTGCTTTTCGCCTCCATCAGAAAAGCGGCCGCCGCGGCCGGGAATCGAACGTCGACATTTGCAACGAAAGGAGTAGATACGCAGCCATTTTTTTTTGTGAATGATCGTACCCCACCTTCGTTAATTTCGCGAATGTAAAACCGGGCAGCCTTTGAAGCCCCGCGTATTTTATTTTTGATAAATAACTCGCTTGTGCAAAGGTTAATGCTCAGCGAAGGGACGGGGTAACGCCGGTATGAGACGAACCGGAGCCGTAAATCGGTGCCCGCAGCTCGACTTACAATGAGTATGATGCTTGCCACGTCATAACGCTCCAATTGGAAGTTATCTGAGGTTAAGTATAAACATATAACGTGAGGCATAACCTCGCGCTTTACGGTCTAACGTCATCAACCGGTGCCCGGTGGAAGAAGTACGTCTGGCTGCGGGTACCGGCCAGTAGCTACTGTTATTCTATAAAGGAATACTACCTACAGGCTAGCACATACCAGCAGTGGAGTGGCCAACACACAATAAATTAAAATGCAAGCTGCTTTCGCAAGATGTTCCGAGGTGGGCGCGTCTGCCAGTTTTTGACAGCAGAGCTGTTTAAGCTTTTAGTACCGCCGTATAGCGTTACCAGAAAAATACCAAGAAAAAAGACCAAGCGCACGTGAGACTGCGGCTCGTGAGGAGTGCCTGGCGTCGGCCAGGCTTGCGCCACGTGAGGAGCTCGCAAAAATACAAAGCATACCGAGCGCAACGGGAGCGTGCGCCTCGTGAAGAGTGCCCGGCGTTGGCCAGCTGGGCCTTCGAGAGAACTGTACCCAGCGCTTGTGGCGTGATCTCTCGCGTGCTCTTCTACTTGCTAGTTTATGTGCGTTATCGCCTGAAATGGGTAGTACAGACGCCGAGTTCGCGAAGCCGGTTGCCGCGGACTAACGTGGTCCACTTTCGGAGAGATGTGAAAGCCTGCGGACAAAAGGATCCCGGCCTGCCAGTCATGGAGAACTTTCAGCTACAAGGTCGGAAATTCATGTGAGGTGCAAAAGCCGGGTCTCCAACGAAGGGATAGGGGCCGCCAGCTCTGCTGTTCTCCAGCCCTGCGCCACTAGCGCAAGCTGCGCCATTTTAGATGCGACGCTGAGAGGAGCATCTCTTGCCGGCTGCCCTGTCCTGCGTGCGTCGGCGTCCGCGTCCGCACAGCTGCGTCTCTCCTCCGCTCACCCCCTCTGCTCTCTCCGATAGCGAACACTCTCTCTCTCAACATCTGCGGGCGCGTGGAGCAGCGCACTCTCACTCCGCCGGTGGGCGGCGCTGCGCGCTGTGCGCATGTGCAGTACTCTCTCTCCCGCGATATCCTCTCCTTCGGGTGCGCTGCGCATACGCGGAGTGCCGCGCTCCGGCCGGTCTCTCAGTCGACGGTCGTCCGCGCTACGCTTGCTCTCTCTCTCTCTCTCGTATTACCCGACGATTGCTCACGCAATTCGAGTAATCGACCCAACGGAAACGCACAATGGAACCCCCTTCAGCGTCGCATCACACCAGGGTTCCCGCGAGGGGAGGTGGGCGTAATTTTTTTTAACACCCGCGTTGAAAATGTCCATGTGCGCATCCGCGTGCACAAACTTGAAGCAGGGTGGTTAGATATGGATGGAGGTATATTTCAACATAACTCAAAGTTCAACATAAATAGGCGCGGTTCACAGCGTCTGTATAAGAAGTCTGTAAACGTGACTCTGCCTTGATTGAAGTGTCCGTCTGTTGCCAACTTCATTTGTCAGTGGAAACCATTGAACAGTGCGTGGCGAACCAGCTGCTACGTTCGACATCGCCAGCCCAATCTTTGCTTCTCTTCCTTAGGGAGGCCGTATTTGTGAAACGGGCGAGATACAACAGTCTTGCACCTTGCACGGTTATCGCCACCGCCACAGCCCGCTCCTCACAAGCTACAAACGCGACATCGTTTACTCAAGGAACTTGTGGGATGAAGAGGGTAGCAAAGGCATGCTGGGCATTTATAACACATTTAAATATTTGGGAGTGCGTATTAAGAATGTCCTGAAATGGCGTGCTCACGTTGAGAAAGTACGCTGTGCCTCTTACAAAAAACTGCGTTTCCTACGTGCTAAAATGCAAAAGGCTTCCTAGGACGTCAAGCTGCTCGCATACAAACCATTTGTGCACCCTGTTTTAGAATATGCTCGTGCTGCCTGGAGCCCACACCAAAAGTATTTCAGAACTAAACTTGGACCAATTCAGAAACTTTCCGCACGTTTTATATCTTGAAGGTATAAATGGACGGATTAAGTTACCAAGATGTTAAAACTAGGCGGTTTGGAATCTTCGGAAACTAGAAGACAAAGACAAAGCTTGAAATTATTTTCCCGGATATTACAAGGTCAAATCAAACTAGATAAACGAATTTACTTACAGCCTTGAGGTAAGCTCGTAGCCGACGAAACCATGACGCGGCAGTTCGCCCTTTCAGAGCTCGCACGGATGCCTTCCGCAAGTCGTTTTTTCCTGATGTTATAAAAGCATGGAAATAATTGCCGCTACATAATGCTGAAAGCTCTGATGTTAAAAGATTTGGAAATTCTCTCAATGTTTATTTTGTACAGCAATGAACATGTGATAGCGCATTTTTTCTAGGTTGCTGCAAGTGTCAATGTCCGTATTTGTTGTCCGTATCTTTTGTTCCCCTCTGTTTAATGATCCTCAAGTAAGGATTGACAGTATTAATAATAATAATAATAATAATAATATAATAATAATAATAATAATAATAAAAAAACTACTACACTACTAACTACTACTACTACTACTACTACTACTACTACCATGTTTCACCGCACATCAAATGAAAAAGTACCCCTCTAGTGTGGCGTGGAATCCATGCACAGGTCCTGCCATTCCATTCCGTCAATAAAATCCCGTGCGATTGTTCAGATTTTCGTTGAGAATTTATTGAAGCAAATTTTTCTGAAGCCAGAAGCCTATGTGAAAGAGCACCCCGCGTGGAGCACCTAGTGCAGCGGGCACGCGTGGGCTACTTCTTGTAGCCCCACTTCCTGATGGGGCCCAGAATGGGCCACTTCTTGTACTTGTCCGATGCGAAGTGCTCCTTCAGGTTGGGCAGCTCCTCGAACCTCTTCAGGTAGGCCACCACCTCCGGATAGCGCTGCACGGCCTCCTCTTTGAACTCGCGGTGCCAGTCGAGCCCTTCGTACAGCAGGAAGTCCACGTACGTGAGCCTGTCTCCGAGCGCCCATTTCTTTCCGGTCAGGTGCTCATTCCAGGGCTTGAGCACGTTATCGATGTTGTCGGCGTAGGTCTTCAGGACCTCTTCGAAGTTCGGGTTGGGCGCCGTAGAGTAGAGAAGCCGCATGGACAGATCCCGCGCCTGCTGCTCGAGCACGTCCAGTTCCGTCGTCTCTTCATCATTTCTGCGAGAACGAAGCAAGTAAGCGCGCATTTCCTTACCCTCGCCACACTTGTTCAATTTTATGCCACTGGTTTTGTCTCGTGAGTTTTGGAAAATGGCACCTTTCATGTGTGGTTTGGAAGGCCCGTCAGGCTTGAAGGATGATGCTAACAAGGAATCCCAACATGGAATGGACGCAGGTGTTCTCTTTAATACAGAGCTGCGATAAACCTGAGAGGAAAGACTGCTTAGTAACGAAGTGGAAGAAAGACCAACGTCATCTTTCGTCACTGCGTTGTCCTTCCGTTCAGGTTTATCGCATTTCTTTGTCATGAGCACGTTGCCAACCAGCCAAAATTATAGCACTGCCCTCAGATGCCCTTCTAGCTTTTGTCGTAGCAAATGCTCAGGTGTTGCTGGGACAGCATTTCACCTCACCAATGCGGGGGACTTTTTCCTCTGCTACTAGCGCAGGAGGCGCGCGCCCTGAACCATTATATCGACAGACCAGCAACTAGCAGTCCTGCGGCGCGTGTGCATGACTTACACGTGACGTCACCACCGCCCTTTCCGGTGTATTGTTCTCTGCTCTGTTAGCGTTGTTCGAGCTCGATAAGAGCATCAGATAGCATCAGATAGGTTCCGCCGCCTTTCACAATGCACTCGGGGCACTAATATGCAAACTCCAGTGACGTCGTCGTCCCCATCAGGGCCGTAGCCAGAGGGGGGATTAGTGGTTCGAACCCCTCCCGAAATCTTTTCCAGGCAGCGCGTAAGCAATACTTACTGTTGCTTTCGGCAAAACTACCCCCTTCCCAAAACCCATAACCCCCTCTGAAAAAAATTTCTGGCTACGGCCCTGGTCCCCATCATCCATCATCGTAATCACATCCTGGTTGTGTCCACAGTAGGACAAAGGCCTCTTCGGTACATTTCCACCCACGTCTATCACTCGCTTACCCAGTCATTCCTTGGCCCCGAATTTTCGCAGTTCATCTCTCCATCGACCCCTCGGTCTGCCCCTATGTCGTTCACGGTCCATTGGCAGCCACTCCACACAGTTAAACGAATGGTCCACCTGTTTCCCCTCGTATGCATGATGTGCTTTGCTAAATTCACATTCTTTGGCTTAATTTGAACTGGAGTGCCTTCCACGCCAGTTTGTTCTCTTACCAATGCTGCTGTATTTTTAATCCTTAGGCGTTACCCCTAGAATTCTTCGTAGTCAGTGCAAGCTATCTATACGGGAAGGACTCGACGCAGCTGTGACACACCTGGCGGACAGGTCGTGCTTCCTTCCCAGGTAGCGGAGGATGGCCAGGCTCTGCGTTATCTTGACGTCCCCGTCGATGTAGTACGGCAGGTTGGGGAACTTGAGGCCCAGCGTGAACTTCTCCTTCAGCCAGTCGGAGCGGTCAAAGTCCGGCGCCGGGCCGAACTTGTACAGCTTGTCCTCGAACTTGACTCCCTTGTACACCAGCAGGTTCCGGATGAACTGGGCCAGGGCGCGCACGTCCCAGTATCCGAGCACGGGAGCCATGTCTCCTGAAATACGCATGCGAAAACGTCAGGCATTGGAACCCCTATAGGTAAACTTACGCCTATGCCGTTTTTGGAGCTGTTCTTCGCTGAATGAATGAATGAATGAATGAATGAATGAATGAATGAATGAATGAATGAATGAATGAATGAACTTTATTTAGGGATGAGGCCTGAGGTCCTGGTTTGGGTTACAGGCGATGAGGAAATGGGAAGACAAGTGTTACAAATAAAGGTTAGAGGGCACAGTAACTGTTTAGAGTATACGCTTCTGTTCCTGTTATTTGCAGGTACAGTTTAAGTGTACACATAGGCGCTGGTCATTGTTATGTGGAGCACTGTCTGGAAGATTCACAAGTGGACACTCGCAAGCACAAACACCTGAAAAAGGGGTGGGTATCGATCAGCTACTATACAACCTAGCACTGACCGCTTTGTAAAATTGGTTGCCCTTTTGAGGGTGCGTGGGTTACCTCAAATAAGCTGCAAATGCGCCCTTGGTGATTTCAGGGCAGTCTGAGGCTTAAAAAGGTGTTCCCTGCACGTTGAGGATTCAAAACAGGACCAAGTGTGCAATAGTCGAACACTGATCGCGTGCTTTTGACTTCTTTATAGCTCTTTTATGCGATCCCCTCCCCTCTACAATGCTTTTATGCCCTAAGGGTAAACTAAATAAATAGATAAATAGATGTAACTTTATTAGGGAAAGGGCTGGCTCAGAGGCCTATAAGGATAGTAGGGCGGGAAAGGAGGGGGTAAATTAAAATATAAATAAAAAAATAATAAATAAATAAATAAATAAATAAATAAATAAATAAATAATAAATAAATAAATAAATAGTAAATGCAACAGATTGGGGATCGTCTGTAGTGTACATGCGGTACATTTGCACACCAGAGCGTGCTTTCCTCTCCATTTAGATATGATGTGATGAGGTCTACAAGCCGCATCTGCTTGCACCTTGTTGGCGAAAAGAAGAACGTGAGCTCAATATTTCAAAATACCGTATTTACTCGATTCTAAGCACCCCCTTTTTTCCACGATCGCGATGCATAAAGGAAGGGGGGTGCTTGGATTCTAAAAACCTAAATTAGCCCCCCCCCCCCCCCCCCCCCCCCCCTTCAGCACATTTTTCACGGCCGTATCTTGACGAGATGGGGGCAAGGAATAATGTTTTATGTGGCAGACGTACAAAATAAAAATAGGTACAGTCGGTGAACCTCCCGCTTACGTCGGATACCAAGTCCCTCTCACTACCATTTGGGTCCGTTGTGCAGCTTCGGCCGCCGCTCCCAGTATCCCCAAACAGGTCATCTTTTGTTCCGTTGAAGTGATTTGTAATCGAAAATTTCGTTTATGAAATTTCCGATTACAAACAACAAGTAAATATACATCGTAAGTAGCGCTTGAAACGGGACACAGAGAGAAGCCACACACGACAGCGCTAACTCGCAACTGACTTTATTAGGCGTAATCACAAATATATACTCAGAAAGAAAGAACACTTGCCCAGGTCAACCCCGAAAGTGCAGTCTGATAAACACAAAGGTCACAGGATTACGAATCGAAAAACACAAGGTTACACTGCATAGTCAATGACCAACCGCAAAACACCTAAGTTAATGCATTTGACAACAACAGAAATTCCTTTTCATGAAGTGCCACCGACGCGTGGCTGATTTCTGTTCTTGTCAAATGCATTAACTTAGGTGTTTTGCGGGTTGGTTATTGACTATGCACAGTGTAACCTTGTGTTTTTCGATTCGTAATCCTGTGACCTTTGTGTTTATCAGACTGCACTTTCGGGGTTGACCTGGGTGTGTTCTTTCTTTCTGAGTATATATTTGTGATTACGCCTAATAAGGTCAGTTGCGAGTTAGCGCTGTCGTGTGTCTCTTCTCTTCTGTGTCCCGTTTCAAGCGCTACTTACAATGAATCAAAACCAACTGTCAATTTTACTGAAGTAATTTATAATTACTTGGCCACAACGTCAACTCAGTCCCGCGTCCACGCGTCTGAAACCCACCTTGCAATGGTTGCTTAGAAAAGGGGGTGCTTAGGTTCGCATGCAAACTTTTTCCAAGCTTTTTTAAAGTAAGCTTCACTGCTACACACAAATGCTTTGCTGACAAGAAATTAGAGGGGAGGGGGCAATTTAAGCAGCCTGATTCAAAGTATGAAAGCCCAGCGGCTTTTTTATAAATATCCCCATAAGAACCAAAGCATGTATCCCAATAAAACGCTATACACAGCGCCAGTTTACAGTCTTCACTTATACACAGAAATGTATTGCTAGAAAGGCAATGTCCCTGTGCCAATATAAGCAGTCTGATATCAAGGTATGAATTCCCCAGGGCCTTTATTCGAATACCTCCATAATATCTCACGGAGCAGAGCATGTATCTAAACGTTAGAACACCAAACGCCAGGCGCCGATGGAAGCCAAATAAACTCCGGTGGCGACTGCTATTCTGTCGGCTTTGGGGGATCTTCGACTCGGTTTCTCAACCAGGCCCTAAGGAAGTGCTTCACGAAGCAGAACGTGCGTTTACCCGGCTTCCAGCAGTGGTCCGCGACGAAGCCCGCAAGAGGGCTATCGACATACTTTCAAAGTGTAAGAAATCGAGACAATAAACAAGACGCGAAGGGAAAAGGATCATGACGATTCTAATGAGAGGATGCACCACTGGACACGCTTTAAGAAGCCGGTGCTTTCCATACTTCGATGGGGTAGGAGCTTATACTCTGAAGCGTTTACCTCAAGTGTGAATGACTTGATGCTACAGTCATCTACAAATGAAATGCGAACACAAAAATATGAACCAGGACACGCAAAACTGAAAAATATTGTTCGTGTGGACGAAAGAATGGCACGCTATTGGTATGTTTGGAAAGCCAGATTTCCCAACTTTGTTGGTGTAATTATTACACGCGTCAATTTGACCTGCACGGAAAGAAGTCACACTATTTCTGTGTTCTGGTTCATATTTTTGTGATCGCGTCTCATTTGCACATGACTGTACCTCGCAACGTACTTCACCGACCACAAAGTCCTCAGTCGATCTCATCCCACCACCGTTGACACCTCGGCAACCGTTGTGACGCGAACAATACACGCCATACACATTCCCCTCAGATGACGAATACATTGTCGCAAGAGAAAAGGACAATCACGACAGACTACCATCAGGCATAGAGAATGGCATAGCTTCAAACAAAATGTAATGCGTTTGCATTCCCACACGTAAAGAGTCTTAAGTGTCTCTGAAACTTTTTTCGCGTCTTCATTTAACATTCATATTCGCACTTCTTCATCCATGCAATTTCGTGGAATGGTTTTCAAGGAAACAGCGCAGCAAGGCTCAGGGCACACGGCCCATTCTACCTGCGTGCCGGCCAGCATTTATAGCATCTATAAACGTCGGTGTCGAGCGCTGGTGAAACGCTGGCAGGGCGTAAAAAGAAGGCGGCGTAGATTCTTCAAGGGGGATAACAGTTCTCCGGCGATGTTTAAGATGGAACTGTACGGCTCACTCACCAGTCGTCTGTCCCTTCTTCCACCTCGTAAAGTTTTCCACTACGCAGTGATCTCGTCGTTTCGCACGCCGCCGAAGCCACTAAACGCTGACCGTTTGGCCGAGCCACACGAAGCCGTACAAGCCGGGCATACTGGTTATGTCACGTGGCAGCTCTGTACACAATGCTACGCTCTGTGAGGAGGAAGAGGAGGAGGAGGAGGAGAGAACCGGACGGCGGCTCCTCTTCGCCGCCACTTTGAAAGGGCCTTGACCCCGCCCGACGCCGCCCACAGAGCCGGCGAGAAGGCAACGGCAACGCGTGGGACGCAACTGCCGCTTGAGTACGGGCCTGTCTGGGAGCGCGCTTTTATTGCTGTTATCAGACAGTGTACTAGGAGGCTATGGCGTTTCGAACCGGACGCCTCCGGAGGAGCCGCCAACTTCCGCATTTTTCTCTCCGTACGCAATTAATCAAGCTGTGTTTACTTTTTTCTCTTCAATGCATCGATCACTCGTTTTTCAATGCGTTCGTTGTTCCGGAGTACAAGCTGGTAGCCAGACCAGCTTACCACGTTTCATTGATAAGCTTTGTTTGTTTTTCCTGCTTTTTTTTCTTCTTCCGTTTCGTTCTCTTGGCATTGTTGTCCTCTGCATACGTCCCCGCTTTGTTTGCGCTAAGTTTATGGTTGTCGCTGCATAACGTCCGCTTCGAGGTATACCGGAAAAGAAAAGGGGCACTCGACGCTTCACGTTTGTCCTTGATAGCTGCTTGACAGTCGACGGCCGCTAGACGTGCGTTGTGAGACAAGGCAGGATAATGGGGGAAGTCGTTCGGCTGCAACAAATCGAGGAAGTCGCAGGAGCTACCTCCAAGTTTACTGTAAAAGATTTTCGTTGAGAATCATAGGGGGTGTGGGAATGTGTACCGTGTACACTTTGCAGGCGCTGTGACTTCTTGTCGGGTGTTCTGTCTGCACAGATCAATTTTCTGGGGGTTTGGGGGGGGGAGGGGGGTGAGTAATTGGCACACTTTGGAGGTAATTGGTAATTGTCAACGCACACTGTGTGCTTCCTCTATGAGTCAGGAGCTACTAAAGAAAATGTTGATGTCCTGATGTTTCTAGCACTGGCTAACCGTTAGGTTTGTTCTGACAGTGACGTCTCTTTAAAAGGAAAAAAATTCCCGGGCCACCTCCACTAACAACCTTGGGAGGGGTGAAGCATGCAGTGTATAAGTGTATTCTTGACACCTTGGCGTTTTTGCCAACGGAGATGAAATTGTTGGGAGTTAGAGGTAGTATACAGCATTGCTGCAAAAGTCTCTCGCCAGTATTGCTGTAAAAGTCTCTTGCCTTTGAAGCACGAAGCTCTCTAACGCGAGGAGTAAACAAGTGTCCAGGTGTTTTAGTACCGTGACTACATGAGACGAACGATGATTACGACGACGACGACGACAGGAGACACCAACAGCCCCAGCCTCTAAGGGGCCTCGCCCCTAAAATATTTCTTTCTTCTGGAACTTTTTTCTTGTGGCACTTAGTAGAAAGCAAAGGCTGATGGCCCCTCAGCGCTTCTGCAACTGTTCCTTGTAACAATCGCTTTATACGCAAAGAAAGTCATCAGGATGTAACGTTTGCCGGCTTCCAGCTCGGCAGCGGCGGCAGCACCAGGTTCCCAAAGCCCAGGCTCCATGTATCGATAGCATACGCGAAGATCACACGCTTTATTACGGCGAAAGCCTCACATCTGTTTGTTTCATGCAACACGTGAGGTACGGAGAGATTGAGAGAACAGACTTTATTGTCATCCCTTTTAGCCCGCTCGAGCTGTCTTAAAGGGGCCCTGAAAGGCGTTTTGAGCACACTAAATGAAGTAGCGCAATCGTTAGATTGGGTCGTCAAGGTCATCTGGGCCAAGTATTACTCTTTTACGCGCAGCGGAAAGCTCACACTTTTGTTGCAAAGTTTGTCGCTTTTTTCTCACCCTTTCCTTCGTGTTTTTGGACGCCGCCATCTTCACATGTCTACATCATCGATTCCCAGTTTGTCGTCATGAGCTAGACATCCTGCTATTGGGCGGCTTTTTCACGCACTTCCGGCAAAGAGATGAGTCGTCTGCTCAGCGTCGGCTCGCCGGCTGATCTGCCAGCGGAGTGTCGGAGTGCTTGGACATTTTACGACAAACGAAACAAGTGTAAACAAACGCTTAACCGTTCGTATTGAATGCAACACGGCCATAACACGACGGGTATATTCTCTTACCTGAGTACGTTCCATAAAGAAAGCGTTGAAGCCCCGTGGCACTTCTTTCGTGCAATGGCAGAGAACGCCTGAGCCGAATGCCCGGGTTTGACGGATACATTTTATTCCACTTCAAAACAATCCAGAGATGCGTTTCGAACGAACACAACGTCACAACATGCGTTGCAAGTCTGAACCGCGATTGACAGACGATAGGTTGCCTCCTCCTGCCCGTCGTAAATTCGGCACTCACCTCGCGCGCGGTTTGCGGGGACGAACAGCAAGTCACTTAACTCGGGCGCGCAAGCCGAGATGGCTTTTAGCCACGCACACTGCACATACCCCATGCGAGGTTGAGTCGTACGTCGCTCGAGAAAGATAATCCAGACCATGGGAAGCACTTCCACCCGCAGAAGCACAACGTGCATTTCATCGCGAAACAAAGGCGTCCACAACACACACACCATCGCCTCTGTAATGCCAAACGCATCTCACACTTCCAATGGGAGTGAGTGGTACGCATGGAGGAAAGAATACTGTACGCCTGCAGTGCCACATGTCGCGAGGTGGGGCCCCGAGCTGAACCGGGATCACGCAACCGTAACTGACTTCCTGGGAGGTTTGTGCCTTGTTGCCAAGGCAATCGATGTTTGAGATTGTCAAAGAAATGGCGCTCGCTCCAGCGCTAGAAAGCTCAGAGCCGCGCGGAGCATGTTTTGCCAACGTTGCCGCTCTCCACCACGCGTCGCCCCAAGCTTAACTGGTCACATGATTGAAGCGTTTTGTGCACCGGTTGTATCGGCTTTAAAATGTATTTTTCACATGCCGCCGGCAGGAATTACCACCACCGCAAAATAAGACCCGGCACCAGCGTGGCGGCTGCGAACATCTGATACGGCGCTTTTTGGATAAACAGTGCGCGGTGCATGAACAGGGACCGAGCGCACGATCCACCCCGGCGGCTGCGAGTTCGCCGCCGATTAAAAGTCACGTGCTGCCCTCAGCACCACACCGCGAAAGGGCAAGGCCAGGCCGCCGCACAACTGCGCCAGATTTTTCGTTCGCTTTTCCAGCCTGACAGGGTGCCGGGATTCATGGGCTCAACAAAGCTTGCCCGTAGCAGACGGCATATGCGGAGCCCATAGCGGAAGTACGTCACCGCTGAGCGCGCAGCATCATGGGAGGGAAGCTCTCGCGCCGTCAACAGCGAAAGGAGGAGGAAACGCGGCGCGACGATAATGCGCGGTTTTTGATTTACGATTTCTCAGCTAATACTCATCGCTTTAACAAAATTCTTGCGGGAGGAGATTACTAATACATTGCTTATATTGGTTACTGTAATCAATGCATCGGGGAGTATTTCAGGACCCCTTTAAGCACGCCGGTGTGCTGCTGCTTCCTGTACCATCGCTTTTCTCTACCCGCCATGTATGAAGCCGACAACGCCTACCATAAGTTAAGTTTGACCCTTGGCTCTTCGTCGTCGGAACGGAGACAACTCCCTTGATTGATTGATTGATTGATTGATTGATTGTAGGGTTTAACGCGCCGACGCAACGCAGGCGATGAGGCGCGCCGTAGTGGAGGGCTTCGGATTAATTTTGGATTAATTGGGATCTTTAGCGTGCGCCGAAATCTCGCACACACGGGCGTTTTTGCCTTTCGCCTTCACCAGAAAAGCGGCCGCCACGGCCGGGAATCGAACCCGCGACCTCGTGCTCAGCAGCACAACGCCTTAGCCACTGCGCCACCGCGGCGGGTACAACTCCCTTGCAAGCCGCTCGCCAACCACGCTGGCACGACGGGGCGGGGACCGTCCTTGTACGCCTTCGTTTTTTAAGTGCGAATGCACTTCTTAAGCGAGCCTGAATCGTCCGCCGCCGTAGTCCGCATAGCAACAGCTGCGGGTGAGCGCGCTCCTCGTCTTCCTTAGCAACGGGGGGAGATGGGCACTTCTTAAGCGAGCCTGAATCGTCCGCCGCCGTAGTCCGCATAGCAACAGCTGCGGGTGCGCGCGCTCCTCGTCTTCCTTAGCAACGGGGGGAGATGGGCGCGCGCTGCCTGGCCGCTGACACGGCACATACCCACGTGGGGGATTGGCCAGGAATCGGGCGTGAGAAGGGCTAATGCACCCGCTTAAAGGAGTACTGACACGAAATTTCAAAGCTGAGATCCGCTCTAGCAATCAAGTACAACGACAACACAAATAGGTGTCTGTGAATAAATGCATCTTTCTTTCTTTGTAGTTGTGTGTGTGTGTGTGATCTCTCTTTCGCGAACATTACCGAACCGCGCAAATTCAACTCGTGCATTCGCACTTTCACATTCTTCCCCTCGGGGAAATGCGGGGAATTTTTTTTAACAAGCCACTGGGTAAAACGTGCAGCTGTGGGGTATTGATTAACGCCTAATAAGCAGAAATTTAATCCGCTTTTGAGCGATATTTTTTGGTTGGCGCAGCCTCATTTTTTAAACAGCTACGTTAAAAATAGCAGAGTGTGCAGTGGCGCACGAAAACTTGAATAGTGGTTAGATTGCGACAGAGGTATATTTCGTGCCGATAAAAAAAAATCCGCATTGATACCAGGTTTAAAAAAAAAGCCACGCTGGATAGCAAAACCCAACATAAATGAGCGCGGTTCACAGCGTTTGCTGGGAAATGTGCAGGACCGCTACGAGAGTGATTCTGCTCGACGGAAGCGTTCGTGCGTTCGTTGCCAAATTCATTTCCCAGTGGTAACCATTGAATAGTGCGGGGTGAAAAAGACTGCTAGGCTCGACATCGCCAATCCACTTTTTGCAATAGCGGCTGAGGGAGGCCGTATGCCTAAGGGTCTTGGCCTGCCATATTACGGCCATATTTTTCAATACCTTACAGCAACATAGCCTCGCTCCTCGCTTGCTACAATACCAACATCGCTTACTCAAAGAACCCAGGGACTGACAGGGTCGCAAAGACATGCTGGTCCTTTATAGTCTCAAGGTTTCAGCGCCCGTCACGGAAACCCGAGTCGGCGTAGCATTGATGCAGAGGTTCTGCCGTCCCGCTCCGTCAGTGTCGGACAAAGGGTAAGATTTTCAGTGAGAGTTTATTGGTAGGAATTTTTTAAAGCTGAATTCTGTCTGCTAGCGAATTGTACAGTCATGGACGGATGAAATGCTAACACAAAAATATGAACCGGAACACGCAAAAAAAAAAAACCTATTCGTGGAGGTCCGATAATGGCGCGGTTTTGGTATGTCTATAAAGCCACATTTCCCAACTTTGTTGTTGTAATTGAGCCACGCGTCAATTTGACTTCCATGGAAGGGAATCGCGCTATTTGTGTGTCCCGCTTTATATTTTTGGGATCGTGTTTCATTTGTCCAATACTGAACCTAACGCTGCAGTTAAATCAGCGGAAAAACGAAAAAGAGAGGCGCAGCACATCGGGCAGCGCGCACGCGTGGGCTACTTCTTGTAGCCCCACTTCCTGTAGGGGCCCAGGATGGGCCACCTCCTGTACTTGTCCGAGGCGAAGTACTCCTTCAGGTTGGGCAGCTCCTCGAACCTCTTCAGGTATGCCACCACCCCCGGATGACGCTGCACGGCCTCGGCGTTGAACTCGCGGTGCCAGTCGAGTGCCTCGTACAACAGGAAGTCCACGTACGTGAGCCTGTCTCCTAGCGCCCATTTTTTCCCGGTGAGAAACTCATTCCATGGCTTGAGCACGCTGTCCATGTTGTCGGCGTAGGCCTTCAGGGTCTCTTCGAAGTTCGGGGTGGGCGCCGTGGAGTAGATAAGCCGCATGGACAGATCCCGTGCCTCCTGCTCGAGCACGTCCAGCTCTACCGTCTCGTCGTTGTTCCTGCGAGAAGGAGCCGAAAAAAATTAGCAGTCGCTTAGCTCGGCTAGGCCACGATATACGCGTGAGCTAAGGTTCAGCAATCCAATCCAATCCAGTCCGGACCAGTCCAGTCCGGTCCAGTCACTGCTCCTCGCGCATGCGCAGCACGGCTCTCCAGGAGCCACGCGAAACGGCTATCAAGCGACTCTGGCGCAGCGTCAGACTTGGCTACTGCGCAACAGAGGCGCACAGCTGGGCACGCGCCGGTGCCAGTGCGTCTGCCGTGGCTATGACGTCACTCCTCTGGAATGCGCAGACCGGCGAATGTGCAGACCCAATTCTCTACACACCCGTACTCGAATTGAAATTGATTTCCAATCCAATCCAATTTAATCCAATCCAATCCAATCCAATCCAATATAGCCCAGTCCTATTCAATACAGCTCTTGTGCAGCACGGCCCTTCAGGGTCCACGCGAAACTGCTCAACCTAGGCCAGTGTAGCTTACGCTACAAAAGGTCAGCATCAACTAAGCGCGGATTGCGTTGCCTTCGCTGTACTTGTTTAATCGTACCTCATTCATTTTGTTTCTGCAAGGTTTGGAAAACGCTAGCTTTGTTGTATGATTTCGAAAACCAGTACAGCTTGCGGGATGACGTGCATAAGATAGAGACGTATGAGGTACCACTGCAGTCTGCACTTAGTGTTGGGGCTTCCAATACTTTTAATTCAACGTAACATGCATGAATTAGGAACGACTAGTTGGATGCCGCCACGGACGGTATACCGGGGAGGTCTTTTCAAGCTTCTAGCTGGTATTCGTGTTTTCGCAAGTCGTACGTACTACAGCGTGCGCGGCCTGTGCGATATCGCGTAACAGCAAATTGCGCAGTCATGGAATAGTCTACAGAACGATTTATGCTGTCATCATTTGCGCCTTGACTATCAGGGATCTGCGACGGAAACCAAGGTTCGATTCCTCACAAGGACCACGCTAACTTGGGTCGCTTTGTTTAAAAAACATGCACCCCTCCTGAAACGTTCCCTGGATATCTTATCTATAGATGGCTTGCACGTGACGTCACTTGCGCCCGCTCGTAGTTACTGCGCCCATGTTGGAGCACCGCACGCCGCTCGCTATGCGTAGTGTGTGTACGTTTCCCGGCTGACGCACCGGACCCACTACAGGCTTACCGCTTTCTGAGCAAGATGCCCCCAGCTTCGAGAGTCGAGGCTCTCGACGCGGCGTATCGTGCGCAGCTGATCGGATCAGCCCGCATACGCTACGAGGAAAAGATTCGGATGTGCGACAGCGTGGATCCCTACACGCTGCGGCCGGGACTGGACACCGTGACCGATGTTGCCGAGTTTCACGAAGTGACGCACGGAGACATCGTGAACTATCTTGTTTACTCCTCCAGTTTTGTGACCTGTCTCATTTTCGTTCTCGTCAACTTCGTCGCTATCTGGATCGGTTGCAACGTCGTCGCCGTGGCTGGGGTCCATCGGCTGCGTGGACGCCGCCGTGGCCGCGTCGCGCGGTCTCAGCGGTCTTTTTCCCTGTACGCCGCTTTTTCAATCGTTCGTAACGATCGGTACAACGAGCTTTTGTGCCGTATCCAAGCGCAAGCGACGGCGCCAAGTCAGGGTGTGCCTCGTCCCAAATCTTGCCTGGCCTGCCTACAAGCACAAAATACACATTTTCTACATTTCTACGCGGCGCTTGGATTTTCTGTAGACGTTGCTGGCTTACCTGTCACAAAGTGGGCACCGCAGACTCGAATGTTGGGATCGCAGGCTGTTGGGATCGAGATCAGCACGTTTTATGCGTGATAGCCACAGGCTTCGCCGTCTCGCACTGAGGTCTTTCGTCCGCTCACACTGATTTGATACAACTTTCGGTAGGCGAAATAGGCTGCTGTTCACCGATTTCTCCCTCGAATTCGACTTGCTACGGTTCGAGCAGCCCACAACGGCGCACAACACCATTGTGGAAACGCCGTCCAGTCGCTGCCGCTTCCACAGCCGCGCGCGGAGACAGCACCGTGTAGGGTATCCGCGGAGTCCGCGGTGCTCCAATATGGAGATTATGCATCCCAGCATTCCCCGTTATGACGTCGGTGCAAGGCATGTATTATGACACAAAGCCGCCATAGGAAGAGGGATATTTTTGAGAAAGATATGACAAGGAAATAGTGCATGCCTTTCGAAAACTTTGACACCATTTTAGCACAAAAGTGTTTTATTCCGGGATTCACGAAGATTTCAATTACGTCATATCCGTCACGAAAGTGACGCCAGTACAACGAATCAAGCGGCCTGTAAAGGGTGCACCCCTGCACATAGGGTGTTCTTGCAGGGAAGCAACCTTTAGTACCAAAGAGTACGTCATACCTACGGTTGTTCGTTTTCGGGTTTTATATTTTAACACGAAGGTGTTTTATGCCGGGATACACCAAGATTTCGCTGGCGTCATATCCCTCACGGGAATGACGCCAGTGCATCTTTGCCGAAGTGACCCGAAAGCAGGACGTCTTCGCCAAAGCCCCACAAACAGGGCCGACCGCAAATTATGCTCAGTGCAGATTTCTGCACATTTTACTTTGTTTTACTGATTTTATGACGAGGAATCAACCAGTTTTAAGTGCAATGCACTTCTTAAGCGACCCTGAACCTGCGTCCACCGGTGATGTCCGCGCACGTGGAGAGGGCGCGCGCAGCCTGGCCGCTGACATAGCACCTACCCACGTGGGGATTGCAGGAATCTTGGGTCTTCCTTGGCAACGGGGGGAGATGGGCGCGCGCTGCCTGGCCGCTGACATGCACATACCACGGGGGACCAAGATCCGGGCTAGAGGGACTAATGCCTGCTTAAAGGAGTACTGACACGGAATTTCAAAGCTGAGATCCGCTCTAGCAATCAAGTACAACGACAACACAAATAGGTGTCTGTGATAAATGCATCTTTCTTCTTTGTAATTGTGTGTGTGTGTGGATCTCTTTCGCGAACATTACCTAGTTTCGCAAATTCAACCGTGCATTCACACTTTCACATTCTTCCCCTCGGAAATGCGGGGAATTTTACATTTATATGACTGCCAGAAACAGCAAATCATTCTCCGTATAAATTCTGTATATATACGGAAAACCTACGGAGGCTGATTTTTATTCTAATCGAAGATAGAAACATGAAAACTCTGCCAATCGTTATTATTGTGTGAAATCGTGTGATTTTAATGTTTTTGAAAATGTTTTCTCCTTCACTTATGCCTCAGTGCGCTATACTCCGTATGAACTCGGTATTCCCATAATTCCGTATATACGGAACGCTTCAGCAGGAACGTTCTTCATTAGCTTCTACAACCGGCTTCAATCAATGCGCTGCGTGACCAACTAATTCGTTGAAGTCATCCTCACCTTTGCTCGGTCAGATCCTCTTTGCTGGAACGTTGCACTGGCAGGATTGTACTTCTCTAATGATTTTTCCCACTCTCTTGAACTCTCTAATATGACTATGTTTCTTTTAGCCTTTCCTGGTCATCTGCCGCCTTTTATGCCGCTTTCCAGCAAATAAAAAAAGCGCAGCGATGCCTTCTTTGGCAACAACTATTCAGGCTAAACGGGGAAATGCGAGGAGGAAAGAACCACTGCTACCGCACCCTGGTGGACTGACTTTGTGAAGGAGCTTAAGAACAAAAGCTGCGTTTACATTCGCAAGGTTAGACTACAGACTATAATGAAGGGTATGAACACATGTGTCACCTTTTATGACTGCGCTCTCCTTCCGTTCGGGTTTATAGGATATGCGTTGCGAACTAGCCAAAATTATAGCACTGCTGTCCGATGTCCTCCGAACTGTTGTCCAAACAACAGCTCACCTATTGCTGGCATAAAGTTTCGTACTATGATAGCGGGAAATCTTGCGCCAGTATTTAGGCGAGCCGTGCTTCAGCGCGCGTCCCGCCATGTACTGTGGGGAAGCGTTCTAGTGTTACGTGGCATGGCTTGCCAGCAAGCTCAAAGTTGCCTGTGACTAAAAGAACTACAATATTATTGTAAAACATTATTTAAAGCAATATGATAGTGGAGCTTGAAAGGATTTGTCAGTGTTTGTTTAGAATCTTCACCAAGACGAACAAGAAAAAAAAATGTTACCCTTTCTGTTGATTTTGACTTCATCAGTGAAAAGAAGCCATGGTGCAAGCCAAGCCAAGCAGGAGAGGAACGCTTGAGGTTGCTGATGACGAAAAAACGTTATTATAGTCGTCTCTTTTAAGACGGAGTCACTGCTTGGGAGTGGCAGTGCTATAGCGGCGCCCACGACGGCACGCAATCGCAGCAACAGATTTCCGTCTACTGTATTAAATTGTATGGCTGTTAGAACAGTAGCTCACCGCACCAATAAGGACTACATTTTCTTTCCTATTCTCATAGGAGGTCAGCTCCGACCCCTGCTCCCAGCTTCGGCTGGTGAATAGGGCACGGAAGGCCGGCTGCAGCCAGGGAGTCCTGGACTGAGGACACCCCTCACTGGTCCGGAGTGACACCAGTCACAACAGATGGGATAAATAAAGTTTTTTCTCCTCCTCCTAATAGGAGGTCGACTTTCTGCCCGTGAAACCATCATATCGACAATATAGACGGTAGCAGTCCTGCAGTGCCACATTCCGTTCGCTTAAAGGTACAAGCCTGGCACTTCCTGTATTCACCCAGCGCCATTTACCGGTTCGCTTGGAACACTCCTTTTATTCTTTTGAAAAAGTGCTAAAAAACTCCGCTGTTCGACCTCAGTCAGCCTCAGGAGCCAAGGATAGAATAACGGATTTTGGCGCAAACGAACCGGGTTTGAGACCAAGAAATAAAACTTTTTTTCTAAATCGCGGTTTTTTTTTTTTCACTGTAAAGTGTTCTTTTAACTCAATTTACACATTATTTTCATGAATAAAGTTGGTTTGGTATCTTTTAGTCCGGTTTACCGTAAAGTTCCTAAAGAACGCCCTCCCCTAAACATCGCCTACATTTACACCCCCTTCCCCCACCTTTAGGGGTGAAATAATCAATTTAGTAAAAGAACCCAAAGATCGCCCACCCCATAAAATCGCGCCAGCTTCGACGCCTTCGAAAGCTCGGAGAGCTTCTTCCTTCCCGAAGCCGCGAACACCACCGATGCATCGGTTTGGAACAAAAGAGGCACAACCTGTTTGGCTTTTTTGCTTGATATCTCCGCAGTTCTGGTTGGTCGTGCAGCCACTTATTTGTAGTTTTTCGAACCTGACCCGAACGTTTCGCCCATCCCGTATTTTTCACTTGACATCTACGTAGTTTCGGTGGGTGTTCTTTCGGAACTTTGCGGTAGGTGAATTTTGCGGCGTATAAGGTCGTTTAATTAACGTTCGGCATTGCACCGAAACTATCTTTGGTCGGAATATCGCTTTGGCGACTCGTATTGGCGGTGAGATGTTTGAGTGGCGCCCCCTGGCTCTGACGTCGGCTTAGGGACTCGCGCCGCTGTCGTCTGCTACGCTCCGCTCGTGAGGGGCAGCAGTGCGTCTGCTAGAAATCGACCGCTTTGGTGCTTTAATGCATTAAAAATCGTATTTCTAGTAATTCAGACATTTTTGCCAGTTTCTGACACACCTAAATTATTTCAAGCTGTATCCCCCACAAGTTTATAACGCACGGGGAGAGAGATAACAACTTTCTTCGGAGCATTGGTCAGAAGATCTTATGTAACTCGTCCTCTCTAGCTTATTCGCGAGGTTCAGGGCTCAGAGCTCCTGGATGAGTATTCAAAATGTGTAGGCTTCCCTACAGTATTTTTGAGATGCTCTTTAGAAGACTCAACAGTCTAATGCTACGTATCAAGTAGCGGGCCCCTACACACGCGTCGCGCAGAAGGAAATAAAGTGGCTGTCTTTTATTTATTTCGTTGTTGTTGACTTCTATCAGATGAATGTTTTTTTTTCAGTGCCCAACGCATTAATTTTCTGCACCATCTCAAATGTCTTATTAGTAGGTCTGGGGATGTTTGGAAGGCTCACAAAGACTGTGTGGACATTTCCTTCAGGCTGTATGGCATACATTCGCTTCTTCACACAACTTCACAAATTGGCTTTCGTTATGGCTGTTTGTTTGTTTGCTCGTTATAGTTGTTTATTCACATGCAAATACAATAAGAAGTTCTGTGCTAGGCAACCGCGATCGCGCCCCAGACAACGTTGTCCAGGATACATGAAGGCGGCTTTCGTGCTCCGAATTTCTATCGTAACCATCGTTATCATTACGAACTGGCTCTCAACACGAACAATTATTACATAATCACGGTGTTGAAGGCTTGATCAAGCCTCCAACACCAATAAATAGTATACGTGCATTATTGCAAGAATCGAAACCCATGAATATTTCCAAGCAGCTCTATTGTTTTCCGACCCTTCCACGCGTAAAGAACAAATACTGTTCTACTCGGGATGGCGTTCTATGAATCGAAGAAAATTACTCATACTCTCTTGTCCTGGGCTGAGTACCCGGCCCACTAATCAGCTCGATTTTACTGTTAAATTAAGTTTTCTCCTCCTCCTCCCTCCTCCTCCTCCCTCCTCCCCCCCCCCCCCCCCCCCAAGGCTGAACAAACATAGTATTACTGTATCTTTACCGTAGGCGTGACATGTTTTGCTCAGTAAACCTCCATACTGGTTAGAAGCCTCGTATAAAATCAACACGCGCCTGCACACACAGTAGGTTATTTGCAACTCAACCTACATTTTTTTTGCGCAGCATAATGCATTTAGTCATACTTTCATCCCATGACAACGTAAAGTGATGTGATACGATACTTTCGATTGTTCGGCAAGGTTGCAAAAACTGTTTTACCTTACATACGATTACCTGGAATTGCAATGCCTTCTGCCAAAGCCGACAGCCCCGAAGGCCTGGAATTTGTTTTTGTCTTGTGTTTTCGCCGTTGTCGGTTAGTAGCAGCTGGCTCATCCCTTTGTTAGAAAGAGTGCTTAATCCAAAAGCTGACGCCTAGCTCCGACTCTTCGCGCTGCGCACAGGAGCGGCTTCGCAAGGAATGAGGCGACGCCGGCAATGTTTCTTCCATAGCGGTATTCAAAACTATACTTTAACTCGCGCCTTGAGCTAGTGTATGCAATTTTAAGTCTATTATTATGACAAAAAGTTGCGCACACGCAAAATCTGGTGCGTACAAGTGTCAGACGTCAGCCGAGCGCAAAGAAACAGCAGGGAGAGCGAGCCCGAGTGAAGCAGACGACACATCGAATCCTAAGCCAACGTCACGGAGGCGCGCTTGGCAGCGCCGCCCGTGGTCGCGCGCACTGCCAATACGTCTATTACTCGACACAGGTGTGACACACCTGCCGGCCAGGTCGTGCTTCCTTCCTAGGTAGCGGAGGATGGCCAGACTTTGCTTGATCTTGACGTTTCCGTCGATGTAGTACGGAAGGTTGGGGAACTTGAGGCCCAGCGAAAACTTCTCCTTCAGCCAGTCGGAGCGATCAAAATCTGGTGCCGGGCCGAAGTTGTACAGCTTGTCCTCGAACTTGACTCCCTTGTACACCAGCAGGTTCCGGATGAACTGCGCCATAGCGCGCGCGTCCCAGTATCCGAGTACGGGAGCCATGTCTCCTGAAATACGCATGCGAAAATGCCAGACGTGTTTATGACTCCTCATTGACGACGTTACGTGTCTGCCGTTTTCGAAGCTGTTCTACGCTAGAGACAATAAAGGAAAGTGACGTTTGGGTAATTTTTCTCGCAGAAATTGCTAGAAAATTGGCGAAACTCCCAAGGGGGAATGGTCGGGAAAATGCGTGAGACGCTCTTCTACACACCAAGTACGCTTGAAGTTATCTACACCGTTATACACCAAGTGCATTACTAAGAAAACAATTTTAAGCCAAATACAGTAAACTCCCCTTAAGACTAACTCGGAGGTACTGTACAAATTTGTTCATATTATCAGAAATTCGTCTTGAGCGGATGTTTTTTGCGTTGTGGACATTGCAAGAGAGCAAAAATGTTGTTCGTCTTAACCTTATTGTTCGTCTTAACCGAGTTCATCTTAATGGGAGTTCACTGTAAGCAGTTCAATGTAAAGGTATGAAGGCCCTACGACCTTTAAAGAATACCGCCATATGACTCCATTCATACTTATAGACCGCTGTGCACTCCGATACTGTAATGTCGGCTTCACTAATATGCACAAATGTATTGCTGGGAACACATTTTTCAGCGTTGTATAAGCCCTCTATCAAAGTACGAAGGCCATATGGCTCTTTATTAAAAACCCCCATAAGGCTTCATGCACTCCTTCAAAAGTGGCGCCTCTCAAAGTCGGCTTCACTATTACACTCAAATGCATAGTTGGGAAGTCATCTTTATCATGGGAAACAAAAGCAACCTGATATTAAAGTATGATGGCTCAAGGGAATTTTATTGAATGGTCATAGGCGTTGACCGTCACAGGCAGAAAGGGCTACAAAAGGATTACTTCGCTTTTTGAAGGACACTGGCGTATCTGAACGATTGTAGGGACATTACTACAGTGCAGCGTCCTTAGTTCGCCAATTTTGTCAGTGTAACGCCTTAGTTTTGTGCATTTTCTTGTTTTCTGTGCGTGCTTTTACTGCCTTTGTAGTTATCATAGCCACGCCTAGTGTTTTTCTAGCTTTCCTCCTATTCTTCTTTCCTTTATTATGCACCAGGGCCCTTTGTTTCTCTTTCAATTCCCGTATCCCCATAGTAGCCAACCAGACAGTACCCTGGTTAACCTCCCTGTCTTTCCTGTACTGTTCCTTCCTTCCTTCCTTCTTTCCACAAGAACACATGTAGGCCCACAACCGCTAAACACTGAGCGCCTGTAAAGTCGGCCTAACTAGTACCCAACAGTCCCTCTCTAACGAGAGGAGAGGAGCGACCCGCCACTGCCCTTCGTGAGGAGCGAGATCGCAGTGCTGCCCCTTTCCAGGAGCGGGGGACGGGAAATGGGGATGAAGTGACGCATGCGGATGTTGTTGTTTTTTTCTTCTTTTTAACAGCGGAGCTCTTTAAGCTCTTAGTCCCGCCAACCAGCGTTACCAAAAAAATACAAATAAAAATACTGAGGGCACGTGCGCGTGCGCCTTCTGAGGAGCCTCCCGCGTCGGCCAGCTCAACCTTGGAGAACACTCAGCCCAGCGTTCGTGGAGTGATCTCTCGCGTGTTCTTCTACTCGCCAGTTCACGGATTTTCACGCATGAAATGGGGAGCACAGATGCGAGTTCACGCTACAGACGCCGATTTGGCGAAGCCGGCTGCCGCGGGTTCTAGCGCGTGCTAACGCGGTCCACCTTGGGAGAGGATGTAAGAGCATGCGGACTTTCTAAAACGATCCGGGCCTGCAACTCATGGATAACTTTTAGCGGCAAATTCGGAAATCCATGTGAGGGGCAACAGCCGGGTCTCCGACGAAGGGAGAGGGGCCGCCAGCTCATGCTGTTTCTCCAGAGAGCCTTGCACCAGCAAGCTGCGCCAATTTTCTTTCCCTTTTTTTTTTAGACGGAGCTGGGAGTTTTATTTTACAATAAATAAGTTTTCTGCGCATTTGCTGTACTGCTTATTCTAAGCCCTTGCTAGGGATATAGAAGGCGAAACAAAGAAAAGGGACAGAACGAAGGAGGACGCCGGCCATCCCCTGCATTACCCCAAGTGTCGCACAAAGCTCAGCAAGGTTTCAGACCGATGTCGTTGTTCTCTTGGTGTTGAGCGCAAGCAACGAAAAATGGAAGAAACTCCAAGAGGGAATTGCTAAATACCAAGTCCAGTTATAGTCATTTTCACTACTATACGCGGATGAATTGCTGGAAAGACATATTTTCTGGGCCAATAATATAAGCCCTTTGATTTCAAGGTATAAATACTCTAGGGCCTTTTATTCAGTAGCTTCACAGCATCTTAATAAGCAGCGCATAAAAGACCAAACGCTAAGCGCCAGGTGGAGACTCCTGCTCTGCCGGCTTGGGAAGAACTTCAACTCGGATTCTGAGCCAGATTCATAAAAAGGGCGCTGCGAAGCATAACATGTCATCAAGAAGCTTTCAGCACCGGTTAGCGACGAAGCATTTTAATAGTGCTAAGGGCTTTTTTAGGAGTGCAAGAAATCGAGACTGGAAACACGGCTCACCGTGCGAGAGAAGCATAGTGGAATGGCTTTGTAGGAACGATAGTGTTGTCATATCTAGCGGCCGACAGGTATACAACGCCTCCGAATGCTGTTCGAGAATCAGGCTACCATAACTTCGGTAGTAGTTTTTTTTCCGTCTGTCCTGATACCCCTTGGTAGTCCTTCATCCTACAGTGAATTGAAGTGGGCTCTTGATGATAATGACGAATAAGATGGTGGAACTGCTGAACAGCGAAGAGACTTATGCGGCATGCCACGTTGGCGAGAGACCCGACCAACGGAATGAGCAAGAATACAAACAGCATGGGTAATTCTTAGTTCTGGCGTGTGACCTTGGCATTTAGCAAAGTTTCTAATCATAGAGTTCGAATTGCCAACTTACAAATCATCTTTATTTTGCACAGTTGCCGCCAGAAGTGATTTCAACACGAGAGTTGTGACCCAACTCTGCCGCAGCGCCTATTAGCAGCGCCAGATGTAACAAAACGAAATCAGTGATCCGTGGCAGAAAAATTCGCTCACAGCGGTGACGGGGTCATCGGTTCTCCCCGCGCGCATGCGCTGTTGGCTCCCATTTGTTACATCTGGGGATGCCGTATAGTTCGGTCACCGCTCCCGTGTTCCAATTACTTCTGGCGGCACCTGTCCGTAACTGGGAACTCGTGTAGGTTATTGCAAGAGCGGTGGCCGCTTCTTTGGCTTCCGCGAAACCGCCGGGTTTGATGGAAACTGGCTTCAGGGAAAGCCATGACGGGTCTGCGACAGCTCAGTTATCGTTTTATGCATACACACACAGCTCCAGGAGTATTTCTGTGAGGGTTCTTCAGAAGATGTGTAGGGCTTGGCTTGGCTGTGGCTTGGCGAACGAGGCACTCTATTTTTTGACTTAATAGTCTATGACCGGTCTGCGGATATCTTTTTCCTGTCTCCTTCGATGTTTTATCAGATAGCGAAGACTTGTTAGTTGTCTTCTTGAAGCTGAAGTCCTACTTATCAGTATTTACTTATCAGTATTTTTTTGTGCGTGTGCACTCCGCCCAGTGGTACGTGTCGCGCTGAAGACAGTTTCAAGTTTTCCTATTCGAAGAAACGCGTCAGCGATTTACGATTTCAGACGCGCACGCGAGCGGCTGAGGCCGTTTTACTGAGGCGTCGACAGCCTCACTTGGCACTGTACTTCCGGTGTAGTGACTGTAGCTTCGCTAGAATAACTACGCACGCGCAGTGACTGTAGTTCCATCGACACCGAGCACTGCGCTCGCAACACTACGCGGTCCCCATTCAGCTGAAACACCGAAGTGTACAAGAACAACCCGCTCCTGGGACTCACTTCCCTGCAATTGGTAATCAAACTCGGCATGCTTTTATGAGGCACCGATTATTGCTGCGATAGCGCAAGTTAGAGGAAGAGAGGTGTAGACTGACAAAATCCGGGGAAAAAAAACACAGAAGTCAAGAGAAAAAAAGAACTCCAACTGTACGGAATGCATTTCGCTAGATGTACAGCCACGATCAAAAGTTTACGGACCAGGAAAATGGCAATTTAGGTTATTTCTCTTCCTATAGCAGCCCGACAAACTGTCGAATGCAGGCGAGATGTATAAGTACTGAACTAATGAAAACTACCGCACATGGTACTCCGGGCTGCTGTGCGGCAGAGAAATAACTCAAAATTGCTGCTTTCGTGTTCCGTAAACTTCTGCTCTTGCGTGTAGATCTTGCGAAATGCACTGTTCATAAGGATTACACCAGCCATGGTTGCGGCTTTGAAATGTGTGAAGGGTACTGCAGCATCGTCACTTCGGGCCCACCCTTGGCAGAAATTACTAAATAAATAAGTAAACATCCCACGGGCAGCATGGCTACTGTATAAGTAAAATTAAACACCCGGAACAAAACTCTGAAGGATCTGCGATTGCAGTTAAGTACTTTTCTTTTGTCTCCACTGATATACCCACATTTTTTTCATCGCTGCAATATTACTTTCGTACACTGGTTTTCGAGTAAACAGCGCCACAGGGCTCAGTGCAAGCAGCGCGTTCTCCATGTACGCAGAAACCTCAACGCGTGCGCCGGTCCAGTGCTGGTGGACCGCTTGCAGGGTGCAAGAAAAAAGGTGCCGATTCTTCGAGGGGATAACATTTAACGGGCGGCAACGTTTCGCATGGATATGCATGGCTTACTCACCAGTCGACAGTCACTTCTTCCTCGTAAAGCTTGCGCCGTCAATCCGCCGTTTCGCACGCCGCGACAGCCACTACGCCACGCGCACAAGCAGGGCCTGATGGTTCAATCACGTGACACGTTTGTATACAATCCTACGCTCTGTGAGGGGGAGGGGGAAGAGGAAAAAATAGAACGCGTCTCCTCTCCACCACCACTTGGCGCCGCCCAGAGCCGCTGTCGACTTCCGTCGACTGCGTCAGCGCTGACTGGCCGCGCCTGCTTTTATTGCTGTTATCAGGCAGTGTGCTAGGGAGGCTATTGTGTTTTGAACTGGATGCTCCTCGAGAAGCCTCCAACTTCCGAATTTTTCTCACAGTATGCAATTAATCAAGTGGTGTTTACTCTTTTATCGTCAATGCATCGATCACTCGTTTTGTAGCGCGTTCGTTGTTTAGGTACGGCGTCGGGTGTTCGACTATGTGGGACCAGATCAGGTTAATCACATTTCACTGATAAGCTCGTATTTATATTTCTTCTTTCCTTCTTTTCTCTTGGCGTTGGCGGGTCACCGCTTTCTTATCGTTACATTTATTGTTGTCGCTGCAGACTATTTTCTCGCAGGTCCATAGGGGAGGAGGAGAGGAGAATAAACATTTATTGAGCATAAGTGCTGATGGCAGGGCACTCGCCCGGTGGAGGGCATCCTTATTCCGGGATACCCAGGCTGCGACTTGCCGTCCAGGCCCTCTTGACCAGTTCTTGCTGGTGTTCCAAGGTCCGGAGCGACCAGACGAGCCATCCACTGCTCAAAAGTTGGAGATTTGGAGATGTGGGGTGAGGTTGGATTTTTTGGCACTCCATCCTGTGGTACAGGGTGCCCGGCGTTGGACAGAAATTGCATTAGGGAGGGATACTGAGTCGGGTAGATGGAATGGAGGAGGGTGCTGTGGGGATAAGAATTCGTCTGCAATCGCCGAAAGCCTGGAAATGCGCTACTCCAGGGCTATTTTCCTCCATCCTGCCACTCATCACGTGATAACTGCTCGACACTTGACGGCCGGTGACGCGTTCTTTGAGATAAGGCAACATAACGGTGCAGGCAGGCCGTCCGGCAGCAACAAATCAAGAAAGTCACAGGGCTTACCTTCTGTTTCACTGTACAAAATCTTCGTCGAGCCACTTTGGAGATGTGTGAAGTGTGCACGCGTGTGCACTTTGCAGCCACTGCTACTTCCTGTCGAGTATTCTGTCTGTTGCTGTTTTCGATCACAAGCGTTATTGCAGCCTTCTTTTATGGGGGTGTAACTGGCAAAGTAGCTTATAGCCGAGGGCAGCGGCCATCCGGATGCAACGTCTTCCGGCTTCCAGCAACGCAGCGGCAGCAGTTCACCAAGTTCGCGTACGCCCGGCTTTATACCTTGCTAGCATACGCGAGAATGAAACACTGCATTTATTGTGAGTATAAATGCCAGGAAAGTAGCCGGCATATGGTACACACAACTTTATTGCTTACGCTGGCGGGCAATCGAAGGTCTTGAGAACCTCAGCCGACGTTTTCCCCCGCTTTTTGCTACTGGACATTATATACGTGGGCATGCTGCAGCGCGTGCAAAAATGCATCAGTCTGCTGACTCGAATGAAGGTTTCACCAGTACATCGAACGGAATGTTCAATTTACGTAGGTCAAGCACACCTTGGTCTACGTAAATTGAACGTAAGTCGCAACACCGGACAACACCCACTAATTAGAGCGAATGTAATGGCTTTTAGGCGAACATTTTTACACCACCACTTTGCAATGGTCCCAGCTGGGCTGGGGAAGACAGAGAGAGAATAAACACCTTTATTCGCGCGCGCGCGCGCGCGCGCGTGAGAGAGAGAGAGAGAGAGAGAGAGAGAGAGAGAGAGAGAGAGAGAGAGAGAGAGAGAGAGAGAGAGAGAGAGAGAGAGAGAAGAGATATTTTAATGAGCTCAAAAGTGAAAGTGAAACCCTACAATGGGAATTCATGCGTTGCCCTAGCCGTCTTGGCCCGTGCCACCAGGAAGTCCATTTATATACTTGTCAAGATGGCGTCATCTGTCGTATATTATTAAAAATACTTACATCTTACAAAACATGTGTTCTGAATGACATATATTGGTGCTTTTTTTTTCATTATACAAACTATAAAATGGCGTTGATGGATGGTAAATACTGTATCCGCCTCTCTTGAGAGATCGAGACGCGAAGCTGATTGTTCGTATCAAGCCTTGTGCATTGGTGCGTGCAGGTGGCTGTCGTTTCCCCACTCTCTGAGCGGACCCAGGATGGGCCACCTCCTGTACTTGTCCGAGGCGAAGTACTCCTTTATGTTAGGCAGCTCCTCGAACCTCTTCAGGTAGGCCACCACCTCCGGGTACTTCTGCACGACCTCGCGCCTGAACTCCCGGTGCCAGTCGAGCGCCTCGTAGAGCATGAAGTCCACGTACGTGATCCTGTCCCCCAGCACCCACTTCCGGGAGGCGAGGTGCTGGGACCAGGGCCCGAGGAAGTCGTTCATGCTCTCGGCGTACGACTTGAGTCCCTGCCGGTAGCGGGGTTGGCTCTTGGCCGAGTACGGCAGAATGAGCAGCGTGTCCCGGGCCTGCTGCTCCAGCACGTCCAGCTCCGTCGTCTCGCGCTCATTCCTGCACGGAGGACGTGAGCGAGCGTGCACTCATTAAGCCTTCGATGTCCAAAACTAATTTTTGTAGCGTAAGCTACACTGGCCGAGTTTGAGCAGTTTCGCGTGGACCCTGAATGGCCGTGCTGCGCAAACCCGAGGAGCATTGGATTGGATTGAATTAAATTGGATTGCATTGGATTATATTGTAAATCCAATCCAATCGGAGTACGGGTGTGTAGAGAATTGGGTGTGCACATTCGTCCGGTCTGCTCATTCCAGAGGAGTGACGTCATAGCCGCGGCAGACGCACTGGCGCCGGTGCGTGCCCAGCTGTGCGCCTCCGTTGCGTAGTAGCCAAGTCTGACGCTGCGCCAGAGCCGCTTGATAGCCGTTTCACGTGGCTCCTAGAGAGCCGTGCTGCGCATGCGCGAGGAGCAGTGACTGGACTGGACTGGACCAGACTGGACTAGATTGGATTGGATTGGATTGGACTGCTGAACCTTAGCTCACGCTAGGTATATCCTGGCATAACCGCGCTAAGCCGCTGCTATTTTTTTTTTTTTTTGCTTGGGATTGTGAAAACATTTTTATGATCTAAAAGCACTTCCGACATACCAAATATGAAGTAAGAAAAAAATTTGGTTCATTAGTACGGGCACTGGGACCCACTGGGAACTGGGAAACACTGGGGACTGGCTGCCCATATATCGGCTGAACAGGACAGTTACCTTGATCAGCATGATTTATGGCTCAAGTGAAGACAAACACGTAAATTTTGCATTGCTATCATTTGTAATAACAACGTAATTGCACAGTTTCGCTTACCTGTCACTGGGCTATTGAGCCCCTGGGCTCGATGCATGACACGCATAAACAAGACTTTTTTTAGCACACAGAAGTACGTGCTGCGCTGTGATTTCTTTTTATTTCTGAAGGTCCGAGTACCTTTGTCTGTCAATAGATCGTGCTAAATTATGTCGAAAAAAAAATCCCCACAAAGTGCGAGAGAAAAAACATATTGTTTGAGTTGTTGCTCCTGAGCAACGTTGGGCATCAGAGGGTTAAAAGGGGATACATTTGTGACCGATGCATTATGTGCGGGACAAGGAGAAGTAGTGGGTAGCCCTTGACTACACCGCGTTTACACCCGATCTTCCCGATGGCCTCAAGCTGCCTGGGGTTCGACATCCCGGTGTTCACTCCCTTAACAGACTGTTGAAACGCAGAGCCGGTACTGGGACTTCGATATCAGCAGGTGGAGGATTCCAAAGATTTGTGTTTTTGCAGCTCCTTAGTTCACCCAGTCTTACAGCGGAGGGGTAAGAGTCAACTCAGATTTGACGCTAAATGCACTCTAAGCCTATCACTTGTTATACCTCTTCTCTCAATTGTCTGGTCACGTTGCGGACCACCAACAAGGTTAAACCCATACACAGGTAGCCAGCCGCGTACCAACATTATTAAATTGTCATCATCATCATCGTTAGCCTATTTAAGCCCGCTGCAGGACGAAGGCCTCTCTCGTTGACTTCCAGCGACTCCGGTCCTGCGCTGCTCGAGTCCGTTCTTTGCCCCCATGTTTTCTCAGTTCATCCTTCCATCGTGTTAACTGTGTCTTCTCCTACTTCTAGTCCCGTCTCAGTAACCACTCTGTTGCACTCGTGTAACAAAGTGGCTACCGACTGCAACTCGTGTAGCCACCGAGAGTACCGAGTGTACCTCGTGTACACTCGTGGTGCACCGGATACATAATTAATTATTCATTCGGAAATTCAACAGAATCATACGGTTTTTTTCTGGAAAGAAATACTTCTGCTAATGCTCCCAGCGAATGATGACACAATCTTTCGCTGAAACAAAGCTCCGGTACAACTAAATTGAATGGCTTACGGTCGCTTGTGAGCGCGGAAGGTGTCGGTAAGGCAGAGCAGCCATGGCTTTATGTCTCGTGGCGGCAGCATCGTTTGTAATACACGAAAATGCAATTGGGCACTGCGCACTTTTAGTTGTACCGGTGCAAAACCCGAAAAGGGCTGTTAAATTTCGAGCCGAATCGTATTCAGCGAGTGTTCACCGTTTATCGCGGCGATTGGTAATTTCAAAGCCTTATGGGAAACGGATGTGCGGGTATTTCTTAGTCTAAAGCGACAGGTCGAGTTCTAAGAGTGCACACGAATTAATAAGGTGGGCACTGCATTAGTGCAAGCTAGGTGATTCCAGCTGCTTTCACTAACACTAAATAAAGAAGTATAGAACTTAAGATTAGTTGCCTACTTATCAGAACACTTGCTTTGTGAGGTCAAGGCGAATTTGCTTATTGTAGCTGGCAAACGGGTTATATTTGCGCAACTTATCGCAATGGATGCTGCTTAAGACTGTTTTCATTTCACGTCCACCATTTCTGTATATCTTATTACTTAATCAAGCAACAGTTCTTGAGTATTCCGGGAAGTATCCTGATGAATATCTCGTCCAAGAGACGGTTTCGGCAGTTTGCGCAGATATCAATACCCCGTGCGTAACTCTAAGGCTAAGGGCAGCATCTTTTGCCGACTGATTGCGCAGAGCTTCTCGAGATTTCCATAAACATCACTTCATCAGTACTCAGTGCTAAATCTTGCTTTATGCAAAATTAACGCCTGTATACAAGAAAATTTTCTTGTAGGTTCCTTGGAAATAACCTAACGCTAAAAAATGCTGATTTTGTATCGCAGTGAACACGCAGACATTGCGAAATAAGTTCTCCAAGCTGAGGGTCTCTGTTAAACTGGTGGGGGAAATCGTTGGTGACATCTATCGTTGGTGACTCGTGAGCAGCGAACGTGAGTACTGCAAAGGAAGCAGGAGCCAAAATACCAAACGCAAATTTATCCTTTGTTTCTGTCTCGGTAATTCGGGCGGGTAATGAGAGCGATAGAAAGCGAAGCCCTCACCGTCCGGCCAGGTCATGCTTCCGTCCCAGGTAGCGAAGAATCGCCAAGCTTTGGGTCAGCTTGACGTCGTCGTCGATGTAGTACGGGATGTTCGGGAACTTGAGGCCCAGCTTGAACTTCTCGTTCAGCCACTCGTCGCGGTTGTAATCGGGGGGCGGACCGTGCTTGTAGCGCTTGTCCTCAAACTGCACGCCCTTGTAGACGAGCAGGTTGCGGATCGGCTGCCCGAGGGACCGGATGTCCCAGTAGGCCAGCACCGGCACCATTCTCCTCCCTCGAGGCACACAGAAGGAGGAGGCGTTATCTGGCAAGGAATTAAGATAGTTGCTCCCAAGGACGTGCGACTTCTACAACGGGAACTTGTAGATCATGACGTACAGCAATTTAAATTAATCAAGTTCGTTTGCAAAAATTGTCCGCGATGGGAATCACCTGTTCTCCAAAAATGCAAGTTTTTCTTCCACACTGAATTGTTGGCTGCTCGCAAAATTTACGCAGCTACGCGATGACGAAGCTATTCCGTTTTGGCCATGTCCTCTGTACCAGAAGGTATTGCTACTCGAACGCTTCGGCACCCTTCGAGTCCTCGTGACGAGGAGATGCAATGATTCTCAACACTTAGCCTTAAAGGGACCCTGCAACACTTTCGATAAGCGATTTCACTCTTTCCTTCGCGTTTTTTTTTTGCGTTTATTGAAATGTAGAAAAAACACCCGGGGGTCTCTTACTAGTGCATCAGACCCCCTTTGGGGTAGCGATAAGTTAAGGTTCACGACGGGTATGGGCTGCATTTTATATCCCAACCCACTATTCTTCCCTTCCTTCGCGTCTGGAACCACCGAGAAAGCTATAGTTACCGCCAGCACGGAGCGGCACTGCGTGATTTGCTCGTCCCACCAGATACGCCTTCCATTCCGGCTTTGTTTTTGTGGCTTTTTTTTTTAAGTTGCTATCGAAAAGCGCTCATTGCTGCAACTAAAGGAAAACCGGCCAACAGCCGCTACATGGCCTCAGTGACGTAATTCGAGCCGTCGAAGAACGTCAAGACCGGGAAAGAAGGAAAAAATCTTTTGAGCGAGTTTACAAGTTATCTGATCGGCATAGAGCAGCAATTTTTGGCTGATGTACTTTGCGACCCCCTAATCTAAGTACTGGGTGTGTTGGGCGGCTACGTTTTGCAAGCATTTAAGATTTCAAAAAAAAAAAAAAAAGAAGTTGAAGAACGTGTTGCAGGGTCTCTTTCGATGAGGAAGGGAAAACTTGATGCTAACTTCTCAAACTCGTTCAGCTTACATATATTCACAGTGACCTTGGACGGTGTTGGTGTCTTCAAAGTGGAGAAAGTTCGCGTATTTTCGTGGCCCGTAATAAGCAGACGAAGATTCGCTTCCCTTTGCAGTGACCGTATCCAAATTGACGTATCCAATAAAAAAACGCTGGAGTAGCTCCTCTGCCCTCCACTGCTTTACACTAACTGTTCCTAACTATTTGGCGGGCCACAGATACTCCTGGCAAATAAGGTAGCCTTTAATACGACAAAAAATTCGAATATTCGACGGTACGTTGTTAACGTACTGCACAACAAACAAATGTTATCCTACCGGTACAACATAAGTTCACTTACCCGAGAAATCCCGGCCCAGAGAAATACGGCCACCGCCTCTCGAGCTTCAATAGAAGTAAGGAACTTCCAAGCGAAATCACTAGCGTGGTCCCGCTCCCAGACTCGTTTGAACGATAGCTCAACGCCTGTGGCCCATATATACCCTCGCTCGTTTTGGCTAGCTGAGGCACATTTATGTTTGTGGAATATTTGTGGCGCGGTAACCACTCGTGAAGATAATATCCGCAGTGCAACTGCGTTCCAAGATAAAAAAAAATAGGGGCCACACAGGACACCTGACGCCATTACGAGACTCGTAATCTTAATAGGACAGGCGCTCGTCCAGGTCGGTGACATCTTGCAGGTGTCACGTAAGCACTGGGCTATATACTACACGGCCTGTCGCTCGAGTGACTTCGGTTGTTGTCCTCAAATGAGCCCGCTTATCTGCCTCGTGTATTGCGGACAAATACGGGACACCACCACTCAGATGCGAGTTCCTTCAATGGCCCTACTTCTTTCTGCGGAAGCCCCTGACAACTAAAACTGGAACAAAGATTGCACGACTCCCGGCAACAGAGGGACATTAAACTGGCGACGGTGACTCGTAAGAGCGATGTCAAAATTGGAAACCGTGAGAGGTGTACAACGCAGAAAAGAATGGCGGTAGTTTTGGCGTCTTTAGGTTTACGAATGATGGAAGTGATTTATGCAAGCCGAGGCGTTAATGTAATACATCGCGCATTCATTGGAATTTGCACCACGACGACTGAGGGCGTTCCTTCCGCGCCGTAAAGGCAGAAGGGGGGGGGGGGGTGCAGCCCGTGAGTGGCGTTTTGCATCTTTCTGTGTCTTTCTCTGTTTAGCGCCGTACGTTGTAACGCGGAGCGTTACGGGCTTCATGGCGCAGAAAATCTAGTGTCAGCGGTGGCGTTTACTGTGAGTAAGAAATCTCGTAGCGCCGCCTTGAGGTGCCCACGAAAACCTCTGGGAGCGTAAAACGCTGCCCAAACAGGTGGCGTTCTAATAAGGGCGGAAAGTTTTCACCGCTCGAGTGCACTGCTAGGGAGTACGACGACATCAGCGCTACGGTGTAATACACCTTAGTGCGGACTTGCTCTTGATACACGTGTGATTGATGCGTTGTCTAATGTCTTTCTTGGGAGCACCACAGGGGTGCCTCATCACCGAGTACGATAACGCTATCAAAAAACTTTAGCGCCCTTCGATTTTTTTTCTTAGAGCCATTTACCGACTATACCGACTATCTCAGCAAAACGTTTTCTTAGGCGGAAGCCATTGATGTACTGTGGCAGCTAGGAACAGCATAATGTTTCGGGGAAAATGTCGTCATACACATTCTCTACCACCGAGTTGAGAAAAAAGAAAAGTAGAAATTGACAGAAGACTGACGTGTTTAACATAAAAGGCGAGAAGTTAGCAAAAAAGTAACCCGTGGTCCGCGAAAGCGAAGCCATCGGTATCTAACAAATGAGCTCACTTACTGCAGAAAGTCTGCTTCTGGCCCTGCCTATGGAAGCTTACGAAGTTTCCGAAGACCATTAACCATCAGTTGCATAAGCCTCGAAACCATACCGGGGAACATTGACTTACAAGTACAGTACCCATATCGACGCGCAACTTGACAGACCCAGAAGCCTTCACAAAGCTGGTGGTTCGAGTATCTGTACTGGTCAAAGCTTGCAAGCACCAGAACCACAGAACATCACGCATCAGAATGATCAAATCCGGCGAACATATAGGATTATTGATCAAAAACGAGTCTATAGCCGTGCACGAAGGCGAGAATCCCTTCGCGACAATATTTTCAATAAACATAAACGCCACCTGAACCCAGTTTCATCAATAGTTCCAAAATATCTGGGACAGTCTACCTAAATGAACTGTTTATGCTGAGATAACGATATCTAAATCGTGCGCGCAGCTTTATCTGGAACAGTTAGCCATGGGTTTAAGGCGAAAGTTGCAGAGTTCTGAAAGCTGTGGCCACTCAGTTATTTTGTGAGGTTTCTATACCTTACTAACAAACACCGTGGATTAAAAAATGTTGACAAGCGATGTGAATGGATTAGCTTCAAAAATCAGAACCTTCAGTATTATTACCTTCCGTTATGCTCACCCACTTGCGATGTCTTCTCTCCGAGTGAAGCGTGGGCGGGGCAGTCGTATACTGAAATTTATATTACTGCGAAGCAGTTTACCTCTAACCAGCCAATGAAATTTTAGTTTCCGCGTCAGCAGAAAACTCCCAGGCTACTACTGGCTACACAAACATACATCCCGGGCTACTACTGGCTACTGGCTACCCCCTGGCTGGCACCGCAGGGGATCAACGTGGGCCCAGAAGAGGAGCGAGAGCCTGTCGTCTTGCCGACTAAGCTACGCCCAGACGTGTAGAAGGAGGAGACCAGCGGTTGTTTGGATTCAACGCCTGGGGAGTGGGAGGGCGACGCAGGAAGCAAGAGTGAGGGGGAAGCAGTGAGAGAGATGACGCCAAGGGCGCGGTGTATCCCTCCTCCTCACCCTTCGAAAAACGCTAAAAGTGGCCGCCAGAAACGGCTCGTTCTTACCCACTACAGGCACCTCAGTTACAAATATCCTCCACCGCACCTCTCCCTCACGCACGCCCAAGCATACACCTGGCGACGCTTACAAACCTACAACTGTACACAACTTCACCACGTTGTTCCAACGCTCTACCCGAAAACCTGTCAACCATGTGATACCCCACTAGACACTTTTCATCTTGTCATTGAATGCCCGCACTCTCCGCCCCTACCTCCTCGACTGACTCCCACCCCTGGCCGTGAGCGGTGGGAGAGGTTGCTGACCAGCTCCGACCGTGAAAATCAAGCTATGCTGCTCGACCGGGCGGTGACGGCGGCGTCCTCTCGCGGCCTCCTGGGCGTAGAGGCCGACCACACCCCCTTGTCTTACCCCTTTGCTCTAGAATAAACGTTTGTTCATCATCATCCAAACTGCGCACTAAGGTGCCGGCACGAAAGCAAGCAAAAAAGAACAGAACTCCCGCTCGCGCTGTTCAGGCAGAGGGAGCACGAACAGAGTGAGGGCGGGAAATTTTTATTACATTGGACAAACCTCCGTTAAATTCATCAAGAGAGAGAGAGAGAGAGAGAGAGAGAGAGAGACGTGCTTTATTTGAGGCCTGTGCGAGCACTCTTGCTGTCTGCATCAGTGCTGGCCTGTGAGGATGGTTGAGTCGTCAGGGAGGGCGGGTGGGATGGTGAGGAGTGTCTGTGGTAGGTACCCAATACGCCTCTTGGACCCTCGTCGGCATAGACAAACGCGGCAAGAGAGGTCCATAACAAAGTGAGTGTGGTGATGTTTGTCGGGCGAATGTCCCCGAGGACATTCGCCCGACGACGTACTTCGACTGGGTGCTACCGTTAACACGAAACATTTAAGAGAGGAGTGAGCCAGGGAGGCGAAGAGCCTGATGGGTAGTAGCAGCGAGCGGATGCCACGTGTGTGAATTCAAGCGACGCCGCATGGGTAATCCTTGTGGGTGTCGTTTACAGCTTCGCAGTCCAACCAACTTCACATAGCGGATTGCAGATAATTTTTTTTGTTCTTACGAAGTCACGTAACACAAGTTATTGCTTTTCCCGCAGTGTTGCAGCAGTGAAGTGCAATTGCATTTGACTGCTGGTAGGACAGTATTTAAGTACTGTCTTAAAGCGACTGTACAAGCCTACTAATCAATTGCGTCAGGGAGTAGTTGGGAGTAACAAGCCATTTTATTAGCAAATATATCGGACATTGCACTTTGAGGCAAACAATACAAGACACCCTGCCTAGCTCTGACCACAGAGTTATCGTCAGATGCCAGTTAGCGTTGCGCTTTTTTTTATTTATTTTCTGTCCGAAGATGTCATAACTGCATATCTGGCTCTAACATGGGGAGTTCAATATTGTTATATATCCCCGAAGTATATGTACGTGATATGCCTAATTTGAGAGGAACGTAAATCGCGCACAAGCACACAAATACAAGACATACTGCCACCTCGAAACTTGTTGTCAACATCACTGTGTCTTTTTCTCTCTCTGATAGATTAACTAGTTGCAGCAACGATTGTTAATATTTCTGGCTTAGGGCGTCAATGGCCAGCTAAGCGTCGCTCACTTACAGGTTACACACGCTATATAAAATTGTCACGTGCAAGCTGATACTGTCGGTGTGCTCGGCTACTACTCCAGCCGCATTATTTGGCCATGCAATTTTTCACCGCACGCTAATGTGAAGGTTTAGAGGCCAAGCGAGCGCCTATCGGACCCCGTTTACTCCTTGAAGTGTCCCCACTTGACCAGTGGTCCCATGAGGGGCCACTTGCTGTACTTGTCGGAGGCGAAGTACTCCTTGAGGTTGGGGAGTTCCTCGAAGCGCCTCATGTACGCGATAAGCACGGGGAACGACTCGAAGGCCTCGGGCTTGAACTCGTAGTTCCAGTCGAGCCCCTCGTACAGCATGAAGTCGACGTAGGTGAGCCGGTCCCCGAAGGCCCACAGCTTTCCCTGCAGGTGCTCGTCCCAGAGCCGGAGCGTGCCCTCCATGCTCTCCTCGTACCTGCGCTTGGCCTCGTCGAAGTCGGACGAGTACGCGGTCATCACGAGCCACCAGGCCAGGTCCCGGGCCTGCTGCTCCAGCACGTCCAGTTCCGCCGTCTCGCTCTCGTCGTCCGGGCTGCGGATGTTGCGCTCTAAGTTACCGCACGGAGTTCCTTAGTGACTATACTAGAGAGGAAACTGCGCCTGGGAATCCATGTTGTCATGGGACATTATGGTACGGTGTACTAGAAGGTAGAGGTGTGTCGTGCGGGGGAAAAACCAATGGGGAGCGCGGGTCCCTTTCGCGATGAAAAAATTGTATGGAGCGCAAGCGTTCTCCAGAGAATTCCTGTTGCAGCCAGCGCCACCTATAAGTTTTTAAATCAAACTAAACAGTTATTTGACGGGTTTTATAAAACTTGATATCATGAAATAAAGAAATAAGACTATTTAGGGCTATAAATAAGTATTAATTTAACACACAAAACTTCTGGAACCAACTGGTAAGCAGCAGCCGTCAGGGGCGCTACTTACAACAAAAAGTTTCTCAGCAGAAATAATCGGCCTAATCGGCCTAATCGGCCCCGAATGACACTACACTGTAATTATGGGAAGAGAACAGCTTCTGGCTTGGGCTTGGCATGACATCTGAATTCCTAAGCGTTTTCTTGGATTTGCTTTCTTCACTATGCATTAAAATGTCATGCCTTCCTTCATAAAGAAGAGACAACCGTTCCGACCGGCTCCCTGTAAAAGGAATACGCTTCACTTCCTTTTCTTAGCTTTAAAAAGCAGCATGCTTTATTTTATACCGACATAATAATAAAAAAACTCCTTTTAGCGTTCTTGTAGCATTGTGTCTGAATTTACAGCCACTAAATCGTTTTAATCCAAGCCAATAACGAAAGTAACGCGAACATGTGCCATCATGGAGGTACACGACTACACGAACAGTCTTGATGCGAGCCGCATAGACGTTGGCGCCAGATTCCTCTCTAGTGTATATTGTTTACAAAACAGATAGCTGAGAGGAAGCTGATAATGCTGGGCGACTTCCAACGTGCACGCAGTTCACACCCGGACACATGATAAATTCGTTTTGCGACGGGGCGATATGGTTAGTGATAACATAGTCAGACCATACGTCCACGTACGCCACGTGCATATAGCGACCGCCTTGTCCACTTCTAACTTTTGTGCGGACGGCATGGTTAATATTTCGACGAATTACTTCGCAACAAAGAGTTTCGGAAACAGTATACTATGTCGTACATTCCCACTGAAGTTTCCCATTTCGAAAAGAATGTTTATGGTAGGGACATTTGTTGTCATTTTATTTACATTGAGACACGCTATAGGCAATAGATGAGGGCGTCAGAAGCTGTAGCAACAGCGATGAGGCCTATTACATTCGCGCCTTAGGTTCGCAATTTTTTAAAAGCGAAGCTTTCTTTGCCTTACTAATGGCGACCGTAGGCGAAAACTAACTGCGGGAAAGCCAACTTTACAAAATGTGAGGGCACATGAAGATGTGTTTCCACAAACGAACATTAAGCGCCTAAAAAAAAAAAAACACTTCCCATGGTAGAAAAAGCACCTGTATCCCTCGGGTTATGACACCGACGTCCACCCGACTGCGCCCTCCCGACTTGTTTTTTTTTCTTTACTGCATGGAAAACTGCACTTATTACAGCCTACAAAAGCTATTAGTCATCCAAGAAGATGCACATAACTGCAGCTAAAATAAGCCGTCCGTCAAAACTCCGGCAAGCAGACGCACGCGTCCAACAGATGCAGCCATTCTGGTGGGTCATTTTGCGCCGCATAAATGCCCCGCACCAACGCAGCTTGCTCCCGAAAAATATAATTCGTTGGACGAGGGGGTTCCGCGTTCCTGTCAGTCCTGCGACACTTCCACAAGCTACACAATCCAGTCACAACAAATATACCCATAAAGCACTCCCGTAGCATCTCGAAAAGGCAAGAACCGAATTGTTAAAGGGGTAATGTTCATGTCCTTTTTAACAGTTCCTTGAAAAACGTCCCAGAAAAACACCGCATCCCGGCACAAAACAAAACCATGATCAATGGTTTCAGGTTGATTACGTAAGCGGAAATTGTCAGACCAAGGAATAGACATTCCTTTCTCGCGCAACCATGTTTTCACTGGGAGTGTTAATGTATATGCAGCTTAATGAAAAACGTTTTTGTATTTGGCGGAATACACATGCGCGTGACACGCTTCAAAACACTGTCCTTATGGGGGCTAGTGTAAGGCTGGCGATAAACCGGCACTGGGAACAGACTCTCTAATAAAGTGTTCGTCAAAGCCTTCCGACATGGTCGAAGCAGTCTAGGATTCTGGATTTTTACTTTGATTCAGGTTGCGTGGAAAGCTTCGCGGTTTAACCATCTTTCTCTTAGGAAAGGGGCATTGATTTTCCTTTTATTTATTTTCGCGACGACCAGCATTTATTTCTGATTCGTTGATCGTAATTTCGGTGCTTTCCTGTAGACAGCCCCTCTTTGCAGAGTTGTCCCCTAATCACGCGTAACATTTCCCATTGTTCGCGACATAGAAGCGGCCCTCACTTGGCTCCCAGGTCGTACTTCCGGCCCAGGTGTCGGAGAATGGCGAGGCTCTGGCTCAGCCGCACTTCCCCGTCGATGTAGTACGGCAGGTTGGGGAACTTAAGTCCCAGCGAGAACTTCTCCTTCAGCCAGTCGGAGCGGTCAAACTCTGGTGCGGGGCCGAAATGGTATCGCTTGTCCTCGAATTCGGCGCCCTTGTAGATCAGCAGGTTGCGGATTGGCTGACCCAGACCTCGAAGGTCCCAATATCCCAGGATCGGTGCCATCGTCGTTCTGCAAAATAGGGACAAACGCAAATGCTGTTTAGAATTCTGGCAAAAAAGGCAATTTTTTTCCTTTCTTCGTGCGTCAGTACGAGGGCCCTCCAGCTGTTTCTGAAGCACCATCAACGATTGATTTGATGATTGATTGATGATTGATTGATGATTGATGAACTAAGGCAACGTTGGCTTTTCTGTGGCCAGTGTATGATGCGCAGACCTAAACACTTCTGCAAAATGCGAGATGGAAAATAGATTCGGGAGTAGCATAAGGGAGGTACCTTGGCATGCTAAGAACGAGGTTGGCATCGTTTTATTTTAACGTAGTTATTTCCATTTAGTAATTGCAATGATTTTTTTTCTTGGGGGGGGGGAGGGAGGGGGAGGAGGAAGAGCGATATTCTTTTAGTGGTATGTTGTAGAGCAATAACGGCAAACTAGAGGAAACAAATCATCGCCACTACAACGAAAAGGGGGGGTAAACGTTAGAGGTAATCACGGAGCGTTCTACACAGGGTTATAAGCACCGAACATTTCAGCCACGCTTTTTACCCTAACACGGTGCATAAAAAGGAAGGAAAAAAAATGGCAGCGTATTTGCTCCTTTCGTTGCAAATGTCGACGAAAGACGATAGTCGACTGTTCCGCTCCCGTCTCGTTCCTCCCAGGATAACACGCTAGAGGTTTGCTCAAGTCAATTTAAATTTACCGCGTTCCACTGCTCCAAGTCGGGTGCCGCGATGCCAGCGCTGGCGTACGGTGGAGACGCGCGTGAATCGAGGCACCCTACTACAACGTTTACAGAACCACGTTGCCCTACTCCACGATCTTTCCAAGCGGAACGCGGAACCTATCTAGTAAAACCTTTCGTTGCTGTTGCTGTTTGATTTCTTAAATGCCACCAGGAGCTATAGTAGCGCGGGCAACAGCAGGCGATGGTGTTGTAGTGTTGTATTTGCTATCGCAAAACTCAAGCACCCATGAATTTCTGTAATAAAGGAACACTGGAAGTAACACTTATTTATTGATTTACTGCCTTATATTAGCGTAATCTCTTGTTCTTGTTCAACAATGTTGGCAAGTGTGAACATTAACACCGGTCTTAGACGTTTAGATTTGGCTGTGGGTATATAAGACTATTGAACAGTTTCTGTTTCACTTTGGCGGGTGGCTGAATCGCGTCACAGACAGACATACATACAGACAGACCAAAATTTCTGCGTTTAAGTAGCCCAAGAAAGACTACAGTCTTTAGGAGGAAAGTGGCTCCAACTATAGATTAGAGCACTGCCGTAACGATGTCGTAGATATTACAGCTCGTGTCCAGCATAGGGATCCACAAACGAGAAGAACCGTTCGCGGGTGCATTTTCTAGCAGACCTCATTCCGACGGCTAGCCCAAAGAGAGGGCGCATTCGAAACCCACTTAGCGGAACGTGGGACGTGGTGTCTCGAATGCCGAGAAGGCCAGAGAAGCATCGGGCGATTGCGGTAAAAACAAATTTGCAGAAGCTCCCACACGGGTTCTCAAGTCGGCTTCCCCAACACACATACATGCATTGCTGGGAAGGCATTTTTTATGTGCCTTTAAGCAGGTTGATATCAAAGAAGGAAGGCCTTAGGGCCTCATGTTAAATATTCTCATAAAACCCCGTGTATCGCTATGCAACACAATGCAGCGAGGCCACTTAAAATTGCCTTCACCACTTTAGATAACTGCATTGCTTCGAAGATATCTTTCCTAGAACCATATAATGAGTTTGATATCAAGGTATAGAGGCCCTAGCGCATTTCATTAATCACATTTGCGCATTCTCCAAAAGCAGACGGACGGATACGTCTGCTCGTTGAGTCCACAAGGAAATGCGTAAGCATTTAAAAGCAATAGTGACCTTGGGCAAATGCTTAGGCGCCCGACGGGCAGTTTATATAAGACCATAATTGCGGCACCTTTTATAGCCGGTGTAGTGAATTTCAAAGTTTCGTTATAATGCATGACAATTACGTTTATGGAGGATCAAACGATAATCCAGGTTGTCTCACAGTTTGTGTTATTAACTGAATAGGTCCAGAAAATATATTCTTTTTTCGGCCCTATCGATTTGAGCCTACACATTTGTTCTATCTGTACACGAATCAGTACGTTATGCTCAGAAAAAAAAATGAGACATCAGTTATTTATGCAGCTGCAAGCACACAATGTGGTCTTCGGAAGGACACACAATCCACACGAAGTCGACGCCCTGAAGCCGTTTACGCTACGTGTTCCCGAGGACATGTAACGGCGCTATACGTGGTTGTACGTTTATCAATAATCTGAGCAGTCGCTCAGTAAGATTGTTTCTTTTTTTAACAAATGGTCGCAATGTTCAGTCCCTAGTATTTTCATTTGTCAGCCACGATGGTTTAGCGAGTTGTTCAAAGGGGACGTACGAGTTCTACGCGACACGAGTGAGGACTACGTACCTGGAAGCCTTCCGAGAGCAATGTGATGCCCGCGCACGGTGTACCTGCTTCGGGAATGAGGAGCGGGGCGGTTGTGAATGGAGAGCTTTGCGTGTGTGCTGTGCCGATCCAATCACAATCGAAGGAAGTGCACGTACGCTTCCTGTCCTACAGGGACAATGTTTCTCCTTGAACTGTCTCCGGTTCAGAACACGATTGACGAAATTAATACCAAAATAGTGTAGAACACGCGCGTTCGTTTCTGTGTGTGATGAGTGCGTCAGCGACGGGAAGATACTTCGCGTATGCGCGTTTCTGGTGGAGGCAAAAAGCGAAAACGCCCGTGTGTTCGAGATTTCGGCACGCGTTAAAGATCCCCTGGTGGTCAAAATAAATCTGGAGCCCTCCACTACAGCACAACTCATCGCCCCCGTAACGTCGGCGCGTTAAGCCTCGCGATCAATCAATCAATCAATCAATCAATCAATCAATCAATCAATCAATCAATCAATCAATCAATCAATCAATCAATCAATCAATCAATCAATCAATCAATCAATCAATCAATCAATCAATCAATCAATCAATCAATCAATCAATCAATCAATCAATCAGCGCATTCGCGTATAACAATGGGAATAGTAGCCACAACACGGGATTTACCGAAATATTTTCCCGTATGCATGCTGTTTTGTTTAGTGCAAACACTAAACAATTTGTGCTCGCATTTGTTTCGGACACGGCGATGTAACCAGACTTAGCCAAAGCGCGTGAACATTAACCTTCACGACAACTAAACCGCACCGACAATTCTTGACAACTGCTTTTCCCTTTTTGCCAGCATATTGCCACTTCACCCCAAGTCGTTGCAACAGTATAGCTGTGACGAAATTGCGTTTATTTCCAGCTAGCGCGTGCTAGGTGCGTTTTAAAAACACGTGCAATAATCAGGTCTGGTGTTCCGGTACGGATATTCGCTGTCGCCGCATCTGACATCCTTCTGATAGGGCACCTTCCACTCTTCTTATGGGAATTACCATGACCATGCATCCATTGTATGCGTCTTCCAAGAGCTTTGTATACGTCTCCTCTCTACTCCCTAACCTCTCGACGCTCCCATCACTGCAGGGGTTTCTCCTTAATCAAGAACCTTTCTCGGAATCTATTCATTCCACGTAAATATTTATACAACGCTGATTTTTCCAATACCAGGCAGGCGGCATGGACGTGATTTATCGTTGAGCAGCCTTCCCTAAATCCAGCCAGTCTTCACTCTTCTTAGAAATCTGTGGTCTCATTTATGTGGTTAACTATTTCTTAGAAAGCAGCTTCTATCACAACACACTTCGTATGTATTTACTACGCATTCCAGGCGATTGTTTTAAGTGCGAGCCTACAAACGTGCTACGGCAGCGTATACTATACAAGGCCGCGTGTCTCCTGTGGAGCTGACGACTTCCGCCTTCCGTACTTTTTGCACACAACTCTGTTTGTTGTCGTCGTCTTCCGGAGCCCCGGGGCGTCGACGAGACACGCTCTTAACGAGGGCTTTCTGGCGCAATTGGGGAAGCACCACTCCGGCGGTCCCGTGGTCCATTGTGCCTCCGCGTGTAGCGGGGGGCTGCAGAATTGGCCACACACAGAGACCAGGATAGACCCGAAGGACAAAGCAGAGAGACTGAAAGGCGGCAAGTAGCGATGGGTTGTAACGTATACCTATAAACGGACAATTGAGAAGCGACGAAGCAAGAAACGGCACGCATTGTGTCGCTAACTACGCATCCGTTACTGCGGCGTCGGCGCATTGTTAGCCGCTGAATGTGCTGTCTCATGTGGCTGGAATCCAACTCAACGATACGGGCGCGTGACAGCCACTGATGGGATTTCAGAGAAAATAATTAAGGGTTGCTGTCAAAAAACAATCCGGTCTTTTGTTTCTTTGGTCTACGCGTAATGTTACTGTCTTTGTCAGTCGTTACTTTTCGTTGCTTTTTTACGTGCAATTGTTTTCGATGTCTGTATTATTGTTTTGACCCCCCCTAAGTAAAACCCCGCAATGGGCCCTTAAGGGAACAATAAATGATGATGATGATGATGATGATAACCATGTTCCGGAGTAAAGCAGCAGCAAAACCGGGAAAATTTACGGCATGACAACCAATTACCGGATTTCCGAGGAGTCGATGAAAAGTACAAACTTAAAGAAGCCAAGACGGTAACAAGGCAAGGAAGTTCATTATTAAACATTCATTTTTTATTTATCGTGCAAAACAAGAAATGTCGGCCCAGAATGATCTTTCCTTTCCTTTCTTTTTTGTTCGTTTTTCTTTTCCTATCTTTTCTTTATCATCGGCTCCCATAAACGCTTTTTCCTCCTCCTCCTCTGTCGGCACAGTATAGCAGCAACCTGTTGCGTTAATTGAAGCAGTTGCCTCACCGTCCCCCTTTGCAGCCTATACCCGGACACTCTTGGCTCTTTGGTGAGAATTGTTGCGTTGACCATAAGGAGACTTCAGCGGGAACCAGCTGCGTTGTCCATTCCGTTAATTTCTGCAGCCCGGGAGTTGCCCTCCTAGAGTTCCCCATCTCTCGTCGGGAAATAATTCGAATGCGCTCACTGTATAACAGCGCGACATAAACATCACGGGACGAAAAACAGGCGAGACAGGACGAGCGAACAAAACGAGTCACGCGAAATTTTCGCCCAGTTAGGCAACTACCTTATGCCAACCGGCCTGGTTCTCCATTAAATCGGATACAATTGCATCGCTTACGTCGTATTCCGTCATGAATTATTTCGTGCGTCTAAGTTTACAGCTGCGAATACTTGATAATTGTTGCAAGAGCACGGCACGCTGGCGCGCCTACACTCCGGCAAGCGGGAATCTTGCTCAGCGGGAATAAGGCACGCTGGCGCTGCAGGTTCGCCTCAGACAGGCACGGTCGGGACCAAGAATCGCTCCTCATAATCAGGGGCCGCCGCTCACCGTAAAAATAGGACGCCGTCACCCTAGGATCAGAACCGGCGCACGCATAAGTACACCTTGCATGGGATGAACTGAAAACGCGCGATTCGTTAAATTCGGCACGCTCGCTACAGGATTAGTAACTGGGGTTCAGGAGTTTTCCTTTTTAATCGAAACACACCAGCAAATGTGCCGAATCCGTTTTACAGAATTTCGTTTTCATTGAAAACAGTTCGCTTTCTTCAACCACCAGATGCACGCAATAGGTTGGGCAGAAGAGGGGGGGGGGGGGGGGAGGGGTTACGATCATCGACAAATGAATTGCGAACACGAAAATATAAATCAGAGCACTTAAAAATGAAAAAAAAAAAACTGTTCGTGGTGGTCCAATAAGGGCGTGCTATTGGTACGTCTGGAAAGCCACATTTCCCAATTTTGTTATTGTAATTAAGCCATGCGTCAATTTGACTTGCATGGAAACAAATCGCATTGTTTGTGAGTTCTTGTTTATATTTTCGTGATCGTGTTTCATTTGTTTATGACTACATCCGCACCACGCGGCGCACCGTGAGTGTGCGCGTTGCGTGCGTGCTCTGGGAACCCAGAAAAGTCTTTAAAGGAGCCATGAAGAGAAAATACAACTTCGTTTAATTTGAAAGAACTAGGATTCAGTATCTCACTCAGCTCCATTACAGCCCCAAAAAATGTTTCTTAACGAAAAAAAAGCAAGAAGTATTAAAAACGTTCAAATTTCGCGCCACAGTGACGTGTATGAGCAAGAATGACGTCATACGGGCCAACAATAAAACATAATTTTCTGTGGGTTAACTGCACGTTAGCATTCAAGTGATGCGGTCAAATGGAACTAGAGGCCCCATTACAGACGTCCAGTCATGTGTCGTCGCGACAGGTCAGTTAGGCGGCCGTCAATCGCACAAACAAGGTTCCGTGACGTCATAAAAAAGTTGCGGGAAATCGGCTAGGGGGTCGCGACTGCTTCACACGTTTTCTTTCATATCTCCGTTATTTTTTCTAAGATTGCGATGATATTGGCATCATCGTTATCGGGACTAAGCAGTCTTTCTAATAAACACAACTTGTATTTTCTCTTCATGGCTCCTTTAACCATTTTTAACGCCCTCTCCCAAACTTTACTCCGACTACGGGGCTCTACTCTTTACTCTTTACACTTTGCTCTTTAAACATTACTCTTCATCGCTCGTACATAACCATTGTTTTGGCGCTTTACTATTTACACTTTACTCTTTAAACTTTACTCTTCATCGCTCCTACATAACCATTGTTCTGGCGCTCTATGCTCCAGCTGGCTTTGCGCCATTAAAATTCAACCATCGTCGTCATTACTTGACTGAGGAGTGTTGCACTGCTTTGCACGAAGGGTGCACCTCTTTGTGGAGTAAACGACTGCTAAAAAAAGCTCTCAAGAGACCGGGCGAGCCCCCAGATAACGCCAAAAAGACAAGTCGGCGTCAATAGAGGCGTTGTCACTCACTCACCGTCTGCTAAACGCGAAGCGTGCTCGCTGCGGGCTCTGCCGACGTGTCCGGGGTTAATCGCAGTGATTTGTGAGCTCCGGGCGGTCGTCCGAACGAAGCTCGGCGGCTCTGCGGCGCAGTTCGGAATCGGGTTCCCGTCCGTAGGCTGGCTGTCAGGGCTGCGTGATTCACGGAGAGACAGGGGCGGGTGCGGTGGTGCGCCAACGCAACGACGACGACGACACGAGTGGAGGCCGCTCGCGGATACACACCCGCAAAGGGCCGCTCTATTGAGCCGAACGAGGGGAGGAACGCATTGAGGAAAGGCGGCCCAGGCGCCGCGTGACGAGGCATGCCGTATTTGCCTCCCTACTGTCCGGGCGCGAAAGGGGGCCGGTGATTACACAGCCGTCACGTGGGCCGCTTCAGCTGAGGTTCAAGAGATCGGAGCTGTGATAAACGTCCATTTTTGTCGCCTTACGGAGCACGTCGAACAAAATTTAGAGTTGTAATTCTAGTACAGCAAGCCTTCGTTAGCACAAAGTCCTCGATACAGGAAATTTATAATTTTTTATTGATGTCGCAAAAACCCTTTAAGCCCTCTGGGGAGGGTACTACATTGGGTAAGGAGGTTACACTGGGTCACAAATACACAAAAAGTAACAAAACATAGAACTATAAATGACAAAAATAAATAAAATAAATTATATTTTATCAGTGTAAACAGAGGAGGTTAACATTCAGCGTTAACCTTCACATTGGTCATATTGAACGTCAACACTGAGCGTTAACCTTCCAATTGGGTTCGCTATAAATGACGCTTGGTTAAAAGCGAAGTCGACTTGCGCTTTATTCAATGCAACGGAAACCATGAAACCGAATGAAGCGATTTCGTTATAACGGGGTTTACTGGTTTACTTTGTGTGGAAATTGACGGCGACGGCTTCAGAACGGAGTCACTTTTGTCCCGGTGAAAGTCTGGGCTGAGCGTTGTCGATCGTTCGTTCCTATTTAGGGTGTCGCCGTGGATGCGTAAGTCTTGTCTGAAGAAACTGGAGGCTCATTTTCACGCTAGTGATAGCGCGAGCTTTTCTAGGTTCGCAGCTCTTACTTCCCTTTTCTCAATTTGTATAGTTACGCGATTCGTAGTAACAAGTCATCACGAGCACTGCTTTGCTATAGCTTATTCGGGGCGAGACGAGAGAATTCGCAGTTTGTCGTGATAAGGGACCAAAGCTCTGAAGAAGAATTTTGGCCCATATACGTACCCTAACGGTTGCCATCAAGTAATGAGCAATTTGGAGATGCATTATGCTAGCTTGCGTAATGCCGAGTTGCCTTTTTCTCGAGCTTCGTTTAATGCTCAATGACGCTCCCAATTTAAAAGCAAGTCCGAAAGGTATGAAAGCGCGCAAGTGATGAGAATGCAATCAGTTCAATTACGCCGACCGGGTTGCGTTTTCTGAATCCATCCACGGTTTCCTTCTTCAAGAGACGACAAAGACAACGTACAAATTTGCTGTATTTGGTCAGTCCATAGCTCACTGCCAATTTCGGTCGCCGGAAACCATCTTTCAGTTACAAATTATTTGGCATTTTTAAGGCATATTTCAAACTAAACGCTTTAAGCAAAGTCTCTTTGAGGGGAGGGAACAGCAGCTCTAAATGTCCATGGTCAGCGCTATTGCTTTGCGGATTATCCTTACACGGTCGGCTGACGTTAAGCCATATAATTTCATCTTTAACAGCGAAGCTGTTGTAGATCGAGCCTTTTCGTCCGTCTGCTGAAGGTCGTGCGTCACGCAGGGGTAGGGGCACGTTCCCAGATCCGCAGGCAGGCCTCGCAGAAACCGGTTCTCAGACCCACCGATAGATGGCGCAGTGGTCTCGCAGGGCGGGGTTCCTCTCCTTCCCGCTAAGGAAGGGACAGGGGACGGACCTCAGCTGACGTTTAGCTTCCAATTACTTTGCGTGAACGGTAGAATTTGCGCGGCGATGGCGCTGCTGTTCTCGGGCGAACGCCCGTTGAAGCACGAGCAGGCACAATAGAACCAAAGCTGCGCTGTTTTAAGATTTCACACTGGGTGGAACTAGGTTTATTTTAGTGCGGAGCACTTTGGCCACCGCTACTTCAGTTTGACGGCGGCGATGTCGACGGCCAAGGGCACGGGCACGGTGACGGAGCTGTAACCGAGCGAACTACGACAGGAAGAAAACTGCAGAGGAGGACAGTATGCTGTGCCCGCACGAGACGTTGGTCTGTGCGACGCTTGGCGAAAGGGTGAGGGGGAGGTGTGCGTGTGACGATGATGTGCGTTCACTTCCTGAGAAGCAGTTCGCGGTCCCTTCCTGAGACGCACTTCGCACCGCCTACGCAGAGGCTCACCATCGCTGCCGTCGAGAGAACCCACGAGTGAGTGCTGCCTTAGCGACGATGTGCGTTCGCTCCCTAAAACTCAGTTTAGCTGCGTACACATTTCGCCTTAGGGAGTATCGTAATCATCGGCCACATTTTTTTCTTGCAGTGTTTTCAATTTGTGCTAATCTAACTGGTTCGCAAACCATTATGCTAATTAATTAGCCGTATTATCGCTTGCCCATGTTGTCGCCTTGCCCTGCGAAGGCAGGGGACCCGACAAGCTGCGCACTCAGCTTTTTTCCTCGTCCTATCAACTCAAACTGGGTAAAACAAAATCTTGATATTTTGAAAATCTTGAACTGTAAATGAACCGAAATGAAGTGAATCCATCCAAATTGAAACTCGAACTGAAGCGGTTTTCTTTATTCGGTTCGACACCCGGGCTCATAGCGACTCGAGATTCGCCACACTATATTATAGGCTGTATTCACTGGCGAGGCACGCATGCAGGCAACCATGTGAATGCGCCGTCACTGGTTACGTAGGCACCGGGGGATGGCGGTAATTGTCCGTACTAAGCAGATGATGTGTGTTGAACGTTACAAACTCTACCCCACCGAACGCAAAGTAATGTCTCTACTCCTAAGTGAATGAACGCGATTAATAGCATTTCTGTTGACCCCACCATTAAGAATCGGGTTGAAAAGGAGCAGACGACGCACGCCGTTTTTTTTTTCTGCGGCGGGCGGGCGCAGTGGCACACGCCGCGCCATGTCCGTGGAGCTTCGGCCGTGGCCATGGCCGTTTCCAGTGTTGCCAAGCGAAGAAATTGACAGTTAAACTTTTAAATGCAGAGCATTTCTTTAACTCACATGTAGCGTCCGCCGTCCGTCCTCAACAGCTCAGCGTGCAGGCGCGCCCTCTCCCCCACTCCTCCTCTCCCGCATCACGCTACCCTCCTCGCTCTCAACAACAGGTCCGCACCCCTCCCCCTACACTATATAAAAAAATAATACTTATCGGCGCCTGGTTTCGATCCCACGACCCTGCGGGCGGAACGCAATGTACATGGGGGTCTACCCACTGCGCCACAAAGCCGACACAGAATGAAAGGCTACGAACGCGCCTTATATCCTTGACTCATTCAAACTACGTCAAGAAGCTGCTGATACAACGCATTCACTACCTGTGGGCGGAACGCGAGGTACATGGTGCTCTTCCCACTGCGCCACAAAACCGACACAGAATGAAAGGCTACGAACGCGCCTTATATCCTTGACTCATTCAAACTACGTCAAGAAGCTGCTGATACAACGCATTCACTACCACCAACTCCCCAAACACTAAACGTTAACGCAATACACCCACCCCCTATGCGACGCATTTACTCGACTCCCCCTCGCGGGGAGATGGGCCCAATTTTTTTTAGTGAATAACATCTATACAAGATGTGAATCTCATTGGTAGCATAAATATACTCATGACGAAAACGATGACGACGGCGATGATAATGGCGGTGTTGTCGGTGGTGGTAGTGATCGGGGGGGGGGGGGGGGAGGGGGTGATGGTGATGGTTTACACTGAGCTCTCTCAATTTTCAAGATGCGGGAGGGCATGAGTGCGGCAAAAGCAGTGATACACGTATATCCGTTTCTTGTTATTGTTCAGGATGAATGCATATTCTGACTTTCGGTAGAGCAACAAAGAATGGTTTCATGAGCAAAGATGGCGACGTGGATAACAGGAACGGATTAACATTTAGAAGGGAGGTTTAAGGGTAGATTTATAATCACGCACCTTTTACCACGGGTGTTCACTTCAAGGCAAAGCGTGATCATCAAGAAGAAACGAGTCGCGGGGAAGCAGAGAAAATGACAATCATGACAATCATGAAAATGACAGAGAAAATGACATTATGAGCACCTCTTTAGGTGTTTATTTTTTCTCAGGGAATGAATGAATGGTAATGAGAAAAAGGGGTTTGATTACGAATAAAAAGAAAGAAACGAGAAGATGAGGCTATAGAATTGGATAACGAGCCACAAGTAATCACAAAACATAAAAAGGTTGGTTTTTGTTAGTGAACTCCAAAGATCGATGATTGGCGCCGTATCCTTGATTGACGCAGAGGGAAACATAGTCGCATGTGGATAATCGATTTTATCAACATGCGATGATAATTATTGACTATGAGATGAAAGACCATCAGCGTCATCGCCGTTATCAAGCTTCTTTCGCGAGGATGAGACAATTGACCACTTCTTGCAATCTCGCCAACAATTCTTCTCACCACGGAAACAATACGTGGACATCGCCCTGCGGCGTCTGCGTCTTGCCTTTTGGTATACCTAATTTATTATCATTTGGGGAATTGGGGCTTGGTTTTTTCCGCGGAGTGTTTGTCGCGTTTTTCACTTTTTTTTAATTTCCCAAAGTGGTTGTTTAGCCTGTTTGTAAAATGAGACTTTATGTACAGTCACACACAAATGAAAGCGAACACGAAAATATCAACCGGAACACACAAATAGCGTGATTTCTTTCCATGCAAGACTAATATACACATCGCTTATTCACAGTAATAAAGCTGAAAAATGTGGCTTTCCAAATTTACTAATAGTGTGTGCCATATTGCACCTCCACTAACGGTACTTTTTTTTTAATTTTGCTTGTTTTGGTTCATATTTCCGTGTTCGCATTTCATTTGCCGATGACTGTACAGTCATTTCCCGGCACATTTAATTAACCCTATTTTAAAACTATGATCGTCTATTTTCCCATCATTACTTCTTTTTTACGTTTCTCAAAATTTTTACGTTCCTTCCCCAAAATTTTCTCACTTCAATTTCTGCCTAGTCCTATTCCACAACCATCTTCCAGTGTGAAATGTTAGTCGCCTTTGGCCAGTCCCCATGATGGGGTACTGGCTCAAACAGACCAAACGAATTCAGGGGTTTGGAAAGCGAAGACAACCAAAAGAGTAAAGTGAGTAGCAACCACTTTGTCCTAGATTTCCTGCCTTATTATTTATTCATTCCCGGGGTACATCACCGCGTGTATAGCGGCTTTTCTAGAAAGCAGAGAGTTCTTTTGTTATCAACATGGCTGCGCCTCCCCTCGGCATAAGCAGACGCGTGGAATTCCCCAGGGGCCCTGTCATCTCCCCAGTGTTGTTCAATGTGCTTTTGAGCTCCATACCTATTCACCCAGATGTACAAACATATGTTTATAATATGACATTGCCTTTTTCTCTTATTCGCAGGATATTCATTCTTTGTTTCATTCTCTTCAGTCATATTTGAACGCCCTGGCATTATAGCTGAACACTTTGAAATTTCCGTTAAATATTAATAAGCGTGCCATTCTCGTGTTTCCTCTTATAGACCCAATATTGATTTTGTTATCTTATCACCAACAATCCATTCGGCAGATTGATTCGCTAAAATACCTGGGAGTCATATATGACAGTAAATTGAATTGGCGCCTACACATTGAGCATGTTGCAGCGGAAGGCTCCCGCGCTGTCGCTCTACTAAAGGGTCTAAGTCACAAGCCAACAGGTCTGCGGGCAGATACATTCTTGATGATTTACAGCATGTATGTTCGTCCAATCTTAGAATTTGGGGGTGCGTTTTGTTCTCTGGCTCTGCGACCTATAAGCTCTTGCCTTTGGTCAAGCTGGAAGGACACGTATTGCGCTGCTGCTTAAGCCCGCCCGGTTACATCCCGATTCGGGCGTTGTATTTAGAAGCCTGAGTCCCAACGCTGAACTCCAGGTTCAAATACCTAACAATTAATGCATTCGCAAAGTTTCTTGAGTCCCCGCTGGCCAGACCACAGGCTGTTTTTCTCCGGTAATGCAATGTCGTTTTTGGAGCGGTTGGAGGTATCTGGGAGAGGCCTTCGTCCTGCAGTAAACCTGAGTTGGCTGGGGATGGATGGATGGTCTCGTCTCCGCCGCCCACAGGTCATTTAATTTCTGCGAATTCTTTGCTTACTCCATTAAACTCCACCCTCCTTTCAGTTCCCACTTGTAGTTACCATCCGCAGTAGTAGGATTTCGTTCAATAATATCTTTACCGAAAAATGCTAGATTCTCCCGGATAACATAATTAATAACGTTATCCTTGGCTCACCAGTCCGAATACTCACCCACATGCCTTATTGCAACTGAATGCTTTCGCATAAAGATGAGAAGGTTTGGGTGGGTATTTTCTCTCCGGCATGGAATAGGTCTTCTTAATTGCGATTACCGAATTTCATTCCTATTTTTTATGCAGGATCTATTGCCCTTCTTCTTGCAATCCTGAAACTTGATTCGGGCCGAATTATTCAGTGATGTTACTCACGGACTCTGTCCGTGTGCATGGCTCTCTCCTCTGAAGCTTTTAATCCTATTCTTAAAACTTTTTATTCCTGCATCCCCATTCACGTGTGGGAGATTCGGCTCGCTTGGCTGGCCGGCCACTGGGGTTAACCCTCCATGAAACCGATGATAGGTTGGCTAAAATGGCCTTGGCTTTACCGATTGTAGAGGGTGCTTACCCCGTTTGCTTGCGTGTTGCTGGCGCGTCATTGCCAATACCTGTTGACTCAAGATGCATCTGATCACGGGCTGTACACTTCTGAACTCGAACATATCAGATTCCGCTGGAAAAGAAGTCTCTGACCTCTTTTCGCTGTGGTGTCCCCCCCCCCCTCTCTTAATCTATGTCGAATCGGGCAGATTTGAGAATCTCCCCTTTGTGCCACTTTTGCCCCGAAATTGAATCCGAAGAACATTGATTCCTCTTTTGCCGCCGATTTTGTAATCATAGGAGAAGGCTGCTGGAGACCCTACAGCAAGGTCTTGGACTGCCATTGACTGTGCCAGTGTTTTTGTCGTTCGGGGCACTAAGCTGGGTCACTGACGTGGGCAACGCCGTCCACTCCTCCTTTCGGAGACGGCTTGTCTGCCGTGCTAAAGCTATTCCGGTTATGCTGATTTTATCTGGTTTTCCTACTCATTTTTCTGTCGTGTTCTCTCTCTCTCTCTCTCTCTCTCTCTCTCTCTTGAACTTAGACTAAATTATTCCTTCTGCTCCACTATTTTGCATTATCTGATTGATTACCATGAAAAAACGAACTCTTCTTGGCCAATCACCCTAAGTGGGTATGAGTTGATTTGTATAGCCAGGTTTATGACCCTTTATTGGTGAGATGGAGTAACTGGGCGCACATTCGCTCCCAACCTCTCCACTCAATAAACCAGTTAAACCACCACCCGATGTAACGATGCCGAAAAACATTGTGCCGTTTAGTTGCAGAGCAGTGCAAATTTACGCAGTGTCTAGAGTGCCGTACGACGACATTCGATAAGACTGGGCTAACACTCGACAGAGCGTCTAAAGTAGTGGGGCAAAGGTTCCCTCTTAGCGTCCTGTTTCTAAGGGTGTAGTTCGAGTTCGGCTCTTCCATCCCTTATTTACGTTTAATTATAATTTTCATTGCTTAGATTCGTCCTCTGGTGTTTTAAATATATATTTTTTTCTGTTCGCTAGGTTATGTTAGGTTAGTTCAGGTTACGTTACGTCAATGGAGGGCGTAGTAATGCCATGCGCGGCATTTTGTTCATAGAAACGCCAGTGGACGTTGCTTTAGTGGAGTGCTTATAGTACCGTCCGTCGGCACTCTAGACGCAGCTTTACATTTACCGAACCCGCCTGGGAGAGATAAATGGAAATTTCGTGCATGTTGTTTAGTGGCTCGAGCTTCTCAAGACAGCGCTGAAATGTCTCTAACGCGCAGTGAGGCACATGCTGGATCCCTCGAGCAGACGAATTCTTCTGGGGGCATCGCTTGACATTTTAGAGTACACGCTTCCTCCCTGCATTTAGAAACTAAAGGGAAAGCATCGACTGACATACCTTTTAAATGTGAGGCTATGTTGACATTATAATTTTTTTAACGAACGGCAAGTGTTCAAGTAGGACCCTTAATTCTGCAATATTGCCATCTGCGTCTTCATTCAGTTCCCTGGTACCGACCGAAGTTGAGTTTTGGGCTTGTAATCAGTTTTAAACCAACGCAATCACAAGGAGCAGTTGTTCGAGCGCAGAGTTTTCCGATAGTAATTTATTCTTTTTTCTGAGGAGTGATGACGTCACGCTACGGAACATGCATTTCAGAGCACTCATCGCTAACCTTAGAATTACATCTGGGGTAATTTGTTTATTTTCTTTCTTGCTCCTTCGCGAAACTCATGTACCAAGGCTTCGCAAAGCAGGTCTCCCAGTTCCGCGTAAAGTTCAGCTGCATTCATGCAGTTCTCCGGTAGCCGTTTTTAGTCACTGATGAAGGCTTTTTGTTTAAAATATCTCATCTGCAACTTTGTTGGGAAATATGTTGGTTTTGTTTGTTTGTTTGAAAACATCGAAAGTCATCGCCTTGGCCTATTAATCAGTGGGGATATTAGGCGCAACCAAAAAGAAAAATACAAGTTCGGACAAAACACCACAGTCCCAAAAAAAGAATGTCTTTTTTCCACAACTCCAACTAAAAAAATGCTTCTTCTAGTTCAGCAACAAAATTACAAGAAAAACAATTTTGTTGAAAGCGATATCCCAGCCTTGCACTGTCTGAGCGAAAAGTATTTACATAGAGGATTTTGTTAAGGTATACAAAGGGCAATGAATGTTCGCGAGTGGGACGAGTCCTTTCTGAAGAAAGAGGCTGAACATATTGGGGCTGGTTCAACTCAGTTTTTTTTTTTTTTTTCCTGATAGACAATTACCCAAGAAAGTTGCTTACGCTGCGGGCACGGGAAGGTTCCCTTCCTATGTTTGCCATTTTCGATCCTCATTGCCCTTCTATTAACTTCTTCCGCTTTCATAAAATATTTATCGTGAGGGGGATTCTTATAATGACCGCATATTACAGCTTCCGTTTTAAGTTCAAAAATGAGTTCTATTGAGCACCTGTAAGTATTTTTAGAGAAAATATTGTACGCAACGCGCACGCGCAGATATTGGAGCTGCGAGTTGACCATTTTAGTTTATTTGTAAAGTTAACAACAAAGTGCTTGTAATCTTGAACCTTTGTAATAAGACATTTTTTGAGTTTTGTATCAAATTTGCTTGAAACCTTTGTTTTGTTATTTTGTTACGCATGGTCGCATGGTTCTCTCTTTTTGTTTTGAACGCGTGCTACTAGACGCCTAATTTTCACCCCCCCCACCTCCCTTGTCAATAGCAGAAACAGCACCTTGTCATGCACAATTGCCATATGGCGACAATATTTGCTCGAATACAATACCGCCACCCGCAAACAACCTGAATGAAACATCACCTTGCGGAGCAGAGACAAAATCATTTATCCAAACAGAAATAACGATGGTCTCAGTACACTTTCTTGCAGAACATCTGAAGGAACGCCGCTGTCATACGCAAAACATCCCAATATCAAGATACTGCTTCCATTCTGAAGATTAAGCTGAGTCAATCTTACAACATGAGAGAGAAGCGTTGTAGTTTACAGTTTTCAGAGACGTTTTACATAAAAAAAACTTTTCCGAAAGCTTCACCTAAATCAAGGAAAATAGTCACACACCATCCTGAAGCATCAAGAATAAAACAACAACAACGTAGTTTCATTTACCGCCCCCAATAGTTAAGCAGAAGTAGAAACTCGTCCTGGGAATCCGACAAAAATTTTGTGAAATAAAAACGTGCATGCATGACGCAAGAATATGCTTTCAAAATTTACAGCAGCTGCCTGTAATGGACACAGGGGGCAATTTTCTACTATTTATTGATCCCACGTCTTGTGCACAGGCACAAAAAATTCAATTTTATATTTCATAGCTGGCTTAAAAATGACGAAGAATGAGCTATCTCGGCGATTGAACCGACTGGCTGCTCGGCGCAGAGCCCTAAGGGAACAATAAAGGCTGAATTGCTTCTTACTTTAACTGAATGATCACAGTCCAAAATATCACGAAAGAGGATGGAATGGGAACAATGGCTACGGAATCCCGAGGCTTCCGAGTGAAAGAAGCGACCGGCAGGCAATGCCACCGATAAGTGAGCAAAGAGTACCACAGGGACAGAATGTGAAAGGAACAGCATCGTTGGCACGGTGCGAAGACCTCGTCACGAAGACGATGATGATTAGAGGCTCTCCCTTTCGAATCGGGTCGTCGGTTGCCAACAACTGACTTGCCTGTTTTATTCCACTCACTTGCCCTAGTCCTAGCTAACCTAATATAGATTAGCATCTCCCCGTCTCCCGCTCATCCCTGTTTAAACTCCTATCGCTCCATCGCCCTAACCCCCCCCCCCCCTTCCTCCCGTCGTTCTAAATTCTCACCAGTATGACTACTCCGCCTTCGTACCCATCCCTTCCCTACGTTTCCTCCACCACCATTCCACCCGCCGCCTCTTCACCTCTATGGCGCTGAAGTTGAGGTTCCCCCTCGCCCCAAATCCCAAAACCTCCGCCAGCGTCGTTTACCCCTCGGCCCGCGGTGGTCGTATCTCTGTGCAGCCCCTGACAATATGGTCTATAGTTTCCCAATCACTGCCGCAGCATGCACATGTTTCATCCTCCTGCCTGTAGATTACCCGTGTATGCCCGGGTTCTCAGACACCCCGCCCGTGCTTCGAAGAGCAATTCACTGCCTTTAGTATTGCCATGGAAACCATCCTTCCGTATTTGTAGTTTCTCTTTCCGTTTTTTCCGTTTTTTTTCGTTTCATTCTCTGTGCCCACTTCGTCGCCTCTGCTGCCTTGACCTGTTTTTTTAACTGTTGTGTATATACCCCACTTTCCCCTGGTGCCTTTCCGTACCGCTTGGTCAGCTGTCTGGACCATGCACCGTCTTCACCGTGTGTCCATACTGTTCATATACAGGCACTTAAACACCCTCGCGGCCCATTTTTCGTCCTCCATGTCACGAAGTCGCTCCTCAAACTTTATCTTGTTCTGCGCCTCACTTGCCTCAAACGACGACCAGCCCAAACGGCGTGCAAGAAACGCCGCGTAGTGGACATCTGAAGTGGGAGCAAACCATGTGCGTCGGACCGATCCTTAGGTTCGACGCATTGAAAAATTTACGAAGATCCACGCATTAACCTTCACGAATGGAATACTCACGCATTCCTGAGGATCCACCGAAGGATCTTCTATTTACGCTATTTAACTGAAAGATCACATCTTACAAAGCTGTTTTGGCTTTTGACCGACACAAACGATGCATCATGGTCTAGAAGAAAATTAAAAAAAGGTGGAATATATTTCCCTTGTTTCTCTTTCAGTTTTCCGTGACGAAAAAGATTAGATTATGCATGGCATAAACTTCGCGCAGAGTGATCGCCTGCAGATTCACGCAAGCAAGTGAGGTGCTGTCATGTAGGAGAAAGAATATAACACACTCACGGGATTCGGGCCGGGCAATCACTTTAGATTCCCCCAGTGTTCTCAAATTCTTGCAGCCGGTCGTCGCATACGGACAGACGCTGACACTAACAGAGGACAATCGCTGTCGTGTTCATCTGCGTAAATCTCGTGGTTGTACTTGTACGACAATGAAAAATATTTGATAGAAATTGAAACTGAAACAAACCTTACGGCCTGCTATATTGAGAGGACCTGTTTTCAGTTGAATGCTAAAAACTTTCAGTTCGTGCCTTTTAAGCAGCATCGGCTGCTTAGAGGTTCCCGCATACATTAATTCTACATTTTCTACAGGTACCGTCAATCGCGCATTCCCCATTCGCGATTTCTGATGTCACGAATCCCTGTGCGGGAAACTGCAAATTGCGGCGTATGTTTTTTCACGCTTCTGGCATTGTTAATGTTAACAGGCGTGAGTTTCATGTTTATATTCAAGGTTATCGTGCATGCCGGTGAAAACAACTCGCGTTACACTTTAAAGAGACCCTGCATCACTTTTTTCAACTTTTTTGAAATCTTAAATGCTGACAGAAAGCGGTCACCCAACACACTCAGTGCTTAGATTGGGGGGTCGCAAAGTAGTACCCCAGCCGAAAATTACTGCTTTGTGCCTATCAGATAATTCGTAAACTCGCTCAAAAGATTTTGGTCTCTTTCCCGGTCTTGACGTTCTTCGACGGCTCGAATTACGTCACTAGGGCCATGTAGCGGCTGTTGGCCGGTCTTCCTTCAGTTGCAGCAATGAACGCTTTCCGATAGCAACTTAAAAAAAAAAGCCACAAAAACAAAGCAGAAATGGAAGGCGTATCTGGGTCGGCGAGCAAATCACGCAGTGCCGCTCCGTGTTGGCGATAACTATAGCCTTCGCAGTGCTTCCAGACGCGAAGGAAAGAGTGAAAGCGCTTATCAAAAGTGTTGCAGGGTCCCTTTAACGTACGAATACTTTGCACTGCGACGTCCACTGATTGCGATCAGAGCTCTACTATTTCTGGAAATACACGACGAAGAGCGAACCAGCGTACAGCATGCGTTGTCCGCGCTTTCGCAACGTATGCTTCGCGCTCCACGGAATGAAATAGCAGGATAAACATTACGGGAGTTCAGCAGGCAGCGTCGCATTTTGCGCGCATGCTTCAGGGGGATTGGAAAGTCCTTCCGTGACGTCTCTGCTCCAGATCACCGCGTATAGGAGTGAGGAGCAGAAACGAGCCTTTCGACCACCTTCGGTATTGCACCGTTGTCTCGGGTGAAGGAGTGCCACGTTGCGACGTTAGAATTGTAAATTTCAATGCGGTAGGCGACCGGAAAGCAGTATCAGGTACGAGTGAGACATCAGGTGCGAGGAAAAGCAGGGCAAAACCGCATCAGGCGTGAGAAAGCAAGCTTCCTGTATAAGTTGCTAGAAGCAGCGGGGCAGCTGTCGTCGCAATTCAATTACCGCAACAGATCACTGCAATTCTGTGATAAAAAAATAACCTACTCCTGTCCTATTTGATGTCTCTGCGACGTGCCAGTTAGTCAATGTGAAATCAAGCATATTGTACAATTTGTAGAATGCCTTGTTTGGGTCATGTACAAGGTTTCTTTAATATGCGGCAACAGCTACGTCAGCCAAACATTTCCCATCGCGGAAATGTGGCCGCCCACTAAACCGATTGTGTATGTAAAGATTTTTTTATATAAGAAGCACTGATTGGCTATGGCTACTCGCACTTTGTGGTTGAAGGTTATACGCCGATCAATTTATCGTCGAGTTCGACTGTAAAGGGTGCACCACTGCACAAAGTGTATTGCTGCGGTGAAGCAAACTTTAGTATTAGAACGAAGCGTACTTCCACTGCTCTGTCTCGCACCACCCGCACTACAGGATTCCTTTCCTGTGAGGATCCAGTGTCCTTGTGGATGCTTGTGAGCCTATAATTACGATTAACTTTCCCAAGGCAAAGGATGCTTCAAATTTAAAGACAATCACCGGAAACTGCTGTATAGTGGTATATGTTGCGTTCGTGGCAACGCATACATCGGCCCATACGCTCAAGTTAACAGGCAATCTGGCGACAACTTCCCTTTATTGTGTACAGGTTACAATTACAAAACTATTTAAGCGCTGCGCGCTTTGAGTGGGCACTAACACACTTGCTTTCTTCTTCCTCTCTGAAACAGACTGCACCGCAACGTTATAAGGCAGTTCTATTAGTGTATCTTCCGGTAAATGTTGTTTGCGCTAACTTTGGGTCACATGGGCATCTATGCCAGCGCACTTAAAGATTGCCTGCGAGCACTGTTTTCCCAACCATTCATGTCCTCTGTCTCTATCATTCATAAATATTCCCGTTTGCCCCACATACGCCTTTACAGAAATTACCAACACGTCGGACATACGTTACACCGACGTTGCACAATCTGGGTGCTGCTTTGTATGCGTCTTTTCGCCTTTCAAGCGGCCCGTGCAAGTTTTGGCACCGTGCCAATGATGGCGCGGCTTGATATGAAGAGCGGTCGATGGCGTGACACTACACGGAGTGTCACACTAACTGCTGTAGCAGTAAAAAGAAAGACCCATCTTTAAACTGTTCCACTAGAAACTAGTCTCTCAACGCATATAAGCTCAAAACTAAATGCAATTCCCCAAAGCTCAGTTTTCAACAAAGCACCAGCCGTCACTGTCGACCGCAGCACGCCTTCGGTGGTCATTTGCCATTTTTGCTTTATTTTGCGCAGCATGCCTTAACCATTATGAATATCTCTGCGGTGAAGGAATTCGTCATTTAGGTGATGCCTGGCTGCAAAGCCCAACCGATCATCTATAGGAAATACGCAGAAGCGCTGACGGTGTGCTGCTTCCTGGGTGTACGGCTCCACCCTATCGTACATCCAATCAGATCTCCGGCGGTAGCAGCACCACGAATGAAGCGATGCCTCTAGATCGTACTGATGCGTTTCGAGGATGCTAAACGATGTAGATAAGCCATGGTCCGAGAAGAGAATTGGGTCGTTCGGGCTCGATATCTTTGTGCTGCGCGAAGCCGTCGCTTTCCATCACCGGCCGGGGCCCGGGCCGGGTTGTGTCGGCCAAAAAAGGGGGCTCCACTCAGTCGGTACCGTTGCTGGTGGCCGCGCGGAAGCACCCGATTATTATTTTACCCCATGTACTACCTTACCCGGTATATTTTGCCCCACTGGGAGGGGGAGGGAAGCGACAAATAGCTTCGCTATGAAAAGCGTCGCCATAAAATAGGCGATAAAGAAACCTGCCGGGAATAGCCAATATATGGTTTGAATATAAAAACTTCGGGGTGCTTTAGACGTACTCTACTTGACATTCCGGTTGTTTTATTCATTTTTGTTCTTCTTCAGGGGTAATACGAAACGGCTGATCGTCGTGCACGTGAAAATAGACGCCGAAACCGCGTAAGCTTGGTGCGTCGCTCGCGACGGTAAAATAATTAGCGGTAGGGTTCATTCGACGATAACCAGGGTTAGTGGCTTCGTTCATTTACCCCCTCCCCGAGCTGGAAAATTCAGAGAGAGGGGACCTCACTCTGCCTACACTAGAGGAGAGTCCAACTGGCTAGGTGAGCGTAGAGTTATCAAACTCGAGTGATTTCTCATGCTAGGTCTCGCCAAGCCCTTCAAAACCAAGCTTAACGAAGGCCAGCATACTGTAATGTCGCCATATATGAAAGGAACAAGAGCCTGCCAAGTTTAACAGTGATTTTAGGGGCTGGGGCTCTTGGCATCTGCTGTCGTCACCGTCGTAATCGTCGTCTCATGTAGTCACGGTATCAAAACACCGGGAAACTCGTTTACGCCTCGCGCTGGAGCGCTTCGTAATGGGTACTAAAAAACACCTGGACACTCGTTAACGCTTCGCGCTAGAGAGCTTCGTGCTTCAAAGACAAAAGATATATTTTACAGCAAGGCTGTATACCTCTACCCCCTAACGATTTCATCTCCGTTGGCAAAAACGCCAAGTCGTCAAGAATACCCTTTACACTTCATGCTTCGTCCCACCCACGTTTCGCGTTAGTCAAGATGGCCCGGGATATTTTCTTCTCGCAGCAACACATGGCCAATATTCAATGTTCATCCCTGTAGATTTCTCGGTGTCTTTTTTATGCCCCGGCTTCTGCTTTACTCTAAAAAATTGGGGTATTTATCTTTTCATTTGTTTATTTATGATGCGTAGTGGCCCCGCGTTTGCCGTAGGAGAACACCCTCGTAAAGAGTGGGTGGATACGGAACACACCTGCGGCGCTGAGCAGGGCACGACAATGCGTGCTTTCGGAATGGCGCAAGGCCGTTTCCGGTTTCGCGAAATCCACCCGCCGTCGCTGATGCTGCTCAACGATGCGCATAGGCCGCGACCTTCACCCTTTGGGGGCCTCATTCTTTCCTTTGCGCCGCAGGCCCCCTCGCTGTGTTTGTTTCTTGACCAGTCTGGCCGTCTCACGCTTTTGACGCGTGCATAAGGAGGCGGTACTTCGCCGTCGCTGAATAAAGATGCGCGCTGCGCTCGGCACGCCCCAAACCTGTCCGCGTGCGCTATAGTTGTTGATAGTGTCACTAGATAAGCTACAGGGTACTGTCACTGAGGCACGCAAGTGAGCAACGGCGGCCATTTTGGTGTTTATCAGTGTTGCCAGATTGCCGCTTCTGCGGCCTCACCGCTCACTTTGACGAGGTCATTTGTAAACAACACTGCCGAAGACGCAGCAACACGGCATCTCCGGACACACTTCTGTAGCTTAAATGCTGCGAAGCGCGTTATCTTTGAATAACGCGAGCTGCCGCAGAGCAGGGAGACTGCCGCAGTTGACCGACCGAAAACGCGTAAGCAACAAAATGGAGGTGCCCATGAACCGGTACAGTGTAAACAAATGTCACGTGATGCGCATTGACCAATGATCACGGCCGCGGCACGGAACAATAGGAGAAAATTGCGCCCACCTCCCCGCGAGGGGAACCCTGTGTAGATGCGACGCATCGTGGGGTTCACTTAATGTTTCCGTTGGATTGATTCTGAAATCGCGTGAAACGTGTCGGGAATGCGTATGATTATTATGTTTTATGATTATTATATGTTTTATTGGCCAATCTTGGTCAATCTCTCGAAGTGGTATGCTTGGGGCTTCGCTGTCGCAACTACCTTTACTCCATCATTGTTGCTGTAAGTGGGAGCTTCTTTCCTTTTATTGCAAGTGTTAATCATTGCCCCATCATGCGTTGTATCAGTAGCATCTTGACGTAGTTTGAATGAGTCAAGGATATAAGGCGCGTTCGTAGCATTTGATTCTATCTCGGTTTTGTGGCGCAGTGGGAAGAGCACCATTACATCGCATTCCGCCCACAGGGTCGTGGATCGAAACCGGGCGCCGCTAACTATTATTTTTTTTATATAGTGTAGGGGGAGGGGTGTGGACGGACAACGCCGTATGGAGGGACAAGGCGAGTGAATGAGATGCAGTCGCATCTAAAAGAGTGCCGATACTCTGTAGCGTTATCTAGGGAGACTCTAGTGACACTAGTTGTTGACTATTTGACGAAAGGAATGTGCAGCCTTCCCGGAGTGCTTCGCACACATCGATAAACGCTGTCGATAGTGGGGAACCACGTTCTGTAGCTAACTGTGCATGGTTCCTGTGTGGTGCTTGTAGCTTGAAGTCGCAGAGGACGATATTATCGGCCCCAGCCTTCGGAGCATTGGCGACGTGCGCAAACTTGATTGGCAGGCCTTCGATACTTTTGAACGATGGGTTGCACGATGTTGGAAGCTCTGCAGCAATGTCTTGTGGCGGGAATTTTGTTCTTTTCTAGCTGTGGGGCTCGAGCCTGAACCGACGTAAGCGCAGTCGTATACGAACTAAGTGAAGTATCGAACTCTACCTAAGTGAGGTAGAGGACATTACTTGGGCGCTCAAGAACGCTATAAGAGTTTTATTTAGTGGGCTTTGATATGAAACAAGCTCACGCGAATCGTGCTGCCTAACATGTCGTTGATTGCGGAGGTAATACGGGCATCGCGTTGCAATTCGTTTCTAAGTTATTCATTACGAGCCGAAGCGTGCATGTCCTAGTTCCCATCCTAAAAATGTTCCGAACATTTTCTGTCTGTGCGTGTGTGTGTGTGTGCGTACGTGTGCGTGTGTAAGAGAGAGAGAGAGAGAGAGAGAGAGAGGAGAGGGGGAGGGGAGGGGGGGGAGGGAGAGGAGGAGAGGGAGAGGAATGAGGGAGGGCGTGCGTGCATACGAACCAGGATATTTCGATTCGCTGCACCCGTCTGTGCCCCCACTGCGGGGAATCGCAGGGAACTTGTCATAGCAACATTGCAAGGAATAACAGCACATGACATTATACGAAGCTTTACCTCTGCAAATGAAGCTGCGACAGTTTGCACAAATGAAGCTTCCCGAAGTTATCGGATCTTTATTTCTTGTTTGAAAAAAAGACAGTAAGAAGCGGTGACAAAATGACTGCGCTAAGTGAGCTTAAATTTTTGCACGCGGGTGTTACGAGTTGAAGAGTTGTTTTAAACATTCAACATTTGGGGCCATATATGGGGGCAGGACTACACGGAGGTACGAAACAGTGGTAGAAAGGAAAGGGAATAAACTAATTCATTTCAGATTGCGCTGAGGTTTTTCTCGTCCAGGCTGTAGCCGTGCGGCCTAGATGCTGTGTGAGCCAGGGTGAGGAGGTGTTGTTGATCCCGGAGCCTGAACACACCAAATCTAACACCTCACAAATATTAGGCAGAGAGTAATATAGGTAGCAAACATGTTTATAGATACCTCAATGGAAACCTTCGGATGGTTTCGGTCCTACCCCAGAATACCTTGAGGGCGGCCCGTGTCGACTGTCCTCGACCAGCTGACTCTTGTCTTCGAACGTAGTCCTGGTCAAGGCCCTCTCCCAAAGCTCGTGAGTTGGACACGGGATATGGGGCAGGAGTGGAGTTAGGCCGGAGCCGCTTACCTTGTGAAAGAGTGTCCCGGTGGCTTCACAGGATCGGCATTGCTAGAGGAAGCAGGTGGAGGCAAAAATGTGACTTCGGGTGGGATGGCGGGCTGTTGTTTGTCTGGAATGACCTGCGGAAGCCTCGATCCTGGTATTCGAGAAGTTTCTCGTGTACTGAAGGCTAGTTCTGCGCATTTTCGGCACTGTTGTGCGATTTCTTTGGTGCGTGACCATCCGGAGCATGTGCTCCGGCTCGCTTCCGGCAAGCAGCGTCTCCGGGCGATAGCTGTTGGGCCAGGAGGCAGGTAGTTTCGTTGCCCGCGACGAGAAGAGCGGAGGCACAGATAATCTTGATGCAACGGCCCGGTGGGCGTTGGGAAAGCTTGCCCTTCACCACATACGGGTTTCAGACGGACTGCTGGAATAACGGCCTCAAAAATAAAGACGTTCGCTTTGAAAAATGAACACCCCCTTTGCACTTCACCTCGACGCTTGAGAGTCAGTGTTCGTCGCAGCAGTGGTGTGTCCTCACGCCTGCAGTGAAAGGTAACGCGTTTAGTTCTTCACCTTCACTCATTCATTTAGTAAGGTTTCAAACGCAAATTTGCGATTAGGCTTAAGTCAATTAAAGTGGAGTGTTGGGCAAGTTGGTTACTGACTAAGGAACTCATACTCCGAGCGAACTTTAACACTGAACTTTAACACTACCCGTTCAAATTACATGACATGGTTCCGCATGTCCTGTAATGTAACCGGGTATTGTTTGTGCTTCATTTTAAATAGTCACAAGAGCGAGTTCGAAGATTGTGGCGTTTCATTTTCACGGACTAATGTTGTTTATGTATTTTATTTTCTTTTCATATGCATATATGCGTGTTTTTTTGCTCCCTTTCGTCATAAACCATGTTGAAGTCTAGCGTGTGTTTTGTCTTTTTCCTTCTTCGTCCAGTATTAGAGTTCGCTAGCAGTATCAGTTCATTAGGCTTAAAGGAACCCCTGCAACAGTTTCGATAAGCGCTTTCACTCTTTCCTTCGCGTCTGGAAGAACTGCGAAAGCTACAGTTATCGCCAGCACGGAGCAGCACTGCGTGATTTGCTCGTCGCACCATGCAGATACGCCTTCCATTTCTGCGTTGTTTTTGTGGCTTTTTTTTAAGTTGCTACCGAAAAGCGCTCATTGCTGTAACTGAAGGAAAACCGGCCAACAGCCGCTACACGGTCTTAGTGACGTAATTCGAGCCGTCGAAGAACGTCAAGACCGGGAAAGCGAGAAAAATCTTTTGAGCTAGTTTACAAGTTATCTGATAGGCATAGAGAAGTAATTTTTGGCGGGGGTACTTTGCGACCCCCTAATTTAAGTACTGGGTGTGTTGGGTGACTACGTTCTGCAAGCACTTACATTCAAAAAAAGTTGAAAAAAGTGTTGCAGGGTCACTTTAAGGTCATCTCTAGCAGGGCACGTAGGGGAAAAACAAGAACATGGAGACGAGAAACAAGATTTCTGCCTTGTTAGGCAATCTCGTTAGTCGTTCTTCCATTCGTACATCCTGAAACGTTCATGTGCAAGATCTTGACACGGTCACTCTTTGATGTGTCCCCACTTGACCATCGGCCCGAGAATGGGCCACTTGCTGTAATTCTCGGAGGCGAAGTGCTCCTTGATGTTTGGCAGCTGTTCGAATCTCGCCAGGTACTCCTTCAACACGGGGTATCCGGCGAATGACTCGGGTTGAACTCGTGGTTCCAGTCGAGCGCCTCGTAGAGGAGAAAGTCCACGTACGTCAGCCTGTCTCCCAGGACCCACGGTCGGCTCTGTAGGTGCTCGGCCCACGGCTTTAGCACGTTCACAAGGTTCTCCTCGTACTTCTTGCGGGCCTCGTCGAAGGTCGGGTTGAAGGCCGTCATGGCGAGGCCCCACGCCAGGTCCCGGGCTTGCTGCTCCAGAAGATCGAGCTCCAGGGTTTCCTGCTCATTCCTGCGTGATAGGAAGTGAAACGCTATTTAATAGAACTTATATTTTCTCCCTCTGTGAAGACACAGCAAGCGATGGAAGCACAAGTCACAGGTCACAGCCTGAAGCCCTTGAGAGGCCCTTGTATCGTGGCTCGCAAACACCCCAAGGGGTCATAATAGTGTCCGTGGTTCTAAAAAAAAAGGCGAAAATCAAAAACACCCGTGTGTACGAGATTTCGGCGCACGTTAAAGATCCCCAGGTGGTCAAAATTAATCCGGAGCCCTCCGCTACGGCGCGCCTCATCGCCTTCGCTGCGTCGGCGCGTTAACAACCCTACGATCAATCAATCTAAAAAAAATCTCGGGCCATCTCCACTAACGTGAAACCTGGGGAGGGGCGAAGCAAGCAGTGTATTTCTTGGCGCCTTCGCGTTTTTGCCCATGGAGAGGAAACCGTTGGGGATAGAGGTACACAGCTTTGCTGTAAAGGTCTCGTGTCTTTGAAGCACGAAGCGTTCTAGCGCGAGGCGTAAACGAGTGTCCCGGTGTTTTCTTAGTACGCGTTACGAAGCGTTCCAGCGCGAGGCGTAAACAAGTGTCCCGGTGTTTTAGTACCCTGACTAGATGAGACGACGCTTACGACGACGACAGAAGACGCCAAAAGCCCGAGCCCCTAAGGGGCTTCGCCCTAAAATGCGCATTAGATATTACTCTGACAGCCTAAAATACGGCGTGGTGCAGTGAGTAATTCTTCCTGCTACGAACCACCAGGTTGTGGGTTCGAAATCTGATGGCGGCTCTATTTTCAGAGGCCAAAGAAAGAGCCCGACGTGCTATTTGTTCGTATTCAGGTGAGAACCTGGGGCAGCCTTTGTTTTTCTTGGCACCAGATTACTCTTTAGGTATATTCAGCGACCAGGTGGCCATTTACTGAGTCAGCATGAATGGGAACCAATATGTGGGCACGGGCCTGGGGTAGTTTTCTAGCGACCGATTGTGTTCCTTATGTCGTTGGTACCACTGTAAACAAATTGTGGCTTGCCAGCTTCGTTCGAGACTTCGGAGCAGCTCATAAAATTTGTATACAAACCCCGCAATTTCACTTCCCTCTCACTGAAGTAGTCCTGGCCCTGAGGCTATGATACTCGCGTGGGAACAAGTAAAGTCTGGTTGCATGGAATACCGACCAGGAATTATTATATTTCACATCAGCGCTAGAAATTTTCAAGCATGCACAGACCAAAGGATGGGTTAAGTACTGCTGCATTAGCTTTGAGCAGGAAATAGCGGCGAAGTTCAGAAGCGCCGAAAATTGATCTTGTTGGACTGCGTTCATGGTCCACAGCGCTAAAAGACACAGCACAGAGTCGCGCTCGTGTTGTGTGTACTTATCTGCATGTGCTTTGTCTTTTGGGGCTGTGAACCACAAGAGTAGTGAATTTACATACCCGGTGGGGCTCACTTTAACAACAATGCAAGTTCTTACACCTTAACTGAAAGTGCTGCTCCTCGGTCTTCCTCTGTATTGTTTTAGTGAAGAGGTCACAGCCAGTGCAGACACACCGTTGCTGGTGCGCACCAAAATAGATCAAGGTGTTATCGTTCGTATTCTCGGAAGTGAGGGGTCACACGTTCGTCGGATGATAACGGAGAAACGTGGGGATAGGCGTGCTTGCTTAACAGCTACGAGGAAGTACTCAGGGAGCTCATGCTTCTAGAAGGCCATTCCTTATCTGGTTTACGACGATGCTAAAAAGGAGTTTGTCCACGAGGATTCTTAGCGTGATATAATAAACTCAGCTGGTGAGGGAACAGCACGAAGAGATGGGCCTTGAGCTGGTAGGAACAAAACAAACAGGAAGAGTATTTGTCTGTTTTTGTTTTTCTTTTCCAAAAACTTTATTAACCAGTCGTCTAGAGCAGTTCCCCACCACGACTGGGCGATTGCAGTGCGGCTTCTATTTCTGTGTGATCGCACCACTTGAATGCTAACGTGCAGTTAGTACGCTAGGCCTCCTCGATTATCAGTCCCGGATCGTCCGCGGACTGCCCGAGACGCGATCCTGCCCTCGATTTTTCCATGTAATCCTATGGGACTTCCGGTCCGAACGCAGTCCTCGGACTGCCCGCGGACCGTCCCGGACTGGTAAATCGAGGATTCCCACTGACAACTGTGTAGTACACTGAAAACTGATAGTGCTGGCCCATACTACGTCACTCCTGCCCATATTGAGTCATTGTGGCGCGAAATTTGAAAGCGTTGCAACATTTCTTGCTTTTTTTTTTTGTTAAAAAACGTCTTTCGTGGCTGGACTGGAACTGAGTGAGTTCCTTCAAATTGAACATAGTTGTATACTATCTTAATGGACCCCTTTAAGGCGAACACAAACATATTGAAAAAGTAAGATCGGCTCACTTCGAAAATAGCTTCGCCGCTGCGTTTTCTCTCCATTCAACTAGCGATTCTCACCGAACCTCGTATGGGGGTCTCTCCTCTACGGAATCAGCACATCAGCCGCAGACATCTAGCGGTTACCTTGCCGCCAGGTCGTGCTTCCTGGCCAGGTATCGCAGTATGGCCAAGCTCTGCGTGATCTTGATCGTCTCCGTCGATGTAGTACGGCAGGTTGGGGAACTTGAGGCCCAGCGAGAACTTTTCGCCGTGCCAGTGGGAGCGGTCGAAGTCCGGCGCCGGGCCGAACCGGTACAGCTTGTCCTCAAAGGAGACACCCTTGTAGATGAGCAGGTTGCGGATGTACTGGCACAGGCCGCGGACGTTCCAGTAACCCACAGTGGGCCTTCGAGGAGGCATCGTGTCGCTTTTCAGACGACTTCACGCACCTCTTTCCTCCACCTTCGGGAAAAGAAAAGCAAGAAAAATGAATAGAGGGCACGTTATTTATGATGCAGGTTTTAATGGCTGTGAAGGAATAGATATCGTGAATTCAGGAGATGCTTGAAAAAGTTGCTAATTTTCATCATAACTTTTGCTCGAAAGAGTTTGCTAGCGGGGAACGTAATTGGGCTATATTGGCGATGAGCGCGACCACGGGCGGCGCTGCAAAGCGCGTCTCCGTGACGTCGGCTTAGGGACTCTCGCATTTGTCGTCTGCTTCACTGGGCGCTCGCTCTCCCTGCTGTTTCTTTGCGCGCAGTTCACTTTTGATGCTTGTCAACAGCAGATTTTGCGTACGCGCAACTTTTTATCATAATAAGAGACTTACAATAGCATACACTAGCTGAAAGCGTGATTTAAAGTATAGTTTTTGATACCCTTCCAGAAGAATCGTTGCCAGCGTTGCCCCATTCCTGCAAAGCCGGTCCTGTGCCGAGCGCGCAGAGTGGAAGCTAGGCGTCAGCTTCTGTACTGAGCAATCTTTCGAGCAAAGCGTAGGTCCAGAGTCTAATAACCGACAACAGCGACAACACAAGACCAAAACTAATTCCAGGCCTTCGGCAGTAGTCATCACGACTGTATGCGAGGTAAAACAGTTTTTGAAGCCTTGCCGAACGCCGGAAAGTATTGCATCATATCACTTTATGTTGTCATGGCATGAAAGTATGCCGGCATGCACTATGGAGCGCAAAAAGTGTAGATTGAGTTCCAAATAACCTACGGTGTGTATAGGCGCGTGCTCGTTTTATACCAGGCTTCTGGCCAGTATGGAGGCTTATTGAGCAAAACAAGTCACGTCTATGGTAAACATACTGTGACACTATGCTTCTTCGGACCTGGAGGGATATTTCGGTAAATTTCCCGCAGCCATATTTTCTCAATATTCAGATATGCGTTATAGTAAAACTGCACTCAAGAGGAGGGGGAGGAGAACAAACCATTATTTAACAGTAAAATCGAGTTGTGGGTGGGCTTCTCAGTCCAGGACAAGAGAGTAAGAGTAATTTTCTTCAATTCAAGGAATGTTACCCCGGGTAGGTCAGGATTTCTTCTTCACGCCTGAAGGGGTTGGAAAACAATAAAATGCTGCTTGGACATATTCATCGATTTCAATTCTTGTTATACTGAAAACCGGCACGTATACGATCTATGGCGTTCGTTAGCGAGTATATCAAGCCTTAAAAACCGTAATCATGTTGTAACTGTTCGGATCGAGATTCAGTTCGTTACGATAGGGATGGTTACAATAGAAATTCGGGGCGCAAAAGCAGCCTTCGACTACTCTACAATGTTGTCTGGGGCGCGATTGCGGTGGCGTAGCACAAACCTCCTCATTGCATTTTCATGTGAATAAACAACGCACGCTGCGGATATGCACGTTCTTGCACGCGGCCATAACAAAATCTAATTTCCGAAGAAGGCAGTGTATGCCTCACAGCCCGAATAAAATATCGACACGAAATTTGTGAGCCTACCAAACATCCCGAAAACTCCTAATAAGACGTTTGTGACGGTGAAGAAAAATTACTGCGTTGGGCACAGAAAAAACAATCATGTAATAGAAGAAAACGAAAGAAATAGAAGGCAGCCGTTTCATTTCCTGCTGCGCGATGCGCGTGTAAGACCATATGCTTGGAGCGTACCATTATATCATAAGAGCATCTCAAAAATACTTTAGGGAAGCCTACACATTTTGAATACTTATCCAGGATCCCTGAGCACTGAACCTCGCAAATAAGCTAGAAAGGACGAGTTGCACAGCATACCTACTGAGCGATGCTCCAGAAAAGTTGTTCTCTCGCGATCGTCTTGTGTTGCAAACTTGTGCGGGATACAGCTTGAAATTATTCTGAGAAGTCAGAAGCTGGCAAAACAACTGAATTACTGGAAACACTTTTTTTATTGCCCTAAAGCATCAAAGCGGGCGATTTCTAGCACGGGAACTGCTGCCCCTCACAAGCGGACGACAGCGGCGGGAGTGTAGCAGCGGCGCGAGTATAGCAGACGACAGCGGCGCTAGTCCCTAAGCCAACGTCAGAGCCGGAGGCGCCACCCAAACATCTCACCGCCAATACCCCTTTGTGAGAACAAATGTCTTTTTTTTAGCTGTTGTCTGTATATGGAAAGCTTATCTTCGTTAAGGAGCTAGAAATGGCTTATACAAAGTGCCACACTACAGCTGCTTGCTCGTGAATTGAAATATAATAGTAAAGAGAAGCTGCCATTTATAATTCATGTTTTACCAGCGCAAATTAAACGGGACGAGAGAGGAGTAGCGCTCGTGTTGTGTACTCCTCTCTCGTCCCGTTTAATTTGCGCTGGTAAAACATGAATGTATAGCCAACTAGCCCAGTTCTCGACCTTGTTGCCATTTATAATCTTTAGGCAACCTTTAAAGCGACATCATAAGGAGCTCGAATCTTGCTGAAGGCTACACATTGTCTATTTCTATCGAAGTCGACTGGAGGATACGCGTAAAAGACGTTTACTAGTAGCATTCTGTCCAAACAATGCTCTATTTTTCCCGAATGTCACTTCTGCGCTTAATTTATGCACAAATTATCACTTGGAAGTTGGATTTTTTTTCCCAGCTCTAGCGCCCTGACAAAATTAAAGTCGCTATGCAAACGTTCGTGACAGGTAACGAGCGGCAACGGCAACACTTGGCACTTTTTTTTTATTGCGGAAGTTTGCTATTCAGCACAAGGGGAAATTAAATGTACAGATACACTCCGGATTCCCGAAGGAATGCACTTCCGCTCAATTCCGATAGGAGGAATAAGAAATGCAATGCAGCTCTTCAAAAAGAGCTCTCGCTCTTCAGCGATACAAAAGCGGTCCTAACTGGGGCAGTATACAATGACGCGGTGAAACCTCTGCAGATATCATGAAGGGAGCACCGGCGTGTGAAGTCCAGGGAGGATAGTTGATGTGGAAAGGGAGTGAAGAAAGAACACGGTGGAACATATTGATCTGTCAAACTTCCTTCGCCTTCCCATCTCATATTAGGCGCTATACCGTTTTGGAGGACTGACCGCATAAATATGTGAGCTCGCCTCAAGCGAACAATGCGTAAAAGGAACTTGACCTCCCTCCTCCGTCCTTCGAGGTCTTATCCGCTTCATGGAGTTACAGTACAAAATAAGTGTGAAAAGCGTGCCAGCTTGCTGACAAGAGGTAATGACAAGAGCTAATTGGTCCCTTCGACGTCCTAGAGCTGAGAAATACCAACTTTAGGCTTTCCGCCACCTATGTTCATGGCTCAAGTACAGGAGGAGGACAGGATGACGGGAGCCGGGACGGGATGACGTGTGAAGAAAGTACCAACTTGCGGGCCAGAGATAGTGACGGGCTCTAATTGGCCCCATCGATGTCATAGAGCTGAGAAACGTTCATTTGGACTTACAGCCCTTTATGTACAGCTCCGATGTCCTCTTTTCTGAGTTCTTAGAGCGCGTTTGTTTTGCCCATTCTAGTTACGTTGGCTTTGCCGGCTGGAAGAGCGTACCAGGGCCGCTACAGGCCACTCACACGTGTGGAGTAATGGCTGTTAACTGACAAATAACTGTTATGTTTTAATCCAACAGCGATCGTGATCCCGTTGACGAGGCAACGATGAGCGGGCACCTCGTCGTGACGCATGGCTCTGCTCTGGAGTACGGCTGGTCCGGTGCACGCCGCGATCCAGTGCGGCCGAATTTGTGGCGGCGTCGACTACGTCGAGTGCGTGTCCGGCTGCCACTGCGTCTTCTACCCGTTCAGCGACTATGGCACCTGCGTGTTTCACAGCTCTTCCAACGGCAATAAGACTGACGCGGTCCGGACTGTGCGCCCTTGAACTGGCTGTTCTTCGACCCATTCCCTGTTCTGAGCTTAGGCGCTTTTCCCGAATCGTTCTTCAATTTTGTTTTACTAATATTCCAGTGTATCTTCGTGACGTGTCTTTTATTCACTGATTTCCTAGTTATGTGAGTGTTTGAGAGTTTCTATTAAAATAATTAACAGAGTCCACGCGAGTAATGTGATGTCATTAAGGCCAAACGCGGCGCATTAAATCGTGTTTCCCGTGCACTCCGTTCGCGGCAGTACGTGACACAGCATCGAATACGAAGTATCTTTTCAAGCGAAGCTTGCACTGGCTGACTTGCGCCGTCGGTGGTGGCATATGCGAAAACGTCTTGCGGCGAAGCCAACTTTATCCACGTGCTCTAACGACGGTGATGATGGTGACGTCCTTGAAATGTTTGACACGTACCCACTCGGAGGAATTGGCCTTAGATGAAGTTTTGAATGTGCCATTGTCGGAGGTTATAGATAGATTTACGCTAATGGCGTTATATCATGCCACAATGGGAGCCAATCAGCGTCGTCGCTCGCATCACGCCACATCGCAGGTACGTTCGCTCGCTCACTTCGGTCATTTTACCGCCATCTGCGGCATGGGTAGGCCGCACATGGTTCGCTCTGCTGAAGAGCGGGCGACCATTGAAGAACGCAAACGAGAGAGGGCTGGCGAAGGTGCTTGTGCTTGGTGAAGTGATCCGGAGTTTATTCGAGCAAAAGCGGAGGCGAAGGCGAAGCAGCAGCAGCGACGTGCCAACCCTGAGGTTCGAGATGCCGACGTGGAGGCGAAGCGAGCAGCGGCAGGCGGATCCGGTGCTCAGAGACGCCGACGTGGCGGTCAATCAACGGCAGCGGTCGTTTTCGTTTTCGTTTTCTTCGCGTGCACTCCGATGTCCGGAGGGAAGGGGTTCGTTTATTTTTAACAGCGAAGCTGTATAGCAAATCGTAAATTTTCGTATCCGCGGTTAAAAATACCAAGAAAATGCCAAACGCGCGCACGTGAGCGCGGGACTCACCGCGACCACCCGACAGTTAAAAAAACCCAGAAAATGTCTAGCGCTCGTGTGCGCGTGCCTCGCGTGCATACACACTTTGGGAGACTGGTCAAGATAAAAAAAAGACCTCCAGAGTTCGCCGTAATCGTGGCAACCCTTGCCCGCAACAAGAAAGACACGCCATAGCGTACTCCCCTCTAACGTGATGTCCAATGATTATCACTTCCAAAAAAAATGAAAGACGCTCACACTTACAGCAACAATGATGAAGTAAAGGTCGTTGCGGCAGCGAAGAAGAAGCAAATCGGCTGCAATTGTGGACTTAAACCTTCGTGGTAGTCTTGAAGGTTGCGTATAGCTTCGCTGCATCAAGTCTTACGCGTTAGTGTGAGCTTCCCTCATTTTTTTTAGAAAACTATACAAAAATAATTTCGCATCGCGTAACACTAAATACTGGAAAACTAATAAAAGATTGTGCTCGGATTGTGGAAACAATACACATTTAATAGTACTGAGTGCGAACTATTCTATTCGTTCACCGCCTCGTACAGGCGGATATTGGATTCGCACCTCGAAAAATGTTGTATATTGGTGCACTCGCAAAGATTATAACAGAAAAAATGGACGCGTTTTCATTGGTAAGGTCGCCACAGTTATCGATTAATACGGTGGACCTTAGACTTCGCAGGGTTTGAACATACCATTTTCTTCAGACAAAACTGCGAACAAATCACGTCGCTTTGGTTTACGCGGATGGGGTGCTAAGACTGCTTACTCAAACGCTGATTTACAATGTGAAACCTCCGCAAATAGGTCGAACATCCCCCGTTCCGCAACTCTCCCCGTAACTCTTCCAGTAAGTCTTACCGGCAGTTGGCTGGGAGGGATGCGTTCACAAAAGCTCCCCGTCGGAGAGCTGGCCTAAAGTGTGCCATGATTAGAGACCGCAACTTTAAGCAAAATTCCTATTTTTCCCTTGAGTCCCTATCAAGCCTGTTAAACATATAAGCATGAACTAAGGAAAGAGGAGTGTTTCAAGCAAGAGTTTACTGTGCCTATAAGAGCCAATTCTGACTATATGGGGCTAGATGGGCTTTTTAGAGCCTAAAATTGCATTTTTTGTGTCATATCTGCCTTTTTTGGTTTTTTGATTCGATGGTCTGCAAGGGCTGTTCTCGCTTGAGAAGCCCGCAACGCGGTGTTTTTCGCATCCCGTTTTCTAGAAAAATCCGCGAGCCGGTGCCAAACAAGCCGAGAAACGCAAGCCCTGCGCACACCCACCGCCACCTCGACTTCGCCGCATCGGCCGAGCCACCAGAGACCCGTACGCAGCGACACCGCAGCCAACCTCACCGACGTCACCTCTGTCCACACGAGCTGTTTTCTAACTTTGGTTCTATGCCCTTCTGATACGCTGTGTGCGTAGAGCAACGGCGCAAACGTTTTAAGGTGACGCCCCTGACCACGTGCACAGTCCTCCGCCGATTACGAGAACACTGCCAGGCGGAAGATGCCGGACGGAAAATGAAGGAAGATTCCGGCACTTTTGAAATTCTCTAGTCGTGGCGGCCGTCATTTTCCGTGCCGGGTAACCTTCAAGGGCGTTTGTAAACCTAGCAATAAGGGAATTAGTGGCAACGAATGTTGCGTGCTGTCTAATATTGATAATCGGTATATAGTGCTTAGTTCCTGAATGGTGCTATTCCGGCAGCTTCGCTAGTCATCTGCTTCTGCAGAACAGAACAGCTCAGTAGTTTGTGCGGAATTATTGCACTTCCCTGTACTATCGATGAGATTCACCGGCGCTGCGAAGAGCTGAGGAGGTCGTTCTGCTGTGCCAACTAATGAAATACCTGCACTTAAGATTTTTCTTGGGTCTGCAGTTGCGTCTTCAAGCAGCAGTTACCGATTCTGCCGCAGCCTAGAGCTTAGGCGTCACTCTGACTGAGAATGCTGAGCTCATTTCGAAGGTACAGGACAGATCCGCCACCATCTCCAAAGGACCGGTTGCTGATGTAGGCCATTCCTGTCTGACAATCTGCCATTCTGTCTGACATAAAATTCCTGGATTCCGTGTGCTAAAACAGCTGCCGAAAGTTCTAAACACCAAACGTTCCTGATATTCTGGATGGAATCAGGTCGCGGAGCGTACCGAAGCACGCTCCCCCAACTTCCCTGACCGTTGAGTATTGTTTTTTCGCACGCAGTTATCGACTTAAATGAGGTACATCTTCAAGCCGCAAATCATTGAGATGGGTCTGGCTTGTCATGGCTTTTAAGCTTTCCTGTTGTTGTCGAAAAATCCTGCATTTCACGTAAATCTGTTAAAATAGCAACTCTTGTGTGGCTAATTTTCACAAAGAAAATAAAATTACTTTCCACAGCACAAGGACTTGTCCGCTGTTTTACTGTAAGTCAAAAATTTGTCGTGAAATATGCTGCTGAACTAAATACGAATTGAGCTTATATATGCCTAAACCACAATATTTGCTGCCCATAAACTGCCTAAATGGCACTTTTCAGTGCCTATTATAGGCGCCTAAAACATAGATTTTTCGTGCCTAAAGTTCCTGTTTCTAGTCATGATTAGTTGGTTTTTACTGTTCGTCACCATTTTCTGCACACGATAACCACACTGACAGAAGGAGATGTTCAAGCTCCAAAGAGTGCAGTTTCCGTTCCTCCGTCAGCCTCGAAGACGGCAGCGAAAGGTGCAGGAAAGCGCTTTCCATGCCATTTTCAAAGCTGACAAAACCATTCGTTTGGACGGTCGTTCGCGTTCCGAGGAGGGCCTTGCATTGAGCCCTCTCCCCTGGGTTCGTAATTCACCGTAGTTGGAGATTTTTAACACTACCTAATCGGTTAGCCAGAGCACGATGCAAAGAGTACATTTTATAGGCGACGCAACTGGAGGCAGCCTCTCACCCCTCGGGTACCACATCGTCTTCCCGCAAGGCCGCAGGGTACTGCGGGAAAGCGCTTGTTTTATCTGCTGGATGGGATCAGTTTACAACAGCTGCATTCGCCGCGGTGGCTCAGTGGCTAAGGCTATGTTCAGACTAGCGATGCAAAAGCCATATCGTTATCTATGGACGTAAAAATGACGTAAAAATGTTATCTGAGACGTGAAATAACGTCATTCTTTAGAGGGACCCTGCGTATTTGTGGGGGTCGGACTGCAGGTCGCCTACTTTCAGGATCGCCTCTCTGGCTTTTAAAAAATCTCTAACGTAGCCGTATGTCCGTCTCCGCAGTCTAAGGAGGCGAGATTTCTGAGTATGGCTGTGTGGGCTGCATTATCAAATGCTCCCTTTAGATCAAGTGCAAGAATTGCCTTGGGTGCATTTTTGCTTGCGTTCTTAAAATTTCTTTTTTTAATTGCAGTAATATGTCCTGCGTCGATAGCTTTGGACGGAATCCAAACATTGTGTGTGGTATGCGATCGGTGTCCTCGAGGTAGTTCTGAAGTCTCTGTAGAACGACGCGCTCCATGAGTTTCCGTACGCAAGATGTTAAAGAAATTGGGCGTAGGTTCTCTATACGTGGTGTTTTCCCCGGTTTTGGCAAGAGCCTCACTTCTGCCTCTTTCCATTCTTTGGGAAGCTTGCTGTCGGTCCAACACTCGTTCATATAGTTATTGAGGAGCTCTATGGAAGTGTCGTCGAGGTTGATCAGTGTTTTATTGGTGATCTTGTCTTTGCCCGGAGTGGTGTTTCTGCGGAGTTTGAGAAGTGCTGCGCGTACCTCTGCCGGGGTGATGGGCTTGTCTAGTTCCAAGTTCGGGGCTCCTGTGTAATCAGGGAGCTGATCCTGTTGTACTTCAGGGAAGTATCTGTCCCTAAGCGCGGCGATGAGTGACTGCTCGCATCCTTGAAATTTATGCTTTATCGTTTGCATTGCCTTGCAAGTTTCAGTTTTACTTCGGGCAGAATCTATGAGGTGGCGAAGGAGGTTCCACGTTTTGGAGGTGCTAAGTCTGCCACTGGGGCCATCGTGGGCACATGTGGGCCCAGTTTTGCGTTTAAGAAGCCCAAGAAAGACTACGTTTAAAAAAAACATATCAAGATTTCGGTGCACAGAGAAGATCCACAGGTACGCTAAATTAATCCGTAGCTCTTTAGGTGTAGCTTCAGTGTGTCAAACCCCCATTTGTATGTTTGTTTTTACGTGCAAAGTATACCATCACTGACCCCGGGAGGTTTTTTGGCGTGGGTCGCTTTTTTGCGCTGCCTTTTCTTCAGAGTCACATTTATTGATGCCGAAATTCAACTGACGGGTTTGTACCGGGACAAAAAAGCACAACTATCATAATATTCTGTGTTTGAACAAGAAGTATTTTAGGCAAACAACCCTCACAACTGCTCATAATTGCGAAATCGAAATTCACTTTTGAGGTAAAACATGAGTACATAGCCGAGGGAGGGAGTGTTATTTTTTAAATATATAATCCAGTTAAACAAATTAAATCAGTCCCTTTACACTCTGTGAAAAAGATGACTAGCGGAGCTGTGGTGCATAATGTTAGAGTCGTCTTAACGGTTAATTGTCATATAAATTTTTTCCGGATAGTTCTGGTAAGACAAGAGTTACAGCCGTTTTCTATAACGCCACCACTCCCTCCGTAGATGGCCACGAATTAATAGTAGGCAGTAATTCTTTAACGTTTACGATTTCACGGTGAACTAACTCATTGCGACAGGTACCGAAACTCGGCTTAAAGGTAGAGTCTTTCTAGCTGCTAATTTTCATATAATTTGTTTCGGAGTACTTTCGATAACACAAGAGTTAGAGCGTTTTCTGTAATCATCCTCCCTCCGTAGATGGCCATGCTTCACTGCGCAACAACCAATGTGAAAAAGCCAGCTTACAAAAACCAAACTTACACCAATTTTTTTAAAGTCGGCTTCATCTCTAAACACCAATGCATTGCTGAGAAGGCATGTTTTACGGGCAATATAAGCCGCTTTATATCGCAATATGGAGGCCGTAGGGCGTTCCTTATTAACACGAAAGTGTTTTATTCCCGGATACACGAAGATTTCGTGACGTCATATCCATCACGGAAGTGACGCCAGTACAACGAAGCAAGCGGCCTGTAAAGGGTGCACCCCTGCACGCAGCGTCTTCTTGCGGGGAAGCAACCTTTAGTACTAAAGAGTACGTTATACTTAAGATTGTTCGTTTTCGGGTTTTATATTTTAACACGAAAGTGTTTTATGCCGCGATACCCCAAGATTTCACTAACGTCATATCGGTCACGGAAATGACGTCAGTATACCTTTGCCGAAGCGACCCGCCAGCAGGACGTTACTCGCAAAGCACACCCACAAGACAACCACCGACGGGAAATCATGCTCAGCTGCAGATTTCGCTGCACATTTCACTCTCGTGTTTTACTGATTCCTGTGCCAGAGGAATCAACCACAGTTTTTTTTTACGAATTCTTTTATACTGGGAAGCGGTTTTTGCGCGGCGGATAAACCTGCTCCAGAGAGAACGCGACACGATACTAGCAGAGACTGTTGTCAGGGCCAGCGCTAGAACAGATCAGCTGTAAAACAGTGCCACAGTTTAAAAAATAGAGGAGGCTTTCCTTCATTGTACGCTCTAACAAAGCTAATAAACGGCGTTTGGGCAGCTTTGGCCGTCAAACCAAAACGTCAGCTGGGTGTACAGTCAGTCAGTCCTACCCGGTTGATTTTTGATTGACGCAAAAAAACACCTACAGGTGTGCGAATATAAAATTTGGGACTGCGAGTTGAATCAAATCTTTAAACAGTAATACTGGCTTTAGTGTGTATAGGGCGTCCTAAAACATAGCTACAGAAAATATATTTTCTTAGATAAAGATATAAAAGATATAAATAAGGCCAGCCAAATGAGCTTAAGTGTTCATGTAGTACAGCTTGATAAAAATGGGTGAAAAAAAAATAAAAGATTACAACAAGGTGTCGAAGCAGTGGGACAAACAACTTGTATACAGTGTTTTGAAGAAATGCGGGTTCCTCAACGTGCTGTGAATGCGGAAGGTATATTTCACTGGTCCCTCAGTGATTGAAAAGAGTATGGCCAGAACATTGCTGCAAGCGTTGCCAACAAGTACGAACTCTTGATTACTCGCTCACGCCACTATTTTGATGGAAAACTTATCCCCAGCTTGTAAATCCCGTAAAAGTGACCTTATACTTGAGCTATGATACACCTGAGTTCGAATAAGATTGTTGCGCACAAGGCTTACGTATGTTAGGCTTTTTTGCACAGCTTTAGCGTTGTGCAAAAAAAAACCAACTATTAAAAAGAGAAAGTTGTGCGGCGAAGCTTTAAACTGTGCATGTCATGCCGCAGAGCCAACTTTTAGTGCCCCATTATTTGTAAATATAAAAAAGCAGTGGAACAAAAAATTGGCATAGTTGTTCGAACAATGCGAATTCTTCGTACGGTAAAACTGCGCTGCGATTTGAATCAAATAGCAAACACTATACGCGAAGTATTTGAAGTTTCAAATATTCGCACGCCTTTAAACAACAACAACAACAACAAAACAGACAGAAGCAAGTAGCGCGCTGACAGCATAAGCAGCAAAGTCATTGGTCCCGGTGGCAGTGCTTCTGCAATAAATAACTGCGTCACGTCGTTTCGCTGTTTCGGTCCCCTATGTCCGGTATTCTTCCTGTTTAACTATTTTCTATTCGCTTGTGCATCCTTATTCCCTCGGTCAAAGGATGCCTCAACGTAACTTAAAGTTGGGGCAATTTAACTCACCCACAAAGATTCGTTTTCTCAAAAGAGACTGGCGACCACTTCCGGCATCTTTCGCGACTGATCCAATACAAAAAACCTCGGTATAATGAAATCGCTTTATTCGAAATATCGCTTTATTCAAAGCTTCCCTACGGTCTCGAATGCGGTGCAGGCCGGGAGAGGAAATTAACGTCTCTGTTAACAAAGCATCGCCTATAACGAAATCAATTTTCTTTCCACGTGACCTCGTTACAACGAGGGGTCGAAACCCCTGGTCAACTCCCGGTTTAATCTCTGCATATTTTGATTATCATTTTTTTTCTGTGAAAAGCAGGTGTCCGTTGTACAGTCATGGACAATTCAAATACGAACCGCGGAGCGCACGGCCGAAGATACGGGTCCCGTCACCTGGCAGCCGCCGTAGGAAAACGCACGGACATGCGTAGTTGCGATGTCGGGAGCGAGGCTGCGTGTCCCACTGCGATATGTTGCCCTCTGCTCGCTGGCATGGTGCTCGCATGCTTGCCTTGTCGCCATGCCGCCAGAGCGCTGAAAACAAATGTTAGCGATGCTGCGCGAGATAGTATCTGCGGTCACTGTGTGCTCGGCTTACACGGGCGCCTGCTCCCCGCGTGTGCCGGCGTCACATTGCCGACATAGCTTTGCATGTGGAAGGCAGTAACTTGAGCAAATAACGATGGACACCTGGGTCACGCCCAAACCATGTTCAGTGCTGCCCGCTCCGCAAGTTTCCACAAGCACTGAGGTGCCTGCCAAAAAACACACAAAAAAATCTGGCCGCCAAAATTGTTGTACAAGGGCAACTGGTCTATAAAATGGTTGGACCTGTCTATCTTCTTAATTTTTATTATTAGAACTCTGCCAGTAATTTTCCCAGCCCACATAATGCTTGCAGTTAATGTATATGATTGGAGACGAATTCTGGTGGTATATCTATTGTTTTGTACAAGCGCCGAACCGGCGAAATGACTAAGCCATTACTCCGTTAAACAAAGGCGAATTCTCGGCGGCCAGCTCATTGTTCAATTCCCGAGCCCCTGCACTACGAACGCAAAGCATTGCAGTGCCATCAAAAGTCAGGCGGAATGCATTTATTTTTGTCTCCATTTCTGTGCGCTGGTTTTCTTCAAGAAAGCATGATGAGCTCAACAGTATGCCTTACGATAGCGTGCACGCGTTTCCCACGCAAGCACTGGCCGCAGCTTCAGGCAATTATACGCGCCGCATTGCTCTCAACGCGACCAACACCTTCGGCTGCAGCGGCGGTAGTCCTTTCAGTGCTTGCAGCGCTCTTGCGGCATTGCGACAAAGCAAGCATGCAAGCGAGGAGAGGGCCACATATCGCAGTGGGACACACACCCTCGCTCCCGGCATCTCAACTGCACATGTCCGTGCGTTTTCCACGGCCGCTGCCAGGTGACGGCGCCGGTATCTTCGGCCGTGCGCTCCGCGGTTCATATTTGAATTGTCCATGACTGTACCTCTCGTCATCATTGCCCACTTAAATATGAAGTTAAAGGAGCCATGAAGACAAAACACAAGTTTGGTTCATTCAAAAGATTTCCTCGTTAGAATCAAACTGACACCACTTTTAACGTAAACTTCGCTCGAATAAGCGATATAATTAGGAAAAAAGGGAACGGCCATGCGACCCACTCGCTCATTTCCCGCAACAGTACCTATTATGACATACCAGCCAGCTCTACGATTGGCGGAGGCCGGAAAAAGCAGACGCAAATTAGGCAAAGCTTATCAGCTTACCGAACGAGCTATTTACGCTTAAATTTAGCGCACATTCTTTTTATATCAGTAAGAATGGTGGGACAAACAGTGGAAGTTACGAAAGCAAGCGTAAACATAGAAGTACTGATGCGTACTGCTGTTGGTACTGCGCGCATTATGCTTGGTTTAGCTGCACAGCACTGCGGGGCTTTGGGGTTGTCTCAGATGACACTGGCCGATTGACGCAAGCAGGGTGTCTTACGTGACCATATATGCAAGCAGGGTGTCTTACGTGACCATATTTGTGAGGAGCACTATGTTTCACGAAACGATTATTTTCTCCCAGAACAAAAACAAGCCAGGTTTAAATACTATCAAAAACAAACCCAAGGCAGAAAACGGCTTGTAACGGTATGGTGGCGCCATCTAGGTTCACGAACGGTAAACAATGCTTCGAATCGGCTGCATAGCGGTCGGTTCCTGTGATGTCATTGCGGACCACGAAAACACACGATTTAGCGGGAAGATCGAAATTCTAACCTGAATTTATTAATTTCTCAGTGAATAAAGTATCGTTTGTATCCGGGCAAGAGCTGGGGCACTATAAAAAACGAAATCTTTTGAATAAAACAAACTTGTATTTTGTCTTCATGGCCCCTTAAAGCTCAGTCAAGCTAGGCTGCGTTATAAAACGTGCGCGGCAGCGTGAGTGGACGAAAACGAGATGAAACGCAGTGCTCTAAGCTGAAACCTAGCGCAGTGCGTTGTATTTTCCCTCAACGTCTTCTACTAGCGCTTCAACGTTTCAGAACTGTCGGCGCCATTTCGGCGCGAGAAGCAGCATTGCTAAACCACCTTCTGCGTGGTCCCGTCTTTCTACAGCCGCGTTAATTTCACCAGGAATCTGCATGTGCCGGTACACTATACCGAGATGAAGGTCGCAATAAACATCGCTCTAGGCACGCGCGCGAAGTTCAGGTTTCAGAGCGTTGCGTGCCCACCAGAAGCCTCTGCTGCTGACTGCGCTCCTGACACGTCGCTTTGGGCGGTACAAAAGCTGCTTCAGCAAGCAATCCGAAGACGCCTTACGGCTGTACAACGGACAATCAAGAGTTGCTATACCACGCTGACGAGACGACGGTAAGCTATGTTTGTACCGTAAGCGGCAATACCTGTACTTGTTCTACTTTGGCCCCTTCGCGAACACCATTATGGAGGATAGGCCTTCATGTACACGGCGTTTCACTAACCTACAATAAGCAAAGATTTTGTCTCTGAAAAGACCAAATAATGTATATACGAACACTTAGGGCGTCAGGTGCTCTATTGGGAAACATGCAGACGCTCTGTCTATATCAATATCCAGAGAAAAAAATTTAGAAATTGCTAGGTGATAGGAACATTTTTCTCCCGTGACTTCTCAGAAATGTCGCTTTAACAGGCGGAGTCTAACTAAATGCGAAAGTGAAATAAAAACTGCGCGACTGATTATTTTACAGTGCGTTTCAAGTTGGAACAATAGATGGGTGTCCTTAAAAATAAGTTCGGAGAAACGGCTGAATTGATTACGCTCAAACTTCGCACGAAGGTTGGTCTTTGCGGTCTATATTTTCTGCGATAATACAGGCAATCGTACTGCCCTTGTTCAGTGTGTCCAGCGTTTCTCAAGTTAAAATTTACGAGTACCTAATTTCTATGCTTTTCTCTGCCGCGCTGAATAGATCTGATTATTCGAACTGGCCCGCGCAAGATGTGTTCTTGCTTTGCGTGTCCGTAAGGAGGTATCCCTATGGTACTTACTACATGACCCACTGGCTTAAAAAACTATCGTGGAACAACACGAAAAGTTTTGCAGATTCGTGAAAATGCTCTAATCGGCGTAGGTTGCTTATTTTTGAAATATCTAACTTCTGTGGTGAAATCAAGAAATAAAACTCTCGCTTGCTAGGCAGCAAGCGCCATCTAGTGAAAACTAGACGAACGAAAATGGGCTTCTTGTTTACTTTTCTTTATTTTCGTAAGTAAATGATATATTTCTAAAATAAGCCAACTAGGTCGTTAGAGACACTTTTATATACCTGCAAAAAAATTCGTAGTGCTACACGATGCTTTTCAACACCGTGGGTCAGGAATAAGTAAGTTTCATACGAATGCGATCAGGTGAGTCCCTCGTAAAACGGCAATAACTTCCTTGAAACCTTCCCGCCATAGAGTTAATACTACACTCTTAAAAACAAAGGTCGTGGCACTTACTAAGAGAACACTAACCAGTTACTTGTCCCAGTACACATTAGGTACTTAGTGCTGTTTACTAACTGGTCATTCACGCTTACGAATAAGACGCCAATAAGTCGAAGTCGGCCACGGCAGTTAAGCCGGTTGCCAGAAAACCCGACGGAAATGCTACCTTAACCGAGCGTTTGTATCCGTTTCGGGTAAACGACTTATTACCTATACAGCGCTAAAGTCGTAGTTGAGAACTTATTCCCACACTTATCGCGTTCACGCAAACGGGCCCAGCAAAAAGCTACGCGTGACAATGTGGTTCTGCTGGGCGCGCAGCACGACATAGACACATTCAACACGCACATATCACACGTAGACAACCAACAAATAAACTGAGCAAGAAAACCAATGAGATGCACGAGGAGAGCGAGTATAACAAAGTTAACTTAGACACACATCTGCTCTTCTTGCTTTTATAGCCAGCAGCGGAAAGTCCTCTGATGGAGTCGGTGAACTTGTTGCAAAAATGAAATATTTTAGCGATAACTTTAGAATTATGCATTTTAATGTGAGCATACAGAAGTCAGCATGCGGATTTGCAAAAAACTTTTCAATAGTAATTTGGAGTGGGAAAAGTGCTGTAGTTATTATGTTGAATAATTTATAGAATTTTTACTATGAGTGAAAGTTAGTATCTAACAAGCAGTAGTTACGAAGTCCATGGTGTAGACTAGTAACGGTTCCACACTTAGTGGCAGGACCTACGTACCGTTCTGGGGGTTAGTAAAGTTCGTAAGAAGTTAGTAAATACAGCCGTTACTACCCTTTTACTAGATTTTTTGTTAAGGGTGTACTGACTCTTCCCACGCATTTTTTAACACGCGGCTGTACAAAAGGAACACCTTCGTGACTGCCGGAAACTGTCGCCTGAGAGATGCACCCAAAACAATTGAACACGGCTTTATGCATGGGAAGCATGCCCTCCAGGGAACTTTCAGGTCCGGTTGCTTTTGCCTCCGTGGTGCGTCGCTGCTGCGGTATTTACTGCGGCCACTTCTGGTCGCAACCATTAAACTTAGGGTTGCCACCTGCCCGGGTTTTTGACCGGCACGACCGGTTTTTTCAGACACCAGGCCGGTTGCCGGTCTGTTACTAAAACAGGCCGTCATTGGCCGGTTTTCGGTCATTTTTTTTTGTGTGTGTGTGCGTCTTATAAGTGTCAATTCAGCAACTACGACGATAAATATGCGTCGACAAGCTGCGCAAATACTCGCGAGCAGGGAAAATGCGCGGGCAAGCACGCTCCCTGAGATAGAGGAGTACCAAAGGAAAGAACAACACAACGAAATGCCGCCGCCGAGGCTTAGTTGCAAAGAGCTTTTAATAGACGAAGTATGTGCTGCTGCTTTTCAGTGCCGCACATTCAGAGCCGTAACCAAACCTTACTCACTTTCAGTTCAAACATGGCGTTCATTTCTCTCTAAGAAAACGCTACAATAAAACAATAAATGGCACTGCATGTAAAAAAAAACATGGCGTTCTTTTAACGTAAATTCAACATTCTGTAACCCCCCCCCCCCCTCCCCGAAGGGCCGGGTTTTTTTTTTTTTTTTTTTGTGCGGCGGAAAGTGGTAACAGACTAATTGAACTACGAGGTTATTATGCCATTACACCAGGACTCAGGGACGAAAGAAAAAAAACCTTTCTGGAATGGTTACCAGGGCGAAAATACCAAAGTGAGTGTATACAGAATTGTTACAAGCACCCGGGGGTAGAGACGACGGGTCGTGGAGGGGCTTACAAACGAGGAACTTAAAGGAGCGTAATTCTATTTGAAAGAAGTAACTTTTGGTAGCTCACACAGTTATTGAAAGATGTGTTTTTAACAAAGTGGTGACTGCGTGCGGAGTGGTTGGGATTTTGATAGTACCCGCATTTGAGCCTTTCAAGGCTGAGAGTTCTGCTCTCAGTGCTCTGATTTCTGCCTTTTGCGATTGGTTTTCGGTCTGAGTGTTTGTATTTCTGTGTGTACAGAGAGTGGGAGTAAGGGAGGCCAGTCCCTGCTCAAAACGCGAGAAATATTGAAACATTTTCGAATTTAGCGCCAGAGGGACGCAATATGGGCAGCTGATGCGCAGTCGAGGCCAGCACTAAAACACATAGTTGTCAGTGTGTTGACTACACGCTAGCATTGAAGTGATACGATGAAACAGAACCAATCAGTGGCCGCCAATCGCACAAACAAGATTCTGTGACGTCATAGAAAAGTGTTGGAAAATAGCTGGTGAGCCGCCATTGACTCATCCGTTTTCTTTAACATCTAGATTATTAAAGACGATAGTCTTTCTTGGGCTACTTTTAAACGCAGAAATCTCTGTCTGTCTGTCTGTCTGTCTGTCTGTCTGTCTGTCTGTCTGTCTGTCTGTCTGTCTGTCTGTCTGTCTGTCTGTCTGTCTGTCTGTCTGTCTGTCTGTCTGTCTGTCTGTCTGCATGTGACTCGATTCAGCCACCCGGCCAAAGGGAAGCGTAAGCTGCGCAATAGTGTTATATACCCATAGCCAAATCTAACGTCTATACTTGTAAACATTGCTGAACAAGAAGAAGCCATTACGCTAATATAAGGCAGCAAATCAATGCATAAGTGAGATTTGCAGTGTTACTTTATCAAAAATTCATGGATGCTTGGTTTTTGCGGTAGCAAATGAAATACCACGTCAACTGCAGAAAACCGTCGCCTGCTGTTGTCCACGCTACTTTAGCACTTTAGCTCCTGACGGCATTCATGAAATCAAACAGCAATAGCAACGAAAAGTTCCACTAGATAGGTTCCACGTTCCGCTTGGAACGCTCGTGGAGTAGGGCAATCTGGTTCTATAAACGCTGTAGTAGGGTGCCTCGATTCACGCGCGTCTCCGCCGTACCGCAGCGGCGGCATCGAGGCACCCGACTTGGAGCAGTGGAACGCGGTAAATTTAAATTGACTTGAGAAAACCTCTAGCATGTTATCTTGGGAGGAACGAGACGGGAGAGGAACAGCGTGAGAGGTAAGCGTGAAAGAGAAGGGAGGCATTTACTTGCCAGGAACGCCAGTCGACTATCGTCTTTCGTCGACACTTGCAACGAAAGGAGCAGATACGCGGCATTTTTTTTCTGCAGTTTGCGACAAAGTTTATGTCATCGTTATCGGGACAAATCTTTTTAATAAAGCCAGACTGGTATTATTTTTCTAATGACCCATTTAAGAAAGGAGCAACTTAGAGATTGCAATTTCCTTCCCATGCATACACATTTATAATGAAGCTTCGCTTTTATCTTTCTCTTTCGAAGCGCCCCTGCTAAAAACGGCATCAATGGGCTTCCCTGCCATGGTGTGCTGCCTACTGATCCTGCTGCTGGCGTCGCCTTGGCGCGCAACCGCCGGAATATCCCCCTGGCCCCAAAGCTTGGATCAGTTCTGTTTCACCACCTGTGGAACCTTCTTGTCGAGACCAGTGTGAAGAGGGTTGCCACTGCGTTTCTGTCTACGGGCAAAAATATGGCAACTGCATGAATGACACCTACAACTACACTGAGTTTCCCCGGTGGGATTTCTGATGTGGTCTTTTTCTACCCACTACCACCTCGCCCGCCGTGAATACCCTCCCGTCCATACCCAACTCACCCATTCCCAAGAACACGCACGGCGTCTTCTCCATGCGGAAAAACAGCTTCCCCAATTCCCAAAACCTCAACCTTATATACGTATGCAAATAAAACATCGCTGATGAATTGGTGTGCGTGAATGGCAGGAGTGCATCTCCATGCGTACTCCCACACTGAACAAGAATGAAATTGATATTTTTCTCTTCCTACTAGGGAGCGGGAGGCGATGCGCAGGTTTACTCTGCACTGGTGCAGGAGTGGAACTGGGGCTGCACTCCGCCCCACATGAGAAGAGTTCGCGGTTACGTTTGCTCTTCCTGATCATGGGTAGCGAACATTGCATCCAACTCCCCGCAGCTTTCGAGGGGAGTGCGCCAATGCTCACAAGAGTACAATGACTGTTGAACTCTTCAAATACTCCCCCGATTTCTCGGAGTGTATCCTGCCTTCATTATGCCCTGCCCCAGAATTCCCTGTATTCGGTGGCCTCTCCCCCCCACCTCCTACCTCACAATTTTTGGTGATGCCCTAGACGCACCTTTCCTGGAATGTCCTGTGACGAGCGGTGGGAGGAAGTGTTTGGGAACTCAGTCCCAGACGAGCAAACAGCCACGGTCAGCAAAGCTAACCGCCACCCGGAACAGGATGGGTGGCGACAGGTCCTTAGACAACAGAACGCCCAATAAAGTGTTTCTCTCTTTGTGTGTGTCTCTGCCGTGGAGGTTTCAGCTCTTTTCTTTACCCAGTGTTGTGGAGTTATCACTCCGGAATTGAAATGACTCCGGATTCATTCCGCCTTTTCGCAACTCCGGAATGGAATGGGGAAGAAATGGCGACAACGCTTGGAGGAATGGAATGTGAATGAGTTTACGCGCCTTCTGCCCGGAATGGAGTGGAATGCGCTGAATTTTTAGGCTAGCTGTGTATATTTTCAGCTGGGACCTACAGCCAAGCTGGCGATTGAACTAGCAGGCTTTGCATACATTTTATTTGCAAAAATGTATTTTCTAGGAAGGTGTTTTAGGGCTCTAGGGAAACCCGGAGGGTGGGGGGGGGGGGGGATTACTCAAGCCGTTGACAACTGAGGATCTTAGCTTAGCGTAAGGTTTTTGTCTTGTGGGGGTGGGTCCGAGGAAACCCTAAGAGGATGTGAGAGGCACTCCCGAGCAGCCGTGGGCGCTAACTGGTTGCCTGTGACTACTTCGGTGTGCGCCGGGGTCTAAACCGAACGACTGTATTAAGAAACTGAGCGCTACAGTTTTCCCCAAAGTCGTCAGCTGTAAGCAACGCGGCTTGCGTTGCTTACGCAATTGCATAAGCCTGAGAGACGCACGGAGAAAAATGTGCCAGCTTGTTCCCGAGTAACGATAGTGGTTTTAAATAATGTCCTGTTTTGAACACGTAGAGTTAAGTTGATGCCAAGACAATCAACAATCGAAATGAGGTTAATGTGTAAGAGGTGTCGACTTTCGTACGGTGAATGCCAAACTGCACTGTTTCGTGACCCCACCCTATACTTTGCGCTGTCACAATAGCAATTCCCCTTACTGCTGTGAAAAGCTAAGGATCACGACTGAGGCTGCGTTCTAATTCGCGGACAGCTTGGTAGACAGTTTAAGAAGGAGTCTAACTAGACGTCTAAAGGAATAATAATCGGAACGGCGCAGCTGTCAAGAACGCAACACCAACGCAGACGACCTTGGTTCTATAAACGTTGAACCTCGCAGCAGACCTGTTGAGAAACGCGATCAGCAGGTTTCGTAAATAATATTACCGTTATTATTGCAAATATTACGTGATATAAAAATTAAACAAAATCATATTTACCACTAGTAAATTATACTAAATATTTCAATAAAAGAACGCGTTAGTTTGTAACAATATTAATGCGCGAAAAGGTGGCGCTGGCATCGTTTTTCAGTTTAGACAGGAAGGTAGCCTGCATCCATGGAGGAAAGAATTTCCTCCATGCCTGCATCGTTGCTGACTTCGATGAACACTTTAGGCGCTCGCCTTGTCGTCCTATATATAGCTCGTTCGCTCGACCCAAGTATATAGAGCACCAAGGCGGCGTCCCGGGGTAACGCTGTTGTTCGCGGCGTACCCCAAAGGCTTCGAAAGCCAAGCGGTTTATATAGTCATAAGCATTCGAAACTCGTGAAACGCTGGCGCTTGTCATACATCTCCCCGTTGTTTAGCGCTAAGAAAACTATAGGTACATTTGACGAAAAATATACGTAATTAACCGGCAGCACCCGCGTTCCTTTAGTTAGGGACGCCCGTTGGCTTGTTTTTAAACGCAAAATGTGGCAGTGCAACGCCGGCGCGTGCGGGGAGAAAAACACAAGAACGGAACGCCCGCTGGCGCAGTTTCAGGCAGGAGGCGCGCGAGCACTGCGAAGGCGGGAAATTTGAATGGCGAATCACTGCTCTTCCCTTCCGACAGCTTTCACATTGAGTGGAACGGCTTTAATTTTTTCTAACCTGTCTCTTCGTGATGACACGTAATTCTGTGTTTTCATGTAAGTTTGTTTTTGCCAATTCCAATTAATCCTATCTTAATGTTACAGAGAACCCTGAGTCTGCAAATTTTTCTTCGCGAGCGTAATGTTCACCACCCTAAGTTATCTCGGAAGACAGAGCTTCTGATTGCAAAGTTGGCGTTACCCGTAACAGGTCTTGCAGCACGTTTCTGTACGTTTTCCAACTGTTCTTTCAACACTTCCGTATACGGGGCCCCCACTGCACACGCGCATTCCTGCTAAAGGGAAGAGGTAACGGCCAGGAACAAGCCTGTCGCGCTAACAAGCACCGAACATCGTTTGTGCCATGTCCGTCGTTCATCCTATCTCTTTCTCTTGTGGCAGTACGCATACAGGACTAACGGGCAGTTGTCCAAGAGAGCATCAGTTTCCCAGAAAATATCCTACATACCTACATACTCGCGCCTCGCTATGCACATTCGAGTCTGCACACGACTTGGGAACTCCGCGTGTGTCTCCTTATTAACGAGACTGTCGGACTCTTCAGGCATCGTGGTCGAAAAGTGGGGGGAAACCGTAGAAGCACGCACAATGGAAAGCAACAAAAGAGATGCGCCAGTCAGCTAGTTGTCCTTGAAGCCGGGAAAATAGCGCAACACTCTGGCGTAGTTTTATCGTGCGCAATATTAAGACGCTTGACGCCGATTATTCACTCTGTTTCATTATCCTTCATTTTGCTTTGTTTCCTCATCGTTAATTGTTTATAAAGTATTTCTTTTAAAGACAATTGTTTTTTTTTTTTGCGCAACCTAAACGCGATAATTTTCGTGTCGGTCTGTATGCCATTTATTTATTTATTTACTGGCCTATTTATTTGTGTATTTATTTATTTATTTACAACTGCGGTCTCCCTGGGAGACCAAGCAAATTGTAATTTGGAAAGGAGGAGTGTAACAGCACATGCCAAAAAAAATCACTACACTTGCAATGACAAGATGCAAAAGAAAGAAAAAACACAGAAAAAATTACATAAGAAAGCACTAACAGGACGACGGAGGAAAAAACAAGAGACAAAGACAGACCAAAAGGAAAGGCTAAGGAGAGGATGTGCGAGAAGGAGCAGACGATGAGAGACTAGAGACGAGAGAGAGAGAGGGCAGAGACGACGAGAGGAGCCGAGAGAGAGGAGTATGTATGAGAGAGAGACGAGATGAGAGAGAGAGAGAGAGAGAGAGAGAGAGAGAGAGAGAGATGGCGAATGCGCTATAACCTGCACAAAAACCGGCGAAATAATGCTTGAACACAAAGAGTGTGTGCAGGCGAGATTGTTTCATACTACTAGAACATCTAATGCATATCCACATCATTCACCGAAAAGGAACCCTCAGGGGTATTTGAGGAAAAATGTCAGTACATATATCCGAAAGTGCCAGCCTTCCTTTATTTAAGAACATATAATCAGGTTTCATGTTAGCAAATGAAAAAAATTCCCCGCATTTCCCCGAGGGGAAGAATGTGAAAGTGCGAATGCACGAGTTGAATTTGCGCGGTTCGGTAATGTTCGCGAAAGAGAGATCACACACACACACACAACTACAAAGAAAGAAAGATGCATTTATTCACAGACACCTATTTGTGTTGTCGTTGTACTTGATTGCTAGAGCGGATCTCAGCTTTGAAATTTCGTGTCAGTACTCCTTTAAGCGGGTGCATTAGCCCTTCTCACGCCCGATTCTTGGCCAATCCCCCACGTGGGTATGTGCCATGTCAGCGGCCAGGCAGCGCGCGCCCATCTCCCCCCGTTGCCAAGGAAGACGCGGAGATTCCTGGCCAATCCCCCACGTGGGTATGTGCCATGTCAGCGGCCAGGCAGCGCGCGCCCATCTCCCCCCGTTGCCAAGGAAGACGAGGAGCGCGCGCACCCGCAGCTGTTGCTATGCGGACGGCGGCGGACGCTTCAGGCTCACTTAAGAAGTGCATTCGCACTTAAAAAAAAAAGCAAGAACGCTTTCAGAACGGTGGCGAGGAGAAGCGGGATAGAGAAAAGCACCGAAGTGGGGAATGTCGGCTCTATAGCTGCTCCAAGCGCAACAGAAAGAAAACGTCCCGACGTATGGCGCGCGAGTGGAGCGAACGCGGAAAATTTGAACTGACTTGAGCACACCTCCATACATGCATCATGGGAGGTGTGAGGGGGGGTGGGGGAGAAAGGAGATGGCATAACATGCAAGGCGCAGCAGAATGCTATCGCCGTGCGCCATTTGCAGAAGCAAGCAGATAAGCGGCATTTTTTTTTCCTTCTATAAATATGACGAACCATGGATCCGACGCTGCTTCGATTTTCCTATATAGCACCCACTATCAGTCATTGTGACTATCGCGCGCACTTACCGTTGATATACCAAGATGCTCTTGCCGTCCGCCGATGTATATCAGTGTGCCAGCAGTGCGAGCGACGACCGTGGATGACACCCGCTAGCCGTTCACAGCTCCCAAGTACGCAGTCTAACTTTTCGCCGCTCGTGCATCAACCGGTACGCCAATGCTGTGATGAAAGCTAGCGCTACTACTTCCCGGTTTCAGCTTTGGGGTCCCCTTCCTTCTTTACGCGACTTTGAGACGAAACGGGTGGTCGTCCCCGCATCATCAACCTTGGCCCCGGGAGCCTCCTCGGGGCACTGCTGGGCGAGCAGCGCTTGCCTTTCGCTCGGTGATGCGGGCGACTATTTTAAGGCGTCCTCGCTCTTTGGAAGGCTGCGAGGGAAGCCAGTAAGCGCGACAGAAGCGGGGGACAAACACCCCGCTGCCGCTTTCCTAGCGGGAAGTTTGCTTTTCGTCCCTTCGCTAGCTCGCCTGTCACGCGGCGTTGGGGAGGAAGCCTTCCTGTCGTTTTGCTGCTTCTGCCTTCTCATACTGAGAGGAGCAATATTTACTACCAAGGGTGTGCATTAAAAGCAGCGGGGGACTTCGCCGTAAGCGTACGTGACGTTTGTTGGCTTTGCCGCATGAACCGCACTGTGGCAAAACCAACTTTAACCGGAAGTTACTTTAAAGCAGGCCCAACAATGTCCGGTGAGTCGTCGGTGACTGAAATGCTTGTTTACGGACCATGCTTACGGTCAATGTTTACGGACGCGTCAGAGCGTCCGTAAACATGGATCTGCCAATCACGTGACCACCTATAATAGAGTTACGCAAGAGGCCGCATTAAGAAAAAGCTCTACGTTAAAACCAAGTTTATACGAAAACCTAACGTGGTGCAAATGTCAATGTAATTGATTGATTGATTGGCTGTTTATTGGAGAAGGTCATAAGACCCTGGAGGAAATGATGGAGAGAGGGAAAAGGGAAAAAGTTATGAAAATAAAAGTCGTCAAAAACACATTTGTACTTCTTGTCACATTAGAAAGTCAGTGCGCACTTGTCACAGAGTCACTGACCCATGCAGAACTGAGTCAATCACGAATCAAATTGCTTTTATAGAGACCATTCTGGAGGGAGAATTCTACAATTGTCTCTAATAAAGAGGGATTAGCGCGCATCTGACGAATTTTATTCTGTTCATCACACGGGATGGAGTGTAGTGTTAAAAGTTCCGATCGTCCTTGTGAAAAGGCAGAGCACATCCAGATAAGATGGTAAAGATTGTAGACGACTAATTCCCCACAAAATATGCACTTCGGAGTATATTGCCGTGAACCATGTGTAATTTTATTGTTTGTTCAGTCCGCCGGTAGTCAACGCAGAACCTTAAAGTGCCGTCTTTTTTCTTCACGAGTACGACCGGCGCAGCCCACGGAGTTTTCGATGGCTGTATAATGTCGTCGGTGAGCATGTTGTCGACTTGAGTCCGGATGACTTCGCGCTCGTGTGAAGAGGTGCGGTACGGTGACTGTCGGGTAGGTCGGGCTCCATCTTCGGTTATTATCCGGTGCTTCGCCAGAAGGTGTCTGACGTAATTTTGAGCTCGAAGAAAAACACTCGCTGTAGCGACGCAGCAAATCCAATAATTTCTTCCGTTCCTCTTGCGGTAATGCCGGATTCAAGTCGAAGGGATTCGGAAGCTTGAAGGTATCTTCGGGTGAGCGTTCAAAGTCGGCGACCGCGATCACGTCACTTGTTTCTTGCGTTTCTTCGAGGAACGCAATTGCAGCGCCCCTGTTTAAATGCTGGTATTCCTCGCTGAAATTTGTGACCAAAACTTGGGATTGGCGTTGCTTAAAGCGCGCAATGCCTCTTGCGACGGAGACACCGCAGTCGAGGAGTAACCTTTGATCACTCTCTACGATAGCGTCGACGTCAGGAACTGCATCTTCACTGTAAACCGTGATCATCAAGCTTGCGCGGGGTGGCAGGGTGACATGATCATCGGCGATCCTTACAGCAGCACGGTGTTCGGGGTTCGGTTCCGGCGTCATGGAGTGATCGGAGGAAAAAGTTATGGACTTGGCCTGTAGATCAATTATTGCCCCGTTGTCCGTCAAAAAGTCCATCCCAAGGATGACGTCGCGGGAGCAGTTAGGCAAAATGACGAACGCCGCAGGGTACGTAGTGCCGTCTATGGTGACGCGCGATGTGCACGTTCCACTTGGCGTCACGAGGTGGCCTCCTGCTGTGCGAATGTGCGGACCGTCCTATCTGGTCATAACTTTCCTAAGCTTAGACGCAACTGGTCCGCTCATTACTGATTACTGAGTAGTCGGCTCCCGTGTATATGAGGGCGACTACATCAAAGCCGTCGATTGACACTTTGACGTCAGATGCCGCCTTCCTCGAGTTCCGGGTGCGTCGGGGCGTCGCATCTCGGCTTGTGCGTGTTGACGGTCGCGCACTGTGCGTCGTCGTTGCCGTCGTCTTCTCAGCGGCAGATTCGGTCATGTCGGGTATGCGTCGCGCCGTGTGGCTGTCGTCGTGTTCGGGAGTCTCGTCAGGGTTAGGTCGGGTCGTCGGGATGAGGGCATGTCGTGAATCACTGTCTTCAGCGAGTCGCTGCGTCGTTGGAGGGTTTTCATTTTTTCGCCGTTGTGCAACTTTACCTCCCGAAGTTGCTGCTTTTAGTTTCCCCTGCGTGGGCTGGGGGACCTTCCACGTGAGAAGTCAGCATTGCCACGGCGGCTCGGCGATTGGTATGGGTAGGGTGACGGTGATCGGTTGGAAACGGGCTGTGCCACGGCTGGTTCGAGAAAGGTAGTCGTCGATCTTACGTGGTCGTTGCCCAGGGACAGGGCGAGGTGCGTCGACGGAGAAACCACGCAGTCCGAGTCTCTTGTATGGGCAACGACGATAGATGTGATCGACCTCTCCGCAGTGGTAGCACAGCGGACGATTATCGGCGGTTCGCCAAACGTCGGTCTTTCTCGGCGTCTGGTTTTGGGATGTGAACGGCGGTACGGTGGATGGCGGCGACAGTGGGGATGGCGGCGAGAGTGGACGGCGGTACGGCGGGGCTTCTTGTAGACGGGCTGGAGCAGGGCGGGGTCGACGAACAGCCGTGGAGTAGGTCATCGCTTGTGGCTCGCGGGGTGCCTCGGATGGCATAGAAGTGCCCAAAGCGTGTTGAACCTCTTCGCGGATGACGTCAGTCAGGGAAGCCACTTGAGGTTGCGACGTCGTCGGAAAAAGCTTCCGAAGCTCCTCCGTGACCACTGCTCGGATGATCTCGCGCAGTGTGTCGGAGATTGTAGCCCCGGCAACGATCGTCTCGGAAACCAGCGCGTTGACCGGGCGATCGTACTGCCTCGTTCGAACTTCCAGCGTCTTCTCCATCGCGGCCACCCCAGACGCGAATTCGGTCACCGTCTTATGAGGGTTGCGGACAAGGCAAGCAAAAAGCTCCTGCTTTACCCCTCGCATGAGAAACCTTAGTTTCTTTTCTTCTGTCACCTCCGGATCCGCACGTCGAAACAACGTCTTCATCTCCTCAACAAAGATCACTACCCCTTCGTTGGGGTGTTGCGTGCGCGTTTCTAGCAAAAGTGCGGCTCGTTCCTTTCGCACGGCGGTGGCGAACGTTTTAAGGAACTCGCTCTTGAAAAGAGTCCAGTCAGTCAAAGAGCTTTCATGGTTCTCAAACCAAGTTCGAGCTGCATCCTCCAAATAGAAGAAGACATGCCGAAACGTTTCTTCGTCATCCCACCTGTTAAACATCCGAACACGCTCCACTTTCTCCAACCAGTCCTCAGGGTCTTCTGTGGGTGATCCATGAAATGATGGTGGTTCCCGGGGTTGCTGCAGAACTACAGGATGGCTCGTGGTTATCCTGGATGCGTTGTTCATGGCAACGGCTGTGACGTCTTCCGCCTTCAATTTATCTGGCAGTAGTCCAAACTCCGGCTCTAGGCCTTGCTGTCGGGCGGCTGGCACGAAGTTGGCTTGCTTGACGACTTGAAGAGGGTTGAGGGTGCAAAAACCCCGCACCACCACCAGATGTCACGAAGCCAGAGACGACGCAGTTGTCTTGAAGGAAAACACGTTTATTGGAGCGAACTTTTGCTCCCCTAACAACTCAAAGAATACAGGCGGCGAAGCAGCACTCAACAAAGTGACGTGCGAAGGCGAGCGCGACGATTCGAATGCTATGGTGTCTGCTCTGCAGGTTATCTCTTGTCGCGAGTGTTTCTGGAACCGTCGATTTACATTCAGAACATTGTAGATCAAAGAAGATCATTCTGGGCTAGTGACGTTAGGGCGAGACAGTCTGCTTATCTGAATGTGATAGCCCGTGCGGCCTAAAAATAATGGAAGACGCGCTTCGCTTGGGACGCAGATAACACAAGCCGGGCATGGCCTGGCAGCAAAAACAAACAGTAAAATTATACATGGTTCGCGGCAATATGCTGTACGAGGATGGGTCCATTTAAAAAGAATGTCAGGAGTATATGGAGAATTTGCGTAGATCTCGTTTGCAATAACTTCTCATTTTCTGAGAGACGTTTTAGAACTGTGAGGAAACCCACAGGGTAGGATTCCTGGAGGCGCTGACGACTGAGGGTCTTTGCATTGCGGTAGTTTTTAGGCCAGGTCGCATCCTGTGGGTGTGTAACGTGTTTTTTGAGCCTCCGTAACCGATATGGATATGCCCGTTGCGTGCAACACAGAGTTGCTCCCGCCGGTACGCCGCAAGGTCACTGGCTCGCAAATTTCTCGTAATGGCGAGAGGGGCGGACGAAAACCTTAGAAGCTGGACGCGAAAACGCAGCCGAAAGTAACCAGCATTGGGAGTAATGTAATCGTAAGTGATGTCACATGAAATAGTGACGTCACTTCCGGTGACCTCATCATCTGTCGTCAGTGCAGTGCGGTGAAGCAGCAGTGGCGAGGGTCTAGTGGGTCCTGTGGAGGAAGACAGACGGAGAGCAGCGCAGTAAAAGGCTCCTACCGCCACCGCCCACACATTTAACGGGTGTTCAGCGACCGATCTCCTCGTACTCGTAATGCGTTTGAAAACACTCGTCGGACGTTTTTTCAATACTCTTTTGAACTATTATTTTAATGAAAACATCGCTATACACAACTATGCGGAGGTCAGTGTCACAGGCTCGGTTCATTTCTGTCTGCTCAAATTTTCGTATTATGCCTCCATGAGGAGCGGTGCACGATCAGGGTAGGGACAGGCCGTTGTTTCACCCGATCGCCACACATTTCCTCATAAAGGACACATGTGTGACGACACGAGCAACCGTTATCATATCATCAGTTCTGACGAATGCTAACACCTATTTTTTGTTTCCTCTGCTAACGAACCTACAGCTCGTTGATAGTTGACTTCCGTGCACTAGTTTGAAGTTTCCGAACGTTCTTGGCCAGGAGACCACATTGTAGTCGCTTAGTAATTAAGTAGGCCTGAATGTTAAATGGGTACAAAAAGAAACGGTAGTCTATCTCAGCAAGCAAAACAATAACCGTACGAAATCCGGCCACGCTACACTTGCATGTTCCCCGAAAAAAAGATAACTGCATCCATACAGCACGCCGCTGGCCTAACTGGTGTTGCTATTTTAGGAAGAAAAAGGGAGTTGTGAGTCTCCTGCCGAGCCGTCTCTTGTCTTGGTACTGTCCTTTACGTGCAATTTTTATTCCTAATAACTGACCACGTTCCCGCGTTCCGCCCGTTTCCTTTGTTCCGTGTTCACTTCCCGCCAAACCATTTTCCACCCAGTAGTGCTTACAGTAACCGATAATGGCATTCAATGCTGCGAAATAAACTGACCTTGGAAAACGTGATTGACTTGATTGATTGTGGGGTTTGACCGGGTTTAACGCACCGACGCTACACAGGCGATGAGGCGCGCTGTAGTGGAGGGCTCCGGATTAATTTTGACCACCTAGGTATCCTCAGCGTGCGCCGAAATCTCGAAAACACGGGCGTTATTGCTTTTCGCCTTCATCAGAAAAGCGGCCGCCGCGCCCGGAAGTTGAACCCGCGTCCTTCTGCTACAGTGGCTAGCCACTGTACTTCTGCTCAGCAGCGGAACGCCATAGCCACTGCGCCACCACGGCGGGTCTTCGTTCCGTGATCACTTCCCGCCAAACGATATTCCGCCCAGTATTGCTTATAGCAACCGATAGTGTCATTCTCATTGCTGCGAAATGTACTGATCTTGGAAACCTCAATAAGTATATACGGCGCAGCTCACGCTCGCAAAGGTTGCTGCAGAACCACGCAACAGAATATCTCGTCCGACCTGGGAGCCACCATTTTCCGGTCAATGTAAGGGCTATACAACAATAATTTGTTTAACGAGTTACTATAACAACGAATCACCGCGAAGCTTACGTTGGCGAACGCCGGCTGTCTTTTATAGTATCGACGTTTTGGTATTAATTTTTCTGGCATCGCTCTGCTGGAGCCACTTTAGGATAATGTGGACCGAAGCCTCTCAAAAACTGTCTGCCATAATGTGCTGCATGAAAGCGTGATTTATATAATACGAACTTTATTAACGCCTTTTGTATAAAAACTGTGGTTTATTCTTCTGTCATAGGAATCGGTAAAACACGAAAGTGAAATGTGCAGTGAAATCTGCAGCTGAACATGATTTGCGGGTCGGCGGCTGCCGTGTGCTTAGCGAGCGACGTCCTGCTGGCTGGTCGCTTCGGCAAAGGAGTAATCGCATCATTTCCGTGAGTGATATGACGTCAGTGAAATCTTGGTGTATACCGGCATAAAACACTTTAGTGTTAAAATATAAAACCCGAAAACGAACAACCCCAAGTATATACTCTTTAGTACTAAAGGTTGCTTCCTCGCAAAAATACCGTGTGTGCAGAGGTGCACCCTTTACAGGCCGCTTGCTTCGTTGTACTGGCGTCATTTCCGTGACGGATATGGCGTCATGAAATGTATCCCGGAATAAAACACTTTCGTGTTAATTATGTTTATGGAATGGCTTTCACCAGCACGCAGTTTTCCAATGAAAAAAAAGAGGTTTGTTTTAGGACTACCATCGAAGAAAAATAATGGAATATCCATTAAATCTTTATGAATGGACAAGAATCTTATCCCTCTCTCTTGTGAACTTTGTTTCGGCCCGATGCGCACGCCGTGCTCCGGCTCCAGAAGGCCGCAACAAGGCGTTCCTCGCACGCCCCTCGCAAACTGCGCAAATTGTGCTCAGCGTTTTAACCAACTCAGGGGCCACGTTCGCTCGAGTTCGCAGCGGCATTGCCTGTCTGCCGTTCCTTTCGTTGTTCACCATACCGGCGCCATCGTTCCCATTCCATCCTCGTTTTGCGCCTACTCGGAGCTGCACTCACTTTGCACTCCATTTTACGTCGGGAAACTTGACCATGGGCGCGTCGGACAACAGACGCAGCGCCATCGCAGCCGCCGGCTGAGGGCTCAGCTTGACATCAGTCCTTTTCGCATGCGCTGTTTCCTTTTTGTTGTCGATATGTGTCCACGGATCGACGGCGCATCATGTTGCCGACATTCCCCATTTATCGCTCATGCAATAGTAATGAAGTTGCCTGCATGAACACGCAGGATGACGTGATTTAATTACACTTGCTGTAGAGCAAGTTGGTCCAAGATCCCTGTAGAATAAAGCGCGAGAAATGGATACAGGACACACAAACAACAGACATACCCCGGACACCGGAGACAAGCAATGGACGTCCTCCATGAACACCACAAAAGAATATATTTATTCCATCGTCAAAGAAACACAACGTGAAACACGCAGGCGGTCGACCCTATGTACAACAAGACGAACATAGAAGCAACTAGCCAGTACAAGTACGTCACGCGCCGAGACAAACGGATGAGAGATGCCGCAGACGACGTCGGTGCCTCGCTCGCGCCGCGCTCCGAACGTTCGCTCCTGCGCGTCGTATTCGGATAATCGGCATTTTTAAGCATTCCATTATCCGTTCCACTGATGAGCGTTAAATTAGAAACATGACCGGACTTCAAAAACGAAATGAAGTTGCACGCACTCGCTGTAACCCGGAGAGCAATGGCCCTTGACCCCGCTGATGGGTGAGCATGCTGTTTCTCCCCAGTGCTAACTGCAACGTCGAATGATGGCTCGCAGAGAAAGCGCGAATGAAAGATGTCAGCGTCACGTGCTCCAAGATAGCAACAACAAAAGAAACAGAATCACGCAGACAACAAGAAAACAAAGAAGCGCGCATTCACTCCGTGCCTCAACATGACCCTGCCACAAACGTCGCCGTTGGCTTATGTTCGACCTTTAAGGAAAGTTTGCTGAATACTGCGTTCCCATCGAAGACCTGACATATTTGCAGCCCTGTTTTTTTTCTCTGATGCAACGTTCGCGTTTCTGGGCAGTTTCTGAGGCAATGGCCGATTTGGCGGTGCGAACGCGCGGAGCAGACGGCAGGGAAAAGAATAACCAAGAGCGGAGGACAACAGAGGGCGGCACACGAGGAGCGCGGAAGCTACTCCATGACGACGTCGACGCTGACGTCCGGGAAGGGAGTCTTCCAGTAGTTGAAGGCGTTGAAGGCCGGGTTGTCCTCGTCCGAACCGGGCGGGCTGGACAGCTCCATGGCGGCATCTGCGGGCAGCGGTGGCCCGGCCAGCTCTGCGGACAGCTCCAGCTTGTCCGGGACCAGCGGGCCGCCAGAGTCCATGGGCGAGGACTGCTGCGTCAGCGCCGTCACGGCGGTCGGGCCCCCGCCATTGCCATTCTTGTGCTGCTTGTGCTTGGCGTCCTGCGAGATCCGAAACACCCGGGCATGAACAGGGGCGGGCACGGTTCGAGCCCTGGAGGAATTCCTTGTGTCGTGCCACTGTACACGGTGGCGGAGACAGTGGGCGAAGCCGCGCTTTCCGTTACCGCAACGACCGTCGTACCGGGAAACATATAACTAATATAAGCGGATTAACCAACTATATAACCAATATAAGCCGAGATAATCAATATATGCCGTTTCAAATCAAAGAGTGCGCTCCTACAGAACTTTAGGCTTTCTGGTCACGCAGCTAGTGATGGTAACTTCTAGTAACTTTGTCAGCAGAAAAATAAAAACACAACAGATTTTGGTCGTTACTTTAACAGCATTTTTACCATTCCGTGGCATGGGTCGGTAACAAGTTCAGTTTCGACGCATTACTAATAAAAGGATTCTAGTAAACTCGTCGCATTTTCTGTTATCCCCACAACCCGCGTTCATGCAGTGTGTTCCTCCTTGCCTCTTTCTTGCCTCCTCCTTGCCACCTTGTTCCTCCCTCTTCCTTTCGCCCTTTTTTTTTTGAAGGCTTTTTTTCGCCTGCCTTTGGCAGAATAAGCTCTGTATGCTGTTTGTGGTCGTTTGTGTGTTTGTTTCCCATGTGGCTTGTGTTTCGGGGCGCCGCCCCCACTCTGAGTCCGTACGATTTTACCCAAAGCTTTCATTCCTGAGGAAGACCTGTCTCAGGTCGAAACGTTGGAAATAAAGTCTCCGAAGAGCGTACTTCTACTTTGTGCGTATTCCTGCAGCAACTAAGGACTCCATTTCACGACTATATATATATATATATATATATATAATATATATATTATATATATATTATATATATATATTATATATATATATATATATAGGACAGAAGATAAGGTTTGGAAGTCAAGAAAACCTCGGAAAGCAAAGGGGAGGTTGTGGTGGGTCATAGAAACAGATGAAGAATTTTTTGAGTAAGAAAGAAAGTGGCGAAAAAAATTGCCCGCCGGGTGGGATCCGAACCCACGACCTCCAGAATACCGGTCTGGTGCGATTCTGGAGGTCATGGGTTCGGATCCCACCCGGCGGGCAATTTTTCACCACTTTCTTTCTGACTCAAAAAATTCTTCATCTGTTTCTATGACCCACCACAACCTCCCCTTTGCTTTCCGAGGTTTTCTTGACTGCCAAACCTTATCTTCTGTCTTATTTCACGGAGCCCCTCATTTCCCCTTTTCTGATTCGCATATATATATATATATAATATATATATATATTATTTATATAATATATATATATATCAGATTTTGTTTTGCTCTCCTTCAGCAAGACTATAAGTTAAATAAAGTAAAAGGCAATGAAGATTGCTAGTCTACAGGGTGTATTCACAGGGCTTTGGACCGCGCGGCGGCGCTACCTGCGCGGCGGCGACGATGCCATATTTGAGGTTGAACTCACTGGTTGAACTCCGACGCGCGAGCAGCGCGTTTCCCGACGCGAAGTGGTTTGCGGTATGGTGCAGGAAACAACGTTCGTGTGGACGGTTTTTTCCTGCGTCATTCGCCGGTTTGAGAATGCCTTGTCGTAACGAGTAGTCAGCATTGTTTTCGCTGCGAAATTCCGGATGAGCTGTTCACGTCTCCTACAACCCCAGACCCGAAGCAGGCCGAACGACGAAAGCAAGCGCACCGAGTATATATATATATATATATATATATATATATATATATATATATATATATATATATATATATATATATATATATATATATATATATATATATATATTGTCACGAGAAGACGATGAAGAGGGCAACGCAACGCGGCTCGGTAATCCCAGCCTACGACGACGAAGATGTGTCGGTGCGCTCTGCCTGCGCGGGCTCTGGCTTGGCCGCCATGTAAATAATCTGTAAATAGATCGTTCGACTGTCTCATCGTTCACGTCGTCTGTCCTGCCGCCACGTTACAATATATATATATATATATATATATATATATATAATATATATATATATATATATATATATATATATATATATATATATATATATTGTTGTTTCGTAACGAAGGCCAGGGCAATGCTTGAAGACGGTATGATTTAGCGTGACGAATGCAACTGTCCGCCGGTTTGTCTGGCGCGGCCAGCGGCGTGCATAACCCGGTCCGTTTCGGCGATTTCGCGCTATCTCGGTGTCATCCCCATTCGCCGATTTCCTTATTTCCTGCGTTGCTTGAAGCGACCGTGTCTCGAGTTGAGAAAATTTCTTCAACCAAAGCTGCAAGGATATTTGATGTGGTGGTGGCGTGTGAGATGAGGAGTGGTAATTTAACAAAACTTGTTGGGGTGCTAGTTGGTTCATGATTCATAAAAATATGTTTAGCGCAAAAAACCAAAAACCCGTCTCCTTTCTTGTGTACTGTCTGTTTTTTCTTGCGCTAAACATATTTTTAAGGAAGATGAGGAGTGGTTTTACCGTGCCACCCGGGCATGTTGCGCGCATTTTGAGGAGTATGAGAGACGGTGAAGTGCTCTGGCGACAGTGTTCTGTGCGTTGAACGCACGAAGGTCGTCCATTCGAGCTAATAGCCGCGTTTACATGAATGCGACAGAATGCGATAGGAGCGCGTCGCATTTCCAAGCGCATCACAAGTAATGCGATGCGCTAGCGTTTACATGTACCGCGTTACCCCTGGTGCGATGGTGGCGCCAAACGGCGTCGCACATCGAAGGTAAAGTTAGCGTTTCTGGCGCTTCCAAAGCTTCCGGCACGGCTGGTTCTTGTTCTTTTTTCACGACTCGCATTTTCCGGTGTCTTACACTCGATTTAGACGTTTTTTAAATGCAAAGCTGCGTTGGCAGGGCTTACTTTTCTTGTCGGCATAATTCCTAATGCGATGCGCTCGCGTTTACATGCACTTCGAAAGTCGACTTACGCGTCTCAATCCACCCCTGTCTGGCGCATTGATGCGACGCGCTTTCCTAGCGCATTAGCCCAGTTTACATGGATGCGATGCGCTAGAAAATTTATGCGAGGCGATGCGATGCGCCACTTGTCGCATTCACGTAAACGCGGCTAATGAAGCGGAACAATTACGCACAGGGTCTGAGTGGAAACCATAATATGGTGGCGACGACAAAGATGTTTGTCGTGTTTTCCTTTCGGCAAAGACGCAGCGGAAATTATAAGCAGAACAAGATTGTGGAACACGCTTTGGCTGCTTCGAAAGCAGCGCAGAGACAAGTGACAAAGAGTGCTCTAGTTTGTCCCTGCGTACGTTTCGTCACAGCGCTGTTTTTGAAGTAGTCAAACTGTGTACCCAGCGTCAAGCTTTAGTGTCTGATCACATAACACGTTTGGTCATTAGAGAACAGTCGAAAGCGACAAAGAAGAATTGGATGCCCGCAATTACCTGGGAAGCGACATTGCATGTACACGTGCGTTCACCTCAACACTCTAAGTAGCCCATGTTGAGGCTGGGCGCCTGCAGTATGGTTCGTCTCATCCATAAGGTACGCCGGCTACCTTAATTTGTGCACATTTTAGGCACTGCGTAATGTTTAAAACATGTGACGAGGTGTGAGGTCAAAGCTCCGGCGCCCATCGTCCCGGGGCCTACCTGAATGAAACGGGCTCCAACAGATTCGGTACCGATTTGCCATATCATCGATAACTTCTTTGGGAATTCGTCGAATGAGGACAGACCGTTTTCAAGCACTGCCCCAGCCGTCGCATCGAACACAGCGAAAGGGAAAAAAAATATACCTGGCGCGCTTAATTTTGTCGTGCGGCCTCCTTAAGGTCTGCGGTATAGGAGACATGCGCAGTCCGGAACTTCGAAGCGAAAACAATGCGAGCTACTCGTTACGACAAGTCATTCGCAAACCCACGAATCACGCAGAAAAAACACCGTCCACACGATCGTTCTTGCCAGCACCACGCCGCAAACCACGTTTCGCGTCGGGAAACGCGCTGCCCGCGCGGCGGAGTGCAACCTCAAATATGGCGTCGTTGCCGCCGCGCAGGTAGCGCCGCCGCGCGGTCCAAAGCCCTGTGAATGCGCCAGTTTGTGATCATGCACGATACAAAATGAGCTGTAAAAATTCAACCTCTCATAAATAATTAGAAAAACGCGCGTAATTGGAACCGTGGGATCATCAGATAAAAGTATACAGTTCCGGGAAGTGCCTATGCCGTGTTGTGTTCAGTGCCTTACATTTTATTAGAATGTGAGTTACGGATAGTATATGTCCCTTCGAAAAATACTCATGCTGGTTACCTCAGCCGTCCTTTGCTTTGTAGATACTGGCTTTTTTTTTTCTCTCTGAATGTTTTGAAAGTTTCTGATTGTAGACAAAGCACGTGCGAGAGCGCTCATGTGCGTCAGCCGTCAGACAGCACGCAAATTTGAACATATACAGCCTGGTAAACAGAGCAATCCTCGAAAATAATTCCACCAAAAAATAAATAAATAAACCGCCTCGGCCATAATGCGGTACAATGCGAGCACCCCTGCACACGATCGCAGGCCACGGCAGTGCGTGCACATGCAACGCATACGACGCGCAGCTGCTGTGAACCGGATGTTATTCGGGACTCACGGTGACTGAAAACAAAGCTTCCTGTCCTGGCTGCGGCACTACATGCACGCGCAACGCGAAAGAATCACCGCTAAAGGTTTCGCGCAGGACGCCCTTCTCTTTCCTTTTTAGTTTTTGATAAGCCAGCGAGGACCCAGGTTTCCTCAACCAGGTTTCCTCACCTGCCCCCCACAGGGCAGGTGAAACTAACATCAGCACCAAAAGCTCGTCTTCAATAACGTTTATTCAATAACGCTGCAAAAACTGAATCGTAACGACGTCACGGGTCTGAGCAGTCGACGAAAGTTCGGAAATGTTGTTCTGAATCGAAATGTCGAATAATCCACCACTTCCTGTAATCCAGCATGCTGTGCACCCGCCGAGCGCCTGATGCTTACTATAAAAAAAAAAAAGCATCACCTCCCAGTTTGCATTTGCCGCGGCAACCGTCCGACAGCGACCGATCGAAGGCGCTGACTCACGCGTCGCACCTCGACCTCGCCTCGGAGTGCCACAGACAGAAATTGAAATTCAAAACAGCGCAAAAAGACGGGACAAGGAAGCGACGACACAAGACGCTTTTTGTCCCGTTTTTTGCGCTGTTTTGAATTTCAGTATGCACAAACTAGCCCAAACCACCGTTCTAACGCAGCCACAGACAGCGCGCTCGGTTTTTGCATGTGCTTCCGCGCAACTTGTAGACCCTGGGAAGTCCACGGACCGTTTGTGGATTATCAGGGACGTGGTGAATCGAAGAGCGCAGCGGGTCCACCAGCCTGCCACTAAGTAACTATGTACAAGGGCGCAAGTTGAGAACTAGGAGAACGCTTTTATTGTCAGTCACTATGATTTGTCATTGTTCAAGTGGTCAGGGCCAGAGCAGAGTCCTTCAATGCTTTACTGTGAAAGCATTAAAGGACTCCGGCTAAAGCATAGGTTGCCTTGCGCCACCGTCCCATAACTGCGCGCGGGATCGAAAGAAACAACTAGTGATCCATAGGTTGCGGCCAGCTTGGGATACATAGCCACGTCTGAGATCCTAAACGAGCCCTTGCAGGCTGGGCGCGACAGTGTTGTCACTGTTGTGACAGGTCGGAGGCCACCGCAATGCGGGACTCGACATGTGCTTCGCTTATCCAAACCGTCCAGTTCAGTGATTTCCCTACACACCCCCTAGTTTTTATGTACACCCGCCCTTGAATCACTAAAATACACTTGGTTCTCGCTTTATAAGTGCTGCATTATTTGCGTACACCCCAAGCGTTGTTTTAAAAAGTTAAATCGCGTCATTGGCCCTGGAAAGAAGTTTTAAAATGTCCTTATATGTTTAAAAAATGGTCGGACATTTAAAAACTGAATACCGACATTTTTCGGTAAAAACTGAGTGTGCAAAAAATAAGTTTTTTTTTTTTGTATTTCCAGATTAAGTAGAACACACCGCCTCCCAGGTGTGTATAGGGAAAAGGAGAAGCAGTCACGGGGATGAGCATTTGGTTAATAGACGTCTATTATTTGACTAATGGACTGAAAAGGAAACGCTTGTCTATTTTATCTAGCCTCCGACCTTCACTGCCACCCCACCCCCCAAGCCATTGAGACACCCCGCCCCTAGATTCGATTCCTGGGGAAACTCCTGGTCCAGTTACTCTCAGCGAAATAAACTTGAAGTCTTTAGCAAGTCATGAGAACAACAAACTGGAGGTAGACCTTTCCCACCAGTGGGGAAAAAATTGAGAACGAACCAGTGTATTGTCGAAAAAGACGGAGTTGTCAACGATGATCTTATTCGAACTGACAATGTGGCCCTTGGGTATGGAAAACAGACCCGTCTTTTTTTTTTTTTTTTTTTTAGAGGGCGGCAAGTTTCGGTTTCCCGCGTGTGCTATTCACACGAGCCCGCAAAAAGATTTTTCGGTTACACTTTTATTCTAACGCCTGTCGACTTATAGTTTAAGCGCGTTTGCGCTCAGTTACTTGCTGTATAGATTGACTGCACAAGCAAACAATTACCAATTACAACGATGCAATAACGACAGTAACAATTGCTGTTTCTGAGTGGAATTCAGATGTGCTTTTGATTGCACAGAGCTTGGCCCCAACGTGCAACGATTATCGAATTATTTTGCCCTTGAGGTACGGAGGTTCGGCACGACTCCAAACAGTTACGGTCGCTGGAAATAACTTGAACATAACAAAATAAAAATAGCTGTTGTACTGTCTTTACACTTAAATAAAGGAGCGGTCGCTCACTATCGCCAAATGTTTTCCGGACGGGTTCTTTTTTTTATTATTTAGTGGATAGAATACAGCGGCGTGCTTACTTTGTAAATAAATTAAACCATGTCGTTGGCTGCGTAAAAATTAACTCGCAGCAATGCTGGAGCGACGATTAAACTGAACGATGTGTGTTGTCGCGAAGCCTTATATCGCCAAGTTTTCTATTAAACATAGACGATAAAAACCTGACTCCCACAGCGCATCGCTGAAAACGTAACTGCAAGAACGCTTCTTTACGAATTAAAAAAAAAACACCCATATTCTCTCTCTCTCTCTTTTTTTGTAGTTTCATCGAAGACATACAAACGGAACCCGACACAAATGACATTCGCAACGAAACCGGCGTTTTTAGGCCCGCGTTCGCATTACCTGCCCTGTGGCGATGCCCATTCACAACTCCGTAACGACAATAACGTCCAATTTGCCGTTCAAAAGGGCGTACGTTGCATAACAAAGTTTGGCTCAGCCTTTTTTTTTTTTTTTTTTCAAAGCGCTGTCACAACGCTCCCAGTTACTACGCGTTTCGGTTGCTATCGACCGGTCCCGCGGCTTGCGCCGCATGAAGTCACCCCCGCAGTCATCTTCCCCGCATCCCGACTGCCCGCCTATCCCCACTTCGGAAAGGGTCATCGAAACAACAGGGGCCACCCTTTTTGGGGAGGGCACGTGTTTATGCTCAATCACATATTTCCCAAGGGTACACCCGCACGATTGCTCAGCAAGTTTTACTTGTCAAATGCGGGGGAGCGACGCACTGCGCGCAGTCCGCAACAAAGAGTTTTAAAATCTGAACACTGCGAACACGGATTGCTCAATCGAGACGATACGAGCAGACGGGACCTGCGTTCCGATCAAACTCGAGGTGAAGCCTACCTTACCGAAGGTCGGTTCTTTCGGTGTCGCCTGGATTTCCCAGAGGAAGGCATGGCTGTCGACGCCTTCGAGCCGCGGTCTCTTCTCTGGCGGCGGGCCCAGCGTTCGATATAAACCGCAGTCCTGCTTGCGCTTGCGCCGCTGTGGCGCTGCAACTGCGTGCAGACGACGCAGTTGTTTGCGGCGCCGAGCGGCAACACATGGGCTCACCGGTCGCTTCATCTACCCTGGCCGCCCATGCGATCGTTGAATGAAACACGCCACAGCGATCTTGAATTCACCGCTAAATCTTTTGAGCAGATGATATACGTGTAATCGCGGCAGTGGTCCGTTCAAGTAACCCTAGCAGTGAGCAAAACACGTCTTACGACAAATGAGCTCAGGTGCGTGCAGGCTGATTGCCGCTACTCTCATGCGCGTCTTGACAGATCGTCGATCATTTCACCGGAAGCAAGAATTTCTGTCCACGCAAGTGGCGGTAATCACTCATCCGAAGTGGAATTCGCATAACGCTTCGATCAAACACAAGCCACGTTGAGGAAGAACTCAAAAAACTCGAAAATGAAGGCCGGAAGTGGAGACCAACAACTGCGCCGCCTTCTGAGCCACTCGCTGCAAGAAAACATACAAGATAAGTATTTAAGTAAGCATAAATTTAGTTATTTTATTCCAAAAAAAATAAATTTTGGATTGGTAAGTTTAAAAATACGCATATATTTTTTTCAGAAGTATTTATTGCAGCGCCACAGTCCGCGAACGACCTGAAACCGGAAGCTGAACACATTGGAGCACGAGTGTCATCATGGCTGACGAGGAGTCGCCGAAGCAGATCAGCTTGGTGATCAAAACAGCGAAGGAGAAAAAAGTAGTGAAAGTGGAAGAGTCGGCGTCAGTCAAAGAGGTTCGTACAGTGACCTGGTTTCTTTTGTACGCTAATTTTCGCCGAAACAACGTTACTAACATCCCTCTGCTAAGTCTACGTCACACTGGGATTGTGTGTACTGATAGGCCTAGGCTTTAGAACAGCGCTGCAACAAAAAGCTGTGTTTGCGTGTGAACTGCGTCTAAACAGTCTCGTGCGAGCAAACTGCCGTGTCCGCCGCCGTTAACTATCTTTGTTGACGGAGGAACGCTCCGTCAGACGTCGAGGAAGCGTCAGATCTGCGCGACTGCTGACTGCCGAGAAGCTTTCCCATTAGCGGAAAATACGAGCGAAGCTGCTGACAGTTGTTAGAGGCCCGGAGATGCGGTTCGCATACGCGGTGCCAGCTCAACCCCGGGTTCGAGCACAGAGGACTTCGACTCTTGCGGACGTTTAGTTGCCGCCGTGGGCTACCGTAATCGCCAGTTTCCTGCTCGGCGTTTCTGGAATTTTCACCCCGAAGGACGCCAGCTAAACGGGCGAGGGAGTGCGCGCGTCTAAAGGAAGCGGCAGGAGGAAAAGTGTAGCGATCGCGAGCTGATGTCCTTTCTCCGCTTTCCCACGGGTAGCTGAAATTTGGTTCTGTTTCCCACCTCGCGCGTTGGCTGTCACAGCGCCGTAGCAGTTTAGCCGCTTATCTGCGCGAAGCATAGCCTTGCAAGTTGTGAAGGGCGTTCTGTCCGTTTCGTCGCGTTCAGAATTGCCAGGCACCGCATGGAAATAAAAATCGCTGTCAGTAAATTTCAGGGTTATCTTGTTCTGGCAACCGCGTTACGAATGCGTTTTTAGCTTGCAAACTAATTCGTGTCTTTATGGCTTCATGGGCTGTGTTCGCTAATCCCTGCTCGGCAAAGAGTGAAATTCATTCGTGCCGCCAGATCGGTCCAACCAACAGTGCATTCTGATACTGCGTCTAAAGTTCAAAGCTCTGCCACTTTTATTGCCAGCCGCTATTATAATTGGTTTTGGTAGGGCAAGGGGGCCTCCTTCCGCATATCCACTGTCCGGCCATGTTTCATTCATTTTTGCCATTCCCGATTTAATAAAAAATGTTGAAGGCACAAAGCTTTGAAATATGTAACATAAAGATAAACGCAGGCATATTGACCAACCGATCATTACCTTTTCTTGTACCTCTCTTGGCTTATTTATTTCAGCCACCTGTCACGAAGTTTTCTTAGGTGCCTCCCGTATTTAAACTGGCAGTAAACAGTCACCTGATGGCTATGATGTAATCTCACTGATGTGTTTTATTGCTGCCCGGTGATGTCTGTCCCAAATTTTGTTGCATTATACAATGTTCACATTATGCAGTTCCAAGAATACTAGCACTCACTTCATACAGCACTCACCTTAGTCGTTCATTCGATAATGCATCTGTTCTAATTTTGTAAAAGTGTTTGACCTTGAGGTTATGGATGTGTTATGAGTTGTAATGTGTGGCTCTGCAACCTTCCTTCATCACTAGTCAACATGCCCTATTTTTCTTTTCTTTTTTTCCTTCTTGCTTCTTATCAGCCTGGCCTTTTCGTGCTCTAATCTTGTACTTCTACAGCGTTCTGTCTTGTTCGGTCATCAGTGTTTTATAGATCTGGCACATCAGAATAATAATGCCTTGATATTGTCAAGCATAATGTGTCTGTCTCATATTTTCTTGGCACGCACACTCCCCCCCAAAAAATCCAAACATGATGATGGATGAAAATGCAGATATTGTCCGGGTATGATATGGCACCTGTAGAAAACCCGGTTTGGCCGACAAGTTAATTGAATGTGGCTCTATAATTGAGTGAACCCCAGTGCATATACAGTGGCTCAAGTTGCATCAGATTGCCTCTTCTTTATAGCATTTAAAATCAGTATGCTGATTATAGTTATGGCAGCAAAGTGGCTCCCCAGAAAAAGCAATGGATTTTTTTTTTGCCGTAATTGAAATGAATTTTTTTATTAGTGCACTTTTGCTTCAGTGCTTTTGTGTCGGTGAACACATAAATGCTGATGTCAATGATATTCTTTCCGTGTTTTACGGCACGTCGCACTTAGTTGGCTGCTTCCTTTGTCTCCGTTCCTTTTCATGTGCACTTGGTTGGCGTACTTTAGCGTTCCTCGTGGCAACTGTCTTTCCCCTGTGTGTACCCCTTGCAGCTGAAGGAGGCCGTGTCCAAGGAGTTCAGTGCCCCCGTCGAGCTGCTCTGTCTCATTTTTGCTGGGAAAATCCTCAAGGACCATGAAGCACTCGCAACACACAGTGAGTGGGGGATGAGAAAGTTGTTCATGCTGCACTGACCCTCCTGGCTCTGCTGGCCGCTCAGCCACTTTTTAATATTGCAGGAGGGATAACTGGCGGGTGGTTTGGGGCCTGATCGCGGTACAAATCCATGAAATGGGCGGGTTTAGTTGCATGCACAGAACAATCACGCCACTGCGAGCGTCATCTGCTAGGGTGTTCCTCCATTCACGACTCCCAGCTTTTCGCCGTTAATCAGCTGGCTCCATTCATCGCCACACAGTGATAGCAAGAATGCGTGCAAAAGCTTATTTGGGAACTTGATAGTTCGCATGCCATCCCTTTTGTTTTCCTAAAGGCCGTCGCACATACATGCACACCTGCACTCACCACCCACACATACGCAGACAAGTTTTCTCTTTCACCTTTTATTGCCGTGATGCAGCCGCATACCCTTGTTATGACAATAAAGGAAACAGTGCAGAAGGTGCATACATAATTGTTGCTGCTGTTGGGTGCTGAATGGAGCTGGCTGATTTATGGTGGAAGGGTGTGTGCTTTGCTTAGAGAAACAGCCTAGCAGATGATGCTTGAACTGGTGTGATTGATTGATTGATTGATTGATTGATTGATTGATTGATTGATTGATTGAAACCTTTATTACCATTTGTCGCAAGAAGTTTACAAACACTGATTGGACCTGTGCATGCTGCTGCTAGTCGCTCATTTCGCCAGTGGACGCTCTCACATTATTTAGAAGCCGTAAACCAAGAATGGATCTGAAAAATACTGGTTATTCCTGCATAGAATATTGTTACGTGGCGGCAGGACACAGATGAGACGAACGATGGGATGGGGTGAAGCGATCTATTTACAGAATGTGCATAGCGGCCATGACACAAACCTCGCGCAAGATGCGAGCCAGGAACGTCGTCGTCGTCGTAATCGTTCTGTGGGCAAGGGGCTGTCGCCAAAATGTTACGTGGCGGCAGGACACAGATGAGACGAACGATGGGATGGGGTGAAGCGATCTATTTACAGAATGTGCATAGCGGCCATGACACAGACCTCGCACAAGATGCGCGCCGTCGTAATCGTTCTGCGTCGTCGTCGTCGTAATCGTTCTGCGGTTAAGGGGCTCTGAGGCATTGCCCACCTTAGTCCCGTAACAATATAAAGCAAGACTTGCTCTCCCGCATTTCATTCTCACTTCTTTTATGCTAACGTTTGGACATCGTAAGGCGTGAGAAATGAGCGTTCATTCTAGGAGCGGTCACAGACAGGCTGCAGCTAAAGTTGTAACAAACGTGCTTGACAAGCCGTCTCGTGAAAGTTTTTCTGCTAGCACTTTGACAGCATCCAGTGACCTGCCTTCTCATGATTTGTGCCACAATGCGATCTGTAGTGTGGAAAATGTCCCGTATTTGTTGTTTGCTGTTTCCACTCATCATGGTATTTGTTTCAAGCTAGGCACGGCAATCTTTCAGTGTGGGCCAGCTTGCTTTGTTGCCCCTGGTATCCCTCCCTAAATGAATTTTCTCTTCTGTGTGCAGACATAAAAGATGGATTGACGGTACACCTGGTGGTGAGGTCTGGCAACTCCGCTAGGGTGAGTGTCTGTGCAGGCCCACCTGCCGTCTGCTGCTGGGGAAAACCCGTCTCTTGCCTAGGCTAGGAATGTCGCGGGAAATTCTGTGCTTGCACCAGTAGCAGAGCGCAGATTTGGGTTGATTGCATTACTATATTGTTGCAATTGGGCATTTCATTTATGCTGATTTTTTGTTGTTCCTTCGAAGTGTCGATTTGGCATATAATGTTCAATTATCTGTTTTAGCCAGTTATACCTTTGTGTGCATCTTGTGCAAGCTTTCTTGTGTGCGGCGAGCTGCCATCTTGGTTTAAAAGCTAGATGCGGATAATGATGGCTTGTTCTTCTTGTTTCTCTCCAGGGAGATGCCTCGAGGAGAGCTGACGAACCTACCTCGGTAAATGCCGTTGCATGACCAGTTTTTCATGTGCAAGTGCATTACTTAGATGTCGAGTGCCGACCACCGGAGTAACTTGAATTTGTGCACCTTGTTTTTGTGTGTGAAATCCCAACTCTTAAAGTATAAGAAGGGGGGGGGTTGCTTGCAATTTAGGCAAATTGCATCACTTTTTGTGTAATTAGGTTCATCGCAATCTAAAACTTGTATTTACATTTATGGGGCACTCAAATTTAAACTGATGCAGCTACATTGGCACATTTATAGTATGCTGCACCCCAACCAACCAAATACCAACTCTCCCAAAAGTCCGCCTTAATTAATTGGTTAGTTTGTTAAATTGGACGGAAAAAAAGTTAGGTAGTGTTGTCTAAAGGGGAAAACCAAGGAAATTTTGCTGATTCAGTTTTTCTGCATGCAGTGTACAAGTACTAAATATAACACTAGTTTAGTCCCAACTGTTCCAGGCGTGAACATTTACCATCTGCCATCACCTGGGGTTTTTGTTTGTTTGCTGTGAGCATTGTGTGCGCTGATATTTGCGATGCTTTAATGCCTCCGGAAGCATAAAAACAAAGAGGCTGTTGTTATCAAGGCAGTGGTGGGTTGATAGCCATAGTTGAACCTGTAGAGAACTTGTGCCACTGCAAATTTGTCTGCATCATTTGCAAGCACGTGCTTTCAGCTGTTCTCTTCCACAACCCTGTAGTCAGAGTGCACATTTGTTCGAGTGGCTTCTCAGGGTGTCTACCAACCGGGAAAACCGGGAAAACCGGGAATTCTCAGGGATTTTGAATAGTCTGGAAAAAATCAGGGAAAACTCAGGGAATTTGACAAATTTGTGCTTCTATCAGGGAAAATTAGCTGTAATAAAACACGGTAATGCTGGCTCGAGTAACAGAGCGAGTCGAAAGCGTACAGTTTCCCCGCGCTGTCTCTGATGGCGCCGTCTGATGCAGAGAATGCGCTTCGTGCGGATCGCAAGTGAGCTATTCGACCGCTTCGACGACCCCCCGACCCTGCCTCCCCACTCCGCGTACGTTGCGCGCCGCGACAACCGCGATAGCTTTTTGCAGCAGCTACAGGTGAAGGGGGGATGCGGTAAGTGTGCTACTCCGCCTCGGCCGCCAGGGGTGCCGGCGTGGCGCGTTGCTCCCCCATTCTCTCCGCGCAGTAGCATGCAGTAGCTTCAACACCTGGTGCCATCTACTGCGGTTTCTAGTAAGTTGACACGTGAATTTGGTGTAATAAAAAAAACATTTTCCTTCATTTTAAAAGTTAAAAGTTTGCAGTTGTGTTATAAATACGTCTTAAATATCGAATATATACATTGTACCCTGTTTCAAGAGCTGATTTTTAACTGCAAGCCGGCACTATATTTCGCTGCGTAGGAAGACACTGTGCGTGTTTTGGCTCCGTACCTTTCGCTGCGCGGGCCAAACGAATTTGACGCGGAGTGTACGCAGTGTAGGTGCGGTGGTTGTGATTTCGAACGTGAATCCCAAATCAACTCTCTGCGCTTGTCCTGTGCAACGCGTTGATGTGACAAGTATGACGACTTTTAAGTGCACTTTCGTCCAAGACTGGACGAATCCGGAACACTGCCAGTTTGCAGCCTGGGTTAGGCCCGTTGAAAGTAACACGAACGCGGGCCTACTGTGTGCTGTGCAGAAAATAGTTTTCGCTCAGCAATATGGGAAGAAGAGCTTTGACATGTCACGCGGAAAGTAAGAAGCACCGACTTGCTGCGACCGGAGCCGCAACACCCTCTGTAACTTCGTTTTTCACTACGCCGGCAAGGAAGCCGCCGGCGGCAATTGTGCAAGCCGGGCCAGTGGCGTCAAGTTCTGTGCCGCCATCATTTGCTTCAACTGATAATTCGCCAAGATAATTCTCTCTCTTTCGCACGGAAATGCGTCTGTTGAGCGGGGATTTTCCATCAACAAGGACTGCCTTGTCGAAAATCAGAAGGAACAATCTCTGGTCGCCCAGCGAATTGTCTTCGACGCCGTGTTGTCGGCTGGAGGAGTTGCCAGTGTACCGTTGACGAAGAGGATGCTTCAAATGGTGCGTGGGGCGAACGCGCGATGGAAGGAAGACCTGGAGAGGACGAGAAACGAAAGAGCCGATGCATTGAGGAATCAACGGGAAAGGAAACGTGCGGCCACCGCTTTGAAGGAGCTTGAGCTCAAGAAAAAGAAAGTGTTGGCTGATGCCGAGATGGTGTCCCTGATCCAAACCGAAATAAACTCTTTAAAGCAGTGAAATTTTGCTTTTTTTTGCGTTGTTTTTTAATGAAATAAACATTACTTGTTACCATTCAAACTGTGTTATGTCTTTTCTTATTTTATAACATGCTTATTAGAGTGTGACAGCATCTGGCGACATGGTGTCGGCCTGCCTTGCCCTAAAACGAAGTTCTGTGTCACTCAGGGAATTTAGCAAAATCACTCAGGGAAAACCTGGAAAACTCAGGGAATTTGAAAATGTCAACTTGGTAGACACCCTGCTTCTAAAATACCGCTAAAAAGTAGCGTGGACAACGGGTGTACACGATCGTGAGTGTCAGTGACCATCATTCACTGAAGCTTGGCTCACTTCTTTATAAGTGCGGTAAATTTCGTGGGGATTGAAAGGGCCATGAAGACAGAATACAAGTTTAACACAATAAAAAGACTGCACTGTCTTGATAACAATGGTACCGATTTCATCGCAAAAAAGGTAATGAAGGTACTAGGGAAAGCAGACGCAGCAGTGGCACCTCCACGGCCACTTTCCGGCAATTTCTCTGTGCCGTTATAAAATCTGGTTTTTGCGGTTGAAGGCTAAGCCGCCGCCAAAATACCTGACTGGGTGATTGTAGTGGGGGCTAGTTTCATTTTATGTAGTTGCCAATGTGGGGTTAACATTCTGATAACTGTAGCACTAGCTCATATTACGTCACTTATCCCCATAACACGTCAGTGTATCAATAAATCTGAGTTGTTGAATTTTTTTTTTGTTTCCTCATTTAAAAAACATATTTCATGGCTGGTATATGAAACTGAGCGAGTTAAGGTCCAACCACATGCACACGTAAATTTGATGTATTCGGCGATATACGCCACTGCTTTTACGCCGACCGATGATGTCGGAGAGGGCAAGTGACCACTTATTGCCACAACGTATGCGTAAACCAATGCGCCGCGCAGTGTGGCTGTACTAACCGGGATTTGGCATTGTAGCGACCAGTTCAACTCCATTTTAACTGAAATAAAATTAATAATGCCTATTCCAGCAAAATTGCATACATTTAATACATAAACAACTAAAACAGTTCTTGGAACATTGAAAAGTGCTAAGAATTAGTATGCTTACTTGGTACTCGGCAGGCACAAAACCCTCTGCAACATTTGGCATAAACTCTCTTGCTCTCATAGTTGCTTGTTGCTTCGCGTGTTTTAGATGCGACTGCATCTCATTCATTCGCCTTGTCCCTCCATATGGCGTTGTTGTCCGTCCACACCCCTCCCCCATTCTCGCCGCGCTCTCCGCCGCTCACCCCCTCTCCTCTCCGATAGCGAACACTCTCTCGCGAGGGGCATTGAATTGGATTCGATTGGATTGGATTGGATTAAAGTGGATTGTGTTGCATCATAGCCGCACCACGTTGCATCATAGCCGCGGCAGGGGGTTCACGGCACGTTTCACGCGATGGGAGAATCAACCTACCGGAAACAACAACGGAACCCCCTATGCATCGCATCTACACAGGGGTTCCCATGAGGGGAGGTGGGAGAAATTTTTCTCCCATTGTCTGCTGTCCGTATTTTACAAATTACTTCGTTTTTTAATATTTAAGTTGGCTTATTTGTCAATTAACTCCATTTTTAGGCGACCTGACCGCTAGATAACATTACCGCCAGAGGTCGACGTCAAGATTGCGCACCTGAAAGTTTGCTTCGATGTCTGGCTGGCTCTAACTAGGGCGTAACGAGCGTGTAGCAATGTCTTCGGCATGCGCCGGAGCGCGCCGGTTTACGTCGTTGCGCGAGTACGCCGATTTTACGTGTGCATGTGGTTGGGCCTTTACCAAACGCTAGTTCTTTCAAATTGAACGATGCTGTATTTTGTTTGCATGGCCCCCTTGACTCTCCAGTCAGTGAAAGCTGTTCTGGCACTCCTTGTGGACAAGGGAGTGAGGATGGAGTTGGAGTAACCCTTTTGGGCGCCCATGCGTGGTTCTTTGCAGGATGGCTCCCCGTCAGGCGTGCCTCCGAACCCCTTTGCTTCGGGAGGTCTGCCCGGCCTGGCCGGTGTCAACCTGGGCTCGGGCACGTTCGCGGAGATGCAGCAGCGCATGCAGCGGGAGGTGAGCTCTCTTGGTTCCTTCTTTGGTTTTGGGGATGGCGTCCGCAGCGGTGGTACACTGTGCGCGAAACCTATGAAGACATGCTTTCGCTTACCATATCGAACAGGCAGCGCAAGAAGGATGGGACAAAAGGAGAATTAACGACGACACAGCGCTGCCTGTTCGATATGGTCACTATGAACCAACTAGCCCAACTTGCCTGTCCTATGCTTTCGCTTGTAAACGCCCTTTGTGCATATTGCCGGTGCAAAGGGCTAAACATCCTGTCTGCAGCGAGATGGAGAACTAGGCGGGGGGGAAGAGGGGAGCAACTTCGTCCTCCCTAAGGAGTGTCGGCTTGTGTTTTAGCTAGCTGCTCTAATTCTCACAAGAAACTGTGAAATTGAGGTGAGGAGGAGGGTGTTCGAGATTTCGGCACACATTAAAAACACCCAGGTGGTCCAAAGTAATCTCATAACCTCTGCACTTCTGGCGCATTAAGCCCCATAATTAATCAATCAATCAATCACGTGAGGAGGAGGAGGAGCCAGTACAAATGCCATTTGTGATTGAGCAGTCACATTACTGCCTCTGGTCCCACTCTATCGCCCTGCTTGACTGCTAGCATAAAGTTAATCTGTTGATTACTCCGTTTTTGCTTCTTCCCTAATAATGTAGCAGTATTAGAGAAGCGGAGAAATTTTAAGGCATGTTAGTATTAGTGATGATAGGGATAAATTTAGAGCGCGATTGACAAGACAAGGACGACGGGACTAGCGGGACAAATAAAACCAGTTGCAAGTGAGCGCTTGTCCCGTTGTCCCTCTCTCATCGTCTCAGTCGTGCTCTAATTTTATCACCATTATGCACCAACTTGCCCAACAACGTGTTTTGCTGCAGTATTAGTGATCTTTCCTTTGGTGAAGACAGGGTCCTTTGTGGCTAGAATCGGGGGCTGTCAAAGGGTAGCCCTTTTGTGCAAAACAAAGATGTGTGTTTTCTTCATGGTCCTTTTAAAAAAAGGTTGCAATAGCCTCTAACCACATCGCAAACTACCTTGCAAGTCAGTACGGTAGTGTGTGAGCCCGTCATGACTGGCACGTTTTGCTTTCTCTTTTTCCGATCTTTTGAAGTGAGCAGGGCTTCGTACTTCCACTAAATCATCAATTGAACAATTACCCAAGTTCAGCTGCGCCGTGCAGACGCAAAAAATGTTGGACAAGTGTGTCAGGCCTTGTTTTGCCCCACTTTTCCGAGACGGGGGCCAAGGGTGCTTGTGCTCTTCTCTTTGCAGCTGGTGAGCAACCCTGATCTGCTGCGGCAGCTGATGGAGAACCCGTTCGTGCAGTCGCTAATGTCCAACCCGGACTACATGAGGCAGCTGATTGTTGGCAACCCCCAGATGCAGCAGCTCATGGAGGTGAGCTCGCCACCCTTTTCTCTTCTTCCCCTGCACTCTCCTCAGCAGGAATTCAGCTTGCCTGTGGGGAAGCTTAGCTGTAGTGTGAGCTCTGTCACCCGTCGTGCTTGACTCCCAGTTGCTTTCTTTGTTCTGTCCCATCAAACTCTTCTTTTAAAGGGGCCCTAAATAGGCATCCGAAGGTCGCCATTTCGATGGCGCAATCGCTAAAGTACCCCTTCACGACAGCGTATACCAAATATTACACCTCTGCGTAAAGCAGGGGCCGCACAAATGCGCAGAAAAGATCTTCCTTTCTACCTACCAATTCTCGTCGCCACACTGCCGTGCGCTGACGTGAATTTTCGCTCTTATGCCGCCTCTGTAACGCAAGAAGCACTCAACAAGACAGCGCCACTGTTGGTGGGCTGCTTTAATTGCTGTAGCCAATAAGTGCTTCCAGCTCTGGGGGAAATCTGGGTGAACGTTGCACCAGTTCCGGCGAGCAGTGCTCTGGAACTGGCGGCTTGGCTTATCTTAGTAAAGAAGGATGTCTATCGTCGCTATCCCTCACACGAGCTAAGCTGAGTTTGTAGATGTAGCGTGTCGTTTACAAGGTATGAATAACGTTGAAAAACACGGAGATTCTCTGCAGGCCGAAGCGTCGCTAAACACGTGACCACAGCAAGCATCTGCCTGCACGGTCGACAATGAGCCCACTGTGTGGTGTATGCATGATACGGCATACACAGCAGCAGCCAAAACATGTCACCTCCCGCCGAAAGTCTATTTATAAATGCGTGAGAGGGGGTGATAGTGCAGTGAAAGATTGCGCTGGTGATCGTCGTCAGCGTGGCTTCGTAAAGCGGTGACGGAATAACTGCGGTGATGCTAGTTAAGCCTTTTCTGCTGACCTCGGAGGGACCTGTTCGCCGCAACAGCGCCGCATGCAAAAACGCTAGTGGGCTGCTAGTCGTCGGAGGAAATCTTCAGTTACTGTCGTGAGCGAGCATGTTGTGTCGGGACCCCCTATCTGGTCTTCAAACGCTCGTTTCCGCTATTCTAGAACTGACGTGCCAACGTGAGGAGCACGGCCGACACTGGGAGCACGGTCGCACGGGCCGACCGGCGATAGGCCCCGCTCAGCAATAGCAGCTGTAGTGGGCGGAGCATGCCCGTCGACCGCTAAAAAAGAAGCGTGACGTACTGCCGAGCAGTGCCAATGGCTTCGCGTATCTCAAACCAGCAAAGGCCTTGCCCTGTTTCTCTCGGTGGTCTCGCTTGTGGTTGGTGATGTCACAGCTTCCACAGTGCTTTGGAGGCGGGAAGAAAGGATGAATGCTCCAGACCTTATTGCTGGCCCTTTTTAATGAATGACAACTCGGCTAATACTCAAAGCTTTTAAACCATTTTTGTGGCAGGACGTTCCTTCAGGGCCCCTTTAATTAGCTTCTGGTGCAATCAAAATTACTAATCCTTGCTGAACAGTACAAATACAAAGTCCGCCCAGCAGAAGTTCCATCACTTGGTTTGCATCGCACAGCAGTGGGATACTTTTTTGCTTTTTCTTTTACCTCATGTGCGTGAACTAGGAAAAACCTGCAGTGATGTGTTGTGAAGTTGGGGCAACAGGCTCGGCAAGTTCGTGCTTACTGTAGCTTCGTGACTGCGCCCGGGTGCACAAAAGTGCCAAAGGGTAAAGGCCTCACTGTTGCATTTGGCCTAAAACTGAACACTTGCTAGGTTTATTGCATGTGGTGGATTGCAGTGATGTGTTGTTTGCCATGCAGAGGAACCCCGAGATCAACCACCTGCTCAACAACCCAGAGATGTTGAGGCAGACCATGGAGATGGTGCGCAACCCATCCATGCTGCAGGAGCTGATGCGCACGCAGGACCGAGCCATCAGCAACCTTGAGGTAAGGCAGTGGCTTTTCCATAAAAAAATGCATTTTGGTGCTACAGACAGAAAGGGTTGTGTTGGGAATTGCGTGCTGAAATATACCGTAAAAATCCGCGTATAATACGGACCCACGTATAATACGGGGTGTAATTCGGGGACAGCAAAATCAGAAAAAAATTTTTCATCCGCATATAATGCGAGGTAAAGAGCACAGAAAACATTTATTTGCACTGCAGTTACCGTTCAGTCATTGTCAGTTTTCGTTGGCACTGTCTCCCGACGTCCATTCAGTCATCGTCAGGTTCGCTGCCGCTGTCTCCTGAAGTCGCCTTTGTTGGAAATGTCTTCCCACAGAAAGTCGTTCTCAGTGCCATCAAGGGCATTCGAGATGCCGCATTTCTTAAAAGAGCGACTGACGAGCTCCTCTGAGATGCTGGCCCACGCATCCGCGATCCAGCCACAAAGAACCGCTGGAGAAGCCCGCGTCAGCCATCCGGTAGCTGTCACTTACGGGTCTCCTGTCCTCATCCACTCTTGGTAGCAGGACCTGATGCAGTCTTTGAAAGGCTTGTTGATGCAAATGTCTAGTGGTTGCAGCTGGAATGTCATCCCTCCTGGAATGACAATGAGTTCGGTGCGGGGTTCGCGCAACAACTTCTTCACGGAATCGGCCAGGTGGCAGCGAAAGGCGTCCAACGCGAGCACTGAAGGGAACCCCCAACAGTGCTCTAGGCCGCCGACACCACACAGACTTTATCCAGTCAAGCACCAGTTGCTTTCTCCACCCGCGAATGCTGCCTTCGGTGACGCCGAACTGCCGTCCTGCGGCGCAATTCCTGATGGTCTCGGCACATAAAATAACTTTTCTTTTAATTGCAGCCGAATACTGCCTTCGTGCACCCGACATCGTGATAGACTTGCGGTGAACGTGCCGATCCTTTGCGTGGTCAAAACAATCAAAATGACGCCGGCTGAGAGAAGCAGCAGCCAACTAAGGCCACCGCAAAATGGCACACCCTCCGCTGAAACCGAAACCGAAAGTGCAAATTTTCGGCTGAAAACTTTGGGATCCACATATAATACGAGGCACAAATTTTACATAGTAAAATTTGAAAAAAAAACCTCGTATTGTACGAGGGTTTTTACGGTAACTCAAATGAAGGCAAGGAAGTACGTCAATTTGGAGAATTTTAGACACTGAATGGATAAAGCTGTATCTCTAAATCAGAGCTGCAATGAATTTGCTGTTAGTTTACTTGATTGAGGCGTTTAGCATGAAAATGGTTACATTGTCTTACCATCAACAGCATGTTGCAGTTGTGGCTCTAGCAAAGGGTATACAGAGGCAGCAGTTAGATATGTAATACATAAAAGCATGCCAAAACATTTTTTAGGTGGATTTGAAGCACTGCAAACTAACCTAAAATTTTCTTAGCTGATTATTAAAGTTGGACCACATTGTTGAGACCATATACAGTGTAGACCGCTTATAACGTATGTCGCAGGAGCCGCAAAAATCCGCACTATAAGCGGTACTGCACTACAGTTGAACCTCGTTATAAGAGACACTGATGTAAGAGACAAATGGGTATAAGAGACACTATTCACCCACATGGTTGGCTGCCCTATCTTTCCCATTAAATCGACCTCTTTTATAAAAACAGGCATCGGATGTAGAAGATTGGTTACAAGGGACAAATCATTCTTGAACTTTAATCAATAACCTCGCTTGTAACAGACATTTAAATTTCAGATGCAGTGCCACCAGTCACTAATTGCAGTTGCTTCCATTCTGGAAACACAGGTGGACAACAGACGCCTGCAGTCGCTATTTATTATAACTTCAACAAACACACAGTGGTTCAGTCAGCTATGAAATGATGATGAGAAGCCCTGCCAATGGAAATGCAACTGACAGAAGTGGTTGAAGCTTACTGCCATCCATTGAATGGAGCGCGATCGCACATGCGGGCTCTCCCACTCGCGTAGCTCCCAATCAAGAAGCACTGCAGATGTTGAGTTCTGCAAGCGTAATGAATAGCCTGAACACACAGTGGAAGCTGTGTGCTCTGGCTATTCATCAGGCTTGTGAACTCAACATCAACGATTCATCTTCCACATACAAGGAAAGGAAAAAAAGCTTGTAGAATCAGTTGTAAAAAACAGTGTAAATACAGTCGTGAAGCAAACAAAGTTTCATAAATTCTGGGGCCAAACATTAATTAGAATGAATCTTTTGAAACATGCTGTAGCGTTCTTTTGAGCTTATTTTAGTCATACAGTGCCCACATTGAACTATGGGTTGATCAGTTACTGAAAACATGGTACCCTGCTTATAAGAGACATCTCTTATAAGAGACAGAAACTGCTCCCCGGCACGTGTCTCTTATAAAGGGGTTCAACTGTATAACCAAAACGTGCGCGAATTCAACCAAATCGCCACCTACCTCTCATGTCATCCTAAATTTTTTATCACCCAAACGCACAGCGCCTAAAAACGAAGGAAGGTTCTTTATTTCGTATTATTTTTAACATCAGCCGCTGCTGCCGAGTCTCACACATTGCAAAAGCGCGGTCTTACAAACGGCGAGTGCGGCTTTAACTTCCGTTGTGTTTGTGTTTTGAAAGACCATGGCTGCGTTTTTTGCACCAATGAAGATGCCGCAGGACATGATAAGAAAGGCCAGCGGGATATTCTTTTTACCCCACCTTGTGTTCACGATGCCGAAGGCGGCTGCTTATCAGCGCAACGTACTGATGGTGGAAATCTTCGCGCAGCTCGCTTGTTCGGGAAGAGCGGTGGCTTATCTGCACAACGTTTTAAAGCGTGAACCGCATGTAGCGATTTCTCGCGAAAACGTGCAGTGCATGCCGCAGGCGCGGCGACGCCGGCGCGGATACAACTGACGTAATGTGTGCGGCGCGGTAAGAGGCGGCAACATGGCGTCGGCATTGGTCGTGAAGCAGTGCAGGCAGCTCCAGCGACCACTTCTAACCGCTTGCTGAAATGCCGCACAAGGCGCAAGCGAAGATGCTCATGCAAGAAAAGAGCTGACAATGTGACCGCAAAGTGGAATATAAACTGCCATCCACGCTGCTTGTGAAAGCGCCCATCAAAAAATACCGCGGTGGTAAGCCTAAACTAAAGTCCCGTCATCGGATCGAGGGACTTTAGCCGCGGCTAGCCGGCTCGGAGCGCTTCGAATCTCCCGCCATTAGGTGCACGTCTTTCCATTGGTGCAAGTCATCAGGCTCCTCCCACTGCCACGCGAAGAAGCCACCGCCAGCGCGGAATCGTAGATGCGAGCATGAAAAAAACGCACGCGTAACGCCGATGTCCACAATTCATGTGCGAAAACGGGCCATGCGGTTCACGATTAATGGAGACAACTTGCCACGCGCGGACGGGGAGCCGGTCGCTATCTTTTGAGGTGCATCAAGCTAGGACAGCTGTGGTTATCACGTACGCAAGGGGTGCGAGCTGCGTCAGATGGCCGATTTCATCATTTCTTTTTTTCTTTTGCTACCCTGAAACGATGCCCCAGCTGCGCTGGTCGATGAGCAGACCCGCCGAAAAACCGTACTATAAACGGTATTGTGCTTCGGCCAACCGCATCTTAAGCGGTATGCTTATGCATTGAGTTCTATGGGAGCCAAACCGGTGGTCGCAAAAACCCACGTTATTTCCGGTCCCGCACTATAAGCGGTTACGTTATAAATGGTCTACACTGTAGTTGTAAAATTAACTCTACAATCAGGAGTCCCTTAACAATTTCCTTAACTCTACAATCAGGAATCCCTTAACAATTTCCTGCCTACAGGAAAAACAGTGATTTTAGGTAGTCTGGCAATTCTTTTTCGGTTGCAAAAAATATGCAACATTTAAGTGTACAGTATCAAATTATAGGTGGGTAAATTTCATTTGATGTGGTAATTGTTTGAAACAAGATTATTTATGTGGACGGAAAAAGAAAGCAAGCTGTGTGAAAAAAAATTCCCCGCATTTCCCCGAGGGGAAGAATGTGAAAGTGCGAATGCACGAGTTGAATTTGCGCGGTTCGGTAATGTTCGCGAAAGAGAGATCACACACACACACACAACTACAAAGAAAGAAAGATGCATTTATTCACAGACAACCTATTTGTGTTGTCGTTGTACTTGATTGCTAGAGCGGATCTCAGCTTTGAAATTTCATGTCAGTACTCCTTTAAGCGGGTGCATTAGCCCTCCTCACGCCCGATTCCTGGCCAATCCCCCACGTGGGTATGTGCCATGTCAGCGGCCAGGCAGCGCGCGCCCATCTCCCCCCGTTGCCAAGGAAGACGAGGAGATTCCTGGCCAATCCCCCACGTGGGTATGCTATGCGGACACCGCCGGTGGACGCAGGTTCAGTGTCGCTTAAGAAGTGCATCGCACTTAAAAAATCTTGTGACAAACATAAAAAATAAACAAGAACATTGGTGCTGCTCCACATGGACATGACAAATCATAAAAAAAATTTAAGGTATACATTTTCTACATTTCTCAGTGCAAAACGCCTGCTAATATCAAGCGCCTAACTGTAAAATTTCACTGTTCAAAGCAGTTCCTCAAAACAGGTTGGCCATACAGTTAAACCTGGATATAACGAGGTTGACAAAATTCACATTTTTTCGTTACATCCAGGTTTTCGTTACATGCAGGTTTAGAGCTAAAGGTCGCGGAAATGAAGCATAAACGAAACCAATATGCTAGGCATCATGATACTGAACTCACCCTTGTTCAAGGATATATTTCACGCTGAAAAACTCCAGTGATTTGTGCTTGCTGCTACTACACAGCCCCCGAATTCACAAACGTAACTAAGTATCACTTTTGCTTTTTGTTACTTTTCGGTGCCTTAACACGTTTCAAGAACCAAACTTATGCTTAAAGTGCGCCCTTTCGCGAACTTCATGCTCTTTTCTGCAGTCAAAATTGTTGAAGAGATGCCAGCTGGGACAGTGTACCGGGCGGTGACGGTCTTCTTTCTCGCTGGCGGAGACGTATTTAAAATTGCGAACTTGTCTTGAGAAGACAAATCTTTTCATATTCAGGCAGCAGAACTCATCATGCACGAACCCATACCACAGATATCAGTGGACACCTGCGACTACACGCCGACAGGCAGGCCTAGCACCTAAGCGACACCATACTCATACATGGAAACGCACGAGAGATTGCGGTGCGGGCGAAATTTGCTAAATTAGTCCATTTCGCCAGCTGATTTTTCAGTGTCTACCTTGACTCATCATCGTAGCGAACAATGAAGGTGGAAATGGGGAAGTGAAAACTTCTTGAAATCCAGGAATTTGTTACATAGAGGTTCGTTGCATCCAGGTTTAACTATACATGCATTGCGGGTTTTCTGCTCCACTGTTTTTTGTTTGCAGCACAATTTACAGTGTCAATTCTTTTGCATTTTCTGGGACTTGTGTTGAATAGGTGTATTATCAGGTTCTGGGCCGGCTTGGCGCACTGTCGCTTTCAGTGCTGAAGTCCGATTGTGAAAAGTTGTCATCGGAGTCAGTGCTGCTAATGTCGTCCAAAAAGTCGCGTGTAGAATTGTCCGAATCGCTAAAAATGCCACATTTCCGTGATGCTGTAGCACGCGACGTCGGCGCCATCTCCTTATCATCCGTGCGCCCGTCACATGACACGATTGGTGCTTTAAAATATTGCGGCTCGCAGAAAAAGAAACCAAAGGTCTAAGCGTCTTCACGCGGCTCACAGAAAAAGAAACGAAAGATCTAAGTGTCTTTACTACTCAGTAGATGGTGCCAGCCCTCGGAGTGCACTTGGAAAGCGCCAAATTTGAATGAAAAAAACCGTCAAAATTTGAACTTGAAAGCGTCGATTGTATATTACTGACTTGAATAGGTGTGGGCGGGAAAGTGTTAAGTTGCTTTTAGCATCAGTTCTGCACGCGTGCAAGCTGTCCACCTGGTGAGGTTATTGCAGATATTTCGAAGGATGGCCAGAATAGCAGCGGGAAAGCACTAGGAGGAAAGGAAGTTTATCGTGTAGTCTTACCACACTGAAGGTTGCCTCCCCCCCTCTTCCCTTTTGCAGAGCGCCCCCGGTGGCTACAATGCCCTGCGGCGCATGTACACGGAGCTGCAGGAGCCCATTATGAATGCGGCCCAGGAGCAGTTTGGAGGGAACCCCTTCGCATCCCTGCTGGAGAGCGGTGAGTGGTGGGTGGACACGGGTGCAGACGGAAAGGGTCCGGATATGTATACATCACCGCGCTCTCCCCCAATCACTGGTACAGTAAAATCTCGTTACAGGAGACACTCAAGGGACCCAGGAAACATGTCTCTTGTAACCGAGGTCTCTTGTTAGCAATGTTGCTAACATGGGGAACATAGGAAAACTGACCAAACTGCCTCCATTCAAATGTCTCTTATAACCAAGTGTCTCTTGTAACAGTGTCTCTCGTAGCAAGGTTTTACTGTGCTGTGCAGAGGCATCTTAACTTCCGTTTGCAGCTTTCTGTGGCCTGTCACCTTACGAATAGAACATTTTCTCCTGCCAAGAAAGCACAGCTGATTGCGAACCTATCTGTACTTTTCGCAATGCATGCACCTATTCATGCAAAAGCCGGAGCTAGTTCTGAGGTTGCCCAAATGGCGAAAACTTCACAGGACCAGCCAGTGACCCGGTCTAAGAGTTTACACAGCATCCCAGTGAGCAAAAAGGATAATTGCTAGGTCCATTGTGGGGCAGCTCTTTCTTTTTTATCTTTTCTTCTTTGATGGTGAGTGTTAGGTTTTACTGGCGGAAGGCCATCAAAGGGCAAAGAGTACCATTCTTTTATTATTTATTTTTTCATCAACTTTACAGTTGAGAATTGGAGGCTGAACATTTTTTTGTGTAGCCTGTAAATATTGTCGCAAGATAATAGTTACAAAGGAGTATTAGGGCAAGCGTTTTCCTGGTAAGGTCCAGAAGGTCTACAAGGGACCTGGTTGACCTCGGCTTGTTGAGCAAAGGGTGCGGCATGTAGAAATCTACATCCAACCACCTCATCACTGTGTAAGTGCTCTTGTCATGCTTCACCTAGCCAAGGGAGTATAGGACTACCTGATAAAGAAGATGTAGTCATCCTGTGTGTAGGTTGCTCGGTAGACTGATGCACTCTTGGCGAGCGCATCGTTCAAGGGGCAAGTAAGTTTTTGATTTTATCAGCTTTCCGGTGTACCGTGTTTGCACGATTCTAACACGCACAGTTTTTTGCTACAAGTAGCCTTAAAATTTGCGTGCATGTTACAATCGAGCCCAAAACCAAAATTGACTCTCAATGTTCCCCGCTTTAGTTTTAATTTCAGCAAGAACTGGATAAGCAAGTTACGAAGCACCAGGGATTTTTGCGGCCTCAGTTGCATGCGTCAAATAAAATGTCTTCTGAAGGTACGTGGTGCCATGACCTTTACATTTGCGTGGCAGAATCAGCTCAAAATCATTTTGTGTGTGCGTGTGCGTGTGTGTGTGTGTGTGTGTGTGTGTGTGAGTGTGAGTGTGAGTGAGAGTGAGTGAGTGTGAGTGAGTGAGTGAATTTTTTTAAGTAAACGTTTCTGCGCGTTACAGTAGGGGGCACGTTGCAATCATGCAAATATTACTTCTGGCACAGGTGCCGTTGACAATGCAGCCTGACCAATGCACTACTCCTTTTCCTCAGCTCCAAACATGTTTCGGGGCCCCTTTAAAGGGCGTCCTTGCGGAAATATCGGAACAACTTGGCGGTTCCTCTTCTATGCAGGCAACGCGCAGTCGGGTGGCCAGTCGGAGGGTGGCCAGACGCAGTCATCGCAGGGCCGGGAGAACCGCAACCCGCTGCCCAACCCGTGGGCGGGTGGCGGCGGCGGCACCCCAGGCAGCGGCGGTGGCACCCCGGACGGGGGGCAGTGGCAGCCCCGCTGGTGGAGGCCTGGGCGGCATGTTCGGCACGCCGGGCATGCAGAGCGTGATGCGGCAGCTGGCCGAGGACCCGAGCCTGATGCAGAACATGATGAGCGCCCCGTACATGCAGAACATGCTGCGCACGCTCGCCTCCAACCCGGACATGGCCAACCAGGTGCGTTCGGCGCTCCGCTCGAGCAGCAGGGAGCAAAGGTGGAGGCGGCGCTCGGATTTCACGCATGCACGTTGAATTTTCCTCCGGAGAGCTGAAGTCAGTTGGTGAACACTGTCAATTATGCCTTTCTGTTGGTCAAAGAGTTCTGCAGTATGTTTGTAACTTTAACAAAGAAAAAAAAGAATTTAGAGCTGTTTTTTACCAGTGAACGCGGTTTTAGTGCGAGTTGAAAAGGGCGAGAGAATTATGGGCCGATGCATCTGACAGCAGTGAGCAGACAACTGAACAAGGCGGGAGTGCGAGGAAAGAACAAAAGAAAAAAAGCAGGAAGAAAGATGAGGGTGCCTCTCTGTGAGTGAAGGTGAGCCACTGCGCTGGCCCATTACACCTGGGTGTTGCTTATAAACAAAGGCGAGCCCGTTTCTGTCTCGCTGGCTTCACGCTCTTTCGCTCAGGAGGCTTCAGAGGCCTCAAAGCCACAGCTCCTTCAAGAACAGCACATCTCGCACTAAGCTATGGATGTGCCTTTCACTAAGCAGTCATTCCCTTGTTTTACTTCTGTGGGTGCCGGGGGAAACAGTAAGGGCGCGAGCCATCAGGGGAGCGCTGGCTGCACCCAAGACCAGCGACTGCATTGTTTTGTCTTTCGGCACAATTGTGGCAGCATTCAAGCGATGTGGCGTAGTAGTGCCAGTGCTTTGGGTATCCTGGTATTCAGCCGGAACGAGACGAGCTGTGGCTGTTGCGGAGGGGTGCATCATCGACCCCTCCCCCTTCTTCCCTGCAGATGCTGTCCAGCAACCCACTGCTGGCGGACAACCCGCAGCTGCAGGAGCAGATGCGGCGCATGATGCCCCAGTTTCTGCAGCAGCTGCAGAACCCCGAGGTCCAGGGGCTCATCACCAACCCGCAGGCGCTGCAGGCAAGTGGGGCCGCCGCCACGGGGGTGGTTTGGCACTTTTGAATGTCCGAGTGAACCTCGTTCCTCCATCAGAAACAGACAGACAGCACTACAACAGTTTGGATATTTTCAAAGGTCTGCGTGCAGAAATATTATACGTGTATGGATGTTCTTCTTCTCCTTCATTTCCTTTGTCTCGGATACTTTCAAGGGTGATTTGCATAGAAGAGGTTGGTACACAGCGCCGGCTAAGGCGGATCATCACAGGAAATGCGAGAAATAAGCCGCGAAGTTGGCCAGCGACAGCCAACAGGACCGCCGTGGCTGCAATGATGTCATTTCGGCCACACCAGTGGTGCATAACGAGGAAAATTGGAAAGAGCGCGGTTGGTTTTCCCACGCCTTTCACAGCGATTGGCGCGCTCACCGCTTCACGTGCGCGTGTAATATTTGGCTCAGGTATTCCTGGTAGTGTGATCTAAACTCCGCGCAGGTCTACTTGCACTGCTCAAGGAGTGTTGCAGGGTCCCTTTTAAGTACATTGAGAAGAGAAGGGTGGAGTGAGTGTGTCCTTGTGTGCGTAGCAGGCCATGATGCAGATCCAGCAGGGCATGGAGCAGCTGCACCGAGTGGCCCCCGGCATGTTCCCTGCGGGCATGGGGCCTGGTCTGGGCTCGGCGACTCCCGGGGCAGCGACCACGACCGGCTCGACCGGCACCACGGCGACCACCACCAGCCCTGCGTCGGGGGGCACCACTACCACCACGACCACCAGCAACACTGCAGGCGGCACCACGGCGGCTGGTGGGAACCCCCCGCCCCCTGGCCTGGACCCACTCAGCCAGCTCATGGCAGCGCATGATTCACCTCCATGGCCACCCAGCAGGCCGGCAGCAACGTGAGTGGAGGCGGGAAATTTGAATGGCAGTCAGCGTCAGGGGAGAGCTTATCGAGGGCCTGTTCAACCTTTCGTTTGTCTTCCGAGCCCTGCATTGTTAAAATGTAGCCTTGAATTGGTTTTTTAGATCTTGAATTTAAGTGGTTGCGTTTAAAAATACTTGAAAAGCCCCATAAACAAAGTTATTTGATGCAGGATATTTGGTCTTATTGTTTGAGACCACATTTATAACATCTGAACTTCACTGGATTGTAATTACTGGATTTTTTTTTTTTTTTCTCAGAAATGATTCTATGGGTTTTTACTAGGTACGGGCTTGTGGGTGATGGTGTGTAAGGTCTGCCCTAAAAATTGGGGATTTCCAGAGAGAATCAACAAAATATGGTAGTTTAGCCTGCTGGTACAGTCTAGTCTTAGTTATAACACATTTCTAGTGCAAAAGAAATTCGATTGTTATAACCAATACCGTATTAGCACGGTTGTAACGTGCCACCGATTGTAACCCGTGGGCAAGTTCACGCAGGAAAATTTAAAAATTTAATTCGAGGCCGACTCTACTGCACAGATGTAAAAGACATGACACCACGTACCTGGAAGGAGGTTTTGTTTGGCGCATGCATCTGTGGCAGCCAAAAATTAATGGTGCTTCATAAACTTGCTTATTCAGCTCCTGTTAAAAATAAAACTATAGCGGGGAACATTGAAGCTGTTTGCGATTTCAAGTGCCATGACTTTCATTTTCCTAGACGTGACGGGCTAATTGCAGCATTAGAAAAATGTGCAACAGCTGACGAAGGTATGCCATTGAGGGCTGCGGGCTCCAAAACTTACTCACGTGATGTTGATGGATTGTTTTTTTTTGGATTGAGTTGGATTTCCGGAGGACTTCGTGTCTATGGCAATGCTGCTGGCCACTTTTAAAGCTTATTTTTGTTTTAAGCTCGATTGTAACGCGTACCAAAAGGCCACATTTTAGCAAAAGAGGCGTTATTTGTCGTCAGAATCATGCAGGTATGGTAACTGTTATAAGGGGGTTGCGGAAAAACGGAAGACAGAACAGAGATCAAAACATTTGATTTGCATGGAAGCAAGGTCATACTACAGTGGAACCCCGCTGATACATCCCCTGGTTAAATACTACAGTGGAACCCCGCTGATACATCCCCTGGTTTTATGGCAACTCGCCTCTTGCGACGGATCACCGTGGTCTTGGCAAACTACCCATAGAAAAAATGCATTAAAACTCTGATTATACAATGCTTGTGTGTATGTGGTCAGCTTCGTACAACGGATCCTAACGGGGATAAACTGGCATATTTCCCATCTTTTACACCACTTCGCCGCTTTTTCTCGACCTTTCTTTATTCTTAACCCCCGTTTGACTCTGCTTGATGTGCAAAAGCACACAGGCGGGCCAGACCACTTGCTGTACAGACGCATGCAAGCAGGCGTGCACTGGCGGGTTGGAGTTAACCTTCGACGGCCCCACACGGCATCAGAACGCCAACACGCCAACCGCGGGGAGTCAAAGTCCAGGTGGCGGACACACTGCGAATTTGAAGCTCCCATCGAGCCGACGAATGCGAAAACTCATACGATGCAACCCCATGGCAATGACCGAACACCTGCTTTTCTCGCCCGCTCGATCCAGTTTTCTTTCCTTCACGACGCTCTCTCTTCCTCTATCTCTGCTTATCAGTGTCTTTCAAAGCCACGTTGTCGCTCTGCTCCTTTATTTGGCACCTTTTTTTCCATTGCCGCCTCATACTATCATTCGTTTCGCTTGGCCTTGGTAGTTTCACACTCTCGCCTTTTTTCCTCTCAATTTGCTCGACCACGTTGGCCTTAACTTGCGCGAGCAAGGCGCAGGGCTGGCTCCTATAAATATCGCCGGTCAGCACGGGGGTCTGTTCATTGTTATATACCATATATTGTTATAAACGGTATCACTATAACTGGGCTCGACGGCATTAGGTTAAGTATGAAAAAAATCAGCACAGTGAACTAGTGTGAAACACACTGAAGGCGCTTAACCTCTGAAACTGAATCAGGAATTTTATATAAAAATCTTTCGAACTCCTCGATACGAGTTGTAACCGTGAGTGGAGTTGTTAAAATTTAACGTCCTGTGGGAAAATGGTTTAAAAACAAAGGTTTTGCATTTTCTTTGTTGCACAAAATAGGAGACAGTGAGATGTGGACATGGCACAGAAACAATACTGTGCCATTGCACGTGCGGCTTTAGCGAAAACTGGCCCAGAGAAAGAGCCCTACTACTTACTAAGTTTCTTTGGTGCCATGCAGCTCGTGCTTTGTTTTATGCGCTCAGCATTGTCTTGTCATTGCTGTGCCATGACTGGCGCAGCAGTACCTGCACATTACGTCTGCAGCCGTGGCGAGGTAGCACTAACTTCGACAGCATTATCCTAATGTGCAAAGGCACACAGCCCGAAGGGGGATGCATGCAGCCGTGTGTGGCATAGACTTTCATACCAATGTCTACTAGAAAATCTGGCGCCAATGTCTAGGGGAGCCGCGCTTCAGCGAACGTTCCGTCATGTACCGGGCAGGCACGTTACACTTGTCCTTGGCACGGCTCATGAACAGGCTGAAAAGTTGGCTCTGGCTGCAAAGCAAAAAAAGCAACAGTATCACTGTAGAAGGATCATCAAATCTGTTTTGTTGTTATAAAATTGAACCTCCAAAAAGATTAATCTGTCAGTGATTATGTAGAAGCTTCAGGCACGATGAACAAGAAAAAAATGTTACCCTTTTTTGTTGATTTTGGCTTCGAGACAAAAGGAAGCCGTGTGGCTAGCTAAGCCAAGTAGGCGAGGAACGTCGCTACCGGCAATGGCGCCGCCCACGGCGGCCCGCAACTGCAGTGACAGATTTCCCTTTAGTGTATATTATTATGAAACTATGGTGTGTGGTGCTCTGTGTGCACTGTTCTTGCCCCCTGCCCACTGCTTATTTGTTCGTGTGGCTTGTGTTGTTGAAGCAGCAGCCACCCGAGGAGCGGTACCGGTCACAGTTGGAACAGCTGGTCTCCATGGGCTTCGTCAACCGGGAGGCGAACCTTCAAGGTGGGCGGTAGCGCTGCAGCAGAGCTGGTTTCCTGTTTGCATATTGTGCAGTGTGACTTGCCCTCCTAGTACAAGCAAAACTTGTGAATTGGGTGTGTGTCGGCTCTGCAGTACTTTTGGAAGATTAAATTGGGCCAAGGCTGTTAGTAACTACACTTGGATGGGGCTTTGTATTAGCATACCAGTTCACACAGAGGAAGTGTGGGCTGTTTACATTTGTTTGTGTTGCAAAGATGGGGAATATGCTTTTTAGCAAGGCACAGCCATGTGCGAAATGTGGGGAGACGTAAGTGCTTTGCTGCCCTAGGTATTTAAAAGTGATGCTGACGCCAAGTGCTATGCTAGTTAGGTCGTCCCAAGTTATTAATCAATTGCAGACTTGTAGGTTTGTCTTGCGTCTGCAGATGTCATTATGGGCGGCCAGAAGTAGTGCTTGGGTGGCGTGTTGATGAAGTTAAGTTCCTGCTGCTTTTTGCCATTGCACTTATTTATAAAAAAATGGGTACTGTGTTACTTGCCAAACTAAGGTTGACTTAAAAGTACTTTCTGAACAAAAATCGTTGCTTTTGCACAAGACTTCCCAAGCTGTATTCAGCTGACTTCTGCTTCCCAGTGGTTGGCTCTTCACCATGTTCAGTTTCCCATTACATTTTTGCTTCTGCTGCTTACTCAAAAACCATTGCGTAGAGCTTTTTATTTTTTCAAGCTCTTTCATAGAAAATACCCTATTTTTTACACTGCTCCAACTCTTCCAGCAACGTTATGTACTCGCTATGTATGCCCTCATCACTGTCCATGTAGCTAGCAGAGGTCATATTTATAACTGCAGATTACAAACATGGTGTTTGAAAACTGTTTCCAAGTGCCTTTGTGTGGTGCACCAATTCCCAGTGTGCCGGAAATGTGTTCGCAAAGCGAGTTATGCTTACCAATTGCAATTTGCCCTTTCTACCTCCCAGCCCTGATTGCCACGTTCGGAGACGTCAACGCTGCCGTGGAGAGGTTGCTGCAGTCGCAGTGAAGTGGCTTCGGCTGCTGCAAAAGGGGAGGACAGCTGTGTGCAGTGTGGGTAGGAGGAGAGAACGTCGACAGGAATGCGTCAGCGGCGCCGTGCACGGGGGATTTCGGCCAGCTGCCTCGGAAATGCGAGGGGTCCAGTGCAGAAAATAATGACCCCTTGGAGAAAAAAATTTTTTGCTCTTTTTTTTTTTCTTGCATTATTCTTGATTTGGCAACGGGGGTCGTACACACACCCACACACACACCTCTCCATTTTGTATACATATATAAATAACTGTTTGCACGTCCATATCTGCCACTCAACACAAAGAGGACCAGTGTGGTTGCTTGGTGGGGGCGCTGCAGTTGCTGCGGTCTGTGCTGCATGCTCCCACCCTCCACTGTTTGATTTTAGGGGCGGCAAAGTAAGAAGAAAAGAGGACAACCCACAACGCTGCCTCAACAAGCCCCTCGCGCTGCCAAAGGCACGTGCTCCGGGGGTTGGCCGGCGGACGTGTGGGTGCATGTGTGTGCGCGCGCTTGTACAATAGGTTCCTTTGCTTTGATACCATTCCTCCTATTGTTTGTCCGCTTTTACGCCCGTGGCTGTGTACTCCTCGCCGGCATTTAAAAGGAAGAAAAATTTTTCAGGCCAAGTGAAGTGTGGCTGGGAAGGGTAGCATTCTTGTGTAAAAGTGCCGTTTGGTTTTGTTTCTTTATAACCCTTTTTCCTAGCCTGTTGCAACAGGATGATTGTGTGAGTGGAATGGCAATGTTTTCCAAATAGAGAGAAATAAATTACTTTCCATTATGCCTGCTTCTTGGGCTCTGTGGCTGTGCCAACACGACCAGTTTTTTTGGAAGTTAGCGGTGTGCAATAAAGAACTGAGTTAGTGCGCACATTAGGAATTCTGGCGATGTCAGTGGTGGATCCGGGAGTGAGACAGCTGTGCATGTTGCGCATTTTTTGTACAAATCAGTTTTCCTGCGCAAAGCTGCTCCCAAAGCCCGAAAATTTTGAAAATTGCACTGGACTGCTCTGGAACAGCTAAAAGCAAGGATTTTGATGCTCATGTCAGTTTCAATGGGGGAAAATGCCAATATCTCAACAGGATTTTCTGAGCAGCCCCAAGGTGATGAGTGTTTTAGTGGTGTGTTCAATTGAGCTATCAATCAAAAAACATGGTGATCATATAGCAAAAAATGTCCTAATGGTGGTTTTTTGAAAGCCGCGTTTTCAGATTTCACAGTTTATATATTGTGTACGTTTTCTAGTTTCCCTGTTGAAAACCATTTCAAAGTGCCATTGAAAAATACTTTTCAGCTGAGATGACAAACTATTTGCGCAGTTGGCAAAAAAATGGCAATTTTTTGGTGCACTGTGTCTCGGGAACGACATGACTGGGCGCCGCCATCTTGGTATGATTAGATTGGCTGAGCCTTCGTCTTCCGCTTTCTGGTTGCCTTTTCATCGGCTCTCAAAAGCATGCCAACAGCAGAAAAAGAAAATTCCGCTTTCCCCGAGGGGAGACTGGAAAGTGCGAGCGAAAGGTGGTGAAACAAAGGAAACGGTCATCGTCTCTCACAAGCATGCCAACAGCAGAAAAGGAAAGGTGGTGAAACAAAGGAAACTGCATCTCTCTCTAGATCACTGAACAGTGTAAAACGAAAAACTTACAATTCCATCTTCCCGCGAGGGGAACCCTGGGGTGATGCAAGGCATCTCACGGGGTTCAATTCGCGTTTCCGTTATGTGGTTACCCAAATGTAATTGAAGTGTAGCGAACCTTAAATGATGCTCAACACACGTAGATTCGCTGGCTTCGCTGGTGCTAGCATTTCTGTTATCACATTGGCTGGAACTGGTTACGGTTGCGTCAGCCAACGCGGTAGCAGGCATGTTAGTGTCCAGTTCAACCCGTCGGAGCAGTAGCAGCGGCCAGCTGGTGACTGAGGGCGCACCGCAGATACCAGCGGTGGTTATAGCCGTTCCGCGAGAAAGAGGAAGACGCGCATGCGCGCTAACGCACAGCTGGCATGGCGTAGGAGAACGCGCTAACACGGAGCTGGCAGGCGAGGGGAAAGGAGGAGGGTTGCGGACGCATGCACGCCGGATGGAAGGAAGGCCGAGTGTAAGAGATGCCTTGCATCTAAAAGCACGATTGGCTCTCTTGCCAGGTTCGCTGAAATGACCCTTCCTAACGCTGGGTAAAGCGCCTGCTGCGTTACTTTGGAAGGGCCCACAGCATAACGTAGGGCTGAATTTTAAGGCTGCTATGGAGGTATCAGGCAGAGAGCACACTGTGAAATCTTAGTGAAATCCTCGTCGCGTGCAAATTACTTGTGTTGTGCAAATTTGCAGTTTGTGTATAAGTGTGTTTTCAAATTCACCAAAGGCGGGATCGTCTGTCAAGGTGGCTTGGAAAGAGACAGCCTTTGAGAGGTGAAAGCTGCTGTGTTCCAAATCTCTCACAAACCTCTACTGCACTAATCTGTGGGGACACATGCACTCCCTGCCTTTCCCACTACCCGGACGCGTATTGGCCGCGAGGGCCACCACTGGAGAGGCCGGCGCTGCGATCGTTTTGACATCACTTGTAGGATCTCCGTTCCTACCTTGCAGCGTAGTTGGCTTGCTGCGCGTGACATTTCGTTTGGGAAGCGTCTTCTAAGTACTTTCGTGTTAATTTTCAGCGTTTGAAGCGAATAATCAGTGCGTGAAGCGTAGTTTGACCTCATGGGGACTTATAATCGTGTCAACCATGGTAGGCTGCCCCCAAACGACTTGAGCGTGGTGGTGTATGCGGGCGTATGCGACCAAACCCGGTGTCATTGTAAGCTGCGGCTCCTTTCCCCGATCAACATTCTAGGCTACAACGATCACTGAACTAAATATCTAGGTTTCGCTTGTCGTTCACAAGAAATGGATGAAGCATGAAATCATCAAGCGTATACTGTTTGCAGAAATGCTCCGCACACATGTCCGCCGTGCCTGCCCGCTGGCGGCTTGAACCGACGGAGATCGCGGCAGCAACACCTTGTTGCCGCGTTTTAAAAGCACAGGGATCGCGGAAAAGGAGTTCCACATTCGCGAATGTGGATGTTAATGGGCTGAAAAATTGTGCTACGTAGTGTCATCAGCTGTGATTTTCAAAGCGATGCTCAAATATCTGCCGCGATCTACGCCGACCGGCCGCAGACGTCGGTCCCGATACAAACTTTCACATACGAGAAAGGGGGTGACAGTGTGGCGAAAAGTGGTGTTAGGGGCTGTCATTCGCGACTGTAATGGTAGCGGCGATGAAATATCTTCCGTGACACTAAGCCTAAAGTTCCCAACATCGAACCGGCGGCGAGTAGCTGTTGGAAAGACCCTCTTCTAAAACTCGCCGTGCGCAATTAAGCGTGTTGTTTTGGGTTCCCCTAACTTCTTGGGGCCCCACAACGCTTGGTTCTTCTATTCTAAAACTCCCCATTACTCCACGACGTGCTTCACCTTGTACACAGCTGCGCCTTCTGTGAGCAGTCGTGAGTTCTCGAACTTAGAGAAAGGCGCAGGCCTAAACAGACGAAATCCGTGTTGCAATTATAAATTTCCACGGCGAGGCCTTAATTCAAAATAAACATAGGCACGTCTAAACCCGCTCGCATTAATACATACATTGCGGACAAGTCGCGAAAGGTAACTTTTTATCAGCAGTACAAAGTGCTAGTGATGGTTAATCAAATCAGGGCATTAATATAAAAAAAAAAACGGAGGGAAAATAGGCATTGTGTCAGCCAAACTGCAGATCGTAACACCACTTTTAAGCATGTCAGGCGAAGCAATCCCCTCACCGTTCTCGCATAGTCATTCGTTTACCAGGCAATGCGCGCAGTATACTGGTACACTCGTGGTGCGATCACAACTGAGCGGTAACATTTCCGCCGCTGCTGCAAGGTCTATTTTCTTCGCACACACAGTCTCGCTCATGTCACGTCGCAATTATTTCATAATGAATGAGCAGCGTACTTTTCTCGGCACGAATGGGATCGTCCTTGGCGTTAGCTGGCTGCGTACGAGCTGTCGGTGAGCGATGGTAGCAACTACATAGCCGCGGCGGTGTCGTCGGGAGCAAGCGAGTCGCTGATTGCTTGCCCGGATTATTCGGTCTGTAAGCAACTTCTTTCTGTAATTCGCATTGCAACCGCGAGGAGGGAGCACACGGTGGCTACAACAAAAAACGTGCGGCCGCATAAGCACAGGAAATGTGTTGTAGCAGACGACGACATAACCCGGAGTCCTACAAGTGACGTCACTCGTAGGTGGCGCCACAGTATGTCCTCGAGGCCAATAATTTGGCCTCGAGGACACTACCCGCGCTCACTACCCGCGCGGAGTCTGGAAGTCGACATGCAAGAATCGCCCCAAGCCCCACCGACATACGACCGGGACAGCGGCCGCACGCTCCCAACCTATGACCCCCGGCGTCAGATCTTACGATCGCGCCACAACCAGCGCATCACTCCTTCCACTACCCACGTGCCAGCTTCCGTCTCTGCTCCACGCAGGGCAATCCAACCGAAACTCCCCATGAACGACTACAAGGTGATAATCCGCCCGAGGTCCGGCCTACGCGTCGAAGCCTGGCCGGCGCGACAGCTCGCACACAGCCTGCAGCAAGCCACCGGCATCCCACCCTCTACGTTCTACGGGCAAGTTATCACCTTCCCACAACCGCAGCAGAATCTTATCACGACAAGCACCCCTAGCGAAGTATGCGCCGACGCTCTACGCAAGATCATTACCCTCCACCTTGGCGACACGACATATGATGTCACAGCGTACCTCAAGAACCCCCCGGGAACTTCTCGGGGAGTAATCCAAGGCATCGACCGTGGAACACCTCCTGAGTAACTCGTCGCCATAATTACCTCGGACACAGCAGCACTCACGTTTGACGGTCCTCACGTGCCATTTTACGTGAAAGCGTACGGCACCCTGGTACGCTGTCGCCCCTACCGGAATACCTATCATGCTGTGCCAGGTTTGGCGGCCTCGGACACCGACCCGATGTCTGTCCCAACCCTCAGCCCTACCTGTGCTCCCGGTGCCATACCCCCAACCCAGCTCCTGACCACCCCTGCCAACCTCAGTGCCAACTGTGCGGACTCCCCCACCTGACGGCCAGTCGAGAATGTCGCCGCAAGCTCAAGCCCCCACCACCGCCCGCGCGCACCCGCCTCCAACGCCAAGCACAAGAGACCCGGCAACTAGCCCTCTCCACACTCCGAAGATCGTCCGGTCCACCCTCCACGCCCTCTCAGGTGAGCTGGTCAGCTGTAGCCGCCCACACCCCCACGATGACCCTTCCCTCCATTGCCCACCCCTCAAACCACCATGTTAACTGCTGAATCTTCCGACCTAGCGACTCTTGCACAAGAAAATGCACAACTAAAAGCACAATCAGCCGAAAACGCCAAGCAAATTGCTACCCTCCAGCAACAGCTCTCGGAGCTTAAGACACTTCCTGCCACAATCACCCACTCCCTTCGTCCCACCCTCACCACCAGCAAATCCACCAATGCCCGACAATTCCGTACGGGCACCCATTTTCTCTGCCCTGGATGACCTCAAGCGACTTTTTCAAACCAATTTCACGGCCCTGCAGGAAGAAGTCACCTCGCTTTCGGGCCGCATCAAGGTTATAGAAGACCGCAACGCTGAAAAAAAAGCAAACGCAAATTAGACACGGCTTAAAGGCTTTCCGAACGAACTATTTGCCCTTAAGTGTAACGCAGATTCATTTTACAGCAGTAAGAATGGTGCGGTGAACAATGAAAGTTACGAAAACGCACGTAAGCATAGAAGTACCGATGCGCACTGCTGTTGGTACTGGGCGAACTATGCTTGTTTTAGCTGCACAGCACTCCGCCGCTTTGAAGTTGTTTTACAGGACACTGGCCGATTGGCGTGAGCGGCGTTGTCTTACGTGACCCTGTTTGTCGAGGATACCCCAGTTTTCACGAGGCGATCACTTTTACAGTAAGAAAGAACTGAAACTAAAGCGTGGCAAACTGTTCGCATGGCGACGCAGTGAAACATCCCCCTCGCGAGGGGCACGATCAAATGCAGAGCATTTCCGGGGGCGCACGACGTTAAGTAGTTTGCGTTACGTTAATGTTGTTGCACTTGTGGCAACTGCTGACGAGAGAGCGCTCGTCAGCAGTAATTTGATGAGTCAAGGATATAAGGCGCGTTCGTAGCCTCCCATTCTGTGTCGGCTTTGTGGCGCAGTGGGTAGAGCACCATGTACATTGCGCTCCGCCCGCAGGGTCGAGGGATCGAAACCAGGCGCCGGATAGTATTTTCTTTTATATAGTGTAGGGGAAGGGGTGCGGACAACGACGGTGCGGACTACGACGGAACAACGCGGGTGACATCGTGAGTTACTGAAATGCTCTGCATTTAAAAGTAAAACGCAAATAGCACCGCCCGCCCAGCTCTACCCCTCCACCCCCCACAACCGCTCCACTTGACGAAGCGTTCGAGGAAGACTCGTACTGTTTATAATGCCTAAATGTACCACCTCCCCGTCCCTTCAAATTTGGCTTTGGAACTGTCGCTCCTTTCGCAGGAAAAAATCGTCCCTCCACCAGCTTATCGCCCCTAACCCCCCAGCAGTACTCGCCTTACAAGAAGTAGAATTCACCAATCCCTCTCTCCGAGACTACACCACATTTCGAAATCCCAACTCGCTGCGGACCGCCACGTTCGTGCACAATACCTACCCAGCGCAACATCATCCGCTGAGCACTGCAATTGACTGCATACTAGTAGAACTCTTACCTACCAGCAAGAAGGAACCAGGTGTTTTTATCCTCAACGTCTATTCCCCTCCCTCTGGCAGCCTCCAGGAACTTCCTCTGCTCCTCCGGAATGTCATTAAAATAGCTAAGCACCACCGATTAGTAGTCCTCGGCGACTTTAATGCACCGCACACTGCATACCCGGGGTTATGCGCGCAATGCGAAATCAGCAACTACCCTCTGGGATGCAGCACACCGTCACGGCTTTTCTCTTTGCAACATGCCCCTCATCCCGACGCGCCTCGGCTCCAGCGTCACCCGGGATACCACCCCAGACCTAACATTTGTTCGTAACGTCTCCCAATATAGATGGCAAAGCCTCCCCCATACTCTCGGAAGTGATCACAGCATCGTTCACCTCACCATTTCCGGCATAACCAAGACCCAACTATAGGCGTCGCCCGCCTCACAGATTGGAAAGCCTTCCGGAATACGCTAGAAGCTACCCCACCCGCCAATTTGGACCTCGATGAATGGACGACCACCATTGAACGTGCTCTTCAAAACACACCAAGCGAATCCCGCTCACGACCGAGTACCCCGCTGTAGATCCGCACCTCGATCACCTTTGGACAGCCAGGCACAGCCTGGTAACACGCTGGAAACTGGTAACACGCTGGAAACGTAACAAAACAAAACGGCGCCTGAAATTACGCATATCTCGCCTCACAAAGCAAGCGGAAGACTACGCCTAAAAACTAAGACAGCAGAATTGGCTCCAATTTTGCGTCCAGTTACAAAAAACGCTTAGTACGCGCAAAACCTGGCACCTATTTCGATCCCAATTGGGTACCCGAGAGAAGAAGACCACCAATCAACATAACATCCGCCGACTCATGCATGCCTTTCCAGGAGATGAACAAGGCCTCCTCAACACCTTACGACAACGGTACGAACTTTCTCCACAGACTCCTCTGCCTTCTTATTCAGACTACACTGGTGAGCCTAACGCGGCGCTGGACACGCCTTTTACCTACGAAGAACTCGAGGCAGCGATCCGCAACCTCACGCGCAACACACCCCCAGGTCATGACAAAATTACGAATCGTTTAATACGCAACCTTCCTCCTGCCAGCCTCGACCAGCTCCTGAATCTTATCAATGATCATTGTACACAAGGGACGCTTCCGCCTGCCTGGAAACACGCTGACATCTCACTGATCCCCAAACCTGGAAAACCAATCGAGATACCCAACCTGCGTCCTATCTCCCTTACTTCATGCCTCGGGAAACTGCTTGAACACATGGTTTACAATCGCCTTACGGCGTACATAGAAGATAACAACCTCTTCCCCACGACGATGTACGGCTTTCGACCTCACCTGTCTACCCAAGACGTCCTCCTGCAGCTCAAGGAAGACCTTCTCAATAACCTTCCGAAGCATCATGATGCTTTTGTGCCTCGTTACATTCTCCAGAAAGGGTTTAAAAGCCAAATGTTTGCACATTCCAGCCATCCAGCAGACACCTCTCCATGCAGGAATTGATGCCATTTTGGGCCGCTCTTTTCTTCTTATCTACATAAGCAGAAAAAATGTTCTGTGGGCTGCAATGTGCATTTACATTTGACGAAGTGATTAGCTGAAGTGCATTTGTTTAAACCTCAAGCTTAATTGTCCAAATTAGGAGTTCTCGATTTAACCAAATAAAATTTACTTTGTAAAAGTTCCATAAAGGTTTTAACATGGACTATGGTGACAAAATTGCAAGGAATTACCTTTCAGCATCACTAATAACAATTGTGCTCTGTATCCTGTTGTGAAGAATGTAAGGCAGAACAAAAGTATTAGCAAGGGGGAAAAATTGCTTCAGGCCCTCTAATTATTTGAGGACGTGACAGTAATTTTTACGAAATTCATTTTCAGGGTTAATAAAAAAAAAGAGCTTGGACATTGACTACTGATAACTCTATTTGTTTCATTTCATTTGCAAGATTTAGTAAAGCCACAGCTAAATACAAGAGGTAAATCTAAATAAATGCAGTGAGAAACTTGTGCTTCCATCAAAGGGACCAAGCTGGCCAAGAAGAATGCAGCCACTGACCCATTGCCACAACAAAGCAACCTGCAACCACCTTAATTCGCATGCACGCCCAGCATTTTTGTAATAAGATGTGGAAGGTATGTCATCAAGTGTTTGTCAGCATTTGGGGTGTAGCATTAATTGCTGCTATTACTGAAGTTCATTATATATGCTATCCACGTGGTCATAAGCTCAATCCATATATATAGCCATATATAATGTTAGGTCGCCATATATGGCTTACCCATGTATGGCCTCGCCCATATATGGCCACGTCAGGAATTGGGCATATAAGGCCATATATGGCTCACATCCATATATGGCCCCACCCATATATGGCCATGTCAGGAATTGGCATATATGGCCATATAGGGCACACCCATATATAGCCACATATGCCCAATTCCTGACGTGGCCATATATGGCAATTTTTATATATGGCCATATATAGAATTTTCGTAAGGGCACAAACACTATCCTCACTCTCGACATCAAGAGCGCGTTCGATAACGTTTCCCACGACGCCTTACTAAACAGCCTGGCCACTCTCCAAGTTGGGACACGACTATACAACTATGTGAGAGCCTTCCTTACCAACCGCACCGCTACAGTGGGGATCTCCAATTTACGCACACCCTCCTTCCCAGCGCTTCCCCGAGGAACACCACAAGGCTCCGTCATTTCTCCTTTGCTATTTAACATAGCTCTCAAAGATCTGCCTCCGCTACTGGACACCGTCCCATCCCTCCACCATGCCCTATATGCCGACGACCTTACGATATGAACCAACTCAGGTTCCATGGGCGAACAACAAGAATCGCTTCAACGAGCCATCGACATCACTACCATATATCTCTAAATGTGGTCTGACCTGCTCCCCGGAAAAATCCAGCACTGCTAACCCTTCAGCAGAGAACTCGGGGACGACACACGGCGCCGACGCCGGACCCGGCTCTTACTAGAGAGACTCGCCCCGTTCCTGTAGTAACCCATCTCAGGGTACTCGGACTCACAATCCCACGAGATGGCTCCGGCTCGCATACCATCCTCGCACTTCAACGCACAGTTACTCAATTGGCACAACTAGTTAAGCGCATCACCCACCAACGTACTGGTCTCAAAGAAGCTGAAACTGCACGTCTGGTTCAAGCTTTCCTCATCTGTCGCCTTACATACGGAGCTCCTTACCTGTCCCTCAAACCAGCAGAGCACAAGAAACTTGACATTTTAATTAGGCAAGCATACAAAACTGCACTCGGCCTCCCCACCAACACCTCTACTGACTTGTTTTTTGCGCTTGGGAATACATAATACTTGGACAGAGCGGTGCGAAGTTCAACGAACTTCGCAATTCCAACGCCTTAAGCTTACACCCACTGGATAGTACCTTAGCTCGCCTGGGTTATCCGACCCCGACTCAGCCTCACCGCCTGGCACGTCTTCCCCCTCTACTACGCGCTCGCATTAAAGTCGCCCCGCTACCCCGGAACATGCACCCAGGCATCCACGATGGTCGTCGCACCGCGCGAACCAACTACATCCGCACCCACTACCAGCATCTGCCAGACACGCTTTACGTCGATGCATCCCCATACCCCAACCGATCGACTTACGCCGTCGCGACTGTAGATAGTCAAAAACGTACCGTCGCCACTGCCTCCACGCGAGCCTCAACACAAACTGAAGTGGAAGAGATAGCCATTGCGCTGTCCCTTACCTCCACTCGTCGCGACTACGTGACAGTAATCACGGACTCGCAGGAAGCCTGCCGACATCTTCAAAAAGGTCTACTCCCTCGCACTGCCCTACGCATCATTGAACACTCCACTTACCTCCCCGAGGAGTGCCACATTTTATGGAACCCTGGCCATTGTGGGTTGGCCGGCAATGAAGCGGCATACGACGCGGCCCGAGAAGTGGTACACCGGGCCATTGCCCCCGACCCCCCTCCTACCACCCTGGATGCCCACCTCCTACTCACCTACAGTGACATTCTCACACACTACAAGCTCTCTCGTCGCACCTTCCCTCCACCTCACCCGTCTATAACAAAAGCCGATCAAATCACTCTCCGTCAACTTCAAACCCGGACCTTCCCTCAAAATACACTTTGGCATTTAATTTCCCCACCTCTCACTCACCACAGTGCAAGGCTTGCCCCAAAAGGGGTACACTTTATCACATCGTATGGGAATGCTCCCACACACCCGACCTCCCTCCCAATCCCCACCCCTCCCCTTCACAGTGGGCGGCGCAGCTGTCCAACTCTGAACCCGGCTCCCAGCTTAACCTGGTGAGACGGGCCCGGACTGCCAGCCAGAGCCAGGGACTCCTGGACTAAGGAGTCTCCCCACTGGTCTGCCTCCACACACGGAGTCGCATTGGGCCTCAATAGAAGTTTATTCCTCCTACTTCCTCGGAAATGAGTGTGCGGTCTTCACAGAGCCAGCACTCGCTGCACCACCCACACCGTTTTTTTTCCTCCTCGGAAGTGAGTGCGCGGCCATGACAGAGCCCGCGCTGGTTGCACAACCCACACAGCTTTTTTTATTCATCAGAAAAAAGTGTGCGGTCATGACAGAGTCCGCGCAGACTGCCCCACGCACAGCTTTTGCTTCCTCGGAAATGAGTGTGCGGCAATGAAAGAACCCGCGCTGGCTGCACCACCCGCACAAGGTTTTCTTCCTCGGAAATGAGTGCGCAGCCATGAAAGAACCCGCGCTGGCTGCACCACACTCACGGCTTTTTTTCCCTAGGAAATGACTGTGCAGCCATGAAAGAACCCGCGCTGGCTGCACCACCCACACAGCTTTTACTTCCTCAGAAATGAGTGTGCGGCAATGAAAGAACCCGCGCTGGCTGCACCACCCACACAGCTTTTACTTCCTCGGAAATGAGTGTGCGGCAATGAAAGAACCCGCGCTGGCTGCACCACCCACACAGCTTTTACTTCCTCAGAAATGAGTGTGCGGCAATGAAAGAACCCGCACTGGCTGCACCACCCACACAGCTTTTACTTCCTCGGAAATGAGTGCGCGGCCATGACAGAGCCCGCATTGGCTGCACCACCCACCCACACAGCTTTTATCTTCCTCGGAAATGAGTGTGCGGCAATGAAAGAACCCGCGCTGGCTACACCACACTCACGGCTTCTACTTCCTCGGAAATGAGTGTGCGGCAATGAAAGAACCCGCGCTGGCTGCACCACCCACACAGCTTTACTTCCTCGGAAATGAGTGTGCGGCAATGAAAGAACCCGCGCTGGCTGCACCACCCACACAGCTTTTACTTCCTCGGAAATGAGTGTGCGGCAATGAAAGAACCCGCGCTGGCTGCACCACCCACACAGCTTTTACTTCCTCGGAAATGAGTGTGCGGCAATGAAAGAACCCGCGCTGGCTACACCACCCTCACGGCTTCTACTTCCTCGGAAATGAGTGTGCGGCAATGAAAGAACCCGCGCTGGCTGCACCACCCACACAGCTTTTACTTCCTCGGAAATGAGTGTGCGGCAATGAAAGAACCCGCGCTGGCTGCACCACCCACACAGCTTTTACTTCCTCGGAAATGAGTGTGCGGCAATGAAAGAACCCGCACTGGCTGCACCACCCACACAGCTTTTACTTCCTCGGAAATGAGTGTGCGGCAATGAAAGAACCCGCGCTGGCTGCACCACCCACACAGCTTTTACTTCCTCGGAAATGAGTGTGCGGCAATGAAAGAACCCGCGCTGGCTGCACCACCCACACAGCTTTTACTTCCTCGGAAATGAGTGTGCGGCAATGAAAGAACCCGCGCTGGCTGCACCACCCACACAGCTTTTACTTCCTCGGAAATGAGTGTGCGGCAATGAAAGAACCCGCGCTGGCTGCACCACCCACACAGCTTTTACTTCCTCGGAAATGAGTGTGCGGCAATGAAAGAACCCGCGCTGGCTGCACCACCCACACAGCTTTTACTTCCTCGGAAATGAGTGTGCGGCAATGAAAGAACCCGCGCTGGCTGCACCACCCACACAGCTTTTACTTCCTCGGAAATGAGTGTGCGGCAATGAAAGAACCCGCGCTGGCTGCACCACCCACACAGCTTTTACTTCCTCGGAAATGAGTGTGCGGCAATGAAAGAACCCGCGCTGGCTGCACCACCCACACAGCTTTTACTTCCTCGGAAATGAGTGTGCGGCAATGAAAGAACCCGCGCTGGCTGCACCACCCACACAGCTTTTACTTCCTCGGAAATGAGTGTGCGGCAATGAAAGAACCCGCGCTGGCTGCACCACCCACACAGCTTTTACTTCCTCGGAAATGAGTGTGCGGCAATGAAAGAACCCGCGCTGGCTGCACCACCCACACAGCTTTTACTTCCTCGGAAATGAGTGTGCGGCAATGAAAGAACCCGCGCTGGCTACACCACACTCACGGCTTCTACTTCCTCGGAAATGAGTGTGCGGCAATGAAAGAACCCGCCGCTGGCGGCACCACCCCACACAGCTTTTACTTCCTCGAAATGAGTGTGCGGCAATGAAAGAACCCCGCACTGGCTGCACCACCCACACAGGCTTTACTTCTCGGAAATGAGTGTGCGGCATGAAAGAACCCGCACTGGCTGCACACAACCACACACAGCTTTTTTACTTCCCTCGGAAATGAGTGTGCGGCAATGAAAGAAACCCGCGCTGGCTGCACCACCCACACAGGCTTTACTTCCTCGGAAATGAGTGTGCGGGCAATGAAAGAACCCGCACTGGCTGCACCACCCACACAGGCTTTTCTCTCGGAAATGAGTGCGCGGCATGAAAGAACCCGCACTGGGCTGCACCACACTCAACAGCTTTTACTTCCTCGGAAATGAGTGTGCGGCAATGAAAGAACCCGCGCTGGCTGCACCACCCACACAGCTTTTACTTCCTCGGAAATGAGTGTGCGGCAATGAAAGAACCCGCGCTGGCTGCACCACCCACACAGCTTTTACTTCCTCGGAAATGAGTGTGCGGCAATGAAAGAACCCGCGCTGGCTGCACCACCCACACAGCTTTTACTTCCTCGGAAATGAGTGTGCGGCAATGAAAGAACCCGCACTGGCTGCACCACCCACACAGCTTTTACTTCCTCGGAAATGAGTGTGCGGCAATGAAAGAACCCGCGCTGGCTGCACCACCCACACAGCTTTTCTTCCTCGGAAATGAGTGTGCGGCAATGAAAGAACCCGCGCTGGCTGCACCACCCACACAGCTTTTACTTCCTCGGAAATGAGTGTGCGGCAATGAAAGAACCCGCGCTGGCTGCACCACCCACACAGCTTTACTTCCTCGGAAATGAGTGTGCGGCCATGAAAGAACCCGCGCTGGCTGCACCACCCACACAGCTTTTCTTACTCGGAAATGAGTGTGCGGCAATGAAAGAACCCGCGCTGGCTGCACCACCCACACAGCTTTTACTTCCTCGGAAATGAGTGTGCGGCAATGAAAGAACCCGCGCTGGCTGCACCACCCACACAGCTTTTACTTCCTCGGAAATGAGTGTGCGGCAATGAAAGAACCCGCGCTGGCTGCACCACCCACACAGCTTTTACTTCCTCGGAAATGAGTGTGCGGCAATGAAAGAACCCGCGCTGGCTGCACCACCCACACAGCTTTTACTTCCTCGGAAATGAGTGTGCGGCAATGAAAGAACCCGCGCTGGCTGCACCACCCACACAGCTTTTACTTCCTCGGAAATGAGTGTGCGGCAATGAAAGAACCCGCGCTGGCTGCACCACCCACACAGCTTTTACTTCCTCGGAAATGAGTGTGCGGCAATGAAAGAACCCGCGCTGGCTGCACCACCCACACAGCTTTTACTTCCTCGGAAATGAGTGTGCGGCAATGAAAGAACCCGCACTGGCCTGCACCAACCCACCACAGCTTTACTTCCTCGGAAATGAGTGTGCGGCAATGAAGACCCCGCGCTGGCTACACCACACTCACGGCTTCTACTTCCTCGGAATGAGTGTGCGGCAATGAAAGAACCCGCACTGGCTGCACCACCCCAACACAGCTTTTACTTCCTCGGAAATGAGTGTGCGGCAATGAAAAGAACCCGCACTGGCTGCACCACCCACACAGCTTCTACTTCCTCGGAAATGAGTGTGCGGCAATGAAAGAACCCGCGCTGGCTGCACCACCCACCACAGCTTTTACTTCCTCGGAAATGAGTGTGCGGCAATGAAAGAACCCGCACTGGCTGCACCACCCACCACAGCTTTTACTTACCTCAGAATGAGTGTGCGGCAATGAAAGAACCCCGCACTGGCTGCACCACCACCACAGCTTACTTCCTCGGAAATGAGTGTGCGGCAATGAAAGAACCCGCGCTGGCTGAACCACCCACACAGCTTTTACTTCCTCGGAAATGAGTGTGCGGCAATGAAAGAACCCGCGCTGGCTGCACCACCCACACAGCTTTTACTTCCTCGGAAATGAGTGTGCGGCAATGAAAGAACCCGCGCTGGCTGCACCACCCACACAGCTTTTCTTCCTCGGAAATGAGTGCGCGGCAATGAAAGAACCCGCGCTGGCTGCACCACCCACACAGCTTTTCTTCCTCGGAAATGAGTGCGCAGAGACCGCCTGGACCACAGGACCCGGGAGGTCGATGAAAGAACCCGCGCTGGCTGCACCACCCACACAGCTTTTACTTCCTCGGAAATGAGTGTGCGGCAATGAAAGAACCCGCGCTGGCTGCACCACCCACACAGCTTTTTCCCTTTCCCCGGAAATGAGTGTGCGGCAATGAAAGAACCCGCGCTGGCTGCACCACCCACACAGCTTTTACTTCCTCGGAAATGAGTGTGCGGCAATGAAAGAACCCGCGCTGGCTGCACCACCACACGCTTTACTTCCTCGGAAATGAGTGTGCGGCAATGAAAGAACCCGCGCTGGCTGCACCACCCACACAGGGTTTTCTTCCTCGGAAATGAGTGTGCGGCCATGAAAGAACCCGCACTGGCTGCACCACCCGCACAGCTTTTACTTCCTCGGAAATGAGTGTGCGGCAATGAAAGAACCCGCGCTGGCTGCACCACGCACACAGCTTTTCTTACTCGGAAGTGAGTGCGTGGCCATAACTGAGCCCGCGCTGGCTGCACCACGCACACAGCTTTTCTTACTCGAAAATGAGTGCGCGGCCATGACAGACCCCGCGCTGGCTGCACCACGCCACACAGCTTTTCTTACTCGGAATTGAGTGTGTGGCCATGACAGAGCCGGCCGCACTGGCTGCACCACCCACACAGCTTTTCCTTCCTCGGAAATGGGTGTGCGGCAATGAAAGGACCCGTGCTGGCTGCACCACACTCACGGTTTTGCTTCCTCGGAAATGAGTGTGCGGCCATGACAGAGTCCGCGCTGGCTGCACCACCCAGATATCTTTTACTTCCTCGGAAATGAGTGTGCAGCCATTACAGAGCCGTTGTGGCTGCACCACGCTCACGGCTTTTTTTTTCGTCGGAAATGAGTGGGTGGCCATGACAGAACCCGCACTGGCTGCACTGCGCTCGCGGGTTTCTCTTCATAGAAAATGAGTGTGCGGCCATTACAGAGCCCGCGCTCGCTGCACCACGCCTACAGCTTTTTGGACTAGGGAACCACTTCCACTTTAGAAATCTCTAATAATCGTTTCTCTCTCTCTCTCTCTCTCTCTCTCTCTCTCTAGAAAAAATTCCCTCGCACTTCCCCGAGGGGGAGAGTGTGTAAGTGCGAATGCACGGTTGTTGATTGCGCGATTACCGTGGATATCGTGATCTTAATGAGTAGTCGAGAGATTACACACACGCACACAACTACAAAGAAAGATATTTCACTCGTTATTGCTGGTACCGTTGCCCGGTCCGCCATCATCGTTATCGAGATGCAGGACCAGCGACCGCTCTCGACGACGGCGCGCGCTCGACTATACCCTCACCGCGCCACGCGGCCGCTACACGAGCGCCCTCCACGCGTCGGAATGCAGGAGCGCCCGCTACGCGAGCGAGAGCTCTCCCGCCCGAAGTGGAGAGGAGGCGCCCAACACCCGCAGTCACTGAGCGGAGAGAAGAGGAGGAGAGTAGCGCCCGCCGTTACGGCGAGGGCTACACGAGCGCCCTCACGCGTCGGAATACGGAGCGCCCGCTACGCGAGCGAGAGCTCTCCCGCCCGAAGTGGAGAGGAGGCGCCCAACACCCGCAGTCACTGAGCGGAGAGAGGAGGAGGAGAGTAGCGCGCGCCCATCTCCCCCCGTTGCTAGGGAAGACGAGGAGCGCGCGCACCCGCAGCTGTTGCTATGCGGACGACGGCGGCGGATGAGTCAGGCTCGCTTAAGAAGTGCATTCGCACTTAAAACAAGTGTACGGCCATGACAGAGCCCGCACTGGCTGCACCACCCACACGGCTTTTTCTTGCTCGGAAAGGAGTGTGCGGCCATGACAGAGACCGCGCTGTCTGCACCACGCACACAGCTATTCCTTCCTCGAAGATGAGTGTGCATGGGACTGTACGTCATTGTCCAAGTCGTCTTCTTCTCGCAGCAATATATTTGTGGTAATTACAGTGACGAACTATACGATAACTATGATGATGACAGTTTCAGGGATAATTCATGCCGGAGGTTGCAGACTTTCGGCTGCAAGGAAACGCCAGCTCTGAATAACCCCGTTCAGTTACTTTATCATTACACCATTTTTTTTCCTAGCGCTGCCGTTGGCTCCTTAGTTTTTGTTCTTGCTTTCTCGACCCGCTTCATTCTTGACTGGCCTTTCGCATTCCCTGTCTGCGACAATATGTTTTGTCTCGGCCAATCCCCATGAGTGCGCGCGCTTCTTCTCGTTCCTAAACTACCTCGCTCGTGCGCATCGTAGCCTCGCTCGTGCGCTTCGTCCTCATTCGTAGCCTTCCTCGTTCGTGCGCATCGTAGCCTCACTCGTGTGATTCCTCTTCGGTCGTAGCTCCACCAGCCGCAGTCACACGGTGCTGATCGTTGCAGCGCCATGCAGTCCCCCCGTGGGCAGCCCAACCTGCCCGGTTCCCCATCCGCAAAAAGAGGTGACCGGGCGCCCCGCCGGCGTTCAAAGAAGCACCTAGAGACGAGTTCTAGGCGCAAAAGAAGCAAGCAAAGTCCATCAAAATCCCGTCCCTGGAGAGTGAAGCAACCAGTCCCAAAAGGAGCGACCATTCCGAGTAAGTCTCCGGAATGGTAAACGTCTTAATCGAAACAAAAATTTCAAGGCGCGGGCGCACATTGAGCGAAAGAGCCGGCGCCGTAACAGAAACGGTTCCTTGGGAAGCGTTCCATACCACGAGGCATTCGGTGGTGGTCGAGGCCCGTGCAGCGCAGATGGAGTGAGCCCAAGAACGCAGCCGCGATTATAGAAGCAGCTAAATTAACCTCCGTCGTCAACTTTCCCATAGGGGCAGGAACGAGCAGCGGCGCAACGCGTAGGAAACTAATGGAAGCCATCTGAAAGTGTTAAGCGGATTGGAAACAAAGCGTCTCACGCGGCAAACCCTACGACAACGCGAGGCAGGAGCAAGGAGTCCCAGGTTCGACTGGGCATTCATGCTTTCGCACTAACAACCCATTGGAAGTGCTTAGATCTCGGACTTTTCTTGTGCCCTCCGCACTTAGGGCAGACGTGTTCCCAGGTTCGACTGGGCATTCATGCTTTCGCACTAACAACCAATTAGAAGTGCTTAGGTCTCCTCGGACTTTTCTTGTGCCCTCCGCACTTAGGGGAGACGTGTTCCCAGGATGGGGGGGAATACAGTGAAATGTAATGTAGGCAAATGAGATTTTGATACAGTGGTGCCTACGCAGACCAAGGCTCGAATTACGTCGTGGTCTGCACTTTCCGTGCGATGTCATCTCTCTGCTGTGGAGGCACGTGCACAGGCGGGGGTGCGCGTCTAAAGGTTCAGTGATTTGGTTCAGTTCGTCACTCTTGGTTGTTCGTGCTCATCTTATCGTTCGCTTGTTTTTTATATGCGGCGTGAGGGTGACACCAAGGAGGAAGGATTTTTGTCCATCTAACTTTCGGCCGCCCCCTGCCACCATTGCTTTCTCTAGGAATCCACCCTGTTACCCTTAGTGACCAATGGTACCCTTTCTTCGCTTACATGCCCTGCCCACATCCATTTTTATGATTTTTAATATGTCTTTAAAGGGACACTGAAGTGAATTTGACAAGCTCCCGGTTTCGCTTGCACTGCATAGACTGGCTCAAATTATCCGGTTGATAAGTCGGTAATTATTTTATAAACCTTGACCGAAGAAAAACTACCATGCGCGGTTTGCGGGGGCCGCACCAACTAAAGGCTGTGACGACAGCAGGAGATGCACCTTGAATCGACGATATCCAAGGATGGCATTCAAACAAGTTTCAGTTTCGGTTCTGTAAAACAACATGCTTGACATCCAACGTCATCGTTGATGGGCATTCTCGAGACTCGATATCTCAGTAATCGTCGTACCCCGATTGTGCCATGTTGTTGGCTGTAAAATGCCAAAATAAGCCTCCCAGGACGGCTTGGAATCGTGGCAATCACGAGGCCTACACAGTGGATGAATGCCCTCCGCGCCACCGCAGACGCTCAAATGCCATGCGCATTTCCCCCATATTTGGAGCTTTCCTCACCCATGCCTGTATCGTAGAAAAGCGTGTTCGCACCAGGCCAAGGGTCTGTTGATTCCGGCCTGTGCCCACTGCCCGCAAGCAATCGGTGCTTATGGCAACAGCACGCCAACGAGAACTCGCTAGCGCGTCAGTGTCAGCCTGCGCGTGTTCTGCAAACTCGCTCGCGGAGCAGTGCCCGTTACGGCCCAAAAATGGTAGAACTCAGTATATAAAACATCGGCAGAAAAAAAATTCAATTTACAAAGAAAAACAAAAATCACACAATGTACCATCGGGGATTAGAACTTGTTACTGCAAAATAATATTCCTAGCACTCCAGACCACTCGACCACAGGCCAGCGCTGCCAACGTTGGAAATATAAGATATATAATGTATAACCAGTTTACACTTTTATTTATTTCAGCATTTCAAGCAGCTTAGGTGATTATTTGTTGTATAGCGCTCGTGCAGTAACCGTCCCTCCAAATTTCTACAATATCTCACGTCTAGCAATTGCGTTTCTTGGACGGAAAAGCGTTCGCTGATGTGTGGTCGTGCTGCTGACCGCTGTGCTTGTTCTACCAGTGCAAAAAAGTTATTCGTGCTACCTAGTTTTACGCTGTAAAGTAAAGGTATCAGTTGATTTTATTTCCTGAGTAACTACATTGACTTCGCTGACTCTTCTCCCGCCTTCGAGTGGCCTTAGATATTCCTACGTACCAGTCAGCGAAGCGTCGCATGTGCGCTTGTGCAGCGCTTGTCGAGCGACCTTGACCTGGAGCTAGATACAGTGTACAAACTAAGAAAGTAAAGAAAGGCACATTCTTCTATTCACGAACGTGTCGTGGCTTCGTTTCAACTGAGCGAACGAATTGCGACGACCCGTCGGCGGCCGGCGGACTAAGCGCGGGGCCGACTGACTCTGCTGGAAGGTCGGCAAGCCGTGCAATCGCTCAGTCAATGGTCAAGCCATCTCCTCCTGACGTCCCACGAGAACGCCACAGAAAATGGGCGAGGATGCATAGAGGAAGACAGCATTTTCGAATTGATTTTTATACTAAATAAATCCGCGTAAACGCGCTCAGAATGGTCAAAACATGGCCTATGGACTCCAGACTACTATTTGCCCTAGTAATTCCCCAATGTTTACAAATCACATCAGTGTCCCTTTAACACGCGTTTGTTCCCTGACCCACTCCGCTATCTTGTTGTCCCTTAACGTTACACCTATCATGTTCCGTTCCATTGCTCGCTCAGTCGTCCTTAATTTAAGTTGAACCCTTTTAGTGCGCCTGAACTCGTGAATACGCCAATTAACCTTATTAAAGTGAAGCTTTATTGTACACACTGATGCCGTTGTACGCCAATACGCCGTGAACAAAAGCCAACTTTCTGTGACGATGATTATGAATGATGGCGAGTGACGTGAAAAAAAAAAAAAGAATTAAACCTGGGTCCCCCGCGTTATGAAGTCGGCGTCTATCCCGTAGCTCCGATTCGACATGGTCGAAGCTGTTTGGAAAACTCGGGCGGCAAACAAAAGATCCGTCACGACAACAATGGCGTCGCTTTGCGTGCCGTAAGACTTTTAGCCACACTTTAGGCCTAAGTTCCCAATTTGAGCTTTAGAACGTTAGGCCTATAGGTCACATCTTGTGGTTCAACACCTCAAACCTGCACCCACTGAAAAAATTCCTCACTGACCGCCAAAAAGCAGCAGTTGCCGATTCGTGGCGTACACCCTAAACTTAAATGTAAGGCCTGCGGGTGCGCACCTGAGTTGCTGTGGGCATTCTACAAAAGCGGTGCGCACCTCCAGAGAAGCACAGAAGCACCGGGCAAAAAAAAAAGCAATTCGAGGCCAAATTGGACCAGCGAAAACACAAGTAGGCCAAACGGAACCGTTTGCATTTCCAAATGATTCCGATTGAACTAGTTGTGTTTTCGGCAGGCGCAAATGTTGTTCCAATTGTTTTTTTTTTTTCGCATGTGATACTAGCAGTGTGGGATTTGGCAACCAAAGAATCCATCACGAGAAAGCTTCGCGTTCAACCATCGTCGTCGTTAGAAAAATTTACACCATCTTCCCGCGAGGGGAACCATGGGGTAGATGCAACGCATCGGGGGTTGCCGTTGCGTTAGCGATGTCAGTGTGTGGATTGCTGTTGTTGTGTATCCTATTTACGCAGCATGTTCACCCCCGATTCGTCGCATCTACCCCATAGTTCCCCTCGCGGGAAGATGGTGTAAATTTTTAACCGAGCGCAAGCTGCGCGCTGACCGCGCTGACGCACAGATGGCGCTGCGGTGAGAGCGGCGGAGCGCGCAGCTGCCGCGGCGAGGAGAATTGGGGAGGGATGCGGACTACGCCGCGACAACGACGCGGGACAAGGCGAGTTAAAGAGATGCGTTGCATCTAAAAAGGGGTGCATGGCTTTTCGATTTCTTTGGCGTTCCTAGCTGTTGGTTTTCCTTCATGTACGCAGTCAGCTTGCCTCTGGACAGCTTTTTCCTTAGTTCTTCCAAAGACCATAAAAGTGCAATATCTTTAATAAGATGTATTCTATGGACTTTACCATGTTAATCTATATAAGGGAGTTTGAAAAGTAGGTATACAAATGGTTCACAATACAGCTGTCGCAACATACTTATTTCCGTAAATAAGTGGCGTTGCAGTAGAGCAACGATACGTTTGCACAAGTTTACACCGAGTGTGCAAATTTCAATCGGATCACAAACGTGCCTATGCAGTAGTATTTCGTTTCGTAAGAAGAGGGGGGAGAAGGGGGGGTTGAACTGTAAAACATACTCTACAGGATCTCCGTGGTGAGAAGGACGTTGTTTATTCCACGTCAGCTTAGTGCGCAGCTGGCGGTAGAATAATGATTAGGAGTCAGCGTTATTTCATGACACGCAATAATTAGCGGCCTCGCGTTCGCCCCTTCCCCTTCCCCACCCGCACGTTTGCACGAACGCCAGCGGACGCATGGTTCAAAAATTAGTTACGTGAGCGTCGTATCTGTTTTTACGGCGAAATCTAGTTCAGAAACATCACAGAGGAATCACGTGCTCTCTTCCAGTCGCGTCACCCGTGACTCCACCTGCGGAGACTCGCACATTTGACTCCATTCTGAAATTTTTTGTTGTTGTCGCACTCGTCGTAGTCGCTAAAAACGCGGGAAATATTGTTGCTTTCGTCACATATACTTGCAGCGGAAAGTGGAAAAACTACGCCCGGTGTGTCCGCACCGAGCCGTTTAGTGGGCAGCGACGGTAACGCCGCACCGGTGCCACCACGCCAAGCAAGCGCCATGACGAGCGTCGAACCGACAACAGTGCGGACGCGAGCGTCGGGAGCTACCTCGCCCGTGTCCCGTTCGGAGTTCACCGGCCTAGAAGGAACCGAGTAAGGCAGGCCCTGATGGGACATCTTTCTTGCAACCTAGAGAGTGACGACTCTACTCGTAGGCCACAATTTTGGGATAGGTTTTTTGGTTATCGTCATTTCTTCAGATGTCCATGATTAGAATTACAGGAAATGAAGGGACGTCCAAAGCACTACGTACCGTTAAAGGGAACACTTTCGATAAGCGCTTTCACTCTTTCCTTCGCGTCTCGAACCACTGCGAAAGCTATAGTTATCGCCAGCACGGAGCGGCACTGTGTGATTGACTCGTCGCACCAGATACGCCTGCCATTTCTGCTTTGTTTTTGCGACTTTTTCTACGGGTTGCTATCGAAAAGCGTTAATTGCTGCAACTGAAGGAAAACCGGCTAACAGCCGCTACATGGCTTTAGTGACGTATTTTGAGCCGCCGAAGAACGTCAAGACCAGGAAAGGCAGAAAAATCTTTTGAGCGAGTTTACAAGTTATCTGATGGGCACAGAGCAGTAGTTTGTGGCTGAGGTACTTCGCGACTCCCTAATATAAATACTGGGTGTATTGGGTGACTATGTTCTTAAAGCATTAAAGATTTCAAAAGAAGATTAAAAATTGTTGCAGGGTCCCCTTAAAACTGCGCTCAAAGTAATAAACAACGTGTGGTAAGAGGACGTCTGAGCAGATTGTGCCTGCGTAGTCAGCGCGGTTGTCCCATCAACATTCTCCGCGTCTGTGATGGTCCACGTGAAATTTCATGTTGAACAATCTAATTGACCGACGCTACACCACCGCTAATTTTCTAATACACCGAATTTGTTTTAAAGTATAGCTCTCTACGGCTCACTGGTGCCGTACATTTTTACGCCAAAGCGCACTGCAGGAAAGCCGACTTACACAATAAACGCCTCAAGAATAAAACTAGGGTCCCTAGAAATCTTGCTAGTCTGCCGTCCGCGCGTGTCCGCGCCGCTGATGCACGCACAGCGCTGCGCAGAGGGCGCTGCCAGCAATCGGAGCGCCCGAGCGGCGGGAGCGAGAGCGGCCGCCGGCCGTCCATAGTCCAGTGCTGCGCGCTACTGCCGCGGAGAGCGGGCGCGCGTGGGGATTTGACGGCCAGTTAGAGCGGTGAAATTCAGCGGCTTGGGGTACATCAGCTCACAATTGAAGCTGCGATAGAACTACTATAGGACCTTTTAATTTCGGCGGCCCAAATTTTTCGCGAATCGGGCTACGGAGCCTAGGCTATTTGCGGACGCTTACCTTCGCGAGTGAGACAGAAGGATGAAACCGCAGCAACGAGATTAGCCGTTTCGCTACCACCGCTGGAACCATTATTTCGCGCATTGTTGAGACAGTGAGATCCGTTCCAGGAGAGCCCGGCGGCGCCACACACAGTGTTTGTGCTAACTGTGAAAACTACGTGGTTATCCCCGAACGTCATGTATTGAAGGAGGTCTGCATGTACCCGTCCTGGCTGACTCGAGAAAAAAAGAAGAAAAAAAAAAAAAGCTGCAGTGAAATGCTTTACCAAAAAACCCATTCCTAAATACTTCTGGCCGAGCCCTTCTACTTCCCCAAGGCATATGGTCATTGAAATAAATAAGCCTTAAGAGCTTATGTTTTTAATTTCAAACAGCCGCAAGTAAAATGATTGCCATAACACAGATGTTCTCCCTTGTTGCTTTCCCTGCGTGCGTCTCGTGATTCACTCCGAGTATGCGGGCGATAAAAAAAGAAAAAAAGAAAGCCCTGTGTAATGAAGAATGCAAGCGCAGTTACTGTTTGGCAGCCTGATTCTATGAAAAAGTTTCCCGCACTCTTCAAGGTAGCGAATTTTCCAAATCGTGGAATTCACAAAAAATTACAGGCGCGCAAAATAGAAGCTAGTACCGCAGTTTCTGTCTGTTGATTGAAAGTGCCAAAAACATCATATGCGTGCGTACATTCCTATTACTTTTATTCGGCATTTACATTTAACAGATATTCCCAACTGAGGAGGCAGCGTTCGACGCGCAATGGGGCCTAGTTAATGAACGATGCGAATTGGTCAGATTCCGTTCAAGCTTCAAAGCATATAAGTAATCCCTCGTTATAACGAAGTCAGCAGGACGGCGGAAAATTTGTTATAAGCGGTATTTCGATATAAGCAACCGCTCGAGAAGAGCTTAAGCAATTGAGCTTTAATTGCACCACAACTGCAAGGAACCAAAACACAATGTATTCAGAGAAGAACAACTTTATTCGGGTGCAAAAAGCGAAGTGAGTTTTGGCTGTTTCAAGTTTTTTTTCGGGCACGAGCAACCCCATCTCCGATTTGACCAGCAATGCATGAGGCCGTGGTCGTCGCCCATAAAAGTGTCAGTGGCTGTGGCCAATTTATAGGGAGGCGTGCGGGCGTCACGGAATGATACGCGAATTTCGCGCTGGAAACCGCCGCAAATGCCGTGGCTATATAGAGTCTAGGGCTGTGCTTGTTGCGCTCAAAAAACGATTACCCGCTCACTCTGGGCACACAGCGTAATCATGAAAACTGACGGTTTTCGCTCTAGAGGCTTAGCATGATCACTGGTCAAATTTTCCTCGCGGTGTGCAGCCGTGAAGTTTGCAAAACAAGCGCTTTTCGGCGTTCCCTCGTCAACGACACTGCTAATTCTACGGTTCGAGTGTCGGTGTTCGCACACCGTCGCGCCCACACCAATGTCTAGGAACAAAATTTAAGGACCGTACCACGCAGTTGGACCGTTTGTCTGAAGTCGGTTGACGCAAATCGAGCATGAACTGACTCCAGAAAATCGTCCGGGGAAAGACCAGCTTGCGTTGACCGGCCATGTTGACCTCCTGACTTGCCGATGGGTCGCCGTCAATGGGCGACGCCTCCGCTCGACACTTCGCTCTAAAAGCGGGTCAGGCTCTTCGAGCGCTTCGAGTAATGCGGCCTAAAAAGCATGCGTTTGGGTTGGGACCAGAAGAAATTTCGAATAAAGCGATATTTCGAATAAAGCGATCTCGTTATAACGAGGGAATACTGTATTTGACTCCCAAGCAAAGAGAAGTGAGGATGGTTCCAAAGCGCCTCAAAAAAAAAAAATTATGAAGTGCCCACACACAACACAAATATTTTCACGCGCTATATATCCACGAGGTCGCGGGTTCGATTCCGGGCCGTGGCGGCCGCTTTTCTGATGGAGGCGAAAAGCAAAAACGCCCGTGTGTACGTGATTTCGGCGCTTATTAAAGATCCCCAGGTGGTAAAAATTAATCCGGAGCCCTCCACTGCGGCGCGCCTCATCGCCTGCGTTGCGTCGGCGCGTTAAACCCTATAATCAATCAATTATATATCCACGGCAGTGTACGATGGGGGCATACACAAAAACGCTTCTTTGTTAAGTAACTTAGTCGAAATACCGCGTGATGTGCCCCAGCTAGAAAAAGATTCCGTGCCGACAGTGTTTCCGATGCCCCCCAGAATGTGTCGAAACCTTTTCCCTTGAAGAGGATATCGAGGATAGAGCGCAGTGACACGATTCCATGGTTTGGCGGCTCGATCGTTCTTAATTCGCAAAAAACGTACTGGCATTAATTCATGCTTCGGTAACAAACTCTTCGTATTCGTAGGAACCAATTTATTTGGCTAATCTGTTTTGTAGAGGACGAAAATGCGCCCTTAAAATCGGCTGAAAGCGCCCATACCTACGAATGCAGCACAGCGAAGCGCCGTCCGCTGCACTGCTCCCCACGCCGACACTGGCCGGCCGCGCTCCGACTGCGTGCAGCGCCGCCGCTGCATGCATCACGGAGGAGCCCCCTTCGCGGCCGCCGGACGGCAGACTAGCAAGTATTTCTAGGGACCATAATAAAACGCTTTCCGTGGTCGGAATCGAACTTGGGTCCCTCGCGTTATGAAGCCGACGTTTAACCGAGCTCGCCATTCCGAAACGGTCGAAGCAGTTTGAATTGTGGATGGTAGAAAGCTTCGTGTTTTAACCAGGAGTGCTGACACGAAATTTTCGTTTTACTTTTTTTTCTCCGCTACGGGTGCCTATTAGTCCGCTAATCATAGCATGGCACATTAGAGGGTAGATCGCCGCGTGAACAATCATTTACGGCGTCGTTTATTCGTGCCAGTTTCGGTTTCGACAAAACGAACGCCGAGCGGCCGCCATGACAGGGCGTAGTACCTGACGTCACCATCGCGCTCGAGCGAGCGCCCGCGCGCTCCCCCAGACCGGCCGAGGTCTTCACCATCCACACGCGCACGGCAGCATGATGTCAGTTCCAAAACCATAAACCCCACCCAGCGTGTCGGCTTTTAACCTCCTTGGCTACGTCACGGGAGCCCCAACGTCGGCAGTCAGGGGCTAGTAGCAGATGATGTCATACTGGTCCGCTCCGGGCTTTCTCGGGCGGGCAGAGATTAAAATTGGTTTAAAATGTTATACTGAACGGCTACTGTTGAAACTTGCTGGGAGATATCTCCTGATAAAAAGGAAGCGTTTTACAAAGTTATCTCAGCTTTGAAATTTCGTGTCAGTATTTCTTTAAGGAAGATGAGGCTTTGATTTTTTGTTCTCCTTCGTTGGTACATCAAGTTGACCGCCCCCGAGTATGTGTGACAGCTCTATTGCTCCAGGTACACACTACGTTCCTCGAGGCGCCAGTCTGACCTTTTGGCCAGTGGAGCCATTAGCGCACCCAGGATTTTTGTCTGGGGGGGTTGAAATTCTGACAACAAATATAAAATATAAATATATATAAATGTAAAAATATAAAAGAACAAATATAAAGACAAGTGTAAGTAATACAAATAAATAATCATAAAGAATAAAAAATATATAAAACTGTAAAGAGTAGCCGAGTTTTTATTATTTTTTACACGAAAAAATCAAGCATTAAATCAGCCGTCATGACCTATACAATTCGCCTGCAGGAGAAATATAATAATGAATGCACCTTCACATAAAAAGAGAAGATACGCGACCAATACAATTATTACATTAAATGAGAAAAACAGTAAAGAGAACAATTCCCGGGCATGGCTGACTGTATTGCGGTCTCCTGGCTGATGGGCCGGACGACGGGCGGCAGCGTTTCTCGAATGATTTCCTGGTGCAGGGCCCCCTTGCAGCCGGCGGAGCGGTGTTATAGTTACTTCAAGTGGACACGTGGAAGAAAAGCAAATTCTGGCCCCACTGTCTGCAGCCAAACCGGGAGACGCTTATGAACACCAATCAGCCATATGTTCCCGCCAAAGAGAAAAGGACCAATGACACTCAGACACAAAGTTTGCACTGGAAAACGCTCACTTGCAGAATTATTGACGTAAAGAATGTAGTTCAGACAAAACACACCAAAGTAAACAGTGGAAAAGTCAGCAAGGTCGTTTGAACTAGACCGAGTGCCCGGAGCCCGAAACCGGCCAGCGCCGACGCCACGGGGAGTGTGGAACGCCGCTGCCGCGCTGTAACCCAAGCTGGGCCGATGGCTCCCCGTAACAGCCGCTTCTTCCGGTCGGTCGGCGCGCAAAGACACACTCCGCATGCATTTCTTAGAAAACCTGGACCTTGGCGGCTGAAGAAGTAGTTGAAAGAAAAAAAGAAGCAAATTGAACAGGGGCTTCGCGACAAGAGCAAGTGTACTAAACGGAACATAGCTGATGGTGAAGGTGGGGACCAACGACGGGCGGCAGCGTTTCTGAAGTGAGACCCCGGCGCCGGCAGCTGCTCCCCGTGAACTCGGCGGACAGGGCCTTGATTTGTTTCGACCGGGTCATTGAAAAGAAAAGCGCATTCTGGACACATTTTCCGCAGCCAATCAACCGCCAACAACAAAGGAACCCAACAAGTTTGAACCCGAAAACGCGCGCTCCAACGGAAGAATTATTGACGTAGACGAAATAGTTGGGACAAAACAGGGAAGCAAAGAGTGGAAAGAACAGGAACAGCCGTTGGAAGTAGAGAGAGGGCTCGGAGCTCGGAGCGAACTAGGGAGTGCGGAATCTTCTACAACGCGGATACCCGATAACCCAGCGACACTCGGCCAGGACGATCCCCTCACCCCGTAATAGCCGCGCTTCCGGTCGGTCAGCGCGCAAACACGGCTTACATGCGTTTCTTAGTAAAACGGGGACCTTGACGCCCCAAGCAGTTCTAAACATCAGGGAAAGACAGCAAACGCAACGAGGGCTTCGCAACAACTATTCGCTGCTATATCAGATACTAAAAAAAGGCTGTTCACCTGTCTACCAACTGCAAAATACGGTTTATACGGCGAAGCCAGTTTCGAGGAACAAAGACAGGGCCCAAACTTAAAATACGTCTGAATGTGAAAGTTTACTCAAATTCGATCTGTCTGCAAGTGAACGAAATTTTGCACTGAACAGTCACTTTAACACATATTTCTGAAAGCCTATTCAACACAACATCATTGTTATTCGTGATCAGTGGTTTTCGTAACTGCGCACGAAGCGTTGCTGCCTTCCTCGCTATAATGTTACAAACTCAGGCGATATATATAAAGGAAAACCGAACCTTTTTTTTTTATTCAACGGGAGAGGGAGGGCTCGCACAGTGCTTAGTGTTGAAAGAAAAATAGTTGTTTAAGCTTTCAAATGAAATACAATAACTTCTATCTGATCTTGTTAGATTTGATTTGAGGCCAGAAGGCAAGCTCGACAATACTGAGTCCCAACCTATGGGAAATTTCAGCGTCCTTTTTTTTCTAGAGGAAGAAGAATGATTCAAATCTCGTGATGGAAGTTGCGCACAGAAGTTCAGAAAGTGGTATAATCTGGCCTACAAAAACTGTGCTGCTATTTGTGGTTTAGCGTGTGCTATGAGGCGTGCCGTAGGGGGGAGGTGGGGCTACGGAATCATTTAAAACCCCCAGGAATTCTTAAGCTTTCACAAATTACATGCCCACGCACACTTTTTGTATCACTAAAATTTTTTCACGTTCTTTTTCTAAAATTATTTCAAGTTATACGCAAGTTGGTCCGCACAGTCTTAAAGCACAATCCTCAAATCTCGTGCTCTAGTTTCCTTTTATTTTTTAATGCCGGTCATACAATGTTCTTCTTCGAGATTTAACTGCGAATGTCCAATAATAAAAGCTTCCGAGAACTTCGCTCGGTGAACTTCGGTTTCGGTTCGGTGGAAGAGGCGTGCGGAGCTGGTTTGGGTCGACGGACCTCCGGGGGAGGGGAGGGGGGGGAGGTTACAACCCCCCCCCCCCTCCCCACCTTCGTTGGTGCGCCACTGAGTTGAGCCAAGGTCAAGCCAGCGCCTCTTACGGTTGCGGGGAGTGAAGGCGTCTAATGGCTCGTTCATCGCGAGGGTAGCGGTGCTGAAAGAGGGATGGAAGGAAAGAGTAAGGAAGCGTGCCATCAGGAAATGGTACGAGGAGGTGCTGGCTTCATCCAAACTCGCTGTGCGTTCGCACCCACATACAGCGCCGACTACACCGAGTAGCGTCTGCGTTTTTGCCTGGCGATGCAATTCTGTACGCGTTCACTTGGAGCTCTCAGTGCGAAACCGCAGCTGCACACTCGACAAACTTCGCCTCACCCCTTTTTTTTTTTCGCGGATTCGTGAAGAGCATTAGAATCGCTCGTGGGGACGTAACTAGAGAACAAAAAACGCTCTTGCAGCGCCCCGTTTTGTCTGTTTGCCCATTCCGTTATATATGCTATCAACACTGTATCTTGCCGTATTTCGGCTCTATAAATGGTAAACACACACCCCGTATTGCCTGTTTACCCATTCCTGTATATCTGCTGTCAACACAGTATCGTGCCGTATTTCGGCTCTATAAATGGTACAAACTGTTACACAAGACACCTGGGTTATGGTGGCTAGATACCTGGGTGGACGAATAAGGCTGGCTACAAGGAAAACCACGTTTGACAGTTTTCTGGGAGTAATCCGAGTTGTTTTTGCAGCGGTGGAATGCCGACGATCTATTGATCACTTGTAACTCATACCATTGAAGGACTCATGCTCATACTGACGCGAACAGGAGCGTGATTGGCTGATTATTTTGCTCGCAACGATAGAGGCCGCAGTTTGCGAAACAGTGGCGCGTTTCTGCCATCGTTCTTGCAATCTTTGATTCGGAAGCAAAAGTTCTCGAAATGCACGCAGATCGGCAACTGGACTCGCCACAGCTCAGCATAGCCGTATCCAGTCCGTGGCGAATATGCACTTGCCCACGCCAAGGGCCTTGCCCACGCCGTCGCAGCAGCGCCCCCTGGCGCCGGGACAAGCAGTCAGCCGGCAGGGAGGAAATTCACCGCCCCCTGATCCGCCTGTTCAGAACAATTTGAGTGACCCTCCTTGGTCGGATGCCGACAAGGTAAGACGTAGGCGCGTCTACAAGAGGCCGCTCTGATCTACTAAAATTTTATTTCATATCCCAAGCAACGACGGACGTCCGTGGGACGTCCGAAATACATCTGAACATCCAATGCCGAGATTGGACGGCCACTGTATACGTCCATGTTTGGATGTACATTTTCGGAGGTACAGCGGACATCCAGAAACGGATGTACAATTCCGAATGACATCCGCCCGTGGACGCACAAAATTACTACGGGCCATAAAATTATGGCTAAATTGAATATAAAAGAAAAATCGAAAAACGTACGTACTTTGCATTTCAATTAGGAAGATTTTGTACAACACCACCCTGATTTGTATATTCCAAGTTTCATCTGCATATTTATAACATTAAGCCTAATTATTTTACTTCATTGAAGCACGTCACCGACTGCAATGATGATCTCCGTGGGGATGGATATATAAGGATTTAGAACCACTAACGATGCACGCGAAGCAACTTCACTTTGTTTAGTATGCCTGTTTGCCCGGGAGTGCGTTGGTCTTGTGCAGTGTGGTTTTTGTTGTAGGAACATAACGTTCTCGTCATGTGATTCTAGTAATTTTTACTGAACATCCAAAATAGTCCAATGTCCGACGTCGGACATGGTACATCCATCGGCCCTGAAACGGACGTCGTGCGGACGTCCGTTATAGCCGGAATGGACGTACGTTGGACGGCCGACGGTCGTCCGGTAGTTGCTTGGGATACTTAATCCAAATCCAAATCCAACTTAATCCGAATTAATCCTTCCATCTGGATTAATCCTTTGGATTGATGTAAACAAACGTTTGATGTAAACAAACAAATTGATGTAAACAAACAAAAGGCTACGTCAGCCTTTTCCGCGGCCATGATTGCCTATCCGGGTTTGCAGGGCCGTCACGCGACGAGGGAATTCGGTCCGATAGCGATCTGCTCCGCCGTCGCAAAGCGACGAAAAGCGACGGCCGGCTCATCGCTTTGCGACGTCGAGCGACGTCGTGCGACGAGGCGGAATCGCCAGTGGGAATGTGCCTTAAGACGACACTTTCCGATTGACGGAAGCAACGGTGTATTACGTGACCATATTCGTCGAGCGAGCACTGTGTTTCGCGAAACGATTGTTTTCTCCCTGAACAAAAACAGCCAGGTTCAAATACGGTCAAAAACAAACCAGAGGCAGAAAACGGCTTGCCATCGTATGGTGGCGCCATCTACGTTCACTAACGGTCAACAAGGCTTTCCAATCAGCTGCAGAGCGGTCGGCTCCTGTGATGTCATTGCAGACCACAAAAACACACGATTTATTGGGAAAATCAAAATTTTAACGTAAATTGAATAATTTGAGTGAATAAAACATCGTTTGCATCTCGACAAGAGCTGGGGACACTATAAATCAGAAAACCTTTCGAATAAAACAGACTTGTATTTTGTCTTCATGGCTAATATAAAGCCGCCTTGCTACCGTGATTGGTATGCGTTGCGTACATATTCCCGCATCTTACTCAATAGCCGAACAAAAGAATCGCGTTTTTTTTTGTTCTTGCGTTATCCTGAAGTTTTGTTTCCATCAGGGGTAAAAACAAGCAACTGAATGGTACGTTTACGAACGGGACAGTTGCTCAACAGCAAGGAATGCGACAAGAGGATTGAAGCTTTCTACCTCTTTCGAGCAGTAATCTTCATGCATCCCTGTAAAATTTAAAAACCCACAACGTCCTAAGGGCTGTGATTTATTGTAAACAAATGTAGCGGCTGTATTCACAGTTTTCATGTACGTGAGGAGGCCACTTTGTTTTACAAAAAAAAAAAAATGGGTGAAAGCTGTCGGCCGCTCTACATTTTCAACGTGTATAAAACGTCATGATTATAGAAATTGCACAAATAACAAAGACTAATCAGCTTTTAAAAACACTGGTTAAGCAAATTAGGAAACCAGAGCCAGCTAATAAATACACATCTAGCCCACTTTACTGATATCCCGAATTGGGCTTGGGTCCGAGATGCGGTCGCCCGAATTTGACTGTAAAATACATTGGCGCTGTAGCCTATATTCCACATTGTGGTGAAGTGAATGTGAAGGCGGAGTACCAATTTGTGACCCAAGTGCACATAATGAGCTGGAAACGCTAACGTATCGAAGGCGAAGCTAAGAGTGAGACACTACATTGAAGAAAATTTGGGCAACAGCGGAGTTCGGAAGTGAAAAATATGCCTTTGCTTCAACGCAGGATGAAACAACCACAGGTCGCCGGCTCCTTTGGGAAGGAAACGTGCAGAGAACTGCAACCATCAGCGGCAGGCACTCAACCGCAGCCAGCCGTGCGGGCACTCCAACTCGCTCTGCGGTAATTAAGCGCATGCTATATATGACTGGCTACGAACGACTATACAAGCTACAAATATTTTGTTACGAAGTAGGCCGAATCATGAACTAGTTGTCTTGTAACACTTTATACAAACTGGGTTCGGGATATAAAACCGGGCAAGCATGTTTGTTGATTACACGTCCTGCCAATGCCATTTTTTTCTGCAAAGTCGAGCCTAAATCGCTAAACTGCTGACAGCATTTCGTAGCGTTCAGCATGATGTGCTTATGAGGAAACTTTCATTTTACAGAGTTAGATGTGTCGAATAGTTGCTGATTAAAAGTTACTTAACGTCCAGGTCCACTCAACAGAAGTAAATGTTATTAAATCGGGCACAAAGTGCATTTATTATGGGTTCCCCAAGGATCAGTTCTCCGTCTAGTTCGGTTTTTAATATTGATGATATTTCAAATCTGAAGGGCACAGCAAAACTTTTACTATACGCTAATGAAACTAACAAGTTCTTCTCTGTGTGCGTAGTCATGACCCCTATAAAATAAGCGAATGATTTCGTAATAAATTTACCTCTTTGGCTCAGATGAAATTGGCTAGAAATAAATGTGAACAAAACAACTGATCTTGTATTCAGGCCAAAAGGAATAAAAATTTGAGGTTAACTTTAATGGAATGATGATATTGCAGTCTGGAACAATAGTGTAAACATTCCACGAAAACCTATCATGGACGCCACACCTAGCTTCTTAGAAAAAAAAAACGTTTGTCAAGCCGTGGGCGCAGTAAACCAGCTACTTAAGATATTACCTGCCGGCAAGTGTAAAACGTGAAATTTATTTTCATTCGCGGGTAAATTATCGCTTTCTTTTATGGTCTACCACAAAGGAAACAAACCTAAATAACCTTACGCTACTTCAAAAACGAGCAATAAGAGCTCTTGCAAATCTAAAGTATTCTAAAAGCTGTACAGCATGCTATGAAAAATATGAACTATTACCAATACGGAACTTACCTACAAAAACGAACCCTGGAAGTACTGCACCAGTATACTTCTGATTATATATCCGTTGACTCGAATTACCATGTTCGTAGTAGCCGATGTAAACTGAGGACGTGCTTGACCGAAAAGTGCCGTTCTTAAAGAGGCTATCGTGACCGAGGGTAATATGGATATCCCTCGTCTCCTCAATAAATACCCCGCTATTCTAGGTCTCACTTGATGCCGTAGCTCTAACAAAGTAACTACAATAATGAAAAAAAAGTTGCTGATGAGAATAACAATTATCGGTGACAGCAATAATTAACACCGTTCTTTTTGGTCACTGTCCAGTGCATAAATGATGGGTGCTTTCTCAGATTTTTTTGTTTCTTGTTTTGCTGGTTTTGCAATCAGATGTGTGTTTACTATTTTCGAAAAGAAACGAAACATTGTTGGCGCTAAGCTGGACGAAGGACAAAGGATTACACAAACGATTGAAGCAGACTCATTTTTTAATCACGACAACATACACTATAAGGAAACATTCAGATGACGTTTGCTCTGGTTTATTATTTTGTTTTGATATGATTTACGCCAGTGTGCACTTTTTCGAATTAGTTTTGGCGAACGTATGCATATCGTTTTTTTTAATACGAAAGTGTTTTATTCCGGGACACAGGAAGATTTTTCTGACGTCATATCCGTCACGCAAATGACGCCAGTACAACGAAGCAAGCGGCCTGTAAAGGGTGCACCCCTGCACACAAGGTCTTCTTGTGGAGAAGCAACCTTTAGTACTAAGAGTACGTTATACTTAGGGTTGTTCGTTTTCGGGTTTTATATTTTAACACGAACGTGTTTTATGCCGGAATACACCAAAATTTCACTGACGTCTTTTCCTTCACGGAAATGACGCCAGTGCACCTTTGCAGAAGCGATCCGCTGGCAGGCCGTCGCTCGCCAAGCACACCCAAAAGACAGTCGCCGACCTTCAATTCATGCTCAGCTGCAGATTTCGCTGCACATTTCACTTTCGTGTTTTAACGATTGTTATGACAGAGAACTCAACCACAGTTTCTTCTTTTTCTTTTTTCTTCTCTCAATGGTTTCTGCGGAAAAATTTGTTGTTCCTTGTGATCCCGCTGCTTCCCTGCCCTGTCAGGCATATTTTATTTCGCGTTTAGACATGCCACCCAAGAAAGTTTGTATTGAATTGTCTTGAAGTAAACGGATACAACAATTTTGGAGGCTAAAGCGAACATCTCGATAACATTAGTGCACCAGTACGCAGGAGTGCTAACTATACAAAGCTCAAATGTACCCGTCTCCATCAAAGGTGAGCACAATGTGGATTTTCGAACACGCAATTATACTACTGCGAAAATATTTTTCGGCTCGACGAAACATATTTTTTTTCTCTTTAGCATGGTTGACGCCCTCGCACAGTGATGGAGTGTCAGGTTAAACCTGCGAAGCCTGCACACAAGCCAAAACACTAACATAACATCAGTGTTGTCGGCCGCATTGAAACCGCACCATTGCGCCGCAGTTGTACAGGTGCCGTCATAATCAATTAAAAGGAAAAAAAGGGAAAAAAGTAAAAAAAAAAGAAAACCCCGGCAATACTGCCAAAAGAACTGAGACACACAAACAGATTACAACTTACGCGTAACAAAACCAAATCCATAAGTCTGTACCCTTGAGAAAACAAATCGAAACATTTACTGAAACGTTTAATGCATACTGAGAATAGGCCACACGTTTAATGCACATTCTCATCTATGAAGCAGCCCACAGTCACCAGTCTGCGGCAAATGTTGAAGACAAGTCTTCGGCGTGTTGAGTGTACGGCATTCGAGTACGCAAGATGCCAACGCTTGCCCGAGATTTGAACATGTACGATTCCTCTACACCTGCCAAGATATGTCTAGCAGATGAACCTATGTTTTTCCCAAATCGCCTTTTAAATTATTTTCGCCATGTGGTATTTTTAGAACTCGCTTTTCACCGGGCATAACCTTAGATCACCTCGGGAATGCGGGTTGTTCTGAGAGTAACCTTGTAAACGCCGGGACATCAACTGCCCTGCTGGCGCAACAAGCTTGTTTTGAAGCCCCCTGCGGCCCATATACTCGCTTAGCATTGCCATTATTACTTCTCATGACGTCTGTCTTCAAGTTTTAGATTAACGGGACGCATGCACTTCACGTCCATCCCACAATGCATCTCCATCTTCAAGTCTTAGATAAGCGCCTTACACACCCCATGTTAACACTGTTGAGACCTTCACGTTCATATCACGAGTACTTTACGTAACATGGGCATGCAAAGGCCGCGGATAACTTCCTTTGATACTCGTTTGCCTTGGATGCCCTTGCAGCATTAAAGTACGCATACTAGCAATACTAGTCTGTGCCGTAGCCTCTGCCACTTGTTTCATGCTTCGCAAACCCATGACGCAGGAGGCGGCAGTCTCTCCGGCAAGGGGCAGGAAGCAGCGCCTTTCCACCTTGGGCATCGCGACTACTGCTCTACTGGGCATCGCACTGGCCTTATTCCTGATAGTGCACTTCGCGTTGCACAAAAGTAGCGGCGGAGACCGGTCGAAAAGGGGACAGCGCTGCCATTCGGAGGGCTGCAGCCTGCACGCCTCGCTGATCGAGGTGCTTGTAAACAAGGACATCGACCCGTGTGAGGACTTCAACGCCTACGCCTGCCACGGCTGGTCCACGTACGGGCTGAACCACAGGACGCAGGGTCTAGGCATCATGAACCTTGCTCTGGATACGTGGACCAACAACTTTCGGGAGAACATTGAGAAAGCGGTGGATCAAATCCCCAGCGCGAAGCATGTGTTGCACACGTATGATTCGTGCATGGCCGACAGCTCCAAAGACGAATCCAGAAAAGGAGTAGCCCAAATCAGGCAATTCATGATTGACCTGCGTCTTCCGTGGCCGGAAGAACCGTTGGAAGGATTGGATCCTCTGGAGGTACTCATAGACGTCGGAGTCAACTGGGGTTTGGGGATTTGGTTTGATATAAGCCTTTTTGGTGATCCCATCAGAGGCGAAAGAATGGTGTTTTATCCGGCCAGTCTGATCAGGGTTTGGTCATCGATCACAGAAGAATTGGATGATTTGCGGAAACACGAAAGTGTATGGACGAACCTCCACGACTACTTCGCGCCAGACCTACCCGAAACCCCCCATCACGTGGTTGAGCACACTAAGGAAGTGCATGACAACGTATACGCTCTGGTGCGTGAAGCCATGATTTCGAAGAGCCCGACTCCCATCCAAATACTGCTTCAATACATTGAAGTTCATACTCCTAAAGTGACTCCAGCTCGCTGGGCGAAAGCTATAAACGCTTCCGTGAAAGGGCGGCGGGAGATTCTCCTCTCCGATAATGTTACGTTTATGGACCTAGCTCTGTTGCGAGTGATGGGTGTAGTTTTCTCCCGCTACAGCAATGCCGAAATTCTGCGCCACCTGTCCTGGACATTTGCCCAAATATTCTCTCACGTAGCAGACAGACAGCTTCTGACGCTCAAGTTCGGCGACCGAAAGCTCGCCCGTGCAGAACGGCACAAATTCTGCGCGACCGAAGTCGAGGCCGCTTATCAGTGGCTCCCGTCGTCGATCGTCGCGGCCACTGAGTTCCCGCCAGACAGGCGAGCCACGATAGACGAAACCTTAAACAACGCCACGCAAGCGCTGATTTCGAAACTCGGCGGCCTTTCCGGGACAAACGCTTTCTTCCGGCACGCTGTGTCCGGCAAGCTGCAAAACATCTCGGTGACCCTTTGGCCTCCCGACGCCTTGCTGACACGGGAAGGCCTTGGTGAAGAGTACGACGCCATATTCTCCAACGTGACACTCTCCTTCACCAAGTTATGGATCAGCGCCATGCGCACCTGGCAGCACTACCGATACAAGTTTAGCTATTCCAGAAACGCCGAGCATCCCAGAAATTTTGATCCGCCGATCATGAGGTACAACTACGTGCTGAACACCGTGCAGATAGCCATGGCGGCGCTCACTCCGCCCTGGTACTACTACAACGGAACCAAGGCTATGACGCATGGCGGGCTGTTCTTCTTCTACGTACTGCAGCTGGTGAGAGCCTTCGACGCTATTGGACGGCGCTTCGATCCCGAGGGCACTGTCTCTACATCCTGGCTGCCGGCAGAATCAAACTTCGCGATCACCCTCAAGAGCGCGTGCCTCTTAGGCACGGGGTCCGAGGACAACTTTCCGGAGATACCGGCCATGGAAGTCGCTTACGCGGCTTTTGAGGCATCGCTCACCGAGCAGGATCGGTCGCTCTGGGTCGTCGACACGCTCAGTGAGGAGCAGCTGTTCTTCGTGACCGCGTGCCTGACGATGTGTGGACTTGACAACGTCGTCCGTGTTTCGGACAGACTCGACTGCAATAAGGCCGTCGCCAACTTCCCGCCGTTCTCGAAGGCCTTTCAATGCCCTGACAACTCCAAGATGAACCCTCGCAACAAGTGCCCCTTTTTTAACTGAGCTGAGCTTGTGATAGACGGGAACGTCTTTTTTTTCTTTTTCTATTCGTCGGCTTTTGTGTGCGCATCATAAACTAAGCCATATTTATTGGACCGTCACGGACTATGCTTCCCTCCGGCGTGATATTGCTTGCGTGTCCTGCAACTGCGATGGGTATTATCGTTGGTAAGAAACCACGCATTAAGAGTCGAGATGCCCAGGTATACAGTTGTATTTGTCAGCTGCATGTCGCTTTTTCTGGGTATTTTTAAATTTTTGTTTTTACTCACATTATTGCTCTGTCGTGAAGGTATTAGGCTGTGTAATTTTGATACTGTTGATAAGACCTGCATACTTCTTTGAGTTGCTGAACTCAAATCAGCGCCCACAGTGAGCTACAAAAAACAAATTGGAAAAGTAATATTTTCGATTCCGTTGCTTTTTGTTAATGCAGTACGCAAGCTTTGCTCGAAATCTTTCTCTTTATTGTGTTGTTGTGACTGAAACGTATTAGTACCACGCCCTGAGGTAATACGTATGGCCGACCGCGCCTGGCGTTCGCAGTCACCACTTGATCGGCTTGTTCCAACAGAACTGAACAGCAGCCAACAAAATAAAACCAGAGGGAAAGAAGATGTAAACAAAAAAGTGCATTGTTGTGGGTTCGATGTTGTTCACCCACCCCCAACTTCGTCAGCAGGCGGACGGAGCGAGCAAACGACAAAACGGGGGGGAAACTAGATAGGGGAGAAAATATGGGCGACGAAGGCGAACTTGCACGAAGTTGGCGTTGGCACTGTGCCAACACTTGTGAGGCACTTGCGTTTTGGTATGTCTGCTGACGTTTCTGCGTGAAACAAATGTGATGTTTTTTTTATATATAACTGTTACTCTCGCAAAAAAAAAAAAGCTTGTTTGCGGGAGGACAAACTGGCGGAACGGGTGTTGTAGGGACACAAAATTAGCTACGCATGACTTAAGGCACTCCCCGTTCATGCTCACTTGCGCTTTCCTCTCTAGTGCGGCCCACAGAAAAAAAAAAAAAAAAAACGCGAAGCAACCTGAAACGCGTGCCATGAAGCCGCAACGCGCCGAGTGCCACTTAGGTGCCATGGATTGTTCTCTTCGGACATTGCGAGCGATCTTAAGCAGGGAGCAAAAAACTGCAATCTGGATAAGAACATGTGCAGCTTTCCCGCTCATGGAAGTCCTCTCAACAGTGATTATTCTCTAGTTATTTAGCGAAATTGAAAGTACTTTTGCGCAACTAATATTGGGGGTGAAAACTTGCTTTGTGCACAGTTTCAAGTCTCGTACGTTGCGCGACTAGGTTCCACTCCGGAGCCATGGAAACAATCCCATAGAAATGCATGGGTAGTAAGATTTGACAGCGAATTACACAAAAAATATTCAGACTCCGGGAAAGTTCTGTTAGTGTTTTCATCTTCACGTCGACTTCTTGCTTTATGCCAAATATCACTCTCCTGAAGTTGTTTTGCTAGGTTCCTGAGAGGTCCGAATTTTGAGCAAGAAAGCTGGGTATGAGCACGATCGCTGCAAGTCAACAATCTCTACAATTTTTAAAGACAGAAGATCCTGAGCTCCAAAATCAATTCCGACCCGTCGACCAGGATGCGCCGCAACCCCCAATTGACAATTCATAGGACATTTATGCATTCTGTATGACCTATTTTCCCGCTTGCCTAACTTCTTTTTCGCCCGGGAGCGTCATTTTGGCGGGCGAGCGAAAAATTCGCTTCATGGCTGCAGCGCGCGCCCTGTTATCGCCGCAAGCAGTCCAAGCGACGTCCGCGACCGCGTCAGTACGCCCGCCGTATGCGGGCCGCGTTTTCAGGCGCATAAAACGCTTATTACGTTTATAACGAAATTCGGATATAACGAAAAAACTCAGCGTAACGGTCGAGTTCGTTATGAGTGGGCTCGTAGAAGGTGAGGGTAACAGTGACAGTTTAAAAGATTATGAGTACCCTGGATATATTCCACGAAATACAACCGGGCACAGCTGAGAAACACTTCACTGAGCAGCAGCGTAGATTAGAGGATCAGCATCAAGTAACCAAAAATAACTTTAGGCCTTTGGGGGGGGGGGGGGGGGATACAAACTTGCACCTTACACACCGACCATGGGTGCCAACATAGTGACCAACATAGACCTTCCTACCCTTATGACCTATTTGCTTCATTCTAGAACACCACGTCCACATTACGGAGTATCTGGAGGCTTTACTTTCTCACGTCACATCAACAAAACTTTCATAGGCAAGAAATGAGGCATGACATTGGTCAACTGTTCGGGCAAACTTCTCTGTTAGCGTCTACAGAAGCTAAATCTTCCTAGCATCTTGTTTGAGCTGCATAATGCATTAGTACTGATGACGAAAACTAAAAGCATTGCAACAGGCGACATCAAATCACTCGGTGACTAACAAAACCTGCACAGTTAGACACAACCAAACAAAAAAAAAATGAAGGAAGCTCCCACTAACGCGTAAGACCTGAAGGCAGCGAAGATGCACGCAACCTTCACGACCATCACGCAGGTTTAAGTCCACGTTTGCAGCCGATTTGCTTCTTTTTCGCCGCCGCAACAATCTTTACTCCATCATTGTTGCCATAAGTGCGAGCTTATTTAACTTTTTTGAAATTGATAATCATTGGACATCATCTCTTGGAGGGGCGTAGGCTAGGACGTGTCTTTCTCGTTCCAAGCAAATGTGGCCATGGTTACGGGGAACGCTGGAGTTTTGTTTTGGCCAATCTTGGCCAATCTCCCTAACTGTGTATGCTTGACTTGACAGACGTGCGCCGAGCGACGCTGGGCGGTCGCCGCAGGCACGCGCGCACGAGCGCTCTGCATTTTCTTGGTTTTTTTAACTGCGGACATGAAAAATAACGATTTCCTAAACTACTTCGCCGTTAACAAAGATTTACACCCCTAAATAAAGCAAAACACTATAAAACATTGGCGTTCAAATTCATTCCGATTAGCCCCCTTAAAGTATGCCAATCATCATCCCCTATTGCAGTAGCACATGCATTGGGGCGTGGTAGGGGTGGTGATTGTTCTGTTAGATCAGGCGGTGTTATCCTGGCAGCGTGTCTCCAAACGCTTCGCCTCACAGAGCACCCACGTGACTTGTGTGATGCCACGGCGCGCGCTATTCTTTTGATCGCCTGCTACAACCAACCCACCGTTCGGGCTCTGTGACCTGACATATTTGAATACCTTCGAGTATGTTATATTATGCCAATGACTCGACAAGAGTGATAGTCAACAATCGACTAACCCAACCAATTCACCTTCTTTCATCGGTTCGTCAAGGGTGCCCTTTATAACCACTCCTGTTTTGCGTATACCTGGAACCATTATGTATGCGCATAATACAGGAAATTATAGTTTTAGAGGGTTTACGCTATCGTCCATCGAAGTGAAAAACTTAGCATGTGCCGATGATGTCGCTTTATTTTGTACTGACAAGGCAAGCGCGGAGAATGCTGTTGCCATTACAGAAGAATTTTGTGAGGCTTCAGGTGCGGCCCTGAGTTTCGAGAAAAGCTGTGGATTTTGGTTGGGAGAATGGGTAACGACTCGTTTCCGGACCAGATTGTTTCGCCGGACTCAATTGGAATAGTGACCTAACGTATTTAGGAGTGCCCCTCTCGCAGTTTCGCAATACTGACTCGCATTCGTCGGAGCAGGCGGTGAAGGTACACAGCGCCAAGTGAATGACTGGCGGGGGTCGGCACCTGCCCATCTTTTCTCGTTCTCGGGCGTGTAACACGTTTCTTGTGACCCGACTTCTTTATGTCCTACAAGTGTTACATTGCTCTCGACTCAGGATACAAACTTTTCACCGGATATTTGCAACCTTCATTTGGTGTTCTCGTAGTGAGCCACTGCGTCACAATAACCTTTTTCTTCCGTTTGTGAGAGGGGGACTTGGGCTTGGTCATCTTTTTGTTTGGCAACTTCTTTCTCGTTTATTCTACTTTCGATGTGTTCAACATCCTTTTTTGAAAGGTGTACTTCGAATACGTCTTGCACATTTTCTCCCTCATATTGTGGTGTATTCGCTCTCTGTGGAAGCAGCCCGAAGCCCGCGGGGTTTCCTCAAAGAAGTGGTTGACACATTTCGCTTCTTACAGGCTCGGTTTAGCCTTGAGTACATATTTAATGCTTCTCGCGAGTCTATTTCCGATGCCCTGGTTTCTGGGCTTTTTCCCATACCGTTATGTTGTGTTCCGTACCTCCAGTGTCCGTACCAGGATGTCCTCAAAAGATTCTGTAAAATGTGTGTTCCGCCAGGTGTTAAAACAGTTTTCTTTAAATTACACACTGGCACGCTCCCTGTTAAAACTTGGATGAAAGACCGGGGTCTCTTTATAGCTTGGTCGACAGACTGTCGGCTCTGTTCTCTACCAGAAACAATTGATCACTGTTTTGTAGATTGCAGAGATGCTGTTTTTTTCTGGGACGTTTTACAGCGAACGCTCTGAAAAGAAATGGATATTAAGGCTTTCATCAATCCGATTTTTGCCATTCGACTATGCTGGTGAGCCACATTATGACATGTTTATGTTTATTCGTTTGTACAGTCTGTGGCGATGTCGCTTATGTGATAGGCATGCTGACCCACCAAGATCAACTAAGTTATATTTCCCAGAAACTGTGGCATTTGTACATAGTGTGTACAATTCGCTTGAACAACCACCTGACTCAGACTGGATCCCTCTTTTGAACGCTTGTGTGTAATATTTGCCTAAATTTTGATGTAAATGTGCTTCTCATAACTTCAGTGTATTTTTTGTTTGCTAGACAATGTAGTTCTCGTACTGTCACGTCTGAGCGTACCCTCCCATGTAGTAAAGAGAAAAAAAGGGGGCTTTGTAGCCTAGATGTAGAGTACTGAGTACTGGCGCTGACGGCTGGTGTTCGAGGCTTTGATCCCCAGCAGGTCTACGTCGCAGTTTTTTTATTGCCTAATCTTTTTTAGATGCGGAGCAGCTTATGGTTGAGCCTGTTCCCTCCGCCGTTGTGTGGGCGCCGTTGTGCGGCGTCCACAGCCCCACTGCGCATGCCTGGGCAGGCACCACTGATGATGATTGTGGCAGGATGCCCCTAGGGATTGGCCAACGAAAGAATCCATCACGAGATAGCTTCGCGTTCAACCACCGTCGTCATCTTCCTGTAGGGAAACCCTGAGTAGTATGCGAGGCGTTCCTCCTCTCCTCTCGACGCTCCTCTCTTCTCCGGCATTCCTCCTGTCCTCTCCGAAGCTCCTCTCCTCTTCGGGATTGCGCAACGAATGGCAACACCTGCGGCTCCGTGCGCGATAATGCGAAGCTGCTTAGGGTTAGAGACGCGACGGTAGCCGCTGCATACTCCGCTCCGCGGTATAAATGACGCGCGCGCGCGCTCCGCTCTCCTCATTCTCCTCCCGCAACGCCGCGATCGAACTGAAAACTAATGGGAACTTGAGTCGACCCCATGGCTGCTTCGCATACTACTGAAGGTTCCCTTACGGGAAGATAGTTAAATTTGTTTTCTAAATAATCTTTTTATAAACTCAAATCTACGCATTGTTTTTGTTAATAAGGGTAATTTCGTATGTTTTATGTGGCTTTAGCTTTGGGGTGCAGCCAATGACCACGTTGAATTACCGTTCTCTACCGCGCGAACAGACTCTTGGGAAGACGATGTGGTCCAGAGTGGTGTGTAGGGCTGCCAATTTTAGCATCGCCGTCCGCACAACAGCGTGATCCGGGCAACACATGACGTATTGGTGCACATACTCTAGCACTGCCCATGAAGACCGCAGAGGCGATCGCACGAGGCCCGCTTTGAACAGCCACACTGTGGTCATCGCTGAGCCCGTTCGGGTGCGGTACAGCAAAGTTGCCTCCGATCTAGTAAGTCCCTTTGTGATGCAAGGCTGATAATGGGGATCTCCCGAAGATATTGAAACAGTAACGTACTGCCCATCTCAAGTGGTTTCAGTGATCGGCGGAAACTAACAGTCGGTGCAAATGACAGCGCATTGCGTGCCATCTGACAAGCGGCCTCATTGCCCTTGACACCAACATGGCATTGAATCCATTGAAATCGCACATGGAAACCCTTGCTGCTGAGCTCTGGCACAAGCGGCAGGGAACGCTGACAGACCATTTTTGTGGGGATCCCACGCTGCAAAAGTCGTAGTGCTGCTTTCGAATCTGCCATAATTACAACTCCCTACGGTTTGTACACAAAAGCAGCCGCGGCGGCAATACACTCGGTTTCGGTGGAGGGCACTAAATGATCCAGTCGTGTAGCCCAAGGAACCTGCACATCTGGAATCACAAACTGCACTAGCCCCTCTGAGCTGATTGACTGAGCCATCTGTAAAAATATGAACGTGGTTCGGTATAAGTGCTCTCCAGGTGTTCAAGAAGCAAAAATTTTCTGCTTCCACCGGGGTGTTCCTTTTTCCTCATGTGAGGAACGTGCAGCTGACACTGGAGGATCTCATAGGGCCATGGCGGTGCTGAAGTCTAAGTTTTCCCTGGCGACTGATGGGAACTGTACAGGTCACGGGGCAGTTCCTACATATCACGTTATACCTCTGATAAAGCTTATTAAAGGAGTACTGACACAGAATTTTCATGCTGCGTTTTTTTCACCGCTATGGGTGCCTACCAGCCCACTAATCATACAATGGCCCATTAGACGGTTGATCGCAGCGTAAACAACTATTTACGGCGTCGTTTATCCGTGTCAGTTTCGGTTTCAGCAAAACGAACGCCGAGCGGCCGCCACGACAGGAGGGCCCCCTGACGTCACCATTTTTGTCGCCCCGCTGCCAATCTGGACGCGCGCGTCCAGACCGGCCGATGTCCTCCATCCCCACGGGCCCGGGCAGCATGACGTCAGTCCTAAATCCATAACGCGATACACACGGCGTAGCAGCACTCGCCAACCGCAGCCAGCGCATCGGCTACGACACGGGAGCCCCGACGTCGGTAGTTAGGGGCAAGCAGCAGATGATGTCATGCTAGCCCGCTCTGGGCTTTCTCGTGTGGGGAAAGATTAAAATGGATTTAAAATGTTACTGAACGGTTACTGTTCGGTTTCCTAATGAAAAGGGAGCATTTTACATACCGTAATTACCCGATTCTAACGCGCACCTTTGTTCCGGAAAAATAGGTCGAAAAATCGCATGCGCGTTAGAATCGGACACGAAACCGAAAGTGCTGAAACAACGGACATTTCGTCTCGCCCATTGGCGCCAAAGCTTTTAGCAACACTTTTTCGGACGCAGGAAGCATAGGCCCCCAGTCTTTTCTATCGGCGTTCACACAAATCGTCAAATCGTTCCACTTCCGCACTTGATAACAGCAATGGCTGCAGCGGCTCTCACGCGTTCAATAGTCGGCTGAAGCGTGCGCCTCTGGAGAAGTTCGCAGGATGGGCGTGCGAGGCATGGGCCACGACCCCATCGATCATGGTTGAACTTTGGTTATGAAGTGTGGCATCGCGAACGCACTTGACGGCACCAAGGACGAGATGTTGTGGTCAGCGGAGAGCCACGAGAAGGGAGATGGGTGAAATTACTTCGAGTAATAAATCGCCCGTTTATCTCGCATTCGTTTTTCTTGCTCACTAAGTTCCGTGCACGTTACAATCGGAAGTGCAAGTTTTTTCGGTTTTTTTGCCAGGAAAACAGGGTGCGCGTTAGAATCGGGGGCGTGTTAGAATCGGGTAATTACGGTAGTTATCTCAGCTTTGAAATTTCGTGTCACCACTCTTTTAAGACAACAGCGGTGTGACGGGCCCGTGGGTGGAAGACGCATCCTCTTACATTGTGTGAACTCAAGAGCTCCACCATCGTTATCCACTGGACTTCATCCGTGAAACAATCCTCTCCATGTTCACCTACCACCTTTCCTCATCATCTGAACGTCCTCCTTCATGTACACCCTGTGGCAAAATAAACGACATAAAAAACTTGCGTGACGCCTTTTGTTGTAGCTTTAAATAACTAGACTACCCAAGATAATCTGTACATGCCCACTACTGCATACCGGCACATTTTTGTTTCACGTATTTAGCGTTTTTCGCAATTGTTTTGTAGTATCCATTCCGCTTGCGGTTTGCGCCTCATATACATTTGTCGTCTTCCGGATGTCTTAAAGAGAATGTAGAGGTAAGGGGGTTCGGGATGGACTGTAGGATGCGGAGGGCTGACGGAGCAATGTGACTGGTGGCGTAATGGCGACAGGCAGCTTGCGAATCGGTGACTATGGTGCTAACGTCTTAGATGTAGTGGCAGCGAGGGCTACTGAGATTTCTTCTGCAGTTGTGGAGTCGTTGCCAATTACTGTTGCGGAAGCCAGTTCAATTTCTCGCTGGTCTACTGTTGTAATTGCGAAGGCTGTTTCAGCGGCATTTTTGGCGGCGTCAGCATAGCGGATGTCTCGGGGCTTGACTTGAAGCATCTTGCGAAGCATTCGAATGCGTGCTTGTCGGCGACCCTGGTTATGAACGGGGTGCATATTCTTGGGTATTGAGACGACGGAGATGCGATTGCGTAGTTCCAGGGGGATGCGTTGGCGGAGGTGGTGGGTGGCAGGAAGTTGGTAGCCGAGGCGACGGAGGAAGTGACAGCCAGTGTGTGAGAGCTTGAGCAGTTCGGTCTGGTTGTCGTGATGGGCCCCTCGAAGTTCGTACCAGGTGTTATGAATTCCCATCTGTAGTAAGTTGGCAGTGAAAGTTGTCGGAGGTAGCCTTAGTGCTAATTTATGGCATTGCCGGATGATTATGTCGATTTTTTGGATTTCACTATTTTTGAGAGCCAAATATGGAATTCCGTACGGTGATGCGGCTAATTAGTAGGGCTTGAATGAGGCGCAGGAGTCGTTTCCTTTCAGTCCTTGTTGACGATTAGCAATACATTTGATGAGTTGTGTGATTTGTAACAGCATTTCCTTGTAAGTTATTAATAGTAGAAATGCCTGCGCAACAAAACAAAACAAAAAAATCGTGTCGGACTCTGTCGAACGCTTCTGCAAGGTCTATTTATTCAGGGCGCACAGCGTTTACTTTGGGTTCATAGCACGGGCGTTGGCTTTGGACTTTGCCGCGGTGTCTAGCGCGTGCTAATGCGGTCCACTTTGGGACGGATATGTAAAAGCCTGCGGACGAAACGACCGGGCCTGCCAGTCATGGAGAACTTACAGCGGCAAGTTCGCAAATAAATGTGAGGTGATGACATGTGGAGCAGAAACTTGGCGCCTCACTGAATTGAAAGCAAACTTAGGTCGTCTCAGCGGGCCATGGAAAGAAAAATGGTAGCAGTAACGTTGAGGGAGAGAAAAGGAGCTTCTTGGACCAGAGAACAAACGAGTAGAAGATATCATAGTTGAAACAAAGAAAAAAGAAATGGACTTGGGCTGGCCACGTAATTAGGCCAAATGACAATCGGTGGACTACCAGAGTGACAGAGTGGAGACCGAGAAACGGTTGTATAAAAAGGGAAAGGCCAATTACTCGATTGAGGGACGAAATAATTAAGAAATTCTGAGGCAAAGAATGGACTCAAGCGGTGCGGGACAGGAGCGGTTGGAAGTCGACGCGAGAGGTCCTCTTTTTGTAGTGGACCTAGTGGGCTGCTGCTACCGATGATCATGCAACGGCCGGACCTCCGACTAAGGGAGAGGAGCCGCCAGCTTTGCTGTTTCTCCAGCCTTGCGCCACTTATACAAGGTGCCCCAATTTCTTTTTCCTGCGAGGTGCAGGCGCATGCGCAGAAACAGCGGGCGCGGTCATGGCGGTTTTAAGCGTTTTCAAGAGAAGAAACTGCCTGCTAAAGGTTTATTTGAATACCATCTACACGCTCTTGTTTAGGTCCATGGGATTTTGTATACTGGCTAATTTGCTTTTCATAAGCAGGTTAGCACGCCCAATTCGAAACAGGATATTGTAAAATCTGTTTCGTCATATGTATAGTTGATTGATTGATTGTAGGGTTTAACGCGCCGACGCAACGCAGGCGATGAAGCGCGCCGTAGTGGAGGGCTCCGGATAAATCTTGACGACCTGGGGATTTTAAAGGCGCCCGAAATCTCGTACACAAGGGCGTTTTTGTTTTCGCCTCCATCAGAAAAGCGGCCGCCGCGGCCGGGAATCGAACCCGCGACCTCGTGCTCAGCAGCGCAACGCGCTTAGCCACTGAGCCACCGCCGCGGGTACAATGTATAGTTAAGACAGTGCTTTCTTTTACTCACAAAAAAAAAGTGAGAACAAGTGACGTCAATAAACACAAATTTCTACCTGCGTGTGTTTTTTTAGGATGATTCGCTTCTTCATCGTAATCATCAGCATCATCATCGTTGTCGTCGTAACGGTGATTATGACGATGCATCGTGACGTCTGTCAATGTGCAGTCATGGACAAGTCAAATGCGAACACCAAAATATGAACCAGAACACGCCAAATTAAAAAAAAACACTGCCTCTTGACGTCCCAATAATGACGCTTTATTGGTAATCTGGCAAGACACATTTCCCAACTTCATGTTTGTAACTATACAAGCCACTCGTCATTTTGACTTGCATGGAACAAATCGCGCTATTTTTGTGTTCTGGTTCACATTTTCGGGTTGGCGTTTCTTTTGTCCATGACTGTGACATACGGCGCCTTGTGGGAAATCTTCTTTGCGGCAGTGCAATTTCCAAATGGTGCATCACCAGGTAAGTAAGCGCTGGGCACAGAGCTTATATTGCCTGAATCGTTTAATAAATTGCTGTTGGTGGCTAAATGTGCTTGGCAACATTTGTACGGTCATTTATATATTGGATTTGATTCGTAGGAAGCAGCGCTTGTCCCACCTATCTTTTCTGTCTGTACCGTCCAGCTTTGCTCGCACAACCAGAGCATACATTGTTTTCGCAGTTTGTGGCAGCATCTCGATGTCATAAAACATGCTGTACAATTTTCACCCCAGAGTTCGCGTTGCACCTGGAAGAGCATGCACCCAGTCAAAAAACACAACAAAAAAAAAATCTGTCGCACAACAGAAATTTTTGTTGTGCGACAGGAATATTTGTCGTAGGACAGTACTCCTCTGTTAAGACTACAGGATGGTCTGTTGTGGGACAGGAATCTCTGTTGTAGAACTACAGTATGTCTGTCGCACGACATACGTTTCTGTTGTACAAATGACAGAATGTCTTATTACCTTACAAGATCATTCTGTCGTATTTTCTGTTGTGTTTTTCGACTGGGCAGCTCTCATTTAAACATGGTGAGTGATGAGTCAGCGGGTTTTTTTTTCTTTTTATTGCAATAAATACGTCTCTTCTTGCCAGGCCATTGTAAAAAAGCAGCTATCTCTGTTAAGACTCGAATTATTTCAGGTATTACCCCATGCCCCTTTCACAATCTCGCTGCGTTGTCAGAAGCATTCAAACAGATTTCTTTTTTTTTTTTTTGGAACGATGTATTGTCTTTGTATTTAGCAAGCTTGCCTTAGTAATTTTAATCTCGCAGAACGATGCAATGGCCAAAAAGGGTTTTGTTTGGCCACCTTTTCTAGCTGTACAAAAAGCCGAGCTCCAAACGGGCCTTGCCATGCTCCTGCGATCGCCCCGTTTGGATAAATGTGGTTCCTCGAAGCACTTGAAGATCTGTATACACTAACAGTAGATCTGGCGCGCACCGCCGCAATCCGGGGACGGAGCGCTCGAGAAGCTGAAGAGTTTATGTCCTGTGTTTCACTTCACAAGCACGCACACACGGGGAGAAAAAAGGGGAAAACCGCCCCTACAGAGTTCCGTTCTCCAGCTACTCGGGGACGTCTAAGCTGAGCTGATTGAGGAGCCGCATTGCCCATGTCTGACTGTCGTTCTCCACCTTCCGGTATTCCTTGTCCTGGCAGAGTTCGGTCATGAGCTCGTGCAGCTGCTCCGGCCGGATGTCGTGACGCCCCAGGGATATCTGGAAAGGACAAGGCAGGATTTTTGAACAACTTGGCCTCAACAACCCACTAGTGAGAAAGGTTTATTTGCCATAAACCTCATTCGGGTAACAGGGCAAAAGGTGTTTGCCAACATTTCTGTGGAAATGTTGGCAAACACCCTCTTCGCTTTCCTCAGTAATCGGCGGGTAAATTCTAGTCAGTATCCCTAAGGACACTGACGATTTGTGCGCAAGAAACGATCCCTGAGCAGAAAATGGTAATGTTCTAGGGTTGAAGCCCCTTAGGGGCTGGGGCTATTGGCGTCTCCTGTCGTCGTCGTAATCGTCGTCTCATAGTCACTGTACTAAAACACCGGGAAACTCGTTTACGCCACGCGCTAGAACGTAACGCGCACTAAAAAACGCCGGGACACTCGTTTACGCCTCGCGCTAGAGAGCTTCGTGCTTCGAAGACAAGAGACTTTTACAGAAAAGCTGTATACCTCTACCCCCCAAACGGTTTCATCTCCGTTGGCAAGAACGCCAAGGCCCCAAGAATACACTGATACACTGCATGCTTGGCCCCTCCCCAGGCTTCACGTTAGAGTAGATGGCCCGGGATTTTTTCGGTTATCCGATTGTTTGAGGGAAGGAGTGTCTCTACTTTGTAAAAATGCATGCTCACAATTACCTGTAAGTGATATCTATCGTGTTTGTACACCTATACCTGTATTAGCTGTAATTGATATTTCCAGCTTGTGTCCATTAAGTTTTTTTTAAATAACATTAGCATTTGTGAGGCATCTTTTCTCGAGCCATTGCCATTCTTATGTTTCTGGCTCGGTTGTAAGTTTTCGTGATATCGTCTTCATGCAAAGATGTGTTGGCTCTTTAAGGCTGTTTTTGAATATCTTTCTTCAGTAAAGTTTGGGTTCGTCAGGTCCTTGAGGGGTGTGTTCGGAACGGACCCGTAGCAAGGCGTATATTTTTCGTTATGCTGGCGACTATGTTTGTCGACAGAAAGGATTCTTCTCAAACAGTTGCCGAAGTGCTGAAGGACATTATTTTGCTTTTTAGTTACGCTTTGTACTTCCGAAACTAAGCGTGATCTTGTCTCTGAAATTGTACTTCAAATCATGCATGCTGCGCATACGATTCCTGATCCATACTGAGCCAATCGTGGATGCCCATTCCTTCCACTTAAAAAGTGCTATAAAAGTGGTATAATCATGCGCCTTTTTAGTTATGCAGTAACGTGAGAAATCATAAACTACTCGTACTAGTGTAGATACACTCAAACCGCACAAATTGAAGTAAAAAACGCAAAATATCTGTAAAACTATTTTCACTTGGGCATCACGGCGTTGCGTATCTCAATACTAAACTTGGGGCTAAGAGTGAATGCGATTAATCTCATTTTTCTCCCTAGGTCCTGCCACTACGGCACATGTAGTACACTTGCCTAGAGTACTGTTGCGGAAAAGTTGGAACAAAGGCAAGCTATAGCACTCATGGTGTGTGCAAGTCGTCACGTTTATGTCGGCACAGCTAGGATTACTTAGTTACTCTACAACTCCGCCAGTGGAATAACTTCGTACAATATGAGTGTGCTTCTTAAAGGCGTCCGATAACATTCACGTGCTTCTTATTCATATCTTGTCATTTGTTACCTTGCATCCCGTTCAGATTCCCGAGAATTCGCATCCCCAAATATTATGAATGCGGAATGCTACAGCAGAAACCGCATTCGAGAAATAAAACGCATCTCAACGTCAAAGAGCAGATTGTCTGTGGGGTTTAATGCGCTAAAGCTACGCATATGGGCTATGAGGTGCGCCGTAGTGGAGGGCTCCGGATAAATTTTGACCATCTGGGGATCTTTAACGTGCGCCTAACTTCATACACAGGGGCGTTTTCGCTTTTCGCCGCCATCAAAAAAGCAGCCACCGCAGCCGGGATCAAGTCCGCCACCTTGGCTTAGCAGCACAACGCTTTAGCCACTGAGTCACCGCGGCGGGTAACGTCAAAGAGCATCCCAGAATTCTTTGCCGAGTAGCCCCGCAGCCGGGACAGTGTAACCCCTGCATTTGCTCAAAAATGCATAATTGATAGAAGTAACCCATACAATGGTTTTAATAGCGTAAATAGAAATAATTGGTCGAACAGAATTTCGAGAGACCAAGAATGCAAAAAATACGACAAATAAAAGTTTTTCAAGAAATTAGGCCACCTTCGCAATTGAAATGCGAAGGCTGACGAAACAGAGGAGCTGGTGTCCTTCACTAGCTTTGACCTGGCTTTTCTACAGCTTTAACCTTGCAACTTCTACAGCTTTAAGTCTGAGTTTCTATATTCTGCACCTTGGCTTTTCTATAGCTTTAACTTGGCTTTTCTACAGCTTTAACTTCTTTCTCTGGAGAGAGCACTTTCTTAGGTCTGTCCATCTTAGGGGGGACTCACCTGTTAACACTACTTCATGACCCGCGGGCTTAAAAACCATTGTGCACCAGTAGGAAAAGTTTGCCAGATCCATGAAAGGGCTCCAAACTGCCTAGTCTACTTATTTTGGAAGTATCTCACTTCTTTACTGAAATAAATAAACAAAACTCTCGCTTGCTAGACAGCTAGTGCATTCTAGTTACAGCTGGACATGCCAATATGTGTTTTTTTTGTTTAATTCTAATTACAGTAAGGAAATTATATATTTCTAAAAGAAGCAAACTAGGCCGTTGGAAACATTTTCATGTATCTGTAAAAAATTTTGCATCTGTACACGATGCTTTTTAAGCCTGTGGGCCATGAATTTTTAAGTCCCATAGGATTGGGATCAGGTTAGTCCCCATTAACGGTAGATCCGACGCTTATTCCGCCGAGCACACGCCGTCTCTCTCAAATAGGAGAACACCTGCACGTCAGAGCTTACATCATCACGAGGCGCAGTCAATCCCCGAAGCGCGCATCCCCACACCTGCTCGTCGGCCCTTTCCTCCTCGCCACTTCCCCTCACACTTGTTGGCCTAGCATCTTTCCCCTCTCCCCTTTACTGCGCCGATTTTCGAGCGACGGCCGGCACGGCTGGAACTCAAGCTTCAACAGCTCCGCTGTTAAAATGAACTGACGAAATAAAAAAATATGCATCTTGGACGTCTGAGAAAAACGAAGACTAAATTAAAAATGCCTAGAAAATAATGTTGGAAATACGAATGAAAAATAGCGAAAACGGGCCAACCCTGCACTACGCCTTGCATGTGCGGAAAAATGCGTAATTAGCGAAGTAAAGACACTTAATCGCTACACTGGTGTAAATTTACGTCATCGGAGAGAAGAAATAAAATAAAACTGGGAAACAATAAAATAACCCAGCGTATTTGGCTACTCATACTTAAATATGTGCGTAAAGAACTCGCCGTCTTGACAAGCGGCGAAAAGATGCTACGCATTAGTAGGCAATTGTCTGAATTTCTGCAGATTTTTTTTTTTTTTTTTTTTGAGCGAGAGTTGTTTTCACGTGTAGTGCAGAAAGCTGCGTCTAGCTTTCCAAAGCTCGAAGTACAACCTCAAACATCACTTGTTTGTCGTTCGTTGCGCTATCGCGGACTCCAAATCGCGTTGTTTTGTCGAATTTGAGTGGCCTTGGCCGTGGTGCCACTCCAACTTTACGTATTATCTAACTTAGTCGCTGATAATTATATCCCTGATAACACGGATAACAGCATAAATGCAAAAAAAAAAATGTTGTCGGCATTTTTCTATTTTGCTTTCCAAAATACATCGGCCTATTGATATCGTCTGCAGAAGGAAGGCCTCTCCGGGTATGGGAGGTTTACAGTAGAATAATACACCGCAGGATTGCCTGACCGTATTCTGATGAAAACCGCTTGCACTCACGAATTCACGAACAATTGTTCCGCAAAGTTTCCCTCTTACCCCATATATGGTTACTCAGGAGGCATACACGTACTTTTTTCGCAATTCGCTTTAAGTCTTTATTCGTTTTGCATTAAGCCCACTTCAGTTAACATTTAAATCCAGAATATTTATTTTGGCCGCGCACGATCAAGAACTTCAGTTTTCTGACTTTGTGATCACAATAGAAGCCCCTTAGGGGCTGGGGCTGTTGGCGTCTCCTGTCATCGTCGTAATCGTCCTCTCATGTAGTCACGATACTAAAACACTGCGAAACTCGTTTACGGTTCATGCTAGAACGTAACAGTACTAAAAAAACACCGGGACACTCGTTTACGCCTCGCCCTAGAGAGCTTCGTGCTTCAAAGACAAGAGACCTTTACAGCAAAGCTGTATACCTCTACCCCCCAACGTTTTCATCTTCGTTGGAAAAAACGCCAAGGCACCAAGAAATACACTGCATGCTTCACCCCTGCCCAGGTCTCACGTTAGTGGAGGTGGCCCAGGAATTTTTCGTGCCCGTGACCGGGCAATGCCTCATCGAGCGACATTATCTTCATGTAGGAACACGACGATTAATAAACAATTGTTGGACGGTCTTTATTTAGGTCAGCCTCGCACCAACGGAAATACTAAACAAAAGCAGGACTCTGAATTCACGGTTAAAAAAATCATTTTTTTGCTATGGATTTTATGTGCAAATAGCGTTTAATTGCGTTTGTCTACAGTGGACAAAGGTCAGTGCGTTTAGGACAGGTTGGCCCAGCCAAAAGAACAAAACAAAAAAACAATTGGAGCCAAATTAACCTGCCGAAAACGCAAATTGGTCCATTTGAACCATTTGCATTTCCAATCGGTACCATTTGAACCATCTCTGTTTACGGCAGGACCAAATGGCCCTCCAATTGTTTTTTTCGGCTTGGGGTTACAGTGCTGACTCATTGCGCTCGCATCCAGTTTACCACGAGTACATTGTACATGTTTTCATTTTGTGTGGCCAGGTTATGAACCAGAGATCCACCATCATGCACAAAGTCCATGCCACGTGCACTCGAGCTGATAGGCACCTCATAATCATCTAATCGCAGCTCGTAAGCTGGTTTACAGCATGAACAATCCGTTGCCCCAGCTTATCCAGTTTGATCACAGGTAACATGCACGGGTTTACTTTTTGTCTGGTAAGATTATGAATCAAAGTGGCGTGATCATGCACACAGTCGGTGCCACATGTACTCGCGCTGATAAGCAAATGATAACTCTCTGATCGCAGCTTCACAACACTATGAGTTGGAAACGAAATAATCGGGTACGCACGATGTAGCCCTTCAAAGCTACCGATTCCTGGCCAATACCTCTAGTGGCTGTGTTCAAAATTAACGGAACAACAACAACCTCGGCTCACATGCAGCCATACATACCCTGTGCACGGCAACAGCATCTAGTTGAGCGGCCGTCCGCCAGGTGACAGTACCGACGAAGGTCCCCGGTATCGGAGTCCCTGCGTCCGGCGCAGTACATGTACTTCTTGCCGTACGAGAGCACCACGGCCCAGTGGGGCCACCGGTGGGCCTTGCTTGAGCACGAGGAGCGTAGAAGGGACCACAGGCGCTCCACGATTCCCTCTTGGGAGTCGCCGAAGCACACGAGCACCTCGCAGCAGCTGCTCTTGGTGAGAGATGACGGGCATTCCGACGACGTCTCGCTGATCCTCGGCAATTTCCGTGGCCGATGTCGCTGTGGACACGTCGTGAGGCTTGACATTCGTGGGACACATGGTGCAGTCAGGGTGTTGTCTATTCTGCGCAAGACAAAATAATTGAACTAAGACGGGGCGCACGCCTATTTGGTAAATACTTCAACGATTAAAGCATGGCGTCCAGTCAACACTGAAATCTGATAAAATTAAGCGAGCCATAAAAATAAGCGACAGCGGTCGTAGAGAGGCACATTAAACACTACTAGTCGGAAACATGCAAACTCCTGACAAACCAGTCTTCTCCAGAGTGCTTCCCGTGCTCGTGGTGGTTGGGAGACCTTTAGTATAGTGTTCCAAGTTCTTTCTTGTGTGGTAGCGCGAGCGTCACGAGTCTTGGCAACAACCGGCAGCATCGTCGCGCTTACGTTCGCGCTCCTCGAACTTGGTATGGGTGAGCAGCTTCTCTGGGTGGCGCATTTTGGGGTGAGGAAGTTTCTAGAGAGTCATGTGTGACGTGTGGATTGACGAACTCAATCCACACTATCTGCTCTCCTCTCCACCCTCGACCCTCCCCATCCTTCCCTCCACCCATCTTCTCTCTCCACCCTACTGGGTTCGAAGGTGAAATCGTCCACCTCCCCTCCACTTCGCAAAAGCATGCTGTTAGAAACACCATGGAATGGTGGTAAACTCGCGAAGAACTCTTCGCGATAAAACGTTGCTTACAGAAACCTCCACCTTGCTATAATCAGTATGTGGGACAAACATGGTGAGGCCTAAAGATACGATCGGCAGACCACAAAAACACGTGCGGCCAGTTGGCGGCGCCCGGCAATCTTGCGAGGCATTGTTCTAGGCGCCGCTGCTTTTCGAGATTTGAACAGAGGCTATCGGCAGGTCGAAAGACAGAGACAAAGAGAGATTAGAGACGCCTTCGCTATGATAGACGCGGGGTCACACTCATGCGTCAGCGTCGGCTGTAACCCTCAGCACCGAGGAAGTGCCGTTATTCAAGTCCTTGCGATAACTCTTTATCTGCAGACTTGTTCTTTTCTAAGAGTGATTCAACATATAACATGTACTTTATTATGCATTAATGCCTTCCCCTGTATCTGCATTAAAACACGTGTTTTCCGCTTCGATTGGTGTGTTTTATCTCGTCCTCGTCGTTTCGGGTAATTTTCAGCGTGAGGAGGATAAACATCTTTAATTTGGAGCTTAATGGTGAAGTTCCTTCTAGATAACGTATGACCAATTAACACCGTAATCGCGGGTAGGTGAGAAAGCATGGCATATTCCACCAAGTGCGTTCAACCTTTGATGAAGACCGAATAATTGGAACCCAAAATGCATGCATTTTGTTTGGGCCGTTTTAATATTTGTAATAAAACTATAACTCAAAAACAAAGTAATTTTGTTATAATGAGGAATTGCTTTGTTTTATTTTGGTGAGATGGCACGTCCTTCGAGACTATTGTGCATAAACTCAGTGCAAAAGAAAAAAAAAAGCCTGAAACAGGAATTCGCGTAACCACTAAAAAACCGCAACAGCTACCGAAGCCGCCGCCTAGGTCTAACGACGCAGTTCCTTCTGACGATGACTTGCAGCTTTTTTGTGGCCCCTTATCACACAATGTCGCCTTCAACGATACCAAATTTGGTTTGAGAACTCATCTGCGCATAATGCATCCTAGAAAAAATTCATCAAGCCACTACGAAATTCATCACAACGGCTGATAAACTATGATTGGCTGCAGTTGTCTGCTCTCATTTATACCTATAACACGACTCCTAATTTACACATCACGGCATGCAAGTATACCAATACCGCTCTAATAAGAAACTACGCGCTGAGAGACCTTTCGTTTGATGCCTAATATGCAAGTATCCCACCGGCCTCGAGGCGCTGCTCTTCCCGAGGGGCCCTGACCTGGCGAGAGTGCGGTCCTTCTGGAGCCTTCTCCACTACCTCTAGGCCACGGGGCTGAACCAGCAAGTCTATAGCCACCCCAGTTAGGAGCCGACCTGAACTACTTTTATTTATTTTCTCTCCATTTTAACTACTTTTAGCTCTTTTCTTTCCTTTCTCTCACAATCACAGCCCTCCCACTTAACCCCTCGCCTCTCACCAAGTTGAATTCAAGTGTGCCCTTATATGGGTACAATAATATCTTTGGTTGAACTTCCCGTTTCTTTTCTGATGGAGGCGAAAAGCAAAGACGCTCGTGTGTACGAGATTTCGGCGCACGTTAAAGATCCCCAGGTTGTCAAAATTAATCCGGAGCCCTCCACTAAGGCGCGCCTCATCGCCTGCGTTGCGTCGGCGCGTTAAACCCTACAATGCATCAATTTTCTGTTTCCTAATTCTGAATAAAATCACTTACTACTACTACTACTACTATACTACTACTAGCGCACACACCCGACTAATCGCATGGCTGCGGTACAGAACACATATTGAAGAGTTGCGCTTATCAGCACTTATCGGGACCTTTCGATCGGCACCTTTATTTGCTCACGTGGCGGCATGTACGCGCTAATCAGTCGCGTGTGAAATCAACCTTCGGACAAAGGTCGTACAGGACTGCGTGCGCAGTAAAACAGTAATGAACGTTTCTGCATTGATTACTTGCGAATAGCATAGGTTTCAAGAGACACACGATGCTGAAATCACCTGTGTTCAAAGCGCAAGCACGAATTGTTTACTGGTTAAACACGCACACTTTAAAGTAACTTTGTAGCATGTGCACTGCAAAATAACACTGTTTTATAACTTACACCCTAACAAAAAAAATAAGAACGAAGGAAAACATTATTTAAGGTGTTTTCTCGTTTTTCCTTACACCCTCGAAAAACACAAGAAAACACCGTTAACTAACATCCTTACACCCTAGCAAAAGACAAATAAAAACACCCTTTAAGGTGTTTTCTCATTTACAAAACCCTTACACCCTAGCAAAACACAAGAAAACACCCGTAACTAACACCCTTACGCCCTTGCAAAAAAAAAGTAAATCACCCTTTAAGGTGTTTTCTCGTTTATAACACACTTACACCCTAGCAAAAACACAAGAAAACACCCTTTGAAATGGTTTTACCGCGTCAATTAGGCTACACCCTCTCCAAGGGTGTCTTTCTTTATTTTTATAGGGTGTAAGGGTGCTAGTTATAGACAAAAATGATGTAAATCATTTTACAGCGTGTAAACAATTTTCCCTAGTTAGCGCTAACGATACGGAAGAGAACTATGCCGCCTATGCCACCTGAGCGATCAGGCTGAACCTTTTTCAGTGTACGGGAGTAAAGATACTGCGTGAAAAGCCATCAGAGAACGCAGACAAACTTTGAAGGAACCACCATAGCCGCCCCGCAACGTTAGATGTTACGAGCTGGAATGCTACCAATTACGTTCGCTACAAAATATTGTCACGGGACAGGCGGGTAATGCCCCATGGCGACATGGCCCGCCATCTTAGACGACAAATAAAAGGCTGGCGTGCCGCCTGCGCGGACTCTGCCATGGCAATATTATATATCTATATATATATATATATATATATATATATAGATATATATATATATATATATATAATATATATATATATTATAATATATAGCGAATCACAATAGGAAATGAGGGGCTCGTTAAAATAAGACAGAAATAAGGTTACGGCAGTCAAGAAAACCTCGGAAGCAAAGGGGAGGATATTCTGTAGGTCGTGGGTTCGGATTCCACCTGGCGGGCATTTTTTCTCCACTTTCTTTCCAAATTCTTTATCTGTTTCTATATTCTCCCCTTTGCTTTCCGAGGTTTTCTTGACTGCCAACCCTTATTTCTCTCCTATATATATAATATATATATATATATATAAAATATTACTACATAACAGTTTTCACAGTGGCATTTTATGAAGCTGTTTTGGTTACGTCCCGAGAAGAACAGTGGCGCCACAGGGCCGCGATGCACGCTGGGAGAATGAATATTCCAGCTGAATCACGGCCGATTCCACGTCACCCGGCCGTGTACCAATGGATACATCGTTGCTGACAGTTATATGGAGCCAAACAGCTTTTGGAATGGAGCTTAAAGATATGGTGTCTCGTATATACTATATATTTTAACCGAGAAGAAAAAGACCTTTCAGTGCAGTAGGCATGCAAAAAGTTGGAAGGCTGCATACTCGAAGACGGATTGCTTAAATAATTCGCATTTGCGCTTGTTATATATATCCAAAAGGCGCCTAATCATGGTGGCATATATGTTGCCGCTCCATTAGAGCGGAACAAGCATGCTATAGATGTCATCGTAGGGATACTTTACGGGTACACCTTTCTTAAAGATGTTTTTGCGAACTTTCGGTTGATTAAGCAATGGCTGTCAAGACCGATAGATTGTCCGCATGAAAGGCCGCACCCTCAACGCATTCTATAGAGTTGTCTGATGCCCCTCTGAATGCGCAAGCTTGCCCAGCTTCGCAAGTTTATTTGAAGCGGAGAAAATCATCTTAGCACTAGCCATCCATACCCTGTGCTTATCAGGCACTGGCGGATTTAGAGGGGGGGTCCGGATGTCCTGACCCCTCCCTCAATTTTTTAATTTGTACCCCCAAGATGACCCCCCAGGTCGTAGAAAAAGTCTAGTTGATATGTTTTTCCATTTGTTGCGTTTTTGCTTGTCTGAAATATCGGTGAATAAAAAAATCGCGCCAATCCACCCAGTGAATGTGGTTGGAAAGCAAAGCTGTAAACGACACCCATGACGATTTGCCATGCGACGTCACTTAAATTCACTCACATTGCTCTACAACTAGTAAAACCAGAGAAAAGTGAATTGCACTTAACAACACCATTTATTACTTCAAAGAGATATTCTTAGTAAGGTTAAATTAATGCATGATGCATGAACGGTGTTTGGTTGAGTTGTATTGGTGTAGCACAAGCGTGGAAACTTTTTTTTATAAAATTAAAGCTCCAACCCGCTGTTAGACGATCTGACTTCTCCGTCTGTGCGCCGCGGACGGAGGCGGCGAGATTGGCGGCAGAGAAGGAGCAGGAGGTGGAAGAAATACTTCTGTTCAGGTTTCTGAACGGCCCAGAGTGCAACCCTGGGGAGTGATTCCTCCTTCTGTGGGGCTCATATTCATTCCGCGCGGACTGTGTTCTGTCCACCCGCTGGACCTGGGTAGGTAGAGAGGGCCTGGACAGCATCTCCCATTGCTCTTGTTGGGTAGTTGACGGAAAGAGAGGAGGGTGCTCAGGGCTAAAGTCGCACACCCCGATTACGGGGCGGAGTGTTCCTACTTCTGAGCAAAATTTACATTCAGCGTCGTAGCGATTCGGATACATTAAGTGAAGACGCGTAGGCTGTGGGAGGAGCCCGGATTGTATGAGCCGTAGGGTAGTTTGTTGTTCCCCGGAAAGGTCAGGGTAAGGCGAAGCTACAGTCTGTCTCAGAAGGCGACAATGCTGTGTTGTCTCCCTGAGCGTGACAAGCAGATGACTGCCCTCGTGCAGCTCCATAGCAAGGTAGGTAAAAGCGCAGGCTTGTCGGGTGGGCATATTTGTTGCCCTCCATTAAAGCGTGAGGGGGTGTCCAGATGATCTCTATGTAACCGTTTGGGGAGTGGTTTTTTAGCACGTGCAGTGCAGGTCAGGACACCCAACTCGACTGGTTATTCAAGTAGGCTTGCTTGGAATCGGTGACTACCCTCCGAACTACTCTCCGGTTGAGTGAGAGCCGAGGTGATGGCTGCCTGTTCTGCTGCCGTCATTTCTTGGGTCCTAAGCGAGGTACACGCAAGGAGGTTGGTTCTGGAGGTAGCCACGATGACGGCGTATTGCTGCCCTCGATGTTTGGAGGCGTCTGTGTACATAACTGCATGAGCCCCACCGAGGGTGGTGTTTAGCGCTTGAGCCCGTGCTTTTCGGTGACCCTCGTCATGTGAGGGGTTTATATTTCTAAGCATAAAGAGCATCTTTATTTTGGTCGCCAAGAGTCTGGTAGTACGTCAAGCGGAGTGACATTCTGGGCTGCAAAGCCAATCTGCTGAAGCATGCAGTTACCCACCGCAGTTCTGAGTCGGATCTTCTGGTTAGAAACATGTCCTTCTATCAGCTCTTCCACCGTGTTGTGGATCCCCGTGCTAAGCAGCCTCTATGTGGACGCACTCATGAGAAGACCAATGGTCTGCTCGACCGCCTTTCTAATCATTATTTTGTCTTCCTTGTCGAGAAGAAGACAGGGAATTGACGTAAGTGACTCTCGAGAGGACAAAAGCTCGAATTAATCGAAAGGTACCGGATTCTTTTACGCCTCTCTTCTTGGTGGCAACTAGCCTGATCATGTGTATAATTTGATTGATGCTGTTTTAGAGATGCTGGAAGGAGACGTCACTCTTGGTGTTAGCCTTGAGATGTAGGCCCAGGGTCTTGACGCTGGGGCTTGGAGTGATAGCCTGGTCATTAAGGAGTATTTGAATGTATTCCTTTATTTGGCGTGAGGGTGGACGACAAGGAGCTGCGATTTTTTACGTGAACACTGGAGGCCACTGGCTTTAGCTCATTGGCATACTAGAAGTGAGAACCCATGCATTGGTGCGAGCTTCCTTTAATTTTTGTAACTCTTAGCACATGAGCAACCTGCGCACAGGGCCGCTAGACGGGCATGAGTGGTCGCGTGACGCTTTCACGTGGCATTCAGCGAGAACGCAGGGGGTGAACCCGTAGATGTGGTTGGTGAGTACACCACCTGTATTCCCCGTCTTCGCGTGGTCTCGTAGCTAAATCGGTAAGACAACGGGCTCTCGCCTTGTTAGTCTATTAGTTCCAGGTTCGATTCCCGGCGGTGCCAGTAAATTCTTTTATTGTTCGCTGGAGTTTTCTGGTGACACCAACCAACGCCGCCTGTATAAACAGTGCCTAACGCGTGAGCGAAAAATGGCCAAACAGCCACTCTCCTGTTGCTCTCTCCTACCCTTCCCCGCTCCGTAGCCTTCCAGCGTGCTTTCGTGTCCGCCAGCCAGCGCCGCTTCTCGGAAACTATGCAAAATAGTGGAAAGTTTGTCTAGCGTTCCCGAGGCGGCGCTCCTACGCCTTCTTGTTTTTCACCATGCCGGTCTGTCTTGGTCTGTCACTGATAAAACTTCCTTTGTCACGAAGCAAAATCCCTTGCGCTGCAGCAGGCTGATGCCGGCTTTGCGCGCTTATCTACTCGGATCACAGGCCCTGAAATTTTCTGAGTGGGGCATCCCACCTCTATCCCCTCCGCATTTAGGTATTGTTTTGACCCCGCTGTTCGCACTCCGCATCGGTACGCACTTCTAAAATTGAGGACTGTACTGTAGAAGCGCCCGGACAGCGTGGCGGGATCCCAGCTGCTTATCCTTTTGTTTCCTATAATTTTATGAAGTTTACAAGCACGTGATATTATTGGAAAGTAATCGTAGAAGTGAGCGCCTGAACAAAAAACGCGCACGCAAGTTTTTCTTCTCTAAATACTCCAGAAGAAAAATATCAGTAAAATAATGGCTGCCCCAGCAGAAAATATCATTTTTCTGTGAGCTATATGTCTACCCGACAATCGGTATGTTCTTACACTATTTCAGTTCGCCTCCGTCTTTATCTTTCGAAAAATGCAGCAAGTATGAAGCGAGCGACACGTTGAACGAGATCCCCAGTGCGCCACAGAACTAGCGCCCCGTCGCGGCTAAGATGTAAGCGAAACGGCCCTTGAAGCCCAACAGGCAAGCTGACAGACACACGTCGTAGAAGTGGGTGCAGCGTTCGCGACTCGCGAGCAGTGACGTAAGGCGAGATGTCCGCCGGAACGCGCCACATAGTGGATCAGTGCCTGAACTAAGCGTCCCTACCCTTCCCATTAAAAAGCGCGCGACGCGTCAGGCAATGTTAATACAGGCGGCGTTGCACCAACGGTCGCGAAAGAACCCTTGGGGGGGGTAGAGGTAAAAAGCTTTGCTTTAATAAAAAGCTTTGCTTTAAAAAGGGTCCTCCTCCTCCTCCTCATCATCATCATCATTACTGACAGAAGCTGACCCCCCTCTCAGAAAAAACCTGGATCCGCCCCTGTTATCAGGTATATACTTCGGTCAGCCAGGGATTGGCGTCGGTGGTCGGTTGATGAGTCCGCGTCGCCCTCGAGATTTGTTCTACTGCCAGGCAACAGCCCGGGACATCCTGGGTGCTTCAGTCGAACCTGCACTTCCTCGGTCAAAACTCACCCCCACTAAATGGTGACGGGCTTACATTACAACGGGATGAATTTTGGCGGAGAGATGGTGTATTGGCTTGTGGGTGATAGCACGGAGAAGTATGGCTTTCTGAAAACTGCCACATTAGATTAAATAAACCAATAATACGCTAATTGAACGTTCGTGTGTAACCTCCAGGGCTGCAGCGTCGTCATGTCTTCTTCCTTTTCGCGTATACTACGCTGCCATAGACGTTAAATCGATACCACCTTGCCCAAGTGTCGATACCTCTGCTGCAAGATGTTATTGGCAAATAGCGAACTGTTGAACGGCTTCTACCTGTCCCCAGACTCTCTGAACAGCAGTGAAGAAAGTTTTCAGTAGTCCACATATATTGAATGTTTGAAGACCTTTTGTTCCGTATAACTTTGAGGACATCATCTTGTCTGAGTAACCTGAAAACATATCCCCATGGATGAGGGCTATGCATGAGCTAATACACACACCGATTTTAGGAAAGAGAGAGAGAACGGTTCAACACTTTAACCGCTTTATTATTAAAAGTAGATTAAAGATAAAATTTTAAAACTGTTAAGAAGTGACCACACCAGCATAATTCGTTGCTGGATGTGATACCGAGTATTTCTCAATACAAAGTAGCGGGAAAACGCATAAAGTATCCGATCTGAATTAATTTTCAAGAATTGCAACTTTCGTTAGAAGTCCTTAGAAAAAAACGAATTATTAGAGCGTAACATACCAAGTTGAGTCTTCAAGTGCAGAGCAGTTTTCTTTTGACGATTCATTTTCTGAAACTTTATACAGTGGAACCTGTTGATACGTCACTGCGTTTTTCCTGCAGTTGCGTAGCGAGAGCGGTGACCCGTTGGGCACGTTTAGTTCGGTAGAAGTTAGAAGATTAAGTTTTACCGGATAATTCAGTTTTATTTTTCAGTATCGTGTAAACGTATCAGTGAGATTCTACTACATGCATATAGTTGTAAACTGATTCATTTCTTAGAATAACAATTTTAATGCACAAACTTCCAGTTCCAGAACTGAAATATTTGTAGATTCTGGCACTGAAAAAAATTTTGAAGGAGATCACGCTGTCCTCTCTCCGTTCTGCGTGGTTTACTATGTTGCGCCCATATTTCAAAGGTTTCTCGCTTCTGTTTTCTCGTTAAAGTGGGGCAAATAATTGTGGCAGCCACATACAAAAATTAGTTGTCTGAAAAGCGTTAGAATTAAATACCCGGAGAATATTCCTACGAAACCTCACATCACTGTCGGCAGGCAGAACAGACAACAAATTTCCCATAAGCCGCACGCAATTTAGAAACAGTTTCATGAGCGAAACTCTGATAGCGAAACTCTGATGAATCCTCAATCCTCAACAAAATACGGCATAAATTGCATTAAAGCGCATTAAAATATTCGGAGAGCAAACCTACGAAACCTAACCTTACTGTCAGCTAAAAAAACAAACAATGAATTTAGCCGCGTCAAATTTTGGATCAGTTTTAAGAGCCAACCTCAAATAGTTGGAAGTGAATTTCCCACCTACCGCGCTTCCGACGGTTTTCCTCTTGCAAGGGCGAACGAAGTATGGGTCACCGCACAAAAAGCATGCCTAAGCACCAACTTGCGTCAAAGCTATGTAAGCATTTCTGGGGTCCTCCACTCTCCCCCGCCTGTCTGCGTCATAGCTTTTTCAACCGCTCTACTAGAATTTTATCTCTTACCATTGCTCTGAGCACACAGCGCCAGTAGGAGGACAATGGACATCAGGCAAACAATCCCGGGCCATGTGCTGCTCGACAACACGTGAGGGCGTGTTCCTCAGGCGTGCCGACTGTCATGAAGCGTCCGCTTTTTCTTTTTTTTGGCCTCTATGGCGCCGAAAACCTGATCTACTTTGACGACACTGAAACGCCGGGAAAGTGGGCCGGGAGGAAGCCTTGTGATAAGTGATAGATAGCGAATGTGGGCACACGCAATTCAAGGACGTATTCCACGAAATTAGAGAACGCTGCCTTCATTCCTGTTCTCTTCCTCCAGTTTCTCTTTTGTTTTCCTACGGAAGCTTCTAGGTAATAATAAAGTGTGAGTTCAGAAGCGCTCAGCTCCCCCTGTGATATCCACCCACATAGAAATGCAGTTTAAGAGACTTCCTACAAAAAAATATTGGAAGATCAACCGATGAATCTTCAAGAATTTGTCGAGCACCCATTACCCCTCCTACGCGAACGTAAGGCAGAGTCCATGCGCACCCCTTGCTGCGTCTTGAGAAGCTCGTAACACGGCGTTTCTCGTACACCGCTCGCACACCCTGTCAACCATGCTTTGCGTTTTAACCCTCTCAGAAAAAAAATGCTTCCTTGTCTGGCGCTCTTCCGTAGTTCATGCATGTTTAAACCAGGAAATAAAACCTAATAACGCATACAGTTGGGCGAGTTGGCGGATCACATTAAGTAGAGAATTATCACAGAGCGAAAACCCCAACAACCGTGGTTACTCAATTACGTAGGTGCGAATTGTTTTCTAAAGTATGTACAGGTGCCATCAAAAATAATTGGAACACGATCTCGTAAATTTAGGACATCTTCCGGAAACTGCCCGAATGCGTTAGTGTGCGTTTGAAGGAGTAGCGAAAACCCCAACAACCGTGGTTACTCAATTACGTAGGGGCGAATTGTTTTCTAAAGTATGTACAGGTGCCGTCAAAAGTAATTGTAACACGATTTCGTAAATTTACAGGGACGTCTTCTTCCGCAAACTGCCCGGCTGCGCTGGTGTGCGTTTGAAGGAGTCCTCCCTAACAGAAAAAAAAACCCTCCTGTAAACCGGTGATGGCCGTCATATAAAGCCAGCAGGACAAATATTTCGCGATATTCACAAGTCCTTGCTCCAATTACTTATGGCGGCACCTGAACAATAACCACAGCTGGCAAACAGAAAATATGTGCGATCAGAAACAAACAGCGAGGTCAGGCAAGAATGAAAGCCGTGCGAGTTACGATGGTCTGACGATATAAAATTTAAAATGCGAAGTTTCTTGGCAAAGTTATAATTTGTAAACTCTGTGTCTTCCTCTGCAGGCCGCAGTGCCCAAGGCATGAAGCATGACTTATGAGGAGAAGGCAGTAAGCATTAATTGTGAACGGAACAACACGGTACAAGCAAACGTGGAGGCGTCCCACTTGCCTGTGTATCCAGCAACAGCTCGAAAACGTGCAGGGGACAGCCGACCTTCCTTTTCAAGACATGAGCAACGACAACTTCTCCGCGAGTTCGCGGTATACCCGCTTATCGTGGAAAAAAAGTGAAAATACCTGAAATCGGCGTTCCACTCGCCATCAACGTCAACAAATACTCGTCGACAGGGAGCAAACACCTTTATCTCAACTTCGCTGTTCCCTTTTCCTTTTGTCGCCGGGAGGGACATTCTCGATAGGGTGACTAACACACAGGCGCCACGTAGATTCGTTCCTTTCAAAGTGGCCTGCCTTTCTGCGTTTAAAAATACATTAATTTCAACGGAGACAAGGCTGAAACCAAACTCGCACCAGTTTTCGGAGGTTGTTCGCAGGACAGGCTAGCAGAAAGTCAATCAAGTGGCTAAAACCACTGCCACCGCAACTGTTAGGACACGAAGATTGCGCCCCAGAAAAATATATATCCCCTTCATAAAGAAGACATTGTCTCAAGAGGGGATGCCATAATCGCGACAGGCTTCGGACATAGAGGATCGCATAGTATGAAATAAAATGTAATGCTCCTGCATTTCCGCACGTGAGCAGTCCTAAATGTCTCTCTGAGTTTCATTTTCTTCTCGTTTTGAATCGACGACTTAGGGATGAATTTTGGCCTAGGAGAGCCATATTAATCACGTAGTCGCACGCCAGAAGCTGTGGCTTTAGGAGATATTTTTTTAAATGCAGAGCATTTCAGTAACTCACGATGTCACCCGCGTTGACGTCCGTAGTCCGCACGCTCACTGCGCATGCGCGTCGAGTCGAGGCGATAGCGAACATACTCTCGCGAGGGGCATTGGATTGGATTCGAACACTCTCTCGTAGGGGCATTGGATTGGATTGGCTTGGATTGGATTAAAGTGGATTGTGTTGGATTGTGTTGCGTCATAGCCGCGGCACGTTGCGTCATAGCCGCGGCAGACTCGCTGGGGCCGGCGCATGTGCAGTATCCGCGGTTTCCTCTCCTTCGGGCGCGCTGCGCATGCATATAACCGGTGTGCCGTTCTCCGGCGAAGCAACATCCGCGCTTGGCTCAAACACCTAGAGTCCACGCCGCTTTACAAGTACGCCAACGTACTCGACTGGGACCGGCTTACGCAGTCCCCTCAACGTATATAAGCGGCGGAGCGCGCGTTCGGAATGCAGTCAAGGGCGTATTTGCTTGGCTTTCGGTTGACGTGACGCTTTGCTTGACTCGAGTAGATGCGACGCATTTACTCGAGTTCCCCCCGTGGGAAGATGCGGGCGGCTTTTTGATTTGCGCCGCGCGATGCCATCGTTCCCCTCCACCCATAGGGTTCTTCATGGTAAACTTTCGGATTAATTGTTGCGTATACTGATTCCTAACTACCCGATTCTTTGCTGCGGCGCTTGGAAGATAAAAAGAAAACGTAAGTGAAAAGAAACAGAACACTAAGTTCCCCACGCGTCAGGAGTATGCGAAACGACTGCGCGATGAATAGCGCTTGTGACAGCGAGTGGTTGCCAAATGAGTAGCCGTCTCTTCGGTAAGCGGGCTCCCACATTTCGGAGCTGATCCGTAAATTGTGTCACTCCAACTCGCTCGAAGTGTGTAACTGTCTTGAAGATAGGCACAAGCATTCCAAAAGTCTCCCATTCTTCTAACCAAGCAGGATTGCACATTTTGCACGTCTTATTTTTGCGCTCCCTTGTTTGTGATTACTATAGTCGTAACCGGAAGCCACCGTCTTCAAACAGTTATGAAGACACGCAAAAAAGCCTCGTATACTCGGCGTTACAAAAAAAAAATGCGTGACGAGAATATATGGACCACCATGTTATATCACTATTTTCCAGGAATGAAGCTTCAAGCACAAAGCTCCAGAGGCAGCAGCACCGTACATTGCAGCACTGACTCTTCACCAGCGCCTGGTACGTGACAGCAAAGGTGCAACGTCCGGTGTGCAGTTGTCCCAATCATTCCTCCTCGGACATCTGTGTCTGGTTCCTGTCTTCGGTGAACATTGCCATCGCAACCGACATTTTGCTGTGCCTTCCGGAGCCGACTCCTTTCGGCTTGTCCGCTCATCTCTGAGCTGTAAACGCTCTCCTGTGGAATCTTCAGCGCTGGACGCGTTTTGAGATCCGAAAAAACGTTTCTTGTTTCGTAGGTGTTAGGACTAAGCCTCGTTGTGGTCTCATGGAGCGCTTCCGTGACGAAAGGCGCGTCATCGTAGGCCCGCTCCTCCTCGAGCCCCGCTTGAAGAGAAGTGGAGGTATGGTCACCGTCTACTAACACCGTCTGCGTTGTGAGAATGGTTCGTACAGTTGTTAGTGCCGGTCTGGAACGTCGGTCGTTCTGACTCCACGGCACGTAATGGGCGGCGGGACTCGGAAAATATGGAAACCCCCAGCAAGACCAAAATGCCCAAGGCCGCCCCGAGCAGCAGCAAACCCATGAGAGCAGATATGCACAGCTCGCGAGCGTCCCGAGGACGGTTGGAGTCGGGCTGTTTTCGCGGCTGTTCGCTCGGCGTACTGGTAATCGATTGGTAGGGCTCGTGCCGCCGATGGGGAGGCTGGTTGGCGAGAGTACCGGGTCCTGCTTGTACGGTACCGGGTAGAAGCCGCGAATCGGCGACGTTCGCAGTTCCTTTTTCGCCACTACCTTCGTGTCCGGGCTCTCTGCCATCGTCGAAGAACGAGTCACCGACGGTTCGCAAAATCTGAGGCCGTGTGGCTTGCTCAGCGGCAGCCATGGTGTGATGATGACGATAATGATGGTTATGCTCATGGTGCGGCGCCTGCCCGACCAGGGGTGAGCCCATGAGGCAATTATTTCACCTGGTTTGTCTGTTTGTTTAAAGCTTCGTTGTGTTCAGTTATTGGGTATCTATGCGTCCAGATCATGCTTGAAGCTGGCAACATGGCGGTATTTTCTTCCGGTTTGATTCACGTGCTCCTTTACATGACTTCAAGTTTTACCACGACTGTACGCACGGCTAGTTGGCATGCACTATTTGGAAAGTTTCAAGATTAACCTGCCCATAAATCTTTACAAATGCTGTCTCTGGTTCGGCGGGATCTTTTACAGCGAAGCTGTATATGGCTGTGATCCCAGGATATGTCCATGCACAGGAAACCCCCGTCGCGCGAGCGGCGCGTAAGTGAGAAGCGAGCAATATTGTACAGTAAAGAAGACAGAGAGCGCGAAACAAGGTAGACGCGAATTCAGCACGCGCTGCGCGTGTTTGGAGTCGCATATACAGCATATATTATGTTGCTCATTTTAACAAATAATAAGCACTGCACGCATACTGACGTAAAGCGGGTAATTTTGCCCCAAATCCAGATTCGCTGGATTAGGTATTGTTTGGGACAAACTCCGAAATTAGTTTGTGTACATTTGTAAGCCTTCCATGAAGCGTTATTAAATAAAGCCTTTTTAGTGGCTCTATATACACATAAAAGCAGAAACCAGTTTTATAGGCATACTAACTGGCCGCGACAAAATCAAGAAGTTGTGAAAAAAACATTTCAGCCTTTACAGCGAAGCTGTTTACCGATACAGCCATACCAGGACGTCCGTGGGACGTCCGGATTTAACACTTTCGTACGTTCATTCGGACGTCCGAAATGGGATGTATTTCGGACGTTCAGTAAAATCTTACAGAATAAAAAAATCGAGAAGCACAAGTTCCTACAACGAACGAATACTACGCCGCACAACCCCAACGCACTACTGGGCAGATAAGTATACAAGAACACGGCAAACTTGCTTCACACGTAATGGTGGCGGTTCTCAATTCATATATACTCTTCCCCAAAGAGATCATCGTTGGAGTCGGTGAGGTGCTTCGAAAAAGTTCAAAAATTAAGCTTAATTTTAGTAACACAGACGAAACTTCTGATATACAAGTCCGGATGTTGGTGTACAAAATCTAAAAATTTTAAATGAAAAGCGGAGTAGCTTTTCCGTTTTAGGTTTTATATTCAATTTAAGCCATTAATTGATGCTTGTGGTAACATGTACGTCCACGGGCGGATGTCCTGCGAACATACGAAAATATATATCCTTTGCACATTCGTTGCTGTATGTCCACTGTACGCACGCAAATGTACATCCGAATATGGACGTACAGTGGCCATCCAAACTTGGCATTGGACGTTCGGCTGTTTTTCGGACGTCCCACGAACGTCCGTGGTTGCAGTCAGTCGGACATTTCTCTTTAGAGGTGTGTATGCATATATATTAAAATTTGTCTATTCCCACACCCGACCACCGTGGTTGATGGGAGACTGATGGGGATCGTCAGGCCCCGACCTGACGATCCAGCTCGTGCTGGCAGCCAGGGGCCAGGAGCTGCTAGACGCATATGGGCCCCGAGAAGAGCGTTCCACCCCGCCCTGTGCCTGCGTGCACTAGCCAATACCTTTAATTGGACTCAATAAAAGTTGACTCTCTCTCTCTCTCTCTCCCTCTTAATGTCTCCATTTCTACGTACTCACGCCACAGAATTACCATTGTTACGGTGTTCTAGCACTGTGTGGTAGTTGTAAGTCAAGATGCCTATTTTTCCCTCGAGTCCATATTAAGCTTATTAGAGTTTGGGTTTAAGCTAGTTGGTAGCGGTAATCCAGGACTTCGTGTAGCGCAAAAAAAAAAAAAAAACGACAAAAACACTTTTGCCCGTCGCCTCCCTGTGTCCTCTGTCGTTTTTTTTTTCGTGATATTTCGTGATATTCGTGATTTTTCGTGATATTCGCAAATCCTTGCTCCAATTACTTATGACGGCACCTGTACAATAAACACAGTTGGAAAACAGAAAATATGTGCGATCAGAAACAAACAGCGAGTTCAGGCAAGGATGAATGCCGTGCGAGTTACGATGGTCTGACGATGTAAAATTTAAAACGCGAAGTTCTTGGCAAAGTTATAATTTGCAAACTCTGTGTCCTCCTCTGCAGGCGCAGTGCCCAAAGCATGGAGCATGACTCATGAGGAGAAGGCAAGCATTAATTGTGAACGGAACAATACGGTACAAGCAAACGTGGAGGCCTCCCTGTGTCCTCTGTCGTTTTTTTTTTTTTTTGCGCTACACGAAGTTATGGATTACCATATTAAGCCGATTACAGATTTAAGAATGAACTAAGGGAAACTAAGCACTTTAAGCAATAGTTGATTATGCCTATAAGTGCCTATGCTTTTAGTGCCTAAAATGCCTTTTTAGGTTATAAATTCCTTTTCGCGGTTTTTAGCTTCCACGTTTCTCTAAAACTGCTCCCGCTTCAGGAGACCGCACTCGGCGTTTGTCTCACGCTGTTTGCGAGGAGAATCCACGCGCTGTCTTAAACACGCCGATACGCGGAAACGTATGCTCGGGCCACCGCCACCTCGTCCTGAGGTTACCCCTAGGAATTAAACTAGGCCGCCAATGGCCCGAACGCATCGACACGGCAGCCAACGTCTCCGCTGGGTGTCAACAGTAGCTTTTCGTTCTTGCAGTTTCAATATATAGTTCCTCTAGGGGAGCAGAGTTGCGCTACCATCCGCCATGTTGAGTTCCAGGGCCGTGCGGGAAAGCCACCCGTGACGTTGCTCATGTGGAAGCAGCCGCGCTGTTTGCAACGGCTGGGCAAAGTCGGCGCGTGCGTTCACCAGAGAGGTTGCCTCCTTGGCGTGCGCATGTGCTATATGTAGGCAGCGCCGCGGCCGCAGCGCGGAACATCCGCAGCTGCTGACCTACGCACAACTCAGGCGGTTTTTTAGATGCAACGCATCTCTTTAACTCGCCTTGTCCCGCGTCGTTGTCACGGCGTAGTCCGCATCCCTCCTCCATTCCCCTCGCCGCGGCAGCTGCGCGCTCCGCCGCTCTCACCGCAGCGCCATCTGTGCATCAGCGCGGTCAGTGCGCAGCTTGCGCTCGGCTGCGCTCGCTCCCGTCGCCGTGCCAGCTGTACGTTAGCGCGCAGCTTGCGCTCGGTTAAAAATTTACACCATCTTCTCGCGAGGGGAACCATGGGGTATATGCGACATATCGGGGGTGAACATGAGCAATCCACACGCTGACATCGCTAACATAACGGAAACGCAACGGCAACCCCCGATGCGTTGCATCTACCCCATGGTTCCCCTCGCGGGAAGATGGTGTAAATTTTTTTTGTTTTTTTTGTCGAAATGAGCCAGATCCACAAACCGAAACTATGATAGAACTGCAGTGACAAGGAAAACTCGGCAACTTTTAGTTACAAAAGAGGCGGAAAGAAAATAGGTGAGATAACTCCCTGCAAACGTGTACGCAGATCGTAGTTCTTATCGAAAATGAGCCAGGTCCTGCTGTTTCACGGATCAAAAACCATTTGCCGAAGGGGAGTTTGCTTTTGGCTTGAATGTTCGGACTGCTTAGAGGGCGTTTTCAGATTTTTTTTTTTTTTTTTGCTTTGCGAAGCTAGCTTATCGTGAATTCAGGCGGCAATTATAGGAGATCGACGAGAGGTCTGCCGCCAGACGCCGACGACAAAGTGAACGGAATAAGAAGTGAGCGAAATGAAACCGAGAGATGTGGAACAATCATTTCATCTCGTCTCTCCAGCAATCCCCACGGAGTAACTCGGGTTATATTTATTTTTTTACTCCCATATTTACCTTTTTAGTACTTAACTAAATAGCCACCGCTTACAAGCCCTGAGCCGCCTCTAGTCACCACAGTGAAGGGCTGGGAGAATCACATTTACACGCGCGTGTGCATAGTGCTCAATAAACGTATAACCGCAAGGTTTAGCTTTCCTTCGGGTACATAACTAAGCTGGTTTTCTCGTTACCGGACTAACCTAAATAATTCCGTAATTGGACCGCCTGCGTAACATGCAAGAAAAGATTTGCTGAACTATCTTACTGACACAAGGCGTTGGTTGCAGCGGTCGTTTTTCTATTTTTCCCTTTTTCGTTATAGAACATGGTGAGTGCGCGGCTCCAAGCTAAAATTTGCCCATTCGCACACACGTACTCGCACCGCAGCATTCTCATGGTCATCATCATGATCGCGAGTAGCTGGTGTGAATTAGTGTAGAGTGAATTGCATAAAAAATCAGAGATGATGGCATTGCTTAGTACGTGTCCAGTTTGTGCAGTCAAGTGTTTTTCGCATTCTCTTTTTGTGGTTGACTTCTCCATTATTATTATTCCACGTTCTGAGTCTATGTAAAATAAATAACAAGATCCACAAGGTCCATCTAACAGACCCTATAAGTACGTGTTCCAGGGGGTGATCAGAGGGTGCTAAATCAGAGGGTACAAAAATTTTTAACGTCAGTTATAGGAGTTTGTTATCATATCATGGAGAAGTGTGCTGAGCACCCAGTGAAGTTCGGTAATTGCGAAATTATTGTTGAGCTACAAGGACAAGTATCTTGCGTTTGAAGCAGGGCCGCGTGTATATACTACCGGGGTCACATTGATTGATTGTTGGGTTTAACGCGGCGACGCAACACAGGCGATGAGGCGCGCCGTAGTGGAGGGCTCCGGATTATTAATTTTGACAAGCTGGGGATCTTTACCGCGCGCCGAAATCTCGCACACGGGTGTTTTCGCTTTTTGCCTCCGTCAGAAAAGCTGCAGCCACGGCCAAGAATAGAGCATGCGTCCTTGTGCTCAGCAGCACAACGCTATAGCCACTGAGCGTCGCTCAGGAACGATCCGGATCTTTTGGGGCGCTCTTTTTGAAGAGCGGGTGAGCCGTGGCTCGGTAAAGGTGAGCGGCGGTTCTTTTGGACAGAGGGAGCCCCTTCTCGCCCGCTCAGTGATCCGTGTCGAACGGGGCGAGCCACAGCAGAGCCAACCACGTACGAAGAAGAGCTAAGTGAGCCGAAGAGCCGGATCTTCTGAGCCGCTCTTTGAGAACGGCGGTTGAGACCGCGGGGCCGGCGGTGAATGACAGATCGCGAGGCCGCAATGGCAACAGTGAAGGAACTGCGTCTGCATTTTGAAAGTAACAAGAAAATGAACTGCTGTGGTTCCCCACAGTTACATTTCTGTGCTCAGCTATAGTTTGAGTCAGGAACGAGCCGGATCTTTTGAGCCGCACAGTTCAGCGGCGGTTCTCGGCTTCCGGCTCCCGGCGGTTCTTCGGCAGAGCGGCTCTCTCAAAGAACCGCGCTGAACCAGGTGGCTCTGGATGAATCGTGTCGGCACGCTCCAGTAGAGTTAGTAGACGCGTATCGGCCGACCCAGCTGGGTCTTGTGTGCAACTTTGGCAACGTCATCTATTATCGTTGCCATAAAGCAGACCCGTCTCGCTTCGAATAAACTCAGCAAGATGTTGCTCATCAACCGCAATTTACATTTCATGTATTAAAACTAGATTCTTGTATCGCGTTTTCCAGAAACATTTTTTCTGGCGTCACAGCTCACTAGCAGGGAGCGTGTTTGTGAGCTAATAAAATTGATTGTAGGGTTTAACGCATCGACGCAACGCAGGCGATGAGGCGCGCCGTAGTGGAGGCCTCCGGATTAATTTTGGCCACCTGGGGATCTTTAACATGCGCCGAAATCTCGTACATACGGGCGTTTTTGCTTCTCGCCTCCAGCAGAAAAGCAGAGCTAATACTGTTGACAAAACATTTACATTTTTTTATATATCTACCGAGAGTGATCTTGAAATACCAGAGACATAAAAACCATTGTAATGACGGTGAAGCCAATTTTTTTCTACACAAATTTACCGGATGCTGAGACAAAAGAAAGGTTTCCATAACAAGGAAAAGTTCCCGCACTTAAATAAAGCAATAATTTAGATTATGCTTAACAAAGGTTAATGAACTGCTGAGCCGTTCAAATGAACCGGTTCACTTCAGTGAACGGACCCGTTCTGAGCCGCTCACTGAGGCGAGCCGTTTTGCCCATCTCTAGGACCATAGGAGGTGCAAGTCATCGGCCAGTTATGATCACGTGTCGGGGTGAGGATTAGGGAACAGCTAGGGCGGACCTGCAGTGATGAAAGTTGGAAGAAGGAGCAGAGGAGCTACGAAGCTCTTTTGTTGAGCATATCACGAGGATCACAAGAATCCCACAAAGCCCAGCTTATCAGCGCAGGAGATCTAGAGCAGTGGGAGGAGGCTCATTCGAGGACGCAGGTGCATATGCTTGGCCTTTTTCCGGCCTCAGTGGCTAATTCGCTGTGCATCCCAGAGGTCGACACGATGGGGGCGACATGAGCTCTCGACCCAGGATTGGTTGGTTCGAGGACCGGCAGCCGAGACTGGCGGAAACGAAGCAATTGGCGAGGGTAACGCGATAGCCGGGCCTAGTTTGCACGCCAAGGAACGGAAGGCGGATACCGTTTTATCGCGCATATAATCCGCACCCACACTTTCAGCCCGCAGGAGAAGAAAAAAAAAAAATCCTCCCATATTGCCCTCACATTACGATACAGGAAAGGCTACACTAAAGCTACTGCTCAAGCAACACATCACATACTACGTAGACAGAAAAACCGTATCTTTAGCAAGTAGAATACACTGACTGCAAGGTGAAAGTCAGTGTCACTGCTCTCACTAGAGCTATCACTTGAGCCGCAGTCCTCACTGTTGTACACAAGGTTATCTTCATGGCACAATGTGCATTGCCGTGAAGCTGCACCAAAGAAAAAACCCCGCGTATTATCCGCACCCCTACTCTGCTACTGAAATTTTCTCATTTTTGGTGCAGGTTATACGCAAAAAATAAAAACGGTAATAGCTCTGCCGAATTCTTGTTTGAATGCCACTACAAATGCCGTGCTGCCTGCGGCTTGCAAAAAAAAATTTCGGTTGAGTTGCCAAGCTGAATGAAAAAGGCGGGGCAGTTCAAAACCGAAAAAGATGGCGCTGGATAATTTCGGCGGCCAGGCGTCAACCCATCCAGCTGGTTACTGTGTATACCCAAAAGCATTAAGGGGAGGAGAGGATTAAAGGTGCCCAACAGGAGTGTAACTTGCTCCCTTGGGAACAAAATAATAAAGTAAGGTGTAGAAAAAGGCAGCGGTTGGTTTGTCTGTCTGCCTGTCACTCGATTCAGCTGCCAGGCCAAAGTGAAAGAACGCTCAACCGAGAAGTACGAATAGGCAGGACCGTTCAAACTACATGGCTATAGTCCTTAGCGTAAAGAGAACCTCAGGTGCATGCGAGGCAGACCGTAAGCACTTAACCAAGCGCTCCCGTGTTCTTTTATTTAAGAACACACCTTGGGTCGGTATTTACGATAGCAAGTAAAAAAAAAAAAAAAAAAAGGCGCGCCAAGAATAACGCAGAGATGAGATGAACCCAAACAGAACAAAGCTTGAGTTTGTGGCTGTTTCAGGCATAACAATAAACAAAAGACAAAGGTGCGCACAATGTCCCCCTAGCAGTGCAAAGGCAGGAAAACTGAATTGCACTGAACAAACCTCCACTAAATTCATCATGAGAGGAATGAGAGCGGAGGGGAATCAGTGGTGGAAGAATATCGTCTTTTGACAACATTTGCAGCGAAGCAAGCAGATACGCTGCCCAATCTTTTCGTATGTCAACCACCCATCATACCCAAACTTAAAAAAAAAAAAAAAATAAAAGAAAGGGAAACAAAAACGGCAACAAGGCAGCATTGTAGTTTTACCTATAGCAGACGAACATGTGGGCCGTCTTGGTGAAGCCAGACAGCCTTACAACATTTACATTTGTGCCGAACTGCTTTTCCAGAGCTGCTTACATTTGTCACTCGGGATTTTCGCCTGGCACTGGAAAAAAACTAGCAAATGTGGCAACACATTTCACAACCACCACGGACGCAGTAGCAATACACTCAACCTCAAACTCTCCGAGGAGAATATTCACCTTTTGCACGAGACTTTTATTTCACCGAGGCAAGCTCGGCAGACACACATTCTGCAATAAATGGGCACGCAAAATGTACAAACACTTCAAACACAGAGGAGATGTTGCTCGAGTCTGCAAACACTGAGGAACATCGTGTGAGCAAATTTCCCAATGCGTTAGGAAGGCCCCCAGAAACAGTCGTGTCCTCCTTCAGTTCAAATAAACATAAGTTGAAAAAGTAACACCGAGGACTTTGCAGCATTTGGTATGGTTCCTTCGTCAGAATCAGATGACAACCAAGGTAGGCAATTTAAAGCCGACATTGTGAGAGTTTTCAAATTCTAACACCACTTTAAACTTAACCACATCTTAGCACATGTCATCACACTTTTTTGTCACGTTCTGGTAACATAAAATGAGAAAAACAATGTGGTGTAAAAATGCGAATATAACTCGGTCGTTTCTTGCTGTGCAAGTCCCCCCCAAAAAAGACTACAAGTACATGAAGACAACTGCTTCCTTGAAGATTTGCTTGAGTCACAGCAATTCGAGGTAGTCTGTCGCATTTACGACAAAACCTCAACAAACGTCTTTCAAGTGGGCCCTCCCTCCACTGCCAGCTGTATCTTGCTACAAATATTGAGTGGATCTAACATCACAGCAACGTGTAGTACAGACATCAGAGCACAACATCCAGATACAGCAAATTCCCAAGAGACCGATCTCAAAACACACGCTTACCAGGAGATGCCGCTGCCATGGATGATTGATATAAGGGTGCGTTTGACCGTTGACCACCAGGAGAAGCACTGGTTTTAGCCAGAACTAAAGTTCCTGTTGTTGTCGTCAATGTACTTTAGGCAAGGGCTAGTCTTAGTTTTCTTCTACTTCAAGACAGGTTTTTGTAGGAGTGGAAATTTTGTCTGGGAGCTTAGCATCAAGCTTATTAACACATTTTAACTGTCTAGCACATGGCTGCCATAATAAATGCGCATGCACTCACTGAGGGCTTACAGCGAGCCCATAGCTAAGCCAGCTGGCAGCCAGACTTTTGCTTTGCAGTTTCGGCAACGCGCAAACATACAAGACAAGAACTTGCATGTTAAATACAAAACTCGCGCTCAGTAAAGGCTCATTTTCACTCGCCCTCATAACGTTTTTCCTGAATACGCGGCATGTGTAAACGCCAAAAAAATTCCTAACCGTTCAACTCGAAGAGGTAGTGATACCACCAGCTCTTCTGAGAAGCGATTCTCTTTCAGGAAAAAAAACTTTTGAGGTTCCTTTACTCCATGCAAAGAAAACAGCGTGCCACTAGTCGCCAGGCACCAAATACTCAAAGATGGAGCCAAGTCAATGCCAAAATCTCCCTTTATCACAAACGAATGGCCCAAATTTTGTCGCAATGCTCAATCTCCCAGAGTGCATCACTGCAGGAACATCGCATCACATAGCCGCTAGCGAGACCGATCTCTTAGCTTTGGACATTAGGCACGCCTCCGTCACACTGCAACTTCTCACTGGGTTCAACAGCAGACGTTCGATAATCTAATGGACAAATAGTCTCTCGTGAATAGGACTAGATGTTCCCTACAACCACCAGTTATAACAATTAGGCATACATACAACATTACACAGGAACAGCTCACAATTTGGGTCCACAAAGCATGCAAGCGGAGTAGCTTGAACAAGCTGGGCACACAAGCAGCCTATCTACAACACGCTTTAACACACAGTTAACACACAATCGCAACACAAGCACGTTGCTTATTCGCTCTGTACAGCAAATTCACCAATGTTAACAATCTGCATGAAGGCAAAAAAACTAATAAAGCAGTAGAATCTGCTTTTTTTTTAGGGAGGGTGGGTGGTATCATCAGATCACACAAACACAAACAGAAGTGAGTGAAGCAGTTGCCTGTGCTGAAGGTAACATCATCCAAGACAAACAGCATTCAAGAAGCCATGAATGCGCACACCCAAATGTAGGCCGATGTGCACCAGTTTACTGCAGGCCTGAATCCCCAGAAACTAACAAGGTTGCCCCGTAAGACAACGCTAATCGCAAAGCACACTCATGTGCTCTCTGATGTGGTTCACTGCTCATCTCTCTGCATGCGTGAGCTGTCACAAACCTGAAATTTCGCATCGGAGATGCCGAGAAGGACTGCATTTATGCCAGTTTGCACCCATATTTAGGAATGCAGATAACTGAGCAGATTAAGGCCAAGGAAGAAAAAAAGGGGTTTGGTATCAGTTGCTTCCAAGGACTACGCTCTTCGATTCGGATGCAAGCCTTAGCACCTTCCTCTTGAATTCGCGAGTTGAGCTTGTGGTATTGAATGAGGCCAAGAACTGTGCACGCAAAACAAAACAGCGGAGGCACATTGATCTAATCTGTAATCCACAAGTACCGAGCTTAGCATAAGCACAGTGTTGGTTCTGCCTCTGACAGTATTGGCAGTGGACTGCAGTGGTAGGCTGGTGAAAGGAGTACATGCCAAATTGAAGAGACCTACAAGTGAGCTGTGTATCTGCCAAACACAAAAACAACCCTTTTCGGACTCTGCCCAGCTCAACAAGCAGCAGAGCACATGCAACCACAGCCTTATATATAATGCAATATGAAAAAATCACACTTTCTCAATTGTCCCAGTGCCCAAAGCAGGCACACTTAGCTCACCAAAAGCAGTTTAAGAAGTGAAAAACAGTATACTTAAATGGAAGCAGGTGTCCTTCAAGTGCACACAAGTGCGAGCTGCACACACAGGCTACTTATGGGGAGCTTTGCAAACTTCCGTGCAAAAGCAAATACATGAAAGCAAACAAAAAGAAGAACTGCAGAAACTTCAATACACTGCAACACCAGAGCTGACGCAACACAATTCCGTAAACGCATCATCATCTCTTTCACCAGCAAGCATCATGAAAGTCCCGAGACTCTTCAACCCAAAGCATGCCCCCATAAAAACCTATGCTCATTTTAGCAACTTGAACAGCAAGCAGTGCTTGCTAGTGAGGCGAGGGAATTGAAATTTCTAACATTACAGCGTTGTGCCCATTGACGAGAGCAGAGCCAGCTATGAAAGCAAGCTCAGGTGAGCCTGCCTCCCAAGCGGTGATTAACAGGCCTCAGTCAATGTGGCACACCTTCGCCATTCGACAGAAATTTCAAATGCACCCCAAATTGACTTGCTAGAGTGCAGCTACACAACAGCATTGTGTTCAAACTGGTCCTTGCACCACCACACACGTCCACCTTTCAGATACACAGGCAGCCTCCCGCATTCAGTTCCAACTATCCACTTCTAGGCGCTGTGTCTGCGACAAAACATCATGAATTACTGCGCAGGGGCTCAATACTGACTTGAACCATCTCAATCCTTTTCCCTCCTGCCAACAAAAAAGGCAGAATAAGCATAACTACTGATGAACTTGATGGGACCACAAAGGCGACATACGACTCTGACTCGTTTGAAACATTCTTTATACTTCTCTCCAATCTAGCTTGAAAAGAAATGTCACTGCGATCACTGACAAATTCCCATTTTAAAGGGGGCTTATTCAAAATTATTTGCTTCCTTCATTGTTACCCCGTCGCACAATTAGGAGAATAGTCAAAATTCACCCACCACGGTGGCTCAGTGGCTAAGGCATTGTGCTGCTCAGCTCAGGGACGCGGGATCGATTCCGGTTGCAGTGACAGCTTTTCAGGAGGAGAGGTGGAGGCAAAAGCGAAAACGCCTGTGTGTTCGAGATTTCGGCGCACGTTAATGATCCTCAGATGGTCAAAATTAATCCAGAGCCCTCCACTACAGCCCGCCTCATAGCCCTTGTGCAGCTTTGGTGTGTTAAACTGCCATCCCCCCTTCTCCCTCCGGGAAAAAAAAAAAAAAAAAAGCCAGTCACCCGTGTATATGAAAATGTGCAATCAAACAAGCACTCATTACCAGGTGGAACACAGTAGGGCCGTTTGCCTCAATAACAGTGTAGCAATGCATTCTGTTGCTACACACATTCAAGCCTTCCTACACCGAGAAGATAGGGCTGAAGTAAAGAAATCCAACCCTATCAAATACCAAATGCGTTTAAATAAAAGGAGTGAACATACTCTATCAGCTCTCCAAGTCCACCGAGCAAAACTGTCACATCATTGCAAGAGCTACTTCACTCAAACTGAGGCACCACTGTGTCAGCTGCTCAGCTTTCAAATATTTGAACCGTTGTTAATTTCGTTGAAGTTGTTGTGCCTTCACGATTGTCTTACCATAGAATAAAGCAGTTCTCTTTTTTCAATTTAAATCACAGGCAGTTGTTTTATAAGCACAGAATCCGCTTTCATTTGCACTTGCTGTTACCGGCATCACCAAATTGTACAGAATCGTGAAAACATCAGGGGGGGGGAAAGGTGTCTAAGGTGTAACCACACATTTTTTCACTCACCTAATTACTGAGCTTAACTAAATGCAGCTTGCGTTATGATGGCAATCTTTCATACGAAACAAAACTGTATGTTGTCGTCATGGGCCCGAAAACTTGTTACATTTCACGGATCAACTTGTTGCCGTGCTGGCCCGTCTTTTAAACTAGTTACAATTCAGCCTATTTAACTCGAACAAACAGATTAGGAAGATTTTCGCCATCAAGAGACCCATTTGAGCACGAGCCGTTGAGATTAAACACGAAAAGGGGAAGCGCAGAGATTCACAGATCCGCTTTTCGCGAAGGTGACTCCACTAAGACCCCAACCACAGACGTGGGGAGCGGGGCTACGGGACTGCGAGGCTTCCAGTAGCTTTGCACACTGGGCTGTTGCGCCCCAGGAGGTGCGGTCCGTGACTGCCGCCCTGCCAGCTCCTCGAGGGCGCTGCGGTTGCCGAGGTCCTCGTGGCCGGCCGCTCCTCAGGCCAGGTCCATGTAGGGGCAGCACAAGGAGGCCAGGCTGGGCTTGCAGCGGCCCAGGGAGCGGTAGCGTGCGCCGGGCGAGATTCCGCGCAGGACGAGCGCCGCCACGCACAGGCTGCCTCAGCTGCTCTGCTTGGTGCTCCGGATGCGGCCCAGGTGGCAGGACTCGCGCGAGTCGCGGGTCGCGCACCCACTGCACGCGCCCACGGGTGCCCGCCGCTCATCCTCGTCATCACTCGTGTAGCACGTGGTGGCACGCGCCACGGCACCGCGCGTGCTGGTCGCCTGCATCAGTTCGGGGTCGGGCCCGTTGCGGTTCTCGTACAGCAGGATGTTCAGGGTCTCCTCGTAGATGCGGGCCTCGGGGAACTCCACCTGCCGAGCGGTGGCCACAAGCACGTCAAGCGGGTCACTGTGTTGACAAAGCATTGTGGAGGACACGTTTCTTCTCGTGTACCATCACATTACGGCAAAAAATTGTTTTTTTAGGACGCAGCCCTTTGGCGCCCGTCTCTGGGCTGAGCCACGTCGCCGTCGTAACCGAGTGAACGATGGCAAGACCGAACAGTGAAAGAAAGCAAAGGAGGGGAGGGCGGTTCACCGTGGTAGGGGGGCAGTATGCTGTGCATGCACGAGACACTCGTCTGACAACGCTGGCGAAAACGTGAGGGGGCGTGCGCGTGACGATGGTGTGCATTTCCTGCCTAAGACGCGGGTCACAGTCCCTTCCTGAGAAACACTTCGTGCCGCCGACACAGAGGCTCATCATCGCTGCCATCGAGAGAACCCACAAATGAGTGCTGCCCCAGCGCACTGCTGCTGCGCCCAAATATCGCATTAGGAAGTATCGTAATCACCAGCCTTTTTTTTTTTTTTTCATATACACACTCACACACGCAGTGGCTGTAAAGTTTGTATTACTGCCACATAGACCTAGCGATAAACACTAACGCAACTGACTTTCTTCTCTACATATTCAGCCTTTAAGGCCACGACTTCTGCTGCCAACGTTACAGTAGCTGGTGAACCTATTTTAGTACAACTCCTACTTTCATACATTGACGAACTGCTGCTTGTCAGACATCGCATTTATACCAGCCCTGAAAAAGCTTCTCAAATGGTGGGCTCCTCACATGATGGAATGAAATGAAACAACCAGGCATGTGATACGGTAAATAAGGAGGATGAGGCAAATGTTTGTACCAGGGTGACCTCGCATGTATGCCTGCCAGCTGTGCCGATTAAGCCCGGGTGAACTCGTGAAACAACTGCACCCACTCTGTCAGCTTTCGGCCTGCTTGCTTTCCCAAAGGCAGGGGTGGAACAGGGTACATGGGTTTCGGAGCAGCCCTGAGAACCGGCAAAATTACCTTGTGTAGCAGGCAGAAATACAGTTTGGCAGGGGGCTGTATTGGCTGCTGTGCCAGCTCGCTGCCAATTGAGGATAATCTATTTATATCTACTATATCAGGTGCTCTATTGTGCGCTAGACCCTACTCCGAATCAGGAACGCCATTCTTGTTTTATGTCTGGAAATTTAAGATATGCGAAGTTATTTACCTTCAGCCTCAGCGAAAGCGCCGCGTTATCACCGTTCAAACGGTAAACATGTCCACAGTGGAAAGGGGTCAGATAACAGCCCTCACTTCGTGTCCCGTGGACGGAAGTGTTAAGCGAACTCACAGCAGCATTGGCAGCATTCTATAAAACAAGGCGTTTGCTTTCTATCGACCAGCGGTTTCAGTACGTGCGAAGCAGAACATAGCTTTGTCTTCGCCCGTCATGGGGTTGCGAGAGTCGACGAATGTACTCCGTAAACTATGTAACGAGAGCGTGTTAGAAGGCATAATTAATGCTGGACCATGCCCCACATAAGCAAAGCTAACCCCAAAGTTCACAGGCGAAAACGAGTACTTACCTCACAAAAAAGTCGAACTAACAAGCGAGGGCAAAGCGTCCAAGACCCCGTTTGTCCAATACATTCAGCTTCGCTCAGAAAAAATGCTCGACTAAATCAAAGTTCACCTTCAATAAACTACAACTGTTCAGGTAAATGTTATTCTATCTGTTTGCGATGAGACACAAAAGCATTTCACTTTCGGTCATTTTCCACTGATCGTGGCGCAGCGGCTGGCACCGACAAACAGAACTGTGCAAATGCAAAAGGCGGAGAAGGCGCGCATTGCGTGCGGCCTTACAGCTAGCAAAAGCCAACTTCCACAGCCACTCATAGCCTTGATGAAACTGAAACCACAAGTTTCAGGCACAGGACATCATGACGGTCGTATCTTGCTACTCAATACGGGCGCAGTGGTGCACGACGGCACTGCCAGACGCATTTGGTGCAATGGGGTCTGTTCAGCGCAGGATGGCACAGGTAAACAAGTTTGGTGCTCAATGGCGCAAATGCTGCAGCTGTTCCACCCCTGCAAAGGCCACTTCATCAGGACAACACCACCTGTATAACACTGTCTGACACGTCAGCCGCTTTCCAATGGAAGCAGTAAGGACGCCCGAGCAGTGTCCACTGGTGCACCCCACACCACGGATCAGTGGAGAAACTGTGCGTCCTAGGCCTTGCGAAGGCTGCAGAAACTCTGTGGTTCATTTCGCACAGTTTCTGTGAAGCAGCGCTGCCCGGCGAACTGTAATGACACGTGGCACTACCCGGTGGACACAGCACGTGGAAAGGCTAGCGAGCAGGGAAAGGCAGGAGACAGCAACAGGAATGTGGCTGTTTCGCCATATTCAGCTAACAAAATGGGCAATGAAATACAGGTGGTGTTGGTCAGGAACCCGAACAATAGAGTGCACTGACAGCAATCAGCATTCTGCAACCTGCGGTTCTTCAAGCTGACACCTAAGTACCGCCTGGATGCAATACCGGCTTTATCAGCAGTGTTATCTGCTTGGTCAAATGACATCCTGTATGCTATAAGCAGCTCAGAATGAATCGCATTTGCAGTGTTCTCTTTCAAATTCAGAACACCTGCGCACTTCAACTTTCTCCATTCACGGCACCACTCTGACTTCAGCACACTCGTGGCTATTTGCGTTGCGTGCCACGACCAGAAGGGACATGCTGTTCTCATGCAACAGCCGCTTATTTGTGGGCGGCAATAATGGAAACTTTACGACCTACTGGCTGTCGCACATATCCACTAATTTCTCTCTCTCTCTCTCGCACACACACACATGCACTCTCTCATTTTGACTACGCTCTACAAGTAATCAAAGTCACCTTAGGAACTCATAATTCCATCGTTGAAAGAAAGTCTGTCTTGGTTTTTGATCTTTTTCTATTTGTTCAGAATTATTGCTCTCCGCTAACAACGTTCCCCAGCTTGCCCCTAATAGATAATATGCAGCATTATTCAAATGAAAACTAAAAAAAAAACCTCCTGCTTAAATATGCAAAGTCCTTACTGAGCCCGATTTTATAACCTTTTCAACAACTGCACAGTAAAAAATGGCAATATGTACATTTCGTTTTCTCGTCTCGATAGCAAGCATATATGCTCACATAGGCCAGGAAGTAATTTCTCAACAATTTTAGTTCAGAGGATTTTAGGCTGCAAGGTAGTTTCAGCTTTCCAAATGTTTGCCAATTCAGCGTTTTGTTTCCACAACACGAGGGCCCAGCCAAAGTCAAACTTCTACCACCTAAAGGTGCAAAAATCTCATTGTAGTGGGTTCGGTGGCATCAAAGAAGTACGGTTCGGGCCCTCCAGCTCCTACCACTCTAAGAAAACTTTTAGAGGTGGCAGGTTCACCCCTCTTACTTTGGTGTGCTTCTTGTCTGTAGCGTAGACTATGGATGTGCAGCAGACCTCAGCGACTTTCTTGCCGTGTCCCGTAAAAGGTCCAGCAGCAGATCTCGTTGCTGCCTATGACGTCCTTGATGAACAGGACGCGGCTGCAAAACCTCAGCGAGAGCCGGTCAAACATCTCCACATTTTTCAGCAGGTTGTCGTCTGACGTGCTGCAAGGAGAGGAGAAGAGTGCACATTCAGCTTTTCATTACCACACATCTGCAAAATTTCGAGTTCATTCACTCAAGGAATGAATGAATAGACTTTTATTCAACAAAGAAGGCGTACGGCATGTTCAGAGGAAAGGGGCAAGAGTGTTTTCGCCTCCTCACTGTGCTCATTCCTGTTCCTGTTGAAAAAGTGTACCAGTCAACATTTTGTTGTTGTTATTGTTGTTACAACATGAGTTGGTTGTAAATTAGGCAGTGTTTTGAAGCTGTGCTAGGCCCAAGGTTATTGTCATAACTCTTCGCTGTACCGAAAGACCCCTACTGTCAAGTACTTAGGTTCATGGCATTTATTCCATTTCCTCTCACTATGTGCCTGAGTGCTGTAGCCTAGATACCGTGTTCTTGCTTCAACCATTTCTGTCCACAATTTGCTCCCCGATGTTGCTACCGCTTGTTGTTCAAAGAAATTAGTACTGATACATAAATCATAGCAATGCTCACTACTTATTTTGTTGACAGGCATGTCGGTTCACTGGCACTGTATATAAGTACATTACAGTGAAACCTTGTTAAACCGTACCTGACGGGGACGCGAAGAAAGTCCGTGCAAACTGGCACTAAGGTTTTATTAGAATGTATTAGGTTAAAAGGAAAACGCGTCGGGGATTTGGCTTAACTACATATAAAAAGAAACTACAGCTTATGTGGGTACCGTTTAAGGGATTCCATGGTATTACGGCTTTTTTTGCCTTCAAGAAGCTGCTTATAAAAACTTTACGATGCCATTTGCCAGAATACAGCTCTTCAAGCTGATATGCACATAGATCGGGCCCTTCGTTTAAGTGCACGAAGCACAGACAGCTACTGAATACCGAAATTTACAACATGGTTGTTTGTCTTGTAAAACGTTACTGCAAACGAACTCAAAATAAGTACGAGCCACACGCATTAAGCGCAGACTCAGAAAGCAAAGAATTAACGTCTCAGCCACACTTATCCTTTCGCACAAGCATGTTTCTCAGCGATGGCTTTTGTTACCAGCCTCTAATCCCACAAATGAGTCCATGTGACACCATACGGGAGGGAAAAAACAGAAGCTTGCAAGTTTCCACAGCTCTATGTTTTTCCCGCCTAAATGTGCGTTAAAACTGGCATAATTGTTGCTGGCATGCAGCAACCTTTCTGCAAACCAAACTTGTTGTTTTCATCGTTCTTTTAACAAAGCTTATTGCAAAATTTTCTGTGAACCTCACAAGTTATTGCATCTACTGGCACCCCATCAAGTGGCTGTTGTTATTGTATGCTTACACTACCCTGCTGTATACTCCACAGAGGGCTTTTGCATGCATATCTTTGCAAAAAGAAAACGAATGTTTGAAAGTGGTGCCACCTCTTTTTGGAAGTATCCCTTGTTGCCACAGAACGTAGTTCATGCACGTCTACATTTACGTGGATATGCAGTCAGGTGTCCTTTTCAGTGAGTTGGTATGCCAACCGCTATGCAGTTACATTGATCATGGCAAACATCCTGTCAGGCACGGATGCTGTTTATGCAACCCACAGAACAGCCCCGTGTCTTACATAATGCATGCAGCCCCATGACAACTGCTTAGTTTCCCCTGGTGTAGCGAGCCGGGCATCTCGGCTAAGCTGACATCGCCCGCCAGTTTCATTAAAGATTGTTCTTTCTCTCTTAGATGCAAGATCTAAAGAAACAAATTACCACCAGAAATTTAATGAAGTGCATGTTGTTACACAGCCGTATAAAAGAACTGAGCCGTACCTGGTGTAAGAATACTTGTTGTTATGTCTGTTGATAAGAAGCTTGACCAAGGGCTGAAACATGATAGTAGCACAAGTTAAAACTTTCCGCCCATTTACACATAGTGCGGCACTCGACAGGAAAGCTACAAGAAAAGCAATACCAGTTCCGTGCGCTAAAACGATCTGCCTGCTACTTAATTTGGTAATACGTGCAAGTTATGGCGCACGAAATAGTAAAATAAAGAAAAAAAATTGGCCGTATATCTGCTCCTTTCGTTGGAAATGTTGACAACAGACGATAGTCTTTCATCAACTTCTGCCAAGTAAATGCCTCCCTTCACTTTCTCGCTCACATCTCATCATATTCCTCTCCCGTCGTGCTCCTCCCAAGGTAAACACACTAGAGGTTTGCTCAGGTCAATTTAAATTTACTGCGTTCCACTGCTCCTGGCCAGGTGCCTCGATGCCAGCGTTGCCATACGGCGGAGACACGTTTGAATCGAGGCGTTCTACTTCAACGCTTATAGAACCCCATTGCCCTACTCCACATGCGTTCCAAGCGGAACGTGGAACCGATCTAGTAAAACCTTTCGTAACTGTTTCCGTTTGATTTCTTAAAATGCCGTAGAAGCTATAGTGGCGCAGGCGACAGCAGGTGACGGATTGAATTTTTTTATGCAGTGAATGCAGTTTTTCATTTAATACCCCTGTCAAACGTGCCTATTTAAGTGCACTTACACAAAGAGTGCACTCGGCTAAAATGTCATTCGGGAGCAGCTAAACAGCAAACGCGAATGACACTTTACAAGGAACGCACTTTAAGCTGAGTGTGGTCCCAAAACACACTTCACCGGGGCCAGCTCACCGAGTGAGTAATCGCGTGAACAGAAGTCCGAAAATCGGAAAAATAAACCTAAAACCGCCAGCGTTTAGAAGATAATAAGTAACGTGAAAAGTTAATTATAGATATATTGCTTATTTACTTTTACAAAAATTGAAGCAGTGACGAAAAATAAGAGAATAACCTCTCTCTCAACAACGTGCCAGCGCCGCCTGGTGGGTGTTTTGCTCCATGGCAGCCATTCTCTGCGGCGTTCTCGTAGGTGGTTTCTTGTGGCCCTGTGATTGTGTTCCTGCTTCAGCCTATTTCTGTTGTATTCAACGCTTTCAGATAATTTCCTCCAAACAATAATGCTGCTGTCATTCACTGCGCAGTGAATAACAGTGAAGATATCAGCGCGGGTGTTCAGTCGCCGTCCCGACTCTGTTTTTTGTGGTCTTGTGTGAGGCGCCGATTGCGATTTTAAACAATGCAAACACGACGGAATGGTTACATTATTCCTCACGTGATAAAGAGGGGGAATTTCAAGTAATTTTGCATAATATTTACGCCGGCTATCGTCACTGACACCACAGCCAAGTGCACTTAATTTCGTCGTTTAGCAGCGCGCAGCCTAATTGTCACTTGGGAAGCCAGAGTGCACTTGGCGGAAGTGCACTTAAATACGCACGTTTGACAGGGGTATAAATCAAGCATCCATGAATTTTTTCTAAAAGAACAGTGCAAATATCACTTATGTACTGATGTTCTGCCTCATATTTGCGTAATGTTTTGTTCTTGTTCAACAATGTTGACAAGTATGAACACTGCCACCGGACTTAGACGTGTAGATATGGCTGAGGGTATATAAACCTTGTGCAACTTATATTTCACCTTGGCCGGGTGGCTGAATCGTGTTGTAGACAGACCGACATACACAGAGACCAAAATTTTTTCGTTTAAGTAGCCCAAGAAAGACTATCTTCTTTAAAAGAGAAGCAAGTTCAACACACGGAACTCACTGCAAAACCACAACGCAAGCTGGCCTGAAGCCTCTGTCTGCGCACTCAACGAAAACCATATTCGCCAACTCGAAACAGCGATATGGGGCGACTCGGATGCTCACCTTGGTCGAGGTACTTATCAATAGGTTGCCCTCCTTCTCGTTTGTGATGAGCGGAACTCTGCAAATCGGTTCCTGCGAGCTTTCTTTCTTCTGCAGCGCAGCTTCGCAGCTCTCGACGAGTGCCTGAATGAGGTAGTATTTGGCTTCGGCTAGCAGTTCGGCGATCTCCCTCGTCGACTCCGGCAAAGGAACCGAACCGTCTCGGAGAAAGTTCAGGATAGTTCCGAAATGTTTTCCGCATCGATCTATGAGGATCCAGCCTGCAAAACAGGGAAGCGAGATGTGCACGCAAGCAAGTCTGAACGACTAAGGTTTGCGGGCGCATCGCAGTTGTAGCGGGACGAACAACAGGTGCTATACGAAGGCCTGTTGCAGCGTTTAAAGTAACATCGACCGTGCAACCTGAGCTAAACCAAGCGCCGCTTGATGACTCGACGTCAATGGGTCGCGATGGGAGTGGCATACGATGCATGCACACGGCCGGCCGACAGGGCAGCACGGCGGCGGCGATCGCGGCCAGCACTCACCCTCAGAGTCGGTGAGGACCTCCATCCGACCGCTGAACATCGCCCTGAGCATGCTGTCATGCTTAGTGAGCGTTCCAATGGTGGTGTAATGGAGGGAGCCGCCTACGTTGAGCTTTACATACTGGCTCGGGCTCCCGTTGATGACAGTCCTGTGATCGCCAGACATGGTTTTCGCCTCCTCGGCTGTCGGCCCCGGCGGCGGCAGCGTTGAGGCGCACACGGCCTCTATGATTGCCCCGTGCTAGTCCTTGGCAGGTGCCTCAGTACGACTGCCCAAGATGGTAGCTACGAGCGCGAGGAAAAAAACGCTCACGGAGGCACTCTGCGAAAGGTCCAATTTCTGACAACGCGCGCGCTACATTCGGCAAAATCGCTCGCGCGGAGCTCACGTGACCTCGATGGAGCCGCGTGCCTTTTTGCCGCTTTCCGCGTCCGTCTCCGCGACGTAAGGTAGGGCGAGCCGAAACCGAAACTTGAAAGAGACTAGCCGCTCCCGCGCTTTCGCGATATCCGTATCATAGATGCTCTCGACTTCACTGTAAGAAACTATATGGCTCGTGGTACAGCCTTTGGATTACCTTTTTTTTTGTAGCTCATTTTGCACGTGCGGCAGACGCCTACCGTCCTCCGGCGCGCGCTGCGTCGCACTTCCCCGGCTTATGCCTCGCGCTCTGGTTTTTGCACGATTCTCCGTGCTTCACAACGATTTTTTGCATCTCACGCGTTCCATAAAAGCTTAAAATGTGAGAGGCAACTGTGCCAAGTTAATCTAAAAATCTCTATTAGAAAAAGCGTACCGCGGGATTATAAGTAGGCTTCACAGCGCAACACACCATTGCAATGTGGAAAAGCCAGCTTACACCGATCTTCTTAACATTGGCTTCACTTTTGAACAATGATGCGTTTCTGGAAATACATTTTTTGAGGGGATAACATATGCCATCTTATATGCATGAAGCGCCAGAGGCAAACAGATGGCCGAAGGGAGAGGGTTTCTCGAAGTCGAACAACCTCTATAGTATGACAGTATTGTGTCTTAACTGACTTCGTGATAATACTGATGAATTAAAGGTACTTTGGAGTACCTTCTGAAATATTTGGCTGCTCCCCACAGCTTGGACACCCACTTTTTATCCAGCAATGTGACAACGGTGTATTTCGACTAGGGGTGGGGCAATATATGGCAAGCAAAATCCTCCAGATCAAGAACTCACATAAAACCACGCAGGCTGACAAGAAACCCAAGAAAAGGGTTTGCAGGAATATTCAGTGGGAAGGGATAATCTCTGACAACAGAGCGGCTCGGACATTGCTGCTCACTCTGAGGACTGACACTCTAAGACAAAAAAACTTCAGAGTGTTTAATGCCATAGAGTACAGAACCAATGGACAAGATCACTTGCCCGCACACGAAAAGAACTGGAACCAGGTCACAAAAACATGCTGAATATTGCTTCATTGCAGTACGAGTACTGATTTCTGTGGTCAGTTCTTGTCACTGCACGTAGCGCTTGGCCGCTCACCCCAAACACCAATGTCTGAGAGTTTGATGCCCGTACTTCCATGCCTTCAGTTGCACCAGTGTTTCTTGTGCCTTTGCAAGACGTGTAATTGCACCAAGTATTTCTTTCTGTGTCTTCAACAGCTCGCTCGCCTCCCAATCCTTTGTACCTGAAATGTTTCACAATGCAACATGGTCAACCCAATCTGCCTGTAGAAGAATGCGCTTGTAGGCACAATGTTACGTGGGCGCCGACAAAATTTTTGCATGGGAAGCATTAAATTTGTGTTTCAAATGCTGAACAAGTACAGAAAGAAAATATGGGGTGTTCATACATTTCTGACACCTTGACTAAAAAAAAGAAAAGCATCAAAAATACCAAAAATAAAAAAGGGCATGTGATTATCCTCCACACTCATTTTGATCAATGAAGTAGGTGGCAGGTACTTACAAAAGCTATCCAATTTTATAATACGAACAATTAATCCAAACTGAAAGGCCCCAGAACCACCTTTTTTTGCTCGTAGGGGGCTTCTGTACATTCTGCTCTAATTTTGGTGCTTAGAGACCATAAAATACAGTGACTGTGACCGCACTCTGTACAGAAATACTGCAAGCCTTGCGACTAAAAGGCTTTGTGGTGGCTAAAAAAACCGTCAATGCCACCTGCATTCTTTTTCATTTCGTGAATCCCATGCTGTTTACGTTATTTTTTCTAAACCTAGCTTAGCCCAGGCACTATTTTTGGTCTCGTAGGTCCCGTACTGCTTTATAACCACTTTGCTGTTTTTTGTATACCTAGCCCTGTTCAGATGGGATTCCAACCCACACTCACTTTGATGAAGTTCACTTGGCACAGTTGTTGGGCTCAACCTGAAGCACACACAAGAAGATTAAAAACACAATTAGAGCACACATTAACAAAAAAAGGTTGAAAGGAGTCATAAGAAGGAATGTGTCACAGTGCAAAGAACAGTGTCGCTATAAAGTGTTATTGTTCAGAACATTTTTGCCGTACGTATTGCCGGGGACAGAGTGTCTGTACTACCAAGTTAAAAGTGCTACAAGAGCTGAAATTGATAGAATTTTAACCTAATAAAAAGCTGACTAGATCACTTCGCACGTGTGGCCTCTTACTGACCCAACTGTGACACTATGTACAGGTGCCGTCATTGGAACAATGATTTGTGAATATCACAAAATACTTGTCTTCCTGGCTTTATGACAGCCATTACCAGTTTACAGGAAGCTTTTTATATTAGGGAGGACACCAATGCAGCCAGGCAACTTCTAGAAGAAGAAATTCCTGTAAATTTACGAGGCCGTGTTCCAATTACTTTTGACGGCACCTGTACTTTGTGGAGAAAAAAAAGTTCTAAATTATAAAACAGAATGAATCAATTGTGCTACTGTGAGCACTATATTTCTTTTTACATCAGTGCCACTTCCGCCTTTTGGGGGATGAAAAGTGACAGAGGCATGAACAACAAAAATACGCACCTGTCATCAGATGGAAAAATCGTTTCACCTGTATAGAAAAAAAAGAAAGAAATTTTGAGGTTACCTAAGCGCTCCCTAACCTTTGCACTGCAAGTAATGTTATTCAATTCTGCTGTAGGCTGCATTATATGTTATATGTGCGTGCCCAAAGGGGTATAGATGTCCTAGAGGGCCGAGTCATCATTGCCCAAAAAGCCTAGGACCACAACTAAAGCCACCAATACCACTTAGTAATGCAATTGTGGGATGAAAAAGGCGCTCTTGAGTTACTTCTCGGAAGTTCACTGCATTTTTATTGCATTTATTTCCAAACAAAACATGCAGTTCTTTTTTAAACATGGATTTCGATGAGAATATCGGCTTTTTTCAGCAAAGCTCTATAGAGCTATATACAGCTCTCTGGACAGCACAACCTTTATGTAGCTTTTTAAGGCACTGACCCCATCATTCTTATCGTGATCAGTCGTTAAATGTCCACCTATGGGAAGAGGGCCGATATCTGTTGACACACATAAAACATAAGTGCACATGACACACACTCATAAACCAATTTACAAATAGTGGTCTCAAAAAACGTTTCCTTCTCAGATCTGTCCTTGCTTTAATACCAGCTATATGTAGAGGGAATGTGTATGGGACTGAAGTATGATTATACGGGCAGACACAGCGCAGAGATTGGCACAAAATCACAAGCTAAATCCTACAAATATTTTCGCATTTAAAAATCTTGGTGAGAGGAATTGAAATTTATTCCTTACCTCTGGAATGTTTTAAATCTAAATTACAACTGTACAGTTTTGACAGTCTCTGGAGGAACAACAGCTGCTCCTTGACCTTACAAACAAGAGATAGGCACCTGCATCATCGTTCGATGCCTCCATGCTGAGGCCAAGTATGCATTCTGCGTCAGGAACTCCTAGTACAAAAGTGCCGCTGGCATCGCACATCACTGGATCAATGATGTCCTTGGTCACTCGGCTGCAGGAGACACCTGTAAGAGCATCTGGAAAATAAGAAAGGTTCTCCTGAGGCAACTGCATTTCAACAACCTAAGTCAGGCCTGGCCGATGCATGTTTACATGTTAAAATGTAGGCAATAACTCAACACAAGGTAATTAGTGCTGTCCACTGTCGGGATTGCCGAAGCTGCGTCCCAATCTTTCACAAAAACACAGGTTATTGTAAAACGCAAAGACAAAATAATCAGAGAAATAATTGAAGCTGCAGAAATGGAGCTCCAAAAAGAAAACTGTTTGAGCGTACCCGATCGCTGTCCCTCACCCCCCAAAAATTAATTTTCTGTCCCACAGATAGTTCAGCACGTGTTTGTGACTCAGGGCACTGCTGCAGTGTGACGATTGCTCGGGTTATCTCCAGCATTCATGTTATTTTTGCTTTCTTGTATTTTTTGACTGTAAGCATATATATATATGTGACGTTCCGAAATATAAAAATTCAGTTGTAAGTCAGCGCTCGTGGTTGTCACTTTCTTCTTCTTGTATTTCGTCTGTGTTGCGCTGTCGCCCTCTTTGTAATTAACGACACACTTTCCTACTTCTCTGTACCTTTTTTCAAAAACTGCAGCTTGGGACTAACTGGAGTCAAAGTCAAGACAAAAGTCAAAGACCAACAGGAAACTGTAGTGAGAAAGAGAACTCAGCCAGATGGTTCAGATTCATGCTTGAAGAGCGCAAAGGCAACAGAATGAAGAGGAGGGAAACAGGAGAGCACTTTTCTAGTTCCCTGTCTCTTCATCCTCCTGTCGTCTTCACCCTGCTGCATCCTGAACCAAAGAAAACTTATGCTCCTATGATTTTAATTTATTTACTGCATGATCTAATTTTTTTCCGAAACCAGCAAAGGAATTCAAGATCAAACAAGGAATTTGGTTATAAGGTTAGCAAGAAATTTGGGGCACAACATAATGGCGATTACGATTAAAAACCACTGGAGCTCCATGGTAATGGTTTTTGCAGACTTTATCACAACAGCATTTTGGAGCTCTGCTGTCTCCAGGCAATGTTCAACTATGCGATTGCAATAGCGAAAGACCAACATTTTAACCCTACATTTTTGAAGTAAGCAACCTGGCAAGTTGTAAGTTGTACAAAAGAGCATAATTGTTGGTTGCACAAGCGAATGTGGGATGATGCATAGGAAACACAATTTCAAGCACTGAAGCACTGAGACACAAATAGAGATTTAATCGGGCCCTGAACACCCCCTTTTAGATGCTATGAAGCAGCACATTGGGTCCGACGGAGCGATTTCCGTAACCTTGTTCCACAAGAACTTCGACAATGTGACTCTCTCCCTTGCATCATTCTTAATGCGGATCAAGCTACAGTGGCACTGGCTTTGGACTATGCTTATTTATACTTACATTTCCTACATGGTACGGTGGTAGTGATGCCATCTGCTGTGACTCTGAGTTCTGCCCGAAGATATCAAGTGCTCACAGCATTGCAAACCTTATAGGCAAAGCTTTTTTAGCGGCAAAGCCGTTTAGTGCAAAATGCAAAAACGCCCAGGTGTACGCGATTTTGGCGCACGTTAAAGATACCAAGGTGGTCAAAATTAGTCCAGAGACCTCCACTACAACGCACCTCATCGCCTGCATTGCATCGCCGCGTTAAACCCTACAATCAATCAATCAATCAATCAATCTAGGGAAATAAATCTCATGCCGAGCACATAGACTAAACTTCAGCAGTCCTGTGTCCTTAGGGCATCTAATTATAGTGCCTGTATACAGTATCTTGTTTCAGATATTACTGCAACAAATACTTCGGGTAAGTTTCTGAAATGTGTTGCCTGCTCGCTCTCAGAGAGTGCATTATGCCTACAAGCCTACAATAAGTGTTCAAGAAGTTCTTTCACCACAGAATACTGCTGAACCACATAATGTGACTGCAACCAAGTTGCTCTAACAAAAACAAAAAGCAGTTGTCAACAAACATTGGCATGCTTTGCTAAGCAAACACCAAGCCAGAGTGCAGGTACACGGGTAAAAAAATGTATGTTGCACAAGAGGAAGACGAGTAGAAGACACGGCCTTCTCCTTCGTCCCTTTCCTTTTTGACCCCCTCACGGGCACAATAAAAGTTTCTACTGACTAACTGCACAAGTATCCAGCTTTTTGAGGCAGTTGGCACTTAACTGCCATTGCTAAAAGATGTCAAGAGTAAGTGTTACGAGAAAAGAAAAAGTAAGAACTGCCATAATTTTCGTGCTACCAGTCATTTGCATAGCACTTGCTTTGTGCTCTTATTTGTTTTCTGTGCTAGTGTACCTTGTGGAGAAACTTGAACCTTTTTCCTCGAATGCCCTTCTCTCTTCTTGAACTCATCTGGGCTTGTAAAAAGTGATGGCACAAAATCGGGGTGTCTTGGAGAGTTTGAGGGCGCCCCTGAAATGCACCAGAAATCAAATAGGTCTTGTGCAACTACAACTCGTAAGAAGGAATACGCAACATGAGTGTCACGACCCACACCAAGCTTCCGTATGATTGATCAGTGCAGCCCGTATAACGCTGCCTGTCATGAAAGCCAAAAATGGCCAAACAGCCACTTTCCTGTTGCTCTCTGCTGCCCTCTCCCATGTTCTAGCCTTCAAGTGTGTTCCCATCTTGGGCAGTCACCCGTTTGGCAGCACTGCTTCGCGGAAACTACAAAAGGGTTTGTCCAGCCTTTGAGCGGTGGCACTCCTATGCGTCCATGCTTCCTCGGTGTCTGCCTGCCTAGTTGCCTGTCAAGCTCAAGTAGTGACGCAAGGCAGAATGCCCACTTCTGCGTGCCACACCATGAATAAGTGGCCAAACTAGGCGTCCCCACTACTCCTATGGAAACAGGTGATCCGACAGGCAATATTATACAGGTGGCGTTGGATCGGTGCTGTACAGTGGTACGCTGCTTGTGCACGAAAGAGCATGTGGAATATGAGAAAAAACATTGCGCTACATGCGCAATAACAGCCAAAATATTTTTCCACCAGTACTTATCATGCTAATTGTTTATCTCTGCTCTGCCAGTTTAGGATGATCTGGTCACGTTTAAATACACCCAGCCCTGGGGCAACTTATAACCGATACAACAACAAGCTTGCCGGTATAGCCTAAAATAAAAGCTGGTTGTACGAAAGGCACTCAGTGATGCTATTTTAGTGCTTGAATGATTGAATAAATGTTTATTTAAACAGTTTTTGCAGTTCTGGTTGGTTTCCTCGGTTCAAGAAGCCGTGTTCGTCAGCTGCCCACACCACCATGGCGGTTAGCCAGAGTTTGACATCCAGGGTCGGGTTGGACAGCTGGGCCTGTCAGGGTAATAAGGGTGGTGGTGTTGGATACGTACATGATTTCTCTGATGTGGGGTGGGAGGTATCTTGGTTGATGCTAATCATCTTCTAAGCAGCTGTAGTCCAGTTGGGTGATAAGGCCTTTGCCAGTGGGAATTGCTTTCATAGAACTTACTTGCTGCACTTCTACCAGCTTTTGTTAGGTGTTGCTAATTCCAAGTTTCAAAAAGTTTGTCAATTGATGTGGTTGTGGGAAGTCCTTGGGCCAATTCATGTGTTATGCGGGTGAGGATATTTCCTTTCTGCTTATCAGCGTTTTTGAGACCTAGGTATGATGAGCTATAGTTAAGCGATTGCATATCGGTGATTGTATGAGTTTTACACTGAGCTCAATTCCTTGAGCCCCCTACTTGCGGTTTAGTGACTGTGCGAATGAGACTAATAAAATTTGTACGCGAAGTAGTTCAGGTCAGTCTGTGAAAATTTGCAAGCCGGGGTACCGCTGACTGCACCTCGGTAGCTGAGTCCAGTACTCACCGCTCACGAAGTGTTTGCCGCACAGTCTGGACGCCGCCGAAGGCTGCCATGGACGCCCGTTCTCGCACTGCCGGCCCACAGCCCTAATCCAGGCTTCTCTGCGCTGTCTGTCACGTTTTACCGACGGAAAGCGGAAAAACCTTTCCATTGAGCCAGGTCCTGCCCGAGAGGGGCACCTGTAGGCTACACACGTAGTTGGCATTGGGGCGATTGGGGTATTTAGTGTCGAAAGCTGCGTTTTTAACACATCAGCTTGTAGCAAAGCTTTCAGCACGCAGCCTGTTGCCGGAAAGCGGGTTTGGTTGCGCCGTTCTGTGACTTGAGCCCTAGTCCAGGCAACTCGGAGGTCGCGCACCGTTGCCTTCCAAATTGCTCCCAGCGCTCACCGCTAGGGTCGGTGCAACGCCTCCTAAAAAAAAATTTTTAGGAGGCGTTGGTCGGTGCTGCGGCCGGACCTGGGCAACTCCTGGGCACTCTCTTTAAGCATAAAAAACGCGTCCCGGAGGGTTCTAGGTTGCACTTTGACAACACAGGGCCTGCCCTGAAAGCAATCGATTGGATCCATCTAACAAAAGCTCTTGGACTTCCCGCGCTTCGGGCGCGGCAGCGCTTCCTAGTAAGCACCGTTTAAAAAGTAAAGTTTGCATTAAGTAACCATAAATATTTTCAAATAACAATGTTTGGTTACAGTAAAAAGAAAGATTTTACGAGCTACTGGCAACAAGTGCGCTTTTCCCGCGTCATTATGACGTCATGGCAAAACCATAGCAACACATGAGGCGATAGCAACCGCTTTGTTTACAAATGGCGAACGAGGTTTTCTTGCGAGCTGGCCTGTACATTGACGAGTTAAACAAAATTCGCATTGCTGATCCAGAGGCGACAAGACAAACGCAAGAGTTGAAAGATGACTGCCACAAATTTATCGAAAGTGAGGTGGTTGGGTATTGTAAACTCGCGAACAGCGCGAAAACCCGATTTTTTTTCTCCCTTTAATCCTTACCAGGAATGACAGAGTTCCAGTCGGTTGTGGACAAGTACATTGCAATATCTGACAAACTGGCGGCAGAGGTCGAACAAGAAAAACTCAAGGTGAGCCCGAACCTGCGTAGCATGCAAAGGTAAGAGAGCGAAGCGCATCAACCTTTTTTACCTATTGCAGGCTATCGGGTCCAGGAGCTTGCTGAAGTCCGTGGCCAAAGATCGTGAAATGCACCAACAACAGTTGCAAGCGCTTGTGCTAGAGAAGAAAATCGAGCTAGAAAGGTTCGCCAATTTAAACAATTTTCGTAAACCTGGATGCAACGAACCTCTATGTAACGAATTCCTGGATTTAACGAAGTTTTTCAATTCCCCTTTTCCAGTCCCATTGAAACCCACGTGTTTGTGACCATTGTTTTTTGCACTTTTTCTGAAAAAATGGGGTGGAAAAGTGCACAAATTTAGCGAACTTGAATTCATCCACACCGCAAACTACCGTGCAGTTCCAGTGTGAGTGCGGTATCGGTTAGGTTCCAGGCCTGCCTGTGGGCGTGTAGTGGCACGTCTCCTCTGCCATCTGTGGTGTCGGTTCGCCGGTGATGAATTCTGCTGCCAGAAAACTAAAAGCTTTGTCTTTTCAAGGCAAGCGAGTGTGGCAGAAAGCATCAAGGTTGCAAAAGACGCCCTTTTAGAATAAGTTTAGTCCTTAACACGGGTTAAGGGACCAACAAGCGTCAAAAAGTGATATACTTAATTTAAGTTACATTTGTCAATACGGGGGTAAGTGACATTGCTTCCTTGGAGTGCTGTGCAGTGACTAAGTTTGTGGGAAAGCAGCAGGTGCGAATCACCCAGTTTTTGACTGTAAAATAAATCATTAAAGGGCGAGTTCACCATCGCTGATGCCTAGGCTTCTTGTTTCGTTTCTGCTTAATTAATGCGAGCCTTAACGCGAAACCTGCATGTAACAAAAAATTGCAAATTTTTGTCATCGTTATCTCCAGGTTTAACTGCATTTCGGCACCAGCCATCCTGGGATGCCCGCTTCCGTGGTTTCGCATCGCTGTCGGCCTCATTGTAAAAATAGCGAACGCAGACAAGATAGAGCAAGCAGGAAGGCAGAGGCGAAAAGTATGGCAAAAGAATGAGGGGGAGGGTGGCATGTCGAGGCCGCGCTAGGCATGCAAAGCAGCGACGCGTTGTGAGAACGCACATAGCGTGTACTGTTGTGGATTCGCTGATGACGCGATCACTTCCTTAGACGCAGCCATGAGCCGTCACCGAGAAGACTGCAGGTCGCGCTGTGCTGTAATTTCGCATTAGGAAGTATTGCAATCATCAGCTAACCTGTTGTTTTTGAAATGTGTGAACCTCACACACTCGTTGCCATTGGTTCATTTATCGACTAAATGTGCCGTACCCAGATCAACGTAAGCACAATGTGAAACGAGAAACGTGTCATCAAAATTCTCATTGGCTGTGAACGCGGATTCGTGAGCAGCTTCCAATGCTGGTAAGAAGACTTCATGGTAGCCGCGGGGACTTTTACAGCTGCCCATACAACAATCATTGGCACCACCTTGGGTGTATGTGGAACAGGTGGCAGATCAGGGGAGCATGCTTACCATATTAATGCAAATGTTAAAGGAGTGCACGTGCATTCTAGCAAATAAGCGAACCTGCTTGATCAGGCCAATTATACAGTGCATTTAGTGGTTTTCATGTTGAATTGTGGCTCTACCTGCCAATACAACAGTTCACATTGCAAAAAGGGCTTTGAAATGTATAGCAACGTCTCTCGGGCATCAAGGAATGGCAGCATTACTCAGCGACCCATCCGCTTCTCACAATACGTGCCCAAAGCAGTCACATAGCCAGTACTTACTTCAATTAGCCTGTTCTGAATATGCTTTCAGGCTGCGAATACAGCTGAATGCGCTGAAGAGAGAAGAAGCTGAACAGAACGAACTGATCGAGCAGTTTTCACTGCAAGCGTGAAACCTGGCTTGGGATTATATCCGGCGTGGGAAAAAGTGCAATAAACGGATCAAACCAAGTGGCCCTGATAATTTCCTTTATTGATAAGATTTAACTTGCCCAGCCACCATCCTCACTAGACTGCATGCACGAGTGCACACAACCTTTTATGGCCCCAACAATTTTTTTTTTTCTTCCTCTTCCCCTCTTGCTGTGCAGTTCACATTTCAGTTTCACAGTCACTCAGGGAAGAATGCTCAGTGTTTCCAAGCAGCACAACAAGACACATGGTGGGGTTCGGTAGTAAGGCATTTGGAGGAATCGCCGTGGTCGTGTTCAGTTTCCAGAGAGACCGGTGAGCAAAGTGGTTCAGAAGACTTGCACGAGGAATGTGGTGGAGCCGTCGCGCCACGTCGGGTCATCCGCGATCTGCGCCCTACACATGGGGCAGGTCCTTTCTCTGTCGAACCACACTGACACGCACTCCTCACAGAATATGTGCTGAAATGGAGGCGAGAAAGAAAGAGCACGGATCACCCAACGGCCCACATCAAAACAATCATCACCGAAATTCACCCATAGGCTATAGGCTGTATTCACTGGCGAGGCACGCATGCAGGCAACCACGTGAGTGCGCCGTCACTGGTTACGTCGAGCTCCGTGGGATGGCGGTACTTGTCCGTGCTACACACATGGCGTGTGTTGGACGTCCCAAACTCTACCCCACCGAACGCAAAGTAATGCCTCGAGTTCAATGTGAGTGTGATTAATAACATCTCTGTTGACACCATTGTTGAGAATCGAGTTGAAACAGAGCAGACGACGCACGCCGGTGTTTTTTTTTCTGCAATGTGCGGGTGCAATGGCACAAGCTGCGCCATGTCCACGGCGCATCGGCCATGTTTGTGGCCATTTCCAATGTTGCCAAGCGAAGAAATTGACAGCTAAACTGCTCAGTGAATACCACCTATAGACATTCAGCAGAGAGAGTTGCAGCTAAACGTCTGACATTGCTGGTTTAACACTCCGTGTGAACTTTTGTAAAGCGATTTACAAACGAAGTATGCAAGACAGCAGAGTGGTAGCAAAGCTGTTCCGGGTGAATAAATACTACGCTCTGGTTAGTCTCACAACTTTATGAATTCCGTAGCAGTACTGGTATACCCCGAATGACAGAGTGCACCTGAGCAAGGTTCACTGAAACTAGTTGGTATAAATATGCAAGTTTTAGAAAGCGAGTAATACTGCAATAAATTTTTTTTAGTGACGCGTGCGGCTCCAGAGACGTGAGTAACTCACACTGCATGCAAGCATGGTGGGTCGCTTGAAGTCGTCTTGGCAAATAGGACAAACATCCCCCACTGCCTTCGTCTGTTCGGCCGTTGGCGGACGTCCATAATTCTGAAAAAGCAGACCAGAGAAGGGATTAGATCTGTAAACTCACTTCCAGCGAACGGTTCTACGTACGACCATTTGAGCCAAAAAATGTCTATTTGAAAAATAAAACTCTAATAACAAATTAAGCTAAATATATATAAAATGCACTTGAAAATCAAACCAAAACCACATTCGTCTCCCCTTGTGCTATGGAAGGCTATATTCAACAGCTAGCATGCAACCCCGAATTACAGCTTTTGAACTTTTCCTTTCTTGTGAAAGGGCAGATTAAAATGCTCATCATTATGCTGTCGATGAAACAATCCCTGGAACTGACTGCCACAGCCATGATGTACAACACATCTAAGCCCGCTTTTCTTATAGCTCATTGGCTCCTCTGAAATGAATGTCAACATCTTCTGAACCTTTGGCTCAGGTCAGCTACTGATAATTCACCCTTTTCTGATTGACTTGGGCGACAAAGCCTCTCTGGTAGAACTCTACATCCTCTAATTTGAGCTCCAAACTGCGATATACGTATTCAGCGATAGACCCTCCTGAAACCTGCAGCTTTTTTGCTGTTGTCATGTGATCATGCTCACGTGAATGTTAAGCAATTTTTTTCACAACATTTAAACTGAAACGAGGCACAACTTACCACATTTGAGAGGGCTTGAGTGAGAGCCCTCTTCCAAGCTCTTGTCTTTGAGACAACCTCTGTGCACTGAAGAAAAAGAAAACGGAAAAACACAAGATGTTGGCTACTATCGACAAGACATTGGCTAAAAGAAGTAAGGAAAAGGGTTCAAATTGCAGACTTCCTAACCGCACACTTAGCATACTAAACTGCAGCTACCTACTGTTTGGTTTTGAATCTACTATGTTTGTTACTCAGTTGGTAATCGGAGCAACAGCAAATGTGGTGTGCTGACCTAGTACTCGCACAAGTAAGCACAGCGCACATGATATAATGTAATGCCAGGCTTAGTGTATTTCTTTACGTGAACCTGCGAATACATTCTTGCAAGCACTGTGCCGCCCATAAAGTGCTTTCTGACTGGTACTTAATTAAAATTTACATTATGAAGATAAAAAAAAAAAGACAAGGGGACACTCATAGAGCACCGTGCTTTGTTCCACAATTACATGCTTTTTTTTTTCTTGAACAAAAATTGGCGCACGCACTTATTTCCCCTCGAATAAGGTGGGGCATGAAAAAGTTTATCACCATCTGTGCACCTGTCAAGCTGAAGATGCTAAATGAAGACACGCAAGCACCATAGTTAAAGACTAACTGCATGGACGACACACAGCAAACGAGACCTCGTTGAAACAAAGATGTTACAACTGGAAATTTTACTCCATTAGGAAATTTGCTGGGTTCTAGAATGCGGTACTTGATTGATTGTATGGTTTTACACGCCAACGCGTTAAACACTACAATCAGAGAACCAAACACCTCATCTCACGTCAGCCTGACACGGACCTTGCTTTCGTTAACAAAATACAAAAAAAAAAAGCAACACCATGGCCTGGCTCGTGAAAAGCATTAACAATGTACCACCCACCCCACAACAGAAATGAGGATGATGCGTCAATACAGAAAGTTTCAGCACTGCATCTGATCTTGATGCCGCCGTGGGAGTAAAACTTCCACAGTCATTTTCTTAAAGCAAAAAAGCAAGGGTAACAAAGGGTAACACCAGAATGTAACAATTGCAGCAACAGTGGTGCACTGGTTTAAAAGCCACACACGGGGCAAGAGCAAGGGAGAGAAGGACTGACCTTGCAGAGCAGGTAGGCCCCGGAGAGGACCATGCTGAACATCTTTCCCGTGCCCGTGTACGACTCGGAGAAGTAGTACAGCCAGTGCTGCATGGGCATCACCGACCGGTACAGCTGCGAGCAGCTCTCCACAAACAGGTAGTAGCGACCCTGCAGGGGGAGAACACAGCTCAGCACCACTTGATTGATTGTAGGGTTTAACGTGCCGACGCAACGCAGGCGATGAGGCGCGCCGTAGTGGAGGGCTCCGGATTAATTTTGACCACCTGGGGATCTTTGACGTGCGCCGGAATTTCGTACACACAGGCGTTTTTGCTTTTCGCCTCCATCAGAAAAGCGGCCACCGGAGCCGGGAGCTCCAACACCACTTGTGACAGATGCCTGACGAAGCCCGTCTAAGCCGACAAGGCTGGACCAGCTGCATAATACCAGCCCCATGTTCAAGCGAGGTAAACGCTTTCTGGAAGACAAGCCAGGGGATTCCAGCTCATGCTGGTAAATGAATAAATAAAAAAGGAAATAAAAAAGGATGTTGACGCAGTGAACTGCAACACACTTAATACAACATTACCTGTCAATATTAATGTACACATGCAGCTTGGTGTTGCATTTGGACTAATATTGGCAGTTTTGAAAGTCGGCTGAAGATTAATTTACTTTCTTCTTGCCCACTCCTTTCTCAAATACTTGCTTAGAAACAAGCTGCAAAGTTTCCTCCTGCTTTACAACACACCTATTGCAAATGTCTCGAACGGAGAAGAAAAACAGATAAATTTTTCCTGAATATGGCACTCAAGTTCTACTAATCGGCGATAATTTAACCACAGAACAGGAAAGAAAAAAATCTTAAGCCATCTTCACTAACGTGAAACTTGGGGAGGAGCAAAGCATGCAGTGTATAAGTGTATTCAAAGATTGCAAGTCTCTCTCTTGCCACATGGCGCACGCTGATTGGGCGCCGGAGAAGCGCCGGTGGGAGGAGCAATCGCGTGCTTTCAGAGGTGGTGGCGCCCTCTCTTGCATTGAAAAGTATTTAGGCAATTAGACGGACTGGCCCTACGTTGCCTTCGTGTCACACGCTGCAGCATGCTAAGTATGCTTTATAGGAGAAAACCTGGCATTTGAAATCAATTTCGAGATGGAATTCAACAAATTTTTGTTATTAATGCAATTAAATCATGATTGTTACTGCATTTTAAATTAGTTAAAATCACGCTAGTTTATTCCAAACTGGCTTTATAATCATACCCTTGTTTTTTGACTACTGTTTGACAATTTGATTTACCGTGACGACAGGAGACACTGACAGCCCGAGCCCCTACGGTGCTTCGTCCCTAAACAAATCTTGGGCTCATAAAGTAGGCAGAGAAACTCCGGCAAGCGACCAAATTCCCTTTTTACAATTCCGTCGCCCCTGATCTAGGCATTTCACGGATTTCATTCAATTTGGCATCACCAACCAAAACCTATTGCAGCAGCCTCTGTCATCGCGCCTATATACAAAAAACAACGTCACCTTTTTCCTCCCAACCAATCCTCGCTACAAAAAACGTGCAGATCTACGTGCAGCTTTGCGATCCGTAGATATAGAGAGCCGTAGGCATATCTGTATCCGGCTCCTTGTATCCGTAGATATAGGAAACCGCGAGACGTACGCGTCTGGGGAAGAAGGCGAGGAAGCCGGGCAGGGCAATGATGAGCGCCTTGACCAGGATGGTGATCAGTTTCAGGACAAAGTCCGTGACCACCACGATCCAGACCACCTCTAGTCCGCCAATGGGCTGGGAGTATGGAGGCACCAGGATCAGCCTGCACACGGGTGGAGGGTGGGTGGGAGAACCGACACAGTGCTCTCTCTCTCTCTTTCTCATCTTCAAAGAAGGACTCCATCCACGCATGGCATGTGCCACTTCACATGCCACAGCGAACAAACCACTAGTAAAAATGTAAAAATTGATTTCACATTGTAAGCATTAAACATGTAAACGGCAACTTTCCTTAAAATTCATGCATATGTAGAGTTCTCTCATCTAGGATTTGCTTGAAAGAAATTATCTACTGTAAAGACACACCAGAAAAGGAGATACAGGGAGCCTTTTTCATGGATTATACACCTGCTGTGAAATACAACGAATTGCACAGAACTTGACACAGTAGCATGCATTTTTCTGTTAAAAAGACATGTAGACAATAGAAGAAACAATCAGTATATGGTATTGTCCTTCTTATATATGCACAATAATGGCAATCAATCAATGAAACAGGGTTATGGAATCGTAGTTGCAAGCATGTTGCAGCAGAGGCAGAACCAGAGTGATGAAGTGTTCCGGCGCATTTAATTAAGAGGACACTAGAGGCTAGACGGCTTTTTGTTCTAACCAAAACATCACACCTCTAAAAATTGTTCCGGATTCAGTCTTTCGTCACTTTGTTTGTTTAGAAACCAATAATTAAACTGGCATGTTTATTTGTTTTTCCAATGCCCCTTCCATTTTTCTGTTAAACACAAGAACAAATCACACAAAGTCTTACAAGCACCAGAGGTGCTGTCTCATAAGAGCAGGAGTATAAAATACTCGTATGATTCCCCAGCATAGCAGCTGACGGCCAGACAGGCCGCATTGCACTAATAATCTCAGGCTTTTGTCCCTTGTGGTAAATAAATAGGCACAGACAGCAGGCAAAACGAGGCAACAGTTCTGCCATCCACGTGCATCGTAAGTCTCTTGAATGTACTCCGCGACAACAACACGTGAATGGAAATCAAAACTATAAAATATTGCACAGTTACCGTGACAGCCTGCTTCTAATAATGTTTAAGAGCTCGAGTTACAGCATACATTCATTTTTAATTTACGCGTCCCTGCCTCACTGTTCGTTTCTGAGGGACTGCTTGCCAAGCTCCACCAATCCTGTTTCACAGTTTATGTTTAGAATTTAGAATAATTAGAATGCAGCCTGGAGCGACAATGTCACTTAAATGAACTAGGTTTTTTTCTCAACACACTGTTCTATCTCTGGAACAATAAAGCACTATACATATCACTAACGTAAAGCTACAGCAGCAAGTACAGCTGAATGGTCGCAAAGCTGCACAAGCCAAGGGAAAAAAAAAAAAAAAAAAACTTAAAAAAATGGGGAAGTGGGATGAAAAACTAATGCAGGCAAGTGGTTAGCGAGCAGTTAAGAAAGCATACAGTAACTCCAGTTTATGCACACTATATGAGATGATGCGCTCTGCCTGGGCAAGAAACAGATGGCTGCACTGAGTCATCCCGTACGCAAGAAAGCTTCTTTCCAAACAAAAAGGTCGGGGGGGGGGGGAGGGAGCAAAAGCAAAAACCCACGAAGGAAGAGGTCTAGTCAATCATTCTTAAAGGGCCGCACAGCTGTTGCAGGCCTCTGGGATATGCACACCTGCTTGGCCCTCTAAATTCTGCCTCCTGGAGACGATCTACGAGAAGTCTAGTCCTTGCGGCCAGGTTTTACGGCCTCACCACGCAGAACGGAGACACGAAGGAACAAATAAGAAGCAGCGGAGCTTGTTTGCAACCCGTACGTTTGTGTGCAGAGAGCAAACATATGCACTAGCTGCTCTGAATGAAAATATACGCCTTCGAGATTTCTCTGAATATTTCTTGTTTTATGAAGCCACTTATCCACACAGCACTAGTGAGGCCGTTCAGAATGAATTGTAAGGGTCTGACTTGTTCAGTGCTTTTAATGATATTTACAGAGTGAACCATGGGGTAGTATTTGCAATAGCTTCTGCTCCCACAAAAAAGATGCTGTAAGGCCAGCTAGCCTTATTGGTAGTACGTATATATCATGCATTGCTTAAAATTAGTACTTCTTACGCTATACGTATATGTTTCCCAGCATGATAAAGGTACACTACACACTGGACATTTTTCCTTTAAGTTGATTACACCAGTGGAAAAAAAGAAAGCACTCCAAGACCCATTATACGTTTTTAGGTCATGATACGTATGCTCCCTGTACAGATTTTTTATCCCCTGTACACTAGATAATGTACAATGATATGAAATCTATTTTCAAGCAGTAATTATATATGCTTTTATCAACTGCAAGCAAGAATGGCATATTTCAAACTGCAGGGTACTGACATTGCAACACACACATTCATCGGAGAGGTGCAAGTGCCATTCTGTAGGTGAACATTCATGCACAGAAAAAAAAAGACTGCGTATCTGCTGCTTTCGCTGCAAATGTCGATGAAAGACGATAGTCGATTGGCACCCCTGTCAAGTAAATGCATCCCTTCTTTTTGCCACTCACCTCTCATGCTGTTCCTCTCCCATCTAATTCCTCCCAGGATAACAAACTAGAGGTTTGCTCCAGTCATTTAAATTTACCTCGTTCCACTGCCCCAGGCCAGGTGCCTCGATGCCAGCGCTACCGCATGGCGGAGACGCGTGTGAATTGAGGTGCCACACTTCAACGTTTATAGAACCATGTTGCCCTTCTCCACGTGCGTTTCAAGCGGAACGTGGAACCTATCTAGTAAAACCTTTCATAACTGTTGCCGTTTGATTTCTTAAAATGCTGCCAGAAGCTATAGTGGCATGGGCAACAGCAGGCTATGGAGTGAATGTTTTTTTCTGCAGTGGATGTAGTATTTCATTTGTTATCGCAAATGAAATCCATGAATTTTATATAAAGGAACACTGCAAATATCATTTATGTAATGATTTTCTGCTTCACTTTTGCATAATGTCTTGTTCTTGTTCAACAGTGTTGACAAGTATGAACATTGACACCGGATTTAGACGTTAAAATTTGGCTGTAGGTATATAAGACTATCGTGCAGCTTCAGTTTCACTTTCGCTGGGTGGCTGAATCGAATCACAGAGACAGACATACAGACAGACCGAAATTCTGCCCAAGAAGGACTATCGTCTTTAAAAAAAGTTCCTGCTAACAACTTGCTAAAACTCTACCAGTAGGAAGTATTTTAAATCAATAAATTTATGGCAATGTAATGATGTTTAAAAAGCAAATTTAAAGTCACAAGATCAATGTTTATATTTCTGCAACCTGGTTATATGCCTCAATGATATGTGGCATAGCTGCCAAGCTTTTGTTACACTTGTTGCTATGCTGCAGTAGAGTTCGCAAAAAAAAAAAAAAAAAAAAGAATTATGCATAGTTAAACTCTGCCCACTTTGAAGTACATTTGAAGATGACTGAAACTCTCCCTCTAATGCAAATAGTATGCCATCTCGTCTCTCCGAGATTCATCCGTAGCTATGCATTGTTTCATTGTGTTGGATACTCAAGTCCCCTTCACTGCAGTTTGAAACCGACGTTAACTTCTCATTTCTCAACACTCTGCGTACGTACATCTTGTCAGGGGCATTTAGCTCAGATTTTCCTCCCCGTTCAGTTGTGCAGCCTCCAGTCCCACTACGTCCAAAGTCTCTCTCCGTGTTCATTTTCTCCGAGCCTCGTGTTGCGAGATTTTCCTTCGTTTTCCCCATCTGGCTTCTTTACAGCCCGCCAACTCTTCATCCTCAGCTTTAACCCGCCCCCTCTCCGCAAATCTCTCCTCCATTCTTGGCGTTTCCTTAGTTCAACGCGCAATGCACACAATCGTAACGCCCATACCCAATGAAACGGGAATGCTTGAAGATATGAATAGTCCGGTATTTTGGCCTTTCCCGCGCCACAGCAGGTCTAGAAGCCTTGAAAACACAGAAGGGGGCAGCACTCACGCGTAGGCCAGCCCCTTCTCGGCCAGCACGAAGTAGACGAACCCGATGCAGGTGCAGAGGTTGGTGACCACGATGAGCAGGCTGCTAAGTTGCCGCTTCGCCTGCCGGGTCGGGAGAGGTCATGGTCACCGCACAGCACCACAGGCACACCAGCAGAAGCAGCCCAAACAGCAGCAGGTAGCACAGCATTGCGGCACCACCACCACCACAGCGGTGGCAAGGGGAGAGAGGGGCTTACGAAACCCTTCGGGAGAAACTGCCCAACCACACAACTTCCCAGCGTTAAGCCAACCAGGTGTTTTTAAAAAAGCAGCAGAGGGCAAGTATTTCTAAAGACTGTGCTATCTATTAAGTCTCACCTGACGAACAGAATGATGTAGCAATGGCAAGATAGGGCCTACAAAATGCAAATGACCAGACCAGGCATCAAAACTGCAGAGCTTTTCTTTTTATCTGGTTCCCTTAGGAAGAAACAAGGAACGGAAGTTTTCCTGTCAAAAGGAACCTGAAAACTTCCAACTTGCTTTAAATTACCACAATGACAAAAGTGGGGCTTCCACACACGAAGCTGGCAATGTGAGAAAAAAAAAAAAAAAAAAGACTGACAGTTTGACGATCTCTCCCTGCTCACACGTGTGCTGGAATAAAAACAAAAAACGAAAGAACGACAGCTGCCCCTGCAGCCAAAGTACTTGCTATGCACAAGTACTGCCAGAGGTACAGAACACCTGCTGTCAGCTGTCACAACCCAGGCACACTTTCAATCCTAACCAAACATTCCTGCTTGCCTTATTTCGTCCCAACACTCGGGAGGAAAAGAAACATAAACGAAAAGGCGAAATCAGCTTTCAGATGCCCATGCATGAAAGAAATGCACAGTGCTCCAAGTCCAACAGAAGCCAAAAACTAACACGAGAAAGATTCACCTCGTAAACTGAACGGAAATCGCAAAATAGCATAACCTAGGTACGAAAACAAACACGCCTTCAAAGCAGTGACAACACAATCCAGTGACACTTCAGATACGCAGCCAGGCAGATGTACGACACAAGAGATGTCAAGAGATTCCCTCACTAAGAAGTGGCGAGAGCGAAATGATCACAGAGGAGAGCTTGCATGCGATGCGAGGAAGTAAACGAAAAAAAACAAAGCCAACAAACAAAACTCAACAGACTAGAAAATGACTAGCTGTCCCGATACAAATTGGAAAGCAGAAGGGCACACAGCACAGAGCAGATGTGTACGAGCAGCGGCTAGACGAAAGGACTGCGTGACTGTCGCATAGCTAGCCAAGCTCAGAACCATCCTCCTTGCCCGTTCTTCTCTCTCCATTTTTCTAGCCAGCTTCTTCAAACACGACCCCTCTCCCCCTTTGCACTCCCCCTCTCCCTCCCTCCCCCGTTCCTCTCTTACAGCTTGTGTGGCAGAAGGCATCTTTCTAGGCCCTTCCCTATTGGCTATCTAAGCGCACGCATACATGCACGCAAAAAAAAAAAAGAAAAAGGGATGGACTAAAACCTGGCTGCCGCAGCTGTGATGGACACAGCTGTTTGCTGACAGCTACAGATGTTTGTGGAGGGAAGGAGAAAGGAGGGAGAGAGAAAGGGCACTGCTGCCTTTGGCGAGCAGGCCCTTTGCGACAGCACTCTCCCGGGAATAGCCCACTGAACTCGACCAGAAATGGAATGCAGAAAAAAACAACCGGCCAAGGCCAAGTTCTGCATAACGACAAAAAAGCAACGAGGAGCTCAACATCCTCGCAAGAAAAAAAGAGTGGATTAAAAAAATGAGTGCATGCATAATGAAGGAACTAATTAAAGTCTGAGAGATACTACATCTGTTTTCAGTGCCCTGTTCAACTGACTTTGTCAGCCTTGTGAGAGTCTGAGGCTTTGAAACAGCAGTCGGCTTGAGAAATAACGTTGCTTGCTTCAGACATTTTCTGGACAGGTTTTTAATCAACCTCCAGGCAGAGGTGTGGAATGCTAAAAAGGGAACAGCCTGCAAAGTATGAATAAGTTTCAGCTCTCCTTTGATTTACGCTTCCCAGTTTACTCAGCTATTTTCTTTTTCTTTTAATAATAAGCTAGGCCTGTACAGGCTAAACAGGCGTGTACAGGCCTGGCATGTATCTGGCATCTATCAGGCATGTACAAGCTTAAAAAAATATATAGATCAGGGTGCTATTCTACTGACGTTCCCAAGAATCTGCAATACAAATGCATAGGCTGGATCTACACTTACGAGGTTAGACAACAATCAATACTTTTAATTACTTTTAATACTTTTAATTACTTACGGGCCTTACTCTGCTCAGCTTTATCTGCTCTGCGATACTAGCCTCATTCAAAGGACCACTCTGCTGATAAGAGCAAAACACTTTTGCATTAAACAAACAAAATTTTTTGGAGACTAATTAGTAGAGTGGTATTTGGAGTTCAGCTCAGGATGTTCTCTAACAAAGAGCGAGAGGTGCATGAACCTTGCAAAAACAAAAATCAACTTTGCAAATGTTGTACTCTTGCAACAAAGCCTAATGCGAAAACTCTAATGGATACCAGAGTTAGTACACTCACACCAGATAAAGTTGATGCCTCGAGCCCTTTCACAGTTGATGCCTTTGTATCAAGAGTGCCTACCAAGTTGACGCTTCCAAATTGTGAGTTTTTCAGGATTTCCTGAGAGCCCTTGTAAAATTCCCTCTAACGACAGAACTTTGTGTCATCTCAACAGAGGCTGACCAATCTGATGGTGACACTCTAATAAATATATTAAAGAATAAAAATGAGTTGGTAAGGTATAGTACCAACAGATTTTGAATGCAAATGCCATACGAATAGCAGGTAGTAGTTTTCACTATAATTCAAAAAAGAAACAGTAAGGTTAGCAAAATTCACAGCAAATTGAATGTAGCTACAAAAAATGGTAAAACCCATTGAAAATCACATAGAATATTTTACAATGTAAATTATAATCAGGGTACTAAACCAAATATATTTTCAAGTGTAAGATGTAGGTGCTGGTACCAACCTCATTGGTTATGGTAATAATATGTCATATCATGGACTCTTTCTCAGCAAAATGTTTATAAAATCTATTTAGACCCACTGCACATTATCGTGCTCAGCCACACTTACTATATGATCTGTTGGTGGCTTTCTGTAGCTGCTGGGTTTTCACACCTCATCACAATACTATCATAGCAAATTTGGAACTCCCAGAGCAAATTTAGAGCTAGAAGGTTACCCCTGTATATTTTTTTTGTTACACTCGGCGCTGAGAAATATTTAAGTACAAAAGCACTAAATGGTCAAAGTAAACTGCTCGTCTATCTCATATGCAAATTTAAGCAGTGCAACATTTCCCAATTAGATTAGCCTTTCAATGGGTTGCAAGAAATTGGCCAAGGACCACCTGTTTTACAAAAATATTTCAGGAGGGAAGCCACTGGTACCACCTTGTGTTTACGTTGGGAACACTACCCCCTGCTCCTTTCTTTACCGAAAGTGAGAATTGTGGGAATAGTTGGGACAGGAACTGAGTGAAAAAAAAAAAAGATGTGAACACTGAACAGTGATCTAGGCACCATAAGCTCTGTTTGTTCTTCCCCCTGACCCAATCCTCAACCAGGGTCCACGGCCTCCTTTTCAACAAAGCCATTCATCCATTTTTCAACTCTCCCTTGACATATCATCACCCATTTAATTACACCACCTCTGCTAAAAGTAAGGTTACCCTGCTCCATAAAAATGCAGTGCCAAGCTAGTAAACTTGGGCATACGCATTGCTTGAAGGTTAGATGCAAGTTCTTCAGACAGGTCCAGATTTGTCACTTCGCAATGGACTTATTTTTAATCTAACGTCCTCCAAAACTACACAACTACGAAAGGGCCTTCGAATAAAAAGTTTTTTGCGCATTCAGCGAGACGCTGGAAAGAACGAAGCACATATAATTACTGTCCCCAAGCAGCCAGTGTATTTCCAGAGCTGTTTGCAGGATCAATTATTCGTGGATTGCAGGCACTGGGGGGAAAAGTTAAGTCTTTATTAAACTTCATTCATTTACAGCAGGATTCGGCAACCTTTTGGGTTGGAGGGTGGGACGGCAAATCGTGTGCACTTGGAGGGGTGGGGGGGTGGAGGGGTGCTTTTAAAGGAAAGAGAAACAATTCTGCTAATTGACAATAATATTTGACAATAATTGCCAATAATCTGGCGAAGTGTAAAGATGGGGGGATAATACCAACTGGAAGTGATCAATTCTCCATTCTTGTCTCCCGTCTAACCCCATTTACGGTCAGAATAGGCGAGTCGGCTTTCAGATAGGAAGTGGCAGGGGGACTTGACGGGGGGGAAGTGGGGGCTGTGACAATGTGCTAGGGGCCGCATAATACTGTCCCGCAGGACGAACGTTGTCGACCCCTAATTTACAGCAAAAAAAAAAAAGAAGCATAGGCGCCTTACAAGCGTTAGTATGGTGTCACATGCGATAACGCCAGAAATGCACCGCACATGAATTGCTCACCTGTTTGCCGACCTCTCGCTTGATAACAGAGTTAGCATGGCAGAAAGTGATGAAGAGGCCTAGGATGACTAGCACACCTGCAAAGAAATGGGCAGAGAAGCCAAGCATTACCATAAATTAGTCCCTGGACTGTCATTTTCATGCCCATTTCTGAGTCAAAGATCCATCTTACACTTCCGCGTACACCAGCCCCATAGCCAGAGAGGGGGTACGGGGCCCTGCCCTCCGAAATTTCGGTGCCGAAAAAGGGGGGGTTCCACTTCTTGTGTTCCCGTCTGCAAAACTCTTCCCTTCTGCCTTAGCTTCCCCTCTTTGGTCAAATAACAAAAGCAGTGGATGCAGCTTTCGTGGCCAAGCATTCTCGAGGCCGAGCGTCCCCGGCACGCGCATAGGTGTCCGGTAAAAAGTGCAAAGGCTCACGGGTACGTCGTCTGCTCTCGCCACTTCCAGTTCGAGATCTTTCCTGCGCTCCCGTACGTCGGCGGCTTTAAGGCACGTGTGTGTGTGTTCTTTATTTGTCACAGGGTGCTTACCTGCCAGATAAACCTGTAGTAGGGTCAATCATTATTTATGGAATTACCGATGCATGAGCATTTTTTTCCCCGGTGGAAACAGATAAACAACAAGCACACATGCATGTGAAAGCCGACGGCGTACGGGAGGCCAGGAGAGCTCCCAAACCGGAAGTGGCGGCACTCCGCGGGAGAAAACAATTTACCCATGAGCCTTTGCGCTTTTTACCGGTCACCTATTGGCATTAGAAAAGAAAAATGGCAAAAACCCCGAGGAGCGAGAAAATGGAGAGTGCTCGTGAGCATGTGTGTCCCGTGGTTGCTAGCTTGCGCTGTGGCTCTAGAAAAAAAAAATCTAGCGCTCTCATCAAGCACTATACCCGGTTACAGCTGAAGTATGACAACGGAAGTTGCTGCTGGGCCTCATCGCTGCAGCCGGATGTTACTCCGTGCGGCGGAAGTAGTGCGTTACTGGGAGTATTTTGAACATGGCACGGGCCGTTTTCGTGATTTCTTGAACTTAATATGCTTATAAACTACTGCAGCGACGACAACCAAACTACGTGAGAAAAGGCAGACGATATCACGCAATCACAGCAACTCCTTTCAAAATGCGCGCGCCCATTGACATTGGGGTCTGTCGCTTAGGTGGAGTGATACCGTACATAATCTATTGCCGTCCTTAACTTGTTACCGAGTATACCCCACATGTAAAAAAAACAAACAAAAATCTCCAGCGGTAGTGCTAAAAATGAAAAGACACCCTGCCTGAGCAGGGTATCTTTTCCTCATGCGCTTCCTCGTCGGCAGGTTACCGTCTAGGTGAGCGATTGAAAAATGATAAATGTTCGTACTGCGCACATTGTACGGTGATGACGTGAAATACAAGTAGATTAAATCGAAAACATGGTTATCCCACCTAGCCAAGTGCATGCACGTTGCAGAACAGTGCGGTGCGGTCCCTTACCAGTCCCTTCGCTGAAACTCATTGCACGTGTTTAAATCGCCCTGGAGTCGATTGGCTTGCAAGAAAATGAAGCCGTAATATATCAAAATAGACGTTTACAGCTGCGGTGCATGATTGGCACCTCAGCCCTGGTCCTCAAGTGACAGCGCGCTGCCAACAGCATAAAAATTAAAGCGACTTTATAGCTTTGCTTTTATTCAGTTTCTCTGCCAAGTGCCCTCTGTATAAGAGGATTTCATAATTTTCCCATCAACTGATTTCAGCAAACTTGGTACACTCGTGTTGAGCGAAAACCAAGCTGCATGCTAAAGCATTTCTTTTTTTCACATCCTCATTAGATAAAACTGTCACTTGTAGTAAAACGTCACCTGCGATTTTCTCAGCTTCATTTCCTTTTGCTTATGTGCCTAGCCTAAGGATTTTTATAAACGTTATACCATTGAATTTGGGATTAAATTAAGCACATGCTGATGCTGTCTTTATTGTGGCTCAATGTGCCTCAGGTAAACGTTATGAGCAATAATATGACCTTATGAAGTTTTCTGAACGCTGCACTTGGCATAATTAAGCCAATTTTATTCAATAAACAATCTTTCTAGAAATATACATAACATCAGCATGCATGGCAGGTCTGAAGCTCAAAATCATACCATTTATTTAAAAAAATTTTCCATTAAAAGCCCCTTAACGGTCTGTAAGAAATTACCTAATAATATTAGGCTTCAGTATTTTGTTAAAGTAAAAAATTAATTATGCCACCTAAAAACTAGTTACATTTTTGAAATGAGGAATGCGATATGCACAGTGATTTTCATTATTAGAGATGGATTAATAAAAGAGCTCACTTTAAGACCTGTGTCTCGCCTTATTAAGCCAAAATTCCTTGTTGAAGGGAATGGGGGGACGGGACGTCTCAACTGTCATTACTTCGCTACAAAGGGGATACCACTAGCAATCATTATCATCATCATCATCACCATCGATGGAGCCCAATACTTCTTTTGTTCTCACAAAATGAAAGAACATGCTCACTTGTAATTAACTATTTTGAACTTATCTTCCCAATCCTCTAGGTTAGCTAAGCTCCTACGTCAACGACTTTTGCTGCGATAAGAGAGACACATTTAATGGTCTTAACCTAAAATACATGCGCTAAGCTAAAACAAAGCTGGGAAAGTCAGCTGGATGACCAAACGCAACTGGGCACTTTGGAAGCCAAAACTATGATATACAGGCACACCTATACAGCTGATTCTCAACTGCACCTTTCTCTCATGCACTAGATCACTCCTTTGTATTCTTTCATGCAATCCTACTTTTATTTTCAAAGCAAAAGATTTCTTAGCAGGACCGATGGTGCCCTGTCAAAAAACGAATGCAATTCCCCATAGACCGGTTGGTCGACCGAAAAGCTCTGATAAGATCTCTGGACATCCGGTGTGTGCATAAAACCAGGCTTCCGTTGTGTCGAAAAGTTACCTGAGAGTCGTGAAAAAGGAACGGTTCTAGATAAGGCAATACATGCATCGGTCATGAAGGAGTACAATAGTAGTATACCTTCATCTCATAAACCATGTATGGCTATACATTTAGATCGTGCGTAAAAGCCTTTACTTGGTATGCGAAAAATCGTCGCATGGGTTTGTTTTTCATTTGCGATTCGGGTCTTTGAAGGTTTGATGATTGATTGGATGCTCTTTTAACTTTCGTGCTTTTCTCAACTTTCTTTAGGAAGGGATGGGGAATTTTTCCACTGCACAATAGTGAGACTGTTGCTTCAGAGCACACATTTTTTAGATGGACAAATAAGGGTGGATGAAATAAAAGCAAAATTTCAAGGTCATTTGAGACACTTGCCCCATTTCTCTTGTCCTTGCTCCCTCTCCCCTTACATCACAGAGCTCAGGTTTGGCAAGAGTGAAAGGAGAGGGGGGGTACTCACCCACTCGGTGTCGAAGGCCAGCTTGAGCAGCAGGATGAGCACGAAGGTGACGTACTTGTCCACCAGGGTGAGCAGGGCCCGCACCTCGGGGCTGGTGGTCAGCCGCTCGTCCGCCTCACCAGCATTGGCCGCTGCCACCTCCGGGTTGGAGGGCGGCCGGGGGGGCACGAGCTCGGGGGTGCTGCGGCTGTTGGGCAGGGGGGGCGTGGGAGAGGCCTCCTCGGGTTCCATGTTGATCACGAACGACGTGCTCGCACCTCCTCCTGTACGACAGCGGGGCAGAACAGGGCATCCAATCGGTGAATCAGCAACACCCCCGGGTGGTTCCCTTTCTTGATGTCCACTGTACACTGCTTACCAACGAGCTCAGCTGTTGGTGTTGCTGTGACAGCCACTAAGCACACTCAAAGGGCGCAATGCTGCAATAATCCAAAGAAGCAAATAGAAACTTCAGCTCCAGAAATTTAGCTAATCTTTTGTCCACAGCTTGTTGTTACAACAGGATGCCATGGCAGCGATAAAAACGTGCATAAAACAATAAAACAGAACCCGGTCAACTGCAGAGCTTTCTTATTGCCCTCACCACGTTGACATTGAGACATTTTTACAAACTAAATTGCTGTTTCAATAACTGTTCCTTAACTAGTTAATTGTTTTCTATCTTTCTGTTGCCTGAATGAGGTCTTTTTGTTCTATCTTTAACTTGCTATCTTTTTGCTGCCAGAATAAAAGTGGAAAAAGTACTGCTGTCTGCAAGCACGCCATTCATCATTGCGTTCATCTGCATGCTGCGGTGAGCAAACGATCAGGGGCATGCACAGTATTGTTGACACCTTTAAAAAGGCCTAGACAACTTATTCAGGCAACAAAAAATAAAAAATAAAACAAGAATACTTAGGTAAGAAAAAGTTACTAAAACAGTAACTTACTTTGAAAAAGTTTCAAGAGCAAACATGGTCAGCAGAATTGGATGACACTGCAGTAGACCAGTGTGCTTTTATTTCAAAATGGCCTCAGGTGCCATACCACCTACATTTCAAAGGACTGTAGCGAAGCGATCTCGTTCAGCTATGGGAGACGTCTGTTAAAGGGTGCGATAAAGACAGCACACAAAATTGTCTCAGCCAGAACACTTCCACGGTGGAATAACAATACATCGTGTGTAATGCAAACTGAATTTAATTAGGGTACATAATTAGCAAAGAAAAAGAAAGGGTTTCAGCATTTGCAAATTCACATTATATTTATAATGTCACCGGTGATGTTACTGGGAGGCACAACCAGCCATGGGAACATTACCAGTGAAAAACTAACAGTGTTAGTTACAGTTACCTAAGCCAAAAAGTAACTTTTACAGTTAGAGAGTTCCAAAAGCAACTTCTTACAGTTACATATACAGTGAAAAAAGTAACGTCGTTACTTTTTCATTTCTGTAAAAAACTAACTAATAGATAACAAACAAATGATATGAGTTTATTTAATAGAAACCTACGAAGCTATCCGGGTAGTAAGAGAACCAAAAAAGGTGGTACACACGAGCCCAACACCAACAACTGTTGTGTACACCTCATTTTGTTGCGTCAACTTTTTTGTTGATCCACCCTTAGTGTGTTTATGGGGCTCTGGTCTCGGTGGGCCTTTATGCGGTGGTCTTTCTTTACAAGGCTGGGCCAGCTTCATCTTCGGCGGAGGCCTAGTTGCCAGTTCCGTTTATTTCTTGTTTCGGCTCGATTCAAGAAGAAAAAAAAGTTTTGAGAAATACCTTACAAGACTGACCTCCGACCTCGGCCTATGCAGGGATCATCATACTCTTAGTGGCCTCCGCTCCCAAACTGAGAGGGAAGCTGTATAGTAGAAAGGTGAAAGGTGGGGAGAATATGGCAAAGAAAGTCTGAAAAAGTGGAAAGCGTGATCTGCACGTAGGCCTTTAAAAAGGAAGTAACTGTAACAGTATTTCAAGTTACGGTTACTATGTAAGAAAGTCGGCACGGCGGATGTACCAGCATGTGGACCGTCTGAAATCCGCTCATGTTTATTGTACAGGCAAGAAAGCAATATAGAAAATGTGCTTGCTTTGATGATCCCTTTCTGCTGGTGCTGCCATGCCCATGGCTCTGTTGTTTGTTATGCTGTGTTGAAAATGTGCTAAGGAAGTTATTGTTACTGTGTAGCAATATTGAAACAAAACCAGGCCTGCATCTGGAGCAGATTGCCAAATGTCAGAAGGTCTAGCAGTCGGTGTTAAAGGCACCAAAGAAAAGCGACTGTCCGATATTGAGAAGAAGCTAGATGCCTCATCTGTGTTTGAACGGAAGGTAAATGCCTGTCAGGAGCAGCTGTCTTCTCTGGAAAAAGCAACCAGTGTTCTTGAAACAAAATCGATCAACTGGAAAACCATAGTCAGTGGCCCAATTTAATTGCTTACGGTCTTCCTGAGGTGGTAAATGAAAACAGTGAAACACTGGAAAGCACCATCAACAAAGACATTCTAAAAGACATCATGTAGCTTGAACCTGTCAGCATTGAGCATATTCATCGCACAGGTAGACCTGAAACTGGCAAAGGTAGGCCAGTTATTTTTAAATTGCCTCATTGACGAGACAAAGCTAGAATACTAAAAAAACGGGTCCAAACTTAAAAATACGATGCTGGCTATCGGGGAAGACTTTTCTCTTAAGACACGAGATATTAGAAAAAGCTTTGGGCAAGAACGAAAGCCAACAGAGATAACAATGAGAAAGCAAACTTGACCTTTGACAGGCTGTATATAGATAACCAAGAATATCTCTGGGACTGTCAAAAAGGCAAAAGAATCCCGGTTAAAAAAAAACCCGGAATCAAAGCCCGTCCGATGACCAGACAGTATGCCCAATCACTAAACCATGCATAAGGGAATAATCCACACTTAGTTCAATAAATAATTCAATGAAAAGTAAATGTTTTGTTATCGGTGAGCAGCACTCTAATCAAAAATGCCTCTGCTTGGTTAACATAAACGCCTCAAAGAGTCAGTGACAAGACTCAACTGATGGAAATTACCTTACTTCAATACGATCCTCACGTAACAGTTGAGTCTGCGACATGGTTGCGCCCCGAAATAGCTGATGATGATGTACTCCCCCCTCGTATAAGTTGTTTAATAAAGACAGAACTACAAGTGGAGGTGCAATAGCCATCCTTGTGAAAGAAACACTGCAGGCCTAAATTACTATCAGGTCAATGTGGCACAATAATGATAATTGTGGGACATTGACGACCTAGAATGTGTATGCATTAGAGCCAGTACCTTCATTTTGTATGTACTTTACAGACCCCCGGAAGACTACGTGTAAATCCATGAAAAAAATTATCTGAACATATGCCCAGTTTTGCAGCAACAAAATTCTGTTAGCAGGTGATTTTAACCTACCTTCTGTTGATTGGGAGCGTTTTACGACAGGGCCGTTGTACAAAAAAAAGAGACGGAGAGTGTGTTTAACATCATGATCACCCATAACTTGATGCAGGTTGTGAGTGAACTCATGTGCATGGGTCCTCAAGTTCGATTTTAGATTTAGTATTAATAAACCGTGAACTCGAGCAGTACAGTGTTTCAGTAGAACAGGGCCTATCCGATCATAACTTGGTTAGTGTTTCTGTTCCCCTCATGAAATTCCTAAGTGCTAAAAAAAATCTTCAGGGGATTGTTTTAAAGATTACTTGCGAGCAGATGACATACTTGTAATAGAATACATGGAATCATGTTTTGCTGTCTTTGAGGTGGCCGATGTCGGGACAATGTGGAATAAATTTAAAGAAATGTGTCACCATTGAATCGATCGGTTCATACCGAATAAACAGAAAAAAGTGCACAAGCCAACACCCTGGATAATGTGAGGTATAATTCAGTTAAAGCGAAAGATAAAACGATTTAGAAACAAGCATGCGCAGTCTGGTACTCTTTCAGTCCTCAAAGACAGCCTTGCATACGCTTATCCAAAGATCGTTATTTTAAGACGCTGCTGCCCAACTTTATAAAGACCGACCCAACTAAATTCTGGAACCACATTGGTGACAGAAAGAAGCCCCTGACCGACACAGCAATTGATGGCGTGATTGTAAATGACGAAAAAGAATAGCTGACCATTTTAATATGTATTTTAAAAGTGTGTTTTCCGGCTCCAGTGTATATTATCCAAACGGTAAAGTGTTCGATCCATGCGAAGTGTCTTTTGTGTCCTATTCTGGAGTATTTTCAAAGCTTTCAAATCTTCATTCCAAAAAGATGCGTGGACCTGATAATCTCCCAAATGTGTTCCTAAGGAGATATGCCAAACACGTCATTACGAAACCTTTTATGTTTCACTGTTGTCATCAAAGCTACCAAGTGACGGGAAAACCGCACGCGCAAGTCCTGTATTCAAGAAAAGTGACTGTTTGTCGCCGCAAAAGTATCAACCCATATCTTCAATCTCACCTTGCTGCAAACTAACAGAGCACATAATCGCCACCCAAATTGTAAATTTTTTAAATCAACATTCAATCCCGGCAAATTTTCAGCACGGCTTTGGCTTTAGAAAGGGATATTTGACAGTGACACAACTGGTTACAATAATTCACTTATTTGCACTTAATCTGCACAACAATAGGCAAACTGACAATTTTTTTGGATTTCAGTAAGGCATTCGACAAGGTTCCACACAACAAATTGATCTTGAAGCTTAAATGTACTGGCCTTCCTGACATATTTCTAAACTGGATTGCTGACTATCTAAATAACTGTGAACAGTTTGTTGCTATTATTGAACACCACTCGCAATCTCTTCATGTCACATCAGGTGTACCCCAAGGAAGTGTCCTGGGCCATTCCTTTTTTTTCTTAAACATGAATTATGTTGTGAATGGCATCACCATTCTGTATAAATTAGATGATTTGCAGATGATTGTGTTTTGTACCGTGATTTTAACTCTTCTGATGATCAAAATGAACCTAACTCAAACCCTTATAATATATATCAGTGGTGCAGTGAGGGGGCAATGGTCCTTAATGTAGAAAGAAGTGTCTGCATGTGTTTGACATGTAAAAAACTTCTGCTGAAATAGTGTGTACCAGCTTGGGTCTTCAACTCAGAGAGGTTGTTAGCTGCAAATATTTGGGCTTAACTATAACTAGTAATTTGTCTTGGAACTTGCATGTAGACAATGTATGTTCAGCTGCCTTTTGCAAACTTGATTTTCCAAGGCATAAACTGTGTAACTGTCCTGCCAATGTAAAGCTTCTTAGTTATATTTCTTTTATACAACCTAAATTGGAATATGCCAGCATTGTATAGGGCGGGCTCAAAGGAAAGCTGTTCACTTTGCCCTACTCCAAATACTTACCATTGGATCCACCTTCCACACTGATGTCTGCAAATGACATTCAGACCCTTGAGTCCCGCAGATGTGAACAATGGCTGGATTTTCTTCAATTATCCATCCATCAGCGCACTTATCTTTTCTATCAACAAGGAACACACGGCATCACCACCCCAATTTGCTAACCCCATTTTTTGCGAGAACTGATACCTTTGTGTACTCTTTTTTTTTCACGAACAGTGTATGACTGCAACAAGTTATGTGAACCTCATTCATTGTAAAGTATGTAGAATTAAGTTTATTATTCTTGTTTGGCACATGTTAGCACCTGTGCTGTTGAACGAAGTGTACTGTAATGTTGTAGAACGAAGTGTATTTTTGTATGGCGTACATTATTACTTGTGTTGTATATGTGATGTGCCATTTCCTGCTTGGACCATTTAGGTTCCCACAGTATGTATTAAAATGAAAATAACAGTGTTACGGTTACAAGTTCCTCCAACCTAAAAGCAACTAGTTACAGTTACGACTTACTTAAAAAAGTAACCGGTTACCAGTAACACGTTACTAGTAACTAGTTACTGCCTAAGACTGGGAACAACTATGACAGGACCGTGGAGGGGAATAGCAACACCAGAGGCTCTAGTAACAGTAAGACATCAAAATTCAAAGAAATATCAGGAACTTACGAGGCTGTTTGCTTGTTGGAATATTAAATGTTTAGGGTGAGCTACAGTCATAATCCTGCCAAACATTCACCTGAGCTTGAGCTGAACATCAAAAACAAGCAGGAAACCCATGGCCACGCTATTACACAGCAATGCTCCACTAGGCCTTAGTGGCGGGAAATAAGATACCCTAATTTGTAGTTGCTGCCAAACTGGGCCTATCTGCATCTATCCCAGATAGAAACTGCCTGCTTTTGCCAGACTGTTTTCCCCAAGTACACTGCAGAACTTTTGGTACATCATGCTTACTTAGAAAAAAAGGGTGCATAACTTAAAATACATGCACTTTTGCAAGCGAATTCCCTGCATAATAAATGCATAATTTCCAACCACACAAAACTGCAGCAGTAAGGTATGAACTGCCAAATCTTATAATGCAAGGTTGTACATCTTCATGGTCTTTGCAATGTAATGCCAGTAACGTTACCAACAAAGAGTACATTCAAACGCAGCGAAGATTGGGTTTTACCATTGCAAGGAAATGAAAATGGTAGAAGCACAGCCGTCAAGCAGCAATAACAGCACTGAATACAGACGAAATAGCAGTCTGCCGTGTTTATTGTTTAGATTGCCTGAATCCCCAACCCAAGCATGCAGGCAGAAAATGTTTAAATTAGTTGTAATTTTGACAAAACACATCCCATCTATTTCATCTCGCACAAAGAACCAGTGTAGAGGGTTGACTGATTATGAGTTTTAATGCGCTGACACTACACAGGCTATGAGGCGCGCCATAGTGGAGGGCTCCGGATTAATTTCAACCATCTGGGGATCTTTAATGTGCGCCGAAATCTCAAACACACGGGCGTTTTCGCTTTTCGCCTCCATCAGAAAAGGGGTGTAGAGGGAGCAACATACGTTAAAGAATTTAACGGAACAGCTCCAGAGCAACCATTAGTGCAGGCAATTTGAGCTTGCGCTCATTTGAGCAAGGAACACAATTTAGCTGATTCAGGGACACAGTGGATGGAATGCTCCTGTCTATTTATTGGGTGAGGAAACCAGCACTAACCTCATTGCTGCCCAAAATGAAGCCAAATCTCAAACAATCAATGAAGGGCTGTAGTGAGCCCATATGCCAAAAAGATAATAGGTACTGCTTGGGCATAGGTCAGTATACTCACTCGTGAATACACTCATTTGTACTCATATATACTCAAACTCACGAGAGAGTACGATGATGAGTGAGTACAGACCCAGACAAAAAAAGTGAGTGCGATGACGAGCGAGTACAGATGCGAGTAAATGTGCTCGTGAGTGCAGTACTCATGAGTGCTGCACTCACGAGTACATGTAATCATGAGCAGTACTTACGCGTACTGCACTCGTGAGTACAAACTTGTGTTTGATCACGCACTCGAGTCATGACATGTGCACGGGTCTCATGCATTTTGTGGCGCCCTTAAAGAAGGCAAAACGAGGTGTTAAGGGGGAATACTGCAGCTCTCTTTAGTACCTCTTCTGCAATGTTGTCGCTCTCGGCAACCGTTCGCCATGGGGTTGCCATAGTGACAGCCCGGGTAAGCATGGGTGGCTTCGCTGCATTTCCTTCATTCAAATTATTCAAAGGGAGAGGCACGGGAGTTTGCTTGCATGTACAGTGCACGCTGAAGGCACTCTTTCTTGGTCTCCAGAATCGGAAAACAGAAAAGTTTTTGCCTGTTTCGTAGGACAAAACGGTGAAAAGGAAACCAGGAGAACCAACTGGTACGGGCTGGAAATGTTCTTTGGTTCTGGCTTAGTCGAGCCATAGACCTAGTTCAGTGCACGAATGAAAGTAGTTGACTGCGAGAACAGATCAGCAGAAACACTTTTGAATACAAGTAAATGTAAGTAGAAATTGAGTACAAGTGAGTACAGATTGAGTACGACTACAAGTGAGTACGGATGAGTTGAGCACTCATGAGTACAGATTGAGCACAAGTACAAGCGAGTACAGATTAAGTACGAGTACTCGTGAGGACTAATGAGTGAGTACAAGCGAGTACGATTACAAATGAGTATAGATAACGAATACGAATTATTTCGAGTACAGATGACCTTTTTCAGTCTCAGTTTGAGTGGGTACCAGTGTGAAGGGCAAAAATTGTGATTGAGCTACAGTGAGTTTTTGTTTCGCCACCCTATGCGCTTGGGATATGACACAGGCAGCAATCCTTGTATGTCAAAAGTTGCCTGCTGTGCTACAGCCTAGTGCTATCTCTGTATCTTACAAGGCAACAAGAGATATCTACATGGCTAGGAGTTGCTTAGGGACGAGTTGTTCGGCCACGATTAGAAGCAATCTGTGCAAACAAAAGGATGGAGAGAGATAAGGTAAAGGAGAAAGTTGCCTGGCAGAAGCCACAACTGGCTCACCCACGAAGTACTAAAGGCCTCAAAATTGTTCAAGAAGGTGAAATAAGCTGAAGTGTGTGATGGAGCTGTTTATCTGGTAAAGAAACCATGTTCCTATATAGCAAGCTTGATGGGAAGCAACCAGTTATTGGTGGCTTGCGTGTTACAGTGAATCACTCTTCTATTGTTTGCCATGTAGGATACTATGCATGAGTGTGGGAAATAAACACAGATTGGCACACTGTTTGGTGTGCGCACCTGTTTCTGCTTGTCCCGATGTTGGGGCGAATGCCTTCTAATCATAGTTTCCACCGCTTCTCCGCGGCGTTGACGGGATTTGCGCTGCGTGTCTGATAGGGGCTCGTGCAGTCTTCTTTTCGCCTTTCCGCGCCCTAAAAAACTTGTTATGGTGACGACTATAGGCAAAGAGTACGTTTAGGTCACTTAAAAAGCAGCTGCGTCTTCGTAGAGTACGCGATCGCCTGCAAGAGCTACCCGGGACGCAGTTCTGCGCGCTTCGTCGCCGCTCTTCCGGGCGTCGGCGACGGCAGCAACATATCACCCATGTCACCTCCAAAACATCAGGCACAAATGAATTCTACTGACGCCTCGTTTAGACCTGATACTGGCACAATGAGAGGTTGGCTTCATTTTGCAGCGTGGACAACGAATGCGGCTTCGTTTCGCATATATACGCCGCAGAAAAATATGTTTCGGGGATGTGATTACCCAATCCCGGACAATAACTTATGCCTTTTATAAGAATATAAACCATGCGAAAATGTAAAGTATATTCCAAGCCTGTGCGTCGTTAAATATGTGCCCACACACGCCATATAGCAAGAACCAAGGAAATGAAACCACAGAAAAATAAATGCTGTGCCAATGCGGAATTTACAAACATAATAGCTCTAAAGCAAATGAAAAAAAAAAAAAAACTGCAGCTTCTGGCATGCTAAAGACGTTCGTCTAAACTCAAGCCAGGTAGGTTTCACTGGACCAACTATACGCATACCCAGCTTTCTCGCTCAAAATTACAACCTCTTGGGAACCTAGCAAAACCACTGTAGGAAAATGATATTTGGCATAAAGCTAGAAGCCAACGTGAAGATTAAAACGCTAAAAGAACATTTTAGGTTTCTGACTATTTGTTCGCGTAATTCGCTGTCAAATCTAACTCCCCATGCATTTCTATGGGATAGTTCCCACGGCTCAGGAACCCAGTCGCACAACGTGCGCGACTTGAAACTGTGCACAAAGCAAGTATTCACCACACATATTAGCTGTGCAAAAGAACTTTTCATTTCGCTAAAAAATTGCAGAGTAATCACTGTTGAAAGGGCTGCCATGAGCGGGAAAGGTGCACATGCGAAATGCACTGCTATTTCGCGAGAAATCAATGGGGGGGGGGGGGGGGGGGGAGGGGGGGGGGGGGAACGCCGTGTACAAATGCGGAGCGGAATCAAGCAATGAATGTTTTAGTAATCCCACACATAAATCTCGCGTTCACTTTCCTTTTGTTTTTCTACTCCAACAAAGAGCTGATCGTACGGCAGACGCATTTTTGGAAGTATACAGGGTAGGCTGTTCAACAAGCGATGAAATGTGTCGTTGGAAGAGTGTGGTATGTGATAAGGCCCTCTGATTTCAGTTTCTGGTTTATTCCGCAGGCTCCCTGTGTCATATGACGATATTTCGAAGAAGCATGTAGTCGCGGACGCGGATTATATTGTAAGCCCGCCTCTGCTCTGCTCGCAGAGGATATATGTAGCGAATGTAGGCCTGCGGGCGCGCACCTCACGACAAGACGTCTCTGTCGTGTGCTGATCCCCGGGTATAATTATGCATTGTCCATCGTACTTTTGTTGAATATTCCCGAAATTAACACAGACTGGCATGTAAATGGTGGTGATCAATATCTGAGGTATAATATTGGCAAACGTAACTGGTGTGCTGTCAGGTATGAGTGCTCCGCTGATTATGTAAGCGCACAAAACCGATTTAAATCGTAGTGTATAGCCGTAGCATGAACATCTGAGGAGCCAGTGGTTACGGGGACACGGCTAGTAAATTCAGGTCAGTGTAACTACAATCGGCTCCATCATACGCCGGTTCCGCGACGCTGACCTGTGACACACACCTGGCGCTTATACAGACCGAAAATACCGAAACATTTACACTCTCGTAAACACACCCTATTTGCGAACAGAGTGACTGCTCCACGCAAACATGAATTTCAAACGCCCACAAACGGTAAATCTCAGTCGTGAACGTGCCGCAAAAGCAGCGGCGACACTGGGGAGCGAGGCGAAACATACGCCGAGAAAAGATGGTTGATAACGCACCGCAAACACATTTTTCTTTAATTCACATTTTGGTTTGCGACTCTGCAACTTTGTACCAGTAATTGCTAGACAATTTCACGCCATTCATCTGCCTCCATAACAGTGCGAAACAATGAGCCCACAACAGCATAACCCAGTTACAGAGTAACTTAGGGCTACTGACCCACTTTCAACTTTACACTAAGGACAACTTACTCTCTTTTAGGACTACTGACTCTCAACTTTACACTGAGCTTTCAATCTCTGCAAGAACAAAACAGTTTTCTTGCGGGTACAACTCCCGTGGCAGAGATTGCCGAAAAGAGTGAACTGCAATGAAAAAAGTGTGCCCCCCTTTATTTGAAGTTTTAATAATACGCGCAACTTAAATTGGTGGTGTTCATGCATTATGGCAACAAATTCCCTTAATTGACCCGTACTACATGTTTGTTTACATGGACGTTTGTCAGAAGAATCCACAGGTATGAGCAGAGAATTGCCTGCTAGTGCTCCTCCTAGAAACCCGGCAGACGGCATGCCAGTGGTTGTCACTAGCTTGCCAAATAGAGGAGGCTCAAAACAGGCACATATGGACAGTCATTTGGAGTAAAAAATGCGCCCATGCAGTCCGTACAGATGATCAACCAGTGAAGCTGCGACGTGTGGCCTGTGCTTGCCATTGCTGCGTGGACACTGCTTCGCCCACACCGCCTGCCATCTTTGCTTGAGCAGCGTTTGACGCAGTGCGCATGCCCTGCTGCTAGAAAGACCCTTTATCCGCTCCCTCTGATGCATCGTTACCACTTACCAGTGTCGACAGATGCGAGAGTGCAACTGATTGATTGTCGGGTTTAACGTGCCGACGCAACGCAGGCGATGAGGCGCACCGTGGTGGAGGGCTCCGGATTAATTTGGACCACCTGGGGATCTTTAATGTGCGCCGAAGTCTCGTACACACTGGCGTTTTTGCTTTTCGCCTCCGTCAGAAAAGCGGCTGCCGCGGCCGGGAATCGAACCCGAGACCTCGTGCCCAGCAGCGTAACGCCTTAGCCACTGAGCCACCGCGGCGGGTTGCGAGAGTTGCTACGTTCTCTCTCTCTCGCTTCTCTCTCTCTCCCCTTGCTTCTGACTCCTCCCTAGCCTGGTTTCTGTCGCACGTGTGCATGGGATTGCGCAGGAGGAGATTTCTGCATACACAGGGCTGGCTGCTGGATTTTTCTTTCTCGTGGCCATATAAAGCTTTGCTTTAAAGAAATCAACTTGTGGACACCACACATCGACAACTGCATAAATGATGCACGCCAAAGTTTGTTTCCTTGCGATGTTTCCATTTCCTTGTTTCCATTTTTGGACAACTGCAATCACATCCTCAGAACACTGGCCGCAGAGTGAACACTGCTGCCTAATAAATCCTGGCTTGCAAACTGATTTACTTAGAGGCAGCAGCTCTTTTCCATTTGTCGTAACAGTAAGTGCTGAAGGCAGCTTGAACAAGTCACTGGACCCGGAGTCCTTCGCAGCCAGGAAACACATCCAACGTGACAAAGCAACAAGGTTGGCGTAACAGCCGGTCCCCATGATCAGTTGGTGACTCGCTTCACTCCACAGAAGCCTGCTGATTCACTGGCGCACTCACCCAGAAGCCTTATTTTCACATTTTATGCACTCAATAACTTTCTAGGACAAAGATTAAGTGACATTTTTTGGATGCAGTGCCTTTCACAAGGGAGCCGTGCAACTACCGTGGGGTGGCATGCTGGCATGTCAAACTGGTTCATGGCGCTCATCACTGGCCTCAATGCTGACCACCTGGCTGCCTCATTTACCTCGCCTTTGCTGGTGCACCATTACACATGCTCCAAATGGCCCATGCCTTGTGCAATAGTTGAGATCAATCAGCTAACATAGCACACAACATGTTTGTAACCCTTCCCAACCTCCTACTACCGTAGCTCTGTAAAACAGGCACCTATATAAAAAAAAGAAGAAGCGGGGGAGAGACATAGCAGACCAGAATGCAAGAAGGTGGACACCAGAAAAGATTCCACTCTGTGGAAGATTAAGAGCATTTCCAAATTTGTAGCCTCAGTTCGCTTTCCAGTTTTATCTATACAGACGGTCAGAAGTTACACGACCTTAGATTTATCAGACCACAAAAACCTTGACTGAACAAAATCTACCATTCGGCATAGCAGTTTTATCCCAAAAATGAGGATTTGTCATGTCGAGGTGCAACCATATTTCACAGAAATGAAGAAGCAAAATCATAAAAATGCACGTGCGCAGGGGAACATAGTAGAGAAAGAGGTGATATGTAACGTGCAGAGGCACTCCTCAGACTTGTCACAATTCTTAGCTTTCACTGAACAACTGGAAATAGTAATTAATCCATCACTGCTTTCCTGCCACGAAGCCAACCATACAGCGCAATCTGTTCTGTGCCCGCCCATGTCTGGTGTGAATTTCGAGTTCTTGCTGATCCTTTTGCAAGGGGAATTGATCCATCATTTCTTTCTTGCCACAAAGCCAAGTATACACCACCATCAATTCAGTGCCTGCAACTGTCTGGTATGACTGCCCGTAGTTCTGGCAATCCATTGCACTAAAGCCCGAAAGCCAGCACAACACGCACCTGACGATGAGGATGCCGGTGCACTTGCAACGTTGACTGTGTTCGCCGGCTCCTGTGGCTGTGGCGACTGCTGCCACAGTGATGATGGTGGCGGCCGCAAGGGCGACTGCTCGATCAGGGGTGTCAGTCCCATCAGAACCTGGAGCATGGGGGTCAAGAAACGACCAAACATGACCACGGAACACAATTACGCAATAGAAACATTGCTTCTGCCTCTCCTTGCAGCACCAAATACTGTGCAATGCATGACTTGTTTACCTTGGTTCTAAAAAATGGCCGCGTATCTCCTCCTTTCGTTGCAAATTTCGACAAAAGATGATAGTCGACTGGCGCCCCTGGCGACTAAATGCCTCCCACCCACTCACCTCTCATGCTGTTCCTCTCCTGTCTCGTTCCTCCCAAGATAACACGCTAGAGGTTTGCTCAAGTAAATTTAAATTTACCCCCTTCCAATGCTCCAGGTTGGGTGCCTCGATGCCAGTGCTGCCGTACGGCGGAGACGCACGTGAATGGAGGCACCCTACTACAGCATTTATAGAACCACGTTGCCCTACTCCACGAACGTTCCAAGCGGAACGTGGAACCTATCAAGTGGAACCTTTCGTTGCTGTTGCCGTTTGATTTTATGAATGCCGCCAGGTAGCGCGGGCAACAGCAGGCAACGGTTTTCTGCAGTTGACATAGTATTTCATTTGCTATTGCAAAAACCGAGCATATGTGAATTTTTTAATAAAGGAACACTGCAAATATTACTCAGGTATTGATTTTCTGCTTATATTTGCGTAATGTCTGTTTTTGCTCAACAATGTTGACAAGTAGGAACATTCACACCCGACATACATTTAGATTTGGCTGTGGGTATATAAGAATATTGCACAGCTTCTGTTTCACTTTGGCTGGGTGGCTTGATCGAGTCACAAACACAGTCAGAGAGACAGGCAGGCAGGCAGGCAGGCAGACAGAAAGACAGACAGAAAGACAGACAGACAGACAGACCAAAATTTCTGCGTTTAGGTCGCCTTAATAGTGGTCTGACCTTCACTGGCCACATGCTGAAAGCCCCTTTAGATTATGTGCTTGGCAGATGTCCAAACAAATAATGATGTAAGAAGCCGCTGAATATGTACACGGGACTACCTCACAATACTGGCATGGTACGCCTTATGGAGTGCACCCACATACGTCGCACTCCCATAGTATAAGTGTCATTTGGAACGTTTGCAAATACCATAAAAATAAAATATACCCTGAACACATCCCAAAAATCAATTTTCAGGCTTTCATGCGTGTGTGACTGAACATAAGGAACATAATAGGGCACTACAACTTTAACCATACACTAACCTCAACCTACTCCACAAAAAGTACAAGTGAATTTCTTATGCCATTAATTATTACATGTAGCTATGACCTTAAATTGAGAATGAGGGCCTTCCAAAGAGTGGACAATGAGGGCGAAGTCATCATAACCGGGGCTTTTTTGACTGAAAAATAATCTAAAATATCCTACTGTGATTTCTAGGGAATTCATGACTAGCATGTTTTTTTTTTGCTCATTGACATAAAAACTCTGGCTTTTCAAGACGGCCATAGCTTTGGTAAACCTTACTAAAAACTACCTAGAGAAGACGAGAAACCGCAGGGCATCTGATCAAATTGATGCAGTTCTAACAATCAGGTAGACAATTCTGGTTACTGTTGGAGAAAAGAAATCCTCTGCTGAAGCACATATAGTTCTACAAACCAAGCTTCTGGGCAGTTTGGAGGCACCTCAAGCTTAAATACCACAAATTGTTACCTAATGCGTTACATAAGCCCTAATTTCTGGCACACTTTTACACCACTGCACTTTGGCACAATTTTACACTGCCTGTATAATAGTTCCTGGTGTTCTGTCCCCCATTAAAGTCATGCCTTAGAACCTTACGGGCCCTTAAAAACAAGTGCTACGGTTATTATCAATATCATCAGCCTAGTGTTTATGTTAACTGCACAACGAAGGCCTCTCCCATATACAGTAGGCCTCTCCCATTACGCATACTACACCCCATCCCTTAGGGTACTAAGTTGCAGCTCAGACAAGCAATTCCTGATGTACCCAGGAGGACAGTTAGGTGAACACTCAGACCATGGTAATGACGATTTGGTAAAAAGGGGTACTGGATACGCGATCCTAGACCAGAAAGTGGCGCGCCACAATCCCAACCTGATGGATGTCGTGGCGCAAGTTTCCCGAAGACGTCAGGTTGAGTCCTCGACCCGCGCCATAGGAACGGGCCACCGATGACCATCCAAACACCCGGTGCAGGGCGCCGCCACGTCCCAACCTCCCTTCCCCGCCTGGACCCTCGGCCATGGTTGGTTCACTGCACAGGATCGGCCAATCAGACACAAAATACGAACAATGAAAAGCATGCATCCACACAGCAAAACAACATTCCCAACATTTCCAAACAGTTGAATCTTGCAAATTTTATCTTTGGTAACTGGATACAAGGATTTGAATCGACCGGTTTAGAGGTCCTGTTACGGTGCAAAGCAGTGTATTCCAACTTTGTTTAATTCAATTTACACTGCATTTTGCCAGATTTTGCTGCTCCCACCGGTGTGGCATTAACAAGAGGTGGCTGTGCTTGTTTAAGCAAACAGAACGGTGTACAATCTCCATCTATGCCTGCAACTTTACGTAACATGTGTATATGTCCCGTAACAAAATCGCTGCTTCCAACCACAATCCCAACGACAGCAAAAACCAGGTACACATGCAGCAATGCAGTGAGATAGCAGCTTACTTAATGAGTGAAGTGACATGTACGCACTGCAGAGCCTATAAGTACCATACATCAGGTTTGTGCACAGCCCCCCCACCAACCCCCCTTTTTTTTGTGATGGTGGATAAGGCAGCCGGAGGTACAGATATGACGCTTGTTTTTTGCATATCTTCGCAACAATGCCGGACGGTTGCGACCTACGTCATCAAGTAAACACGCAGAACGTCAACGAAAAATGAGGAATCTAATCTCACGCCTTGTTTGCAGCACAGTTCATCTGCGATGAAGTGAAAGCAAGCCCAAGCGAAGCAACCGTAGGCCAACGCGCAGCTTAACCACCATCAAAGCACAGAATATAATTTGCAGAATCTGGCTGGCGATCGAACTAAACCAGACAGGAATCCAAACGGGCCATGTAGCTTTAAAAAACTCTTCAACACCTGCTTCAATTCCCTCACGCCAAAATGGGAACAGCGTGAAGCTGTTACAAATAGCACGAAGCTGTAAATGTACGGATTAGAGCGATACCTGCAGTGACTTCGAAAAAAAAACAAAAACAAGAAAGAGGCGTTGGCGCGGTCAGGTGATGCGCGAAGAACGTCCGATGCGTACAGTCATCGCTTCTGCTATGAAACAATATGCTACGTACAACAAAAGCGAGCGACCTCGGCGCACGTGTGCCAGCATACCTCTACGCCTGCTCTGAACTTGCACCAGGACGGCGTCCCCGCCACTGCGGTGATGTTTCGTGTACGGCCTGAACGAGCCCATGTTCAGGCCCGAAAGCAAAACTGGGTCAACGCGCACGATAAGGAAGCAACACAAAAGGAACGACAACAATAATACAGGATATGTCGTGTCAATACATACGGCTCGTCGGAACCGCGAACGTACTGACGACAAAACAGAAACCAACCTGTTGTCAAGAGATGATCGACCAGCGCTGCTGTGGGGCTGAGGTGTAGCGTGCACACAAGCCGGCGGATTTTGTGGCGGTTCCAGCTTGATCCGCGGAGATGTGACAGCAGATACGAGGCGAAATTTTAGTAGTAGCCACTAAGAATCACGCGTACCAGAAGAGAGTTGCGTAGCATCGCCGACAACGGTTCTAGCGCGGCGGCAGAAAATAGGCAGCGCGCCGGGAGCGCACACATTGACACAAAGTCGGAATGCTTCGGCGGGTCGCTATCACTAGCGTGGCCCCGCTTGAATTTCACGTGATTAGGACCCTACCAAACACAGGCACCGGTGTGCCTGCCGATGCGACTTTTTCGGGGCATTTATCAATTATGTAACAGGAAAATATCAACGCAACCAGCAGCTGAGCTGAGCCGCTCTAGGTGTCCACAGCGACGCCAGGGTACGCCACAAGCGCAAATTTACTTATCATCATCAACACTATTGTTTGGTTTTGGTTTCGTTTTCGTTTTCAGGCAAGCAGCGTTGTCGGGGCCACGATGCTGATTGCGGCACGGAAAGAGTGATGATACTCAGTGGTCGAAGAGGCACAGCAGACTTGCGGGCAAGGAGATCCGCGTATGTGCTGACAGCAAAAAAAAAAAAAAAAAAAAAAAGCAAACTGGCGAGGACTACAAAGTATGTTTGCTTCGCTGCAAATGGCGCCGAGAAACAAAGGCATCTTGACCGCGCCTGCCATGCATCTCCAGGCCTTCCGAAACCTACCCGGCACTCCCACTAGCTGGTCCTGCAGAGGATACCCTAACATTTACCACACGTTGCGGATTTGTGATGTGATCGGCACCCGCGCGTTGGTCCGCTTCTCCAACTCCATGGGAGGCGAGGACGCGTCTGATCCAAGCGCATTGGCGCAGCTCCTGCACACGTCCAGAGCAAAGGAAGCCTTGGCCACACCTTCCCAAGAAGACTACCTGCACTAATAATGCGTGGAAAAAATAGTTTATGCCCTTCCTTTTTTCCCTCCTCTCTCAAATCCTACCCCTCACGCCATTTTTCCTTCTTCATACCATCGGCCTCCCCTTGTCCCTCCATATCCTGCCATTACTGCCCTGACTCAATCGTTTCGCGACCTTCTCTCTCCCTACCCTACCCTACATTTCCCCTTCCTTACCCCCTTTCCCGCTCCATTCCTCTCTATCTCTCTCCCTAGCGTGCACTCTCATCCTCTCTGGCCCTTCCCCATTTCTGCAACCTTCTCTCACCCATAGACATGTCCCCTACCCCCGGTCCTCTATCTCCTCCCCTTTTCCCGCACACCTCAGGCCGTCCTAATTCTCTTCCCTATTCAGTCGTGCTCCACTCCTCTTCCCCGCTATATCTTCAGTCCTACTACACCCTCCATACCTCCTTTCCGACCCCCCTCCCGGCTCTTCCACCTCCCATCTATCTGCTGCTCGTATATCCGCTTCTTACCCTCATATTTTTCATGTACTCACTTCCACTCGCCAACCACCACATCACCATGTCCCTCCGTGACGCCACCTCTCCTGCTACACTTTTTTCACTCCCTCTACCTCACGTCTTTCCTCCCCTTTCTCTATCTCCCTCTCACTCCTCTTCCCCTCCTTCTCCTCTAATTCCTTACCCGCCATGAATTCACCCCTTCCTCCACCTTCCTTCTTGCCCTCATATTCCCCCACTGGATTCCCCCCTTACGAGGCCTACCCGCTAGTGATAGTGTAAGCGTTTTAGTGCAAGAGTTTTTTAAATAGTACACGGATTAGTTTTTACGATAACAAATAAAAAATACGTTAGTTTGGAGGCCATGAGAAGAGAAAGAGAAATCAACCACAAAAGTAAAGAACTCGAGTTGTTCCAAGCAGAGCGGAAGTAAAATATTCCAACACTGCTCGCGCGGAAAATTTTAATTAAATTCAGCGAACTTTCGTTGCATTCATCCTGGCAGGAGCGAAAGGGGGGGGGGGGGGAGATTGTGAGGCGCTGTAGGGGGACAGAGGACAGGGTATTACGTTGCAAGAGTGGTAGAAAACTTTCGTGTTTCCATGAAAGTTGCAGCAAAGCAAGCGCATTCGCGGCCAATTTTTTTCGCATTCTTCTCTTTCTTTCCCCGATATTCCCATCACACTCTGTATTCCATTTACATCATCCCCTTTGCTCCGATATACCCTATTTCTCCACCGTTCACTCATGTATAGCAGGCGCACCAATAACATTTCTGCCTGTCTTGAGTGACAGACAAACATACAGAACAAAATTTTCTCGTTCAAGTAGCTGGCCCGAGAAATATTATTGCCTTTAAAAGCTGGTCATTCAGAGAGAAGAGAATACTTTTTTTTTTTTTTTTTTTGGAGAGAGAGATAAGGCTCTTTATTGGAAAAGCAGAGAGGTTTGCCGGCATTTACACTCGCCTACATGCTTCTCTGCTGTGGGTTGGGGATGGGGGAAGAAAATGTCGAAGAAAGAACTGGACAGGAAAGAAAAAGAAAGAAAAAACTGCCGTGGACTTGGTGCGATAACGGACTTACATGCATATTTTTGTTCTGAGCTTGGGTCACATAATTTACAATTTTGAAATTATACCAATTTCATCCAAATAAGAGAACAAACTCCGTAGAGCTTGGCGCTGCTTCGAGGGATGAATCGATGGTCCTAAAATAATCCTGAAAGTAATTGGTCCCTGTTCTAGGCGTTCAACATAGGCGTGCGCACAGGGGTGGGCAGAGGGGGCGGCCGCCCCCCCTAAAATTCACAACTTTTTTCTTCACCCTAAAGGGGGGTTTTTGCTTGATATTTTCCTCCCTTATCCAAAAGGCCCATTTCCCTCCCAAATTTTTGCCTTTCCCATGATTCACCCTTCAAAGGTTTTTCGCTAAAGAAATGAAAGCTTTACCATTTTTTATAGACCAAAAAAGGGGTTTTCTTTTATAAAATGGGTGTTTTTTTTTAAGGGTCAACATTTAGAACTTGGGAGTTTTACGAGGATATTTTTAAAAATTTCTGGGAAAATTTTTTTAAGCAATTCCCGGGAAAATCGGCGGAGGGAAAAGGGGGGGGGGGAATGGAGCGGGGTTGGGGAAGGACGTACTTGGGGGGAAACTTGTGTTTCCCTGGGTGACAGCCCAATGCCCAATTCCTTTTTTTTCCTTCAAACAAACCGTCCTTACATTCCCGCCGAAACCCCTTTTCCCCAAAACGGTTCATTTTGTTTCGCCCCTTAACCCTCCCAAAAAATTTTTTTACAAAAAGAAAATTTTTAAAAAATACCCGAAATTTATTGTTAAAAGGACCCTGGGTCCGGAAATCCCTGGAGAGAGGAGGCGGAGAGCCCTAAAAGCCGAGGGTTTGGCGGATTAACCGCCTTTAAGCTCCGCTTTGGCACTTGCGGGCGTCCGCCGGCCGGGGATGCGTCGGGGTTTACTCCCAATTTCGTCGCTCCCATCAATGTTTAACTACCACATCATTGTCCCCTACCCCCCCACACATGTTTAACCCCTAACCTTCCGCTTCCGACGTTTCCTATTCACTCATACTTACCTTTGTTGCATTACACTCCTCTTCCCTCCTCCTCTAATTCCTTACCCGCCATAAATTCACCCCTTCCTTCACCTTCCTTCTTGCCCCATATTCCCCCACTGGATATTCCCTTACGGTCCTACCCGCTAGTGATAGTGTAAGCGTTTTAGTGCAAGAGTTTTTTAAAGAGTACACGGATTAGTTTTTACGATAACAAATAAAAAATACGTTGTGTCAGCAGACCAGGCAAGATGGTGAAGGTATGAGATATCAACAGGCTGCGAGTTTGGTGGGGGGAAAAAAATTCTACATCTCCTAGATGGGAATTGCAGAGCTGCCTTGGAGTCCGTGAAGATGCTCCATTGGTGCGGCACATGGCGCAGGATGTAAACGATTGCCTCCTTCAGAGCATAGAGCTCAGCCGCTGCCGAATATGTTTGTTGCTCCAAACGAAATGAAAGCATTTCACCAGTTTGTGGTATGTATAGACCAGAAGAAGAGCTTTGCATGGTTGATGAACCATCGGTGAATATGAATGTTCTTGCTGAATGGGCTCTATACGTGTAGTCTAGAACGATGTGGATGATTCTGACTGAGGCATAGTCTTTTTGGGGCCAATTCCTGGGATACCACATTCAATTTGTAGGGGAGCAAGGTTACACGGAGGGAAATGCGGCGGCATTATTGGTGAGGGCTGGGTTGGAACAGACAGTGGTATGCTATGAATCGTCTGGGTGAATCCGGAGCTGCTGCACTTGGAGGGGACACGACTTAGGAAATGATTTCTTGCGTGTAGACGATGCCTCAAGTGCTCTCTAAGGGTCTCCTGTTGTCTAATCACTTCAAAAGGCAAACAACGTGCCTCTGCCATGGTTCCAACGCTTGAAGATCCCTTCGGAAGTCCAAGACAGGTGCGTAGATTGTTGTTTCTTCCCGCCTTCTGGCTTGTCTCAGATCTCCCGAAGGCTCAACTTCGCATTACGCCGTGGAAAAGGGTGTACCACAAGGTGCCGTACTAAGTCCGTTGCTGTTCAACCCGACCCTCATTTCACTCAAAAGAATCCTTCCACGTGGAGTGAAGATCACGCTGTACGCAGATGATATCTGTGTGTGGTGTGCTTCTCGTTCACGACGATGTACACAGCAGCGATTACAGAGAGCCCTGTACAACATTTCTCGAGTTCATAAATGCATTGAGACGTATAGGCACCTGCGGGGGAATCCGAATTTGTTAGTTAGATCAGGAAATTCGTAAGATCGGGTTTCGTTAGATCGAGTTTTGGCTGTATTGGATTGAAGCCCGCAATGAAACTTCCTAAATTTCTCATGAAGACGTCTTCTCAGCACTGCATTTGTTTGTAGTGGTGAAGATAACGTTACAAGTGTTTCACAGAGCTCATCATCATTCATTTGCCCTTAAAGACCCTATCTAGGCCATTACATATTTGAGATACGGCACTATGGCCTTCATATCTTCATACAAGACCTCTCGTAATGCCCCGAAACATGCCTTCCCAGCAAAGCATCTATGTATAGTATAGAAGCCATTTGGGGTCTCATGGCGGTATTGAGTAAAATGCCCTCGAGCATTCCTACTTTGGCGGCAGACGGCTCATGTAATGCCTTCAAAATGTCTTCCCAGCAGTGCGCTCGCGTGCAGTTGTCAAGCCGACTTTAAAGGAGCTCGGTGTTCAGCCCAATTTTTATCAGAATGTTTCTGTAATTTTTTTTTCTTGTGTGCTGAAAGGGGAAGGGGGGGTATGCGCTCCCGCTTAAAATTAAAAGTCACTTCACTAACGAGAATGGACGGGCCGGCGCCCGAGCGAATGGAGCCCCTGTTTGGGTTTGTACGTGGGTAAACGATTGAACATTCAAGGCTTACAGCTCATCACACTGCATGTGGCCCTTAAGACCCCGTTTTCTATTTGAGTCGGCATTTTATCCTTTATGATTGATTGAGGCTTCACATCCGACAGACGCCTTGCCAGACAACGCTCTTGTAGCTACCGCCGCCATGCTATATCCGGTATGGAACGCCCCGGGAATTCCTACTTGGCGGCAGACGGCTCATGAATGCCTTCAAAATGTCTTCCCAGCAGTGCGCTCGCGTGCAGTATCAAGCCGACTTTAAAGGAGCTCGGTATTCAGCCCAATTTTTATCAGAATGTTTCTGTAATTTTTTTTCTGTGTTGAAAGGGGAAAGGAGAATATAGCTCCCTTAAAATTAAAAGTACTTCACTAACGAGAATGGACTGGCCGGCTCCCGAGCGAATGGAGCACCGCTTGGTTGGCACGCTAGCAGGCGACGCCATTCGAACCTCCGGCCTACAGCTCCACACACTGACTATTGGGAGTTGTTACACCGTTTTCTTGCTCGCTCGGCATTCTTTCCTTCTATGAGGTTGATTGAGGGGCTTCACATTCCTACAGAGCGAAGTTGCATAACAACGCTCTTGGCTGCCGCCGACGTCTGTTCCGGGTAAAGGCACGCCTCGAAGAGAAGATAAACAGTGAAGTTAATACAAAAAAAAACAACAGTGAACAAAATAAACAACAAATAATAATAAATTAAAAAAAAAAAATAATAATAATATAATAAACGACGACGATGATGATGATGAAAGCTTGCACTGACGCGCAAGACTTGAATGGCGAAGCTGTTGTGGGTGAGCATTGCCGGACACATTGTGAAGTTTCAGTATCATTGTTTATTTGCATAGTTTCGGTACTACTAATCGTCGTCATATGCATCGAGTCGCCTTCTTCGCGGCCAGTGGTGGATGTAAAGTCATCCTCAGCCTTGTTTGTTGACTTCCACCAGCTCTTCGTCATCGACTCGGTGCAGCGGTGGCGGGATCTGCAAGGAGTCGCGGGAAGAATTGGAACATTCGTAGCCACTCGTAGCACGGTCGTGGCCACGTCTCCAATTATCCATAAATGCTTCTAGAGAACGCGGCGGCCGCGGTGACTTCTCCCAAGCAGGATGTCTTTTCATCTTTAGCCTTAGCGCTGGAGCTTTTTCTTTACATGCGCGGTGGCGCTTGACGACAGTGCTGGAGTTTTCTTGTTTTGCTAAAGCCACTGCGCGGGCCGGGGACGCGGCGGTCGCCGCGAGGCTCGCGCTCACGAGCGCGCGCCATTTTCTCGCTCCTCGGGGTTTTTGCCATTTTCTTTTCTAATGCCAAGGCGCGTGCCGGGGACTGTCGGTGTCGCCGCGAGGCACGCTCTCATGATAGCTCGCATTATCTTGGTATTTTTTTCCTGCAACGGCGAACTTATAACGGCTTGTACAACAGCTTCGCCGTTAATATGCGCTGCAGGTGGCTTGGGGGTCGTCGTCAGCTTCCGCGGGAAAGGCGGGGTGATGTGGTACACAGCCAAAACTATGGCCGTTTCCTCGGCCACCCTGCTGGAATCAGTGCGTACAGAGCACGTTGTGTGCGCTTTGTCAGCAACGGAAGAGACCACTGCCACCTTAGTGTTGAGGTTAGCTAGGTAACTGGCAGCATCGGTGTAACGCACACGTGTGTCATGGCCGTATTGGTGGGATAGCGCTTCGGCTCGGGCGCGGTGCCTACCCTGGTTGATCTCCACGTTGTTGCGCCGTTGTCATCCCACCGCTTGCAACCCGTTGCTGCATGCGGGAAGGCGTACCCGAGCCGAGCTCCGTCTCCTCCGATATGCGTGTGGCAGCGTGGTGAAGCGAGCGCCGAGCCAATGTTGCTGCCTTGAAGAAGAAAATGCAAACGTAACTTATTTACTGCATGGCGAGAGATGAGCCGAAGCCAAAGAACAATGCCCCGACGGGCAAGGTTACAGTACAGGACTCGAGCAGAGTGACAGCATTGATTCACTGCTCAAACAGGAATGAACTACAGCGCTTGGGAGGTCTTATTTATACCCAAAGCGCTAATGCACAAAACAAGCGTTCCCTCTACATTGTGCACACGACACGAACGGCACAGACACACAACACTCTTTCCAGTGTGCTTGAGCGGTCGGTAATAGCGGCGCACTCTGAGTCCGAGAGAGGGGAGAGAGGAGGTCTCCGCAGTGGCTTCCGCGTCCTTCGGACAAGTTGAGGCATGTTGCGTTGGCCGCCATCGAAGTTTAATCACGCCGATAGCGAGGCGCCGGCGATCCAGACATGTAGCAGCTTGTTTGAATCCGTCGGCTGCAAGTGTGAGTCCCCGACAGGGCTGCTTGGAAGGCGCACGTAGTGGAGGCTTCACCACGCAGCTGAGAAGTGTTGCAAAAAGCACTGCGGAGGGCTGATTCGTAACAGCGTGCATGTTCTTGGGGAGATGGGCAACTTGTAAGCGTGCGCGAAGGGTAGGGGCGAGAGCCACTTTGTTTGGTGGGAAAGGTGGCGATGGTGCGGGGTATCCCAGGCGGGTGAGCACGTGACGACCGGTGCGGGTAGTGCTAAGGCGGATAATCTGACCAGCTCGTTGTTCTTCAATGATCTCCTCTGTGGTGTTGTGGAAACGCCATTGAAGGAAGCGTTGTGTAGAAGTGTAGGGGGGAAGGCTCATTACACATGCGCCACACTTTCATCCTCCGCTTTTCTGCTCGTTCTATCTTCGGTGGCCTCTTCGTTCGCTCGGTTATCTCGTAACGCGTCGACGTCGGGGAGCATGTATCGCGCCGCCTCGGGATACCGCCCTCCTCACAGTTGCGCCATGCTTTCCTCGTGCGCTTTACTGTCCTCTCTATCTTCGGCGGCCTCTTCGTTCTCTCGGTTATTACGAAGCCGACGGCGAAGAGAGAGAGAGATGAAACGTTTATTATTAGGCAAAAAGGAGGTGGCGCGATTGTCTTAGGGGTGGTGCCCTCCTACCAGGGCCCCAGACGGCGAAGAGAAAACACAGAAGCGGGCGCTTTAGAGCGGCGCTTCGCAAATGCCCGCTTCGCATTCATGTACATACAGACGGCTACTTCTGTGCTTCCGATTAGAAACTTGCCGGGCGCGTCTAATCCTAAAAATGACCGAATTACTGAAATTCGCGCATTTAGGTGAAACTATGCAATGACACGCTGTGGTGATAATTGCAACGTGTTAATATGTATAGGAAAGGAATACATGGCGCTGACACCTACGAAATGAACCTGGGTGCATAAAAAAATTAAATGCTGCTTTAGATTTTCGGAATGGCTTTCAGTGCCTGTCATTAGTGCGTGTCCATACTCATCTTTTTCTTAGATGAGGCGCTGCTTTCAGGAATCTAGTAAATCAGTTCCATACAGGCCACCTGGGACTGCGGCTGCTCAGAGCGAATGGCCCTGCGGCTGTACAATGCCTCGGTTGTGGGGTTGCTCCTGTACGCGCTGCCGCTGGTCACCTTGAGCAAGCCGAGCCGACGGCAACTGGAGGTCGACCACCGCAGCCACCGGCACTCGCGCATGGGGCGCAGGCTTACCCTGTTAGAGCAGGTGGTGGCCCTCCTGTGGATGGGGCGCCCCCAGTCGTTTTTCAGACCGCCGGAGTACACCTAGGAATCCCGGGCCTGTGCAGCAAGCGGCGGACGCCCCACCGCGGGCAGCTGTAGCTGGCCCGGGCCGTCGTCTGGGGCGACCTTGAGGGCCTCTTTGGGACAGCGGTGGGACTGCAACGGCAAGGCTCTGACGCAACGGCCGTCGTGCTGGGGGAGGCCACCCGACAGGCCCGGCTGCCCTACGGTGCATCCTCAGCCCCGGCCGAGCTGGTGGGGGTCAGCCTGGACCTCGACCTGCTGCTGGAGCTGGGGCCCGCCCCCTAGAGATGTGCCCTGCTGTGCGACTCCCGGGTGGCCCTGCCGCGCATCCGGGAGGGCGATCCGTGCTCACCTCTATTTTAGTACACTGTGCCCCTGGTTCGGGGTGTCCGCGAGAGGGCGGCACGGCTGGCCGGCAGGGGCACCCAGCTGCGGCTGCAGATGGTGACTGGCCACATCGGGCTCGAAGGTAATGAGTGGGCGGACGAGATGGTCGTCGAGGCCCATAAACTGCCCCCCTCGACCAAGGCAGCAGCAGACGACGCCCTCCTGCTCATCCAGCGGCATGTGTGCGCCCAGCACCCGGACCCGCTTCTGGCCGCTGGAGAGGTCCTCCCACTCGTGAGGGCCGCACGTATGCCCCGACAGCAGCGCTGGGCCCATCCTGCGCCTCCGTTTGGGAGCCGTGTGGACGGCCGAGTGGAAGCACCGACTGGAGCTCACTGACAGGCCCGCCTGCCGGCACTGCGGGGCGCCTATCCAGACCCTGCAGCACCTGCTCTTCGAGTGCCCGGAGTCAGGGAGGCCGGAGGTGCTGGCCGCACTGCGCGGCGTCCGGCCGCTGGACCAGCTGCTGTGGCCGCCGGGCTGTGCCAGAGAGCGGGACGGGTCCACGAGGCCTTGGGCTGCTACCTGGACGCCTCGGGACTGATACCTGCACTCCGTTTCCTGGCCCAGTGACGAGGCACCAAAAACTGTGGGTGGGGCTCCAGTGACTTTCCCTCTGCGATGGAAGCAACACTGCCTTCAACCAGTACTGAGGCCCCAATGCTCTGCATTTACTCGTGTTCCCCTCGCGGGAAGGCGCGGGAATTTTTTATATTTTTTAGCTCTCTTGGGGTGTGTGCGCGTATGGGTCTGTGTTTTATCGTTATTATCATCTTGTAGTCTATCTCTTCTTTGCCTCTCCTATCAATCTTTCTGACATCCCCTTCCCCCCTCCCCACACCAGCCGGCATTCGGTTGTCCACCCCTCATTCATTCATTCATTCATTCATTCATTCATTCATTCATTCATTCATTCATTTATATAACTATGATACTTTGTACACTGTTAAGCTTCGATTTCTAATACAAACTTAGCAATGCCTGACGGCTTCGAAGTCTCTCTAGCGCGGCAGCACCATCTCTGAAACGGAATGTTAAACTCAAAGGAGGGTTTCACGTTTACTGAGCTTTTCGAGGTTAAATCGTGGCTGCCGGCTTATGCCGGGTGGCGACGTCGGCGTCTCTGTTGACCGGGGAGGTTTGGATCTCCTGTCTGAGCTCACTAGTGCCTCGTTCCACTGCTCATTGGAGGAAATGGGAGAAAGGGCCATTGATGCATCCCCATATGTTGTTCGGGGGGAAGGCTCGTGAGGCCTCTGCATGCTTTGCAGTTTGATGAGGGGTAAAGGGAAGGGTGGATGAGGTTGAGCATGGCTGGGTTCGGAAAGGTTTTGCACACTCAGGTACTTCGGGCTGTAATGCAGCGCCTCGAAAAGTTGGTCATTTGAATCATTGCTTATGGAGAAGGAAAACCAGGAATGCTTGAGCATTAAAGCACATTTTATTAATTACCTCGATTAAGTCAAGAGAAAGAAGCGAACTTAAAGGAACCATGAAGACCGTTGAAAATGCAAGTTTGATTCATTCGAAAGACTAACCCGTTAGAATCATACTGACACCACTTTTAACGTAAACTTCACTCATATAAGCTATATAATTAGGAAAAAGCGAATGGCCATGCAACTCATTAGCTCATTTCCCACACTAGGATTTATGACATATTTTCGGCAGCTGTGGCCGGCAAAAAGCCAACGCAAGTTAGGCAGGGCTTATAAGCTTGCAGAAGGAGCTATAAAACATACTTTGTTTATAGCAGTAAGAATTTTTTTTTTTTTTTTTGGGGGGGGGGGGGGGGGGTACAATGGAAGTTAGAACGCGCACGTAAACATAAAAGCACCAGTGCGTACTGCGTGCACTATGCTCGTTGTAGCTGCACAGCCGTCCAGCGCACTGGCCAACTGGTCTAAGCGACATTGTCTTCTGTGACTCTGCTGAGCATATTCAATCTTTCATGAACGATGATATCAACCGTAATAAAAGTAAGCCAGGTACAAACCAGGTCAAAAACTGAGAGAGTGCGGACAGCGGCCCTTGAGTGGTATCGTCGCGCCGTCTATGAAGGCGGACAGAAAACGAAATACAACAAAAGACACATTTTCGCTGTTCGCAGCAGCCTAGCCAACATACTAACATACTAGCGCTTGTCCTTGTCTTCTGTGTCCGTGTTTTTTTCTGCGCTTAAGATGAACGTTATGGAATACCAACTAGCCCGAACGCAAGCCCCTTTTTCGTGTTAGGTACGTTTCCTAAATAGATATCGCTGACGTCACGAACACAGGATTTAGCGAGAGAACTAAAATTTCGGCGGAGATGTTTTTACTCAGTGAATAAAGAAAAAACTGTTTGCTGCTGGACAAGCGCTAGGGACACAATCAAACACCAAATTATTGCAATAAAACAAGCTTGTATTTTGTCTTAAAGGGGCCACGCAGACAAATTACAACTTTGTTTTATTCGAAATGTTCGAAATTAAGGGCACGTAGTGGGGAGAACTCACGACCAGTGGTATATCTACCATAGTAACAGAGGGGCTACCGAGAGCATGAAGATGGTGAGGATAAGTCCATGAATATATGAGAAAAGAAAATTTGGTAGCATAGAATGTATTTGAATAGAGAGTGAAAAAATAGACATTCATGAAAACCGAGTAAAGGCTTCAGGGTGGCGCCCTTATCACAGGATGCCCTGAGCTCGGGCCATGTCGAGAGCCCTTCCGAGCAGCCGCAGCCGATCTTCGAATACGAAGCTGTCAAAGGCTCCCTCCCAAAGAAAGCTCAGTGGAAAGGTGGAGGCTGGCGGGAAGGGGGGGGGGGGGGGGGGGGAGCGTCTAGTGTACATTGTCACAGCAACCCACTATGTGTTTAAGGGTCTTCGGTTCTACACAGAGGCCGCAAAGTGCAGAAAAGAGTGTGGGGTCTAAGAGCGAGCAGTTGGAAGTCGGCGAGATAGGGCTTCATCCTGTAGTGAACATTAAAATAGGCTCATGCATGTTCTCATTTCCGCTTGGTGGTCATTGAAAGAAACACAGAAGAGAATTCTTTTTAAAAGGCTGCCTGGCACGTTGCCGATGCGGCGCAAAAACAGAGCACAGCGGTGGCTGCAATGAGTTGACAAATTTACCAACCGCGGACAAGCGGCCTAAATTCAACCTGAACTGGTCATTCACCAGGCTAGCCCCAGGCAAGCCCCAAAGCCGAGCTCGGCGTTCAAGGCTTCAGCTGCGATTTAGAGTGAGCAAAGATGCAGAGGTGAACGGTTCTGGCACTGGGTTCCTCGGACCACTCTTTTCTTCCCGTTCATTAGTCAAATTGTAACAGGTGTGTCTTGTGACCGGCACCTCTTCCCTCCGCGGTCGATACCTACGAACGTTGCGGCCCGGACATTAGAAAAAAATTACACCATCTCTCGTGGGGAACCCTGATGAGGATGCGGAGCATCATGGGGTTCCGTGTGGTTCCATTGTGTTGCCGTTATGTGAGTGATCTGGGGTTTAGTAGCGCCAGAGGGAATTCCGCGTCCGGGTCCACACCGGTGGAAAAGGCACGCAGGTACTGTTGTGTTACGGTGAGTAGGCGGTGGTTCTCGAGGCGCGGAAACTCGTCCATCATGTTCTTGTCGATGTTGTCGTCTGTGTGGTGGAATCGGTAGTCTCCGTCAGCGTTGGTGAGGTAAAGGTTGTTGACGTTGGTGCACCGGCTGCGAGCAACGTACACGCCCTCCTCTTCGCTGCTTTGTCTTCTGCTTCTTCTCCTTCAGTGGTTCCCCTACGGGAAGATGACGACGGTGGTTGAACGCGAAGCTATCTCGGGATGAATTCTTTGGTTGGCCAGTCCCTAGGGGCATCCTGCCACAATCATCATCAGAGGCGCTGCGGACGGGGCACGGACGCGGGACATCCCCCGAGCAAGAGATGCTTCGCATCTAAAATTAGCCGCGTATTCACCCGTTCCAGCGCAGTCTTAATTCTCCCGCGCCTGCAACATAACACGCGCCTCTTACTCTCCCTCCCACCTTCCAGGTACCTCTCCTCTCCTCTCCTCTCCTTTCATATATTGTCAATTTTCTCAATTAAATTCAGTTTCCCACCTTATTTGATGATTTACAGATTGATTGATTGATTGATTGATTGATTGATTGATTGATTGATTGATTGTGATATCCCCTTTGTGGCAGGGTGATGACGTGTCCGCATCATCTTGCCAAAGAGTATACACATCTATGTTGTTGTACTGGTTTAATTCTAGCGAATATGTTTGAACATATGTTTGAAGTCCGACTTAGGCCGGGTTCATTCATTCATTCATTCATTCATTCATTCATTCATTTATCTGTATTCTGTACAGGATTAATTTTCTGGTCAATCTAAGCACACAGTGCTTGTAAAGTGACCAGGCAGCTGGTGAAACAACACATTTCAATTACATTTCATGAAAAGTAACGCAATAATACTTTCGTATATACACTGAACACTTCGCAGAGCATGAAACAAAACAACACATAAAACGCAAACACGAAAGGAGCATCTTCTTTCTCCCAAAAATGCATCAAAAGAAATTTAATGTTATAGTAACTCTTATGAAATGAATTTACCAATAGCACACTCACTTACAGGAATACAATTCAATTCGACTTCGAAAGCGTACAGACATAAAGTAACATGAATACAAACAAATTGAACACAAGGCGGTAAACAAATCTCCTGCACGCCATTTTGTAATTGCTTTGTTCAGTTTCCATTTCGTGTTTATCGTACATAGTTCATCAGTTAATTCATTGAATATTTCCGGAACATTGTAGTTCCGTACTCTTTTTCCATAGTTAGTGTACACTCGTGGTTTTACATACCTTTCGGTTTTTCGCAGTGCCACACTCTTTTTACCGCAACTCGAAACTCTGGTGAAATAGTGATTCTTCAACACTACACATTTAAAAGAGTTCTTTCATTGGTAGTATACCCAGGGCTTGGTGTTTTTCATTTCTACCAACGCTATCTAACGCTGTACCGTAGGTTATGCTTTTGACTATTTTTCAAATTACTCGATTAATTTCTTGTTTTTTGTTTTCCGAGCAAGTACCCTATAATGTGATCCCATACGAGAGTAAAGATTCAGCTAGCGCCTTATACACGGTAAGCTTAACTTTGAACGGAGCTCTACCTTGGAGGTGATACATCATTGCAGCAATTGACCTTAACTTGTTACATATATGTTTAACGTGGCTTGCCATGTTAGACACTGTGATCAAAAGACATACCCAAATACTTTACAGTTGTTATATGTTTAACGTGGCTTTGCATGTTAGACACTGATCAAAACACATACCTAAATACTTTCCAGTTGTTTCAAGTGATAAAGGCGGCAATGGCAGGGGTTACAGTCAGAGGAATGCAAAAAAAAATCCCGGCTACTTATTGTTAAACTTTATGTGGATTCCTATAAAACAGATAAGCTTTGTTTTCTGCTTATTTACAAAAATACAATTTTCCTGAAACCAATCAATAATGCCAGAATATCGCTTTGTAGACGTCCAAACCCTGTATCAATGTTGGCACATCTATAGTAATTGCTCTGTGTCATCCGCATACTGAAAAATGTTTGAATTTAATGGTAGAAGGCCGAGGTCTGTAACATAAATGTTGAAAAGCAATGACCCTAATGTACTGCCCTCAGGTACTCCATATTTTAGTGGCTCAAAACTGCTATTCGTTTCTCTTAGTCTAACACACTGAAATCTCTCAGTGCGGCAACTGTCGTAAGAACTTTAAAGAATGACGTCATTTCACGTCTCAGCCAAGCGAACTGCGTGACATGCCGCTTTTCACGTTCATAGATCACGATATGGCTTTTCAGTCGGTATAGTCTGAACATAGCCTTACGCGCTCAGAACAGTATTCACGTAACATGAACCTTGAAATTCGCGGTGTTCTGCAGCAGCCGGATGAAAACGTTGTTTACGCCATTGGTAAGATTGGCTTGGCCATTCAAGAAACTATTTCCAATGCTGATTTCGAGTCTTGCCACCATGTGCCGACGCGAGATGAGCAAAAAAGCAACATTGTTACTTAGGGCCCTATTCTCGACTGCACAAATTCATCGTGAACTGTGAATTTGCCGGAAGTCTTTTCTGATTGGCTTTCAATTTTGGTCTCGTGCTTTCAGTTGATAAAGCGGTTGTGTGTGCTGTCGTCATTTTGACGTTTCATGACGTTTACTGCCAACAGTTTTAAAGTTTGCCATGTTTCTCTACGTGAAGTGCACAATTCCTGGCCGGCAATGAAAAACCAGACGAAATGCAACGGGCATGACAACGTAGGCCTGTCTTTGTTAGTCAACAACATTATGACTTGCAGGCCACGCCCTCTCTGTGATTAGCTGAAAAGATGTGACGTAACGTAAACAGTGGAGGAGGTTGTACACGTCACACATTGGCAACTTTTTTCTGCGTAAAAATGACGTGGCGATATGTAACACCTTGAAAATGGCGGCTGCTTTTGCTGTGAAATAGGGCGAAAAATTTCACCCTTAGTTCCAACCTTGAGTGAAGCGAGATGCCACGCTGAAAAAGGGAAAGAAGGCACGACTGTGCAACAATGATATCGGACTTGACGACCCTGCGCCGATCTATATCAATGAGCATCCTTGCGCTGCACTCAAGCAGCCTCTGGGCAAAGCAATAAGCAGGAAGCGCGGATGTCACTGGAAGTCCGTGTGGTGTTTCTGTAGAAAAAAATTTGCTAAAAGGTCGGATGCCGAGCCCAGCATTCTAATTGAACACGATGGCGATATTGCAAAAATTTGTGGAAAAAAAAAAAAAAAAACTACAGCGTTAAGCTTTCCGTTCTTGGTTATCGAACATGCTTTATGCTGAGTTCGTATTGGAAATAACGTGAGCCTCCCTGATAAATCGAATGTTTCTTTCCTTCATTTTAATGTACGCTCTGCGGCCAGAAAAGGTGATTTAATATCCTATTTCTTGAGCGAATTCTCTTTCAAGTTTACTTATATATTCGTGTCTTAAACATCGTATGATGAAGACTATACCTTAGTGGACATAGTCTCTTTGTTATGAGTCGATTAAATAAACGCGGTGGTAGGGTTGCAATATATGCTAGGAACGATAAAAAATTTGAACGTGTTTGTAACTATAGTATGACCACCGATGACTTCGAAATGCTAACGTTTAGGAACGACAATCAAATACTCTCGGTTTTATATTGACCTCCAAATAGAAGCATAGGAAAGGTTCTAGATTGCCTAGAAGATCTATTTGACTATCCCAATATCAATAACTTGAAATTAACCTGCAGTGGTGATTTCAACGTGAACGTACTATAGAAAGACAGTGCACACAAACTGAATATTCGGTATCAAAAATCTGGATTTAATAATTTAATTACAACACCTACCCGAGGTACAATAATAACGTTAGCCGCACTTGATCTACTAATTACCGCCTTGCCTTTCTTTTACGTGTTTTTCTTTCGTTTGCTATTGTAAAAACCAGTTTAATGTGTACTCTTAATTGAAAGAACGCTGCGGCCGTCGGCGGTGTACTTGCGTATTGCCACAAACACGCCTGAAGTTGTCGCTCATATAGTGAACATGTCTGACGCGCTAATGGTTTTATAGTTTGAACGGTCTTGCTTCTAAGTACTACTTGATGAAGAACTGTTTGAACAATTGGCCTGGTGGCAGAATCTAGCGGCAGGCAGACAGACAGTTCTTCTTGCACACATAGTAGCTTTATACGGGAAGGTGTAGTTACACAATGACATTCCTCCTGCTGCACATGGTTAATGTGATTTTGCTGAACATTGTTAGTGTCTGTAAATGCCTGTAAGCATTGTAAATGAATGTTCCGTGTCCCGTGTTTGTAGTGTAAGGTTTTGTGTGTATTGTGAAATAAACTTTTCTAAAAGACAGACAGACAGACGACAGACAGACAGACAGACAGACAGACAGACAGAAATTTCTGCGTTTAAAAGTAGCCCAAGAAAGACTATCGTCTTTAATAATCTAGATGTTAAAGAAAACGATTGAGTCAATGGCGGCTCACCAGCTATTTTCCAACACTTTTCTATGACGTCACAGAATCAGACAGACAGACAGACAGACAGACAGACAGACAGACAGACAGACAGACAGACAGACAGACAGACAGACAGACAGACAGACCAGACAGACAGATCAAAATACAGTAAAAGCTAGTTAATTCGAACTCGGTTAATTCGAACCTGGTCCCGGCACAGCCCTGCATGTATAAATGGGGGAAACTCCCGATAATTCGAACGCTTCGGTATTCAGTGCGGTTCATTCGAGCGGGGATCCCCTAGTGTCCAGTTGCAAGCAATGCTCATGGAGTCGTGATAGAGGAAACGCAAGTAAATGCATAATAATGATTGCTTGTAATTTTGATTGCCTGGACCCTGCCATGTTAATAAACGTGTTTCAGAGCACAAACAGCGTCATTATTTTGACATTACGGCTCGCTGCTCACATGAATGCACGTCGGTGGCTGTTTCTGGCGTGTAACTGACTGATCAATTGATTTCGTTCGTTGTTCTAGCTTCGTGAACATTGTTTTAACGAAATCCCCTGCCGCAAGAGTGTAGTAGCGCCTAATTCGCGATAACGGGTCCAGAGGTGGCTTTTTTGCGTTCTGCCCGCGCAGTGCGGTGCGATGTCCATTCATACTAGTGCCCTCCCGCTCATTCGAACTCCGCTTAATTCGAACAATGTTATCATCCCCTTCGAGTTCGAATTAACGAGCTTTACTGTATTTGACTTTAGGTAGCCAGGAAATTTGGGCAGAGACTTCCTACTCGGGAATTTTCATACAGAGCACGGCATTCAAAGTTAAATAGTCTTAGTGGTGGTAAAAACACGCGCTTTCTTTTCAGTCAAGCGGGCGGAGTTGACCGGCCTTGGTCGGTGTAAACCAGCCAACGCAGTTGTGCGTTCTTTTTTGTTGTCGTTGGCGCCCGCTCCTGACAGTGAGAGTCAAAATATGTTTTATCTTTTGTTTCTGTCTCTTTTATATTTTGCTTTTGGTGAGTCTGGTGCTTTATCATTTCTTTTAAAGCGACGCTTTCTTGGTTTTACTGATGACGCTGTCGTAACCGAAACTCACCGCAGGAAAGTCAACTTTACACAGCGGGTGGGCCCATGATGATAATGATGACAAAAAAAAAAAAAAACTTCCCGTGGTCGGCATCGAAAATCGGTCCCTCGCATTATGGAGCCGACGTATATCCACCCGATTGCTCTATTACATCGTTTTAAATAGCGAAGCTGTTGAGCAAATCGTTTTTGTATGGTGTCCATTGTTAAAAATACCAAGAAAATGCCGAGCGCTTGTGCACGCGTTCCTCGAGCGCACGTTCGGCAAGCCAAGCATACCCACTAAGGACATTGGCCAACATTGGCCAGAAAAAAAAAAAAAAAAAAAAAAACTCCAGAGTTCGCTGTATCGTGGCAACACTTTCACGGAACGAGAAAGACACGTCATAGCGCACGCCTCTCATTCGTTCGTCCTCGTGTCGTCGTGCGCATGCGCTCTGTAATGTCGAAGCTGCTGTAGGTAATCATTGACTCCACATGGCCCGGCGGCGGATAGTCCGCACGGCCGGGGAAGAGGCCGCGCTTCGAGAGACTAGGCATGCAAATCATCCGCTAGAGACGATACGTCGCGCTTGGAGAGTGGCGTGCGAAAACGTCGACCACAACGACGAGCTCACTCTGGCCTTGCTCAACATAAGGTGATTTAAATGATATACCGCCGACGCCAACCACGACACCACAACGATGCTAAAACTCAGCTTTGTGTCCGTAAATGATCAATAGCTTGGCCATTCAAGTCTTGTACGTGAATGCAAGCGTCCCTGAATTTTTCGTTTTCCACATGGTATTTATTGCACTACGAGTCAATGTAGAAAATGACACTTGCAACACATTTTTAGAACTATGTACACACCGAGATGAGTCGACTACAAGATGAAAAATTCGGTTTAAAACGGTGGAAACAGTGAACAAAGAATGAGTAGGGAACACCAGTCAGGGCGAGAATCATTTTGATCATAGACGTCTTATGATTAATGATCATTTGGCAAGTGTGATCTTGAAGAAACCATAGGCCCGGCGTGTCTATCCAGCATTTGCGTTTTCCGTAAACTATCCAGAGAGTTTGGAAAAACAAATACAGTCATATGGCGCACGTCCCCGTCTGCGGGTGATACAAGATACCTTACACTGTGTGGAGTCAATTCAAAGTCCTTCTTAGAAGTTTTTTGGAGGACCTCCCAAAAGAGTATGGTATCCTTACAATTTATGAAGCAGTGCTCAGTTGTTTCTGGTACATCGCACAGGCGACAGTTTACAGAAGACCCAAAAATGTTCCTCTTGTGCAGCCACGTCTTAACAAAGTTTCGGTATGCAGTTTAAAGAAGAACGTTTTTGTCGAGGGAGAAATGGGCATTTTACGGACAGGTAAGAGTACATCCCTTTCAGGCCATTTATAATAAACAGTTATATTCAGTGGTGCTGGGAAAAACATGGAAATTAGGTCATTGTAGAAGTTAGCACGAGACACAGCGAACGTATAATCTGAAGAAAAACCAACCAACAAAAACCGTATATAGGTGTGCTTCATAAACCCTTACTAACAAGGTCTGGGCGAAAATGATGATGATACAACAAGATTAGGCAAAAATCGTCGAGGTTGACTTGCAAAAAAGTGCAAAAAATAGGGGAGGGGGGGGGGGAATTGGGTCCCGAAAAAAAAAGAACCGTGCAACTATTTGCCGTACAGTGAGTTGGGTTAAGCCCAGCCCGCCAGTGCAGACTGGTCTAAAAAGGTTGTCACGCCTCATGTACTCCACAGTAGACAACCACGAATTGTGGCGAAAACCCGATGGAACCACTCCGAGCGCAATGAATAATTTGCATTACATAGACCAATTTCGATGCCAAAAACATGTTGCATGCCTGGGCCCTTCCAAAAATCGACATCTTATGCGGAAAGTAAGCATGTGATTAACTACGAAGGTCCTCAGTGTCCCTCGCCAATTGCGGGGGCTGTGTCGGTAACAGTCCAGCGGAACGCCGAGATATTCAGGTGGTACACAGAAACATTGGATGCCGGCATGCATAGCATTCGGGAAGCTCAGCTTTTCCTTTTGCTTCGTTGCGCGGGCGTTGGCTTTGAACCTTGGCTGAGTTGAAGGCAATCAAATGCAAGTCCTTAACACGTGCCGCCTCTTCATACAAACAACACCACGCGCTGCACGTTCAGCGCATTCTCTTCAAACGAAGCTCAAATCCCCCCTTCTAACGACGGCAATGGGTAGGAGGGGGGCGGGGGAAGGGGGGGGGGGGTCATTTAGCTTTGCCGTGAGGGATTCGTTTGCTGTCGTCTCAGTATGGTCTTTGACTCGCAGGCAGTCTGCATTTTTATTGTTGGCGTTTTTAGGGGCGAAGCTCCTAAAGCCATGGGTCTGTCCATCCCTTGTGTCTTGTGGTACGTGACCGCCGCATGCTTTCGGAGATGTCGCAAAGTGGGCCGCGTTGCACGCGCAAGAACCGGCTGCAACCGGCAGCGCAAACTCGGCACCGGGAGCGCGAGCTTGTCTGTGTTCGCCAACGGAGGCGCGAGCGCACGTGCACTGCGAGGGGGAGATCACGCAAGAGATCACGCCACGAACGCAGGCAGTCGTTCTCGGAGATCGAACGAGACGAAATGACCTTTGCTCGTTTCCTCTCGTCTTGTTCGGGCACAATTAAGTTCGCCCTAAATAAAAGTTCTTTCTTTACCGTTGTGTCCCATCCTACGTGACAAATTGGGGTGGAGGTGCGGGGTAGTCCTCGATGGCGCGGGGTCTTTCACCAGGTCTGGGCCTGGGAGCATTGACTCCGAAAATAAAAGTTGATTTGTACAATGTACGCACACAGTGTTACGTCTTTCTTAATGATGTAATGGGCGAACTTTCACGGGAGAGTTACGGTTACCGATGATCTCCCCCTCTCGAGCTTCGCCCCACTTATCATCATTCATTCCGTGGATATGGCGTGATTTTTTTGTCTTTGATTGCAGCCGCTTTGACTTTGACACTTCACCATTTGATTTTCGCACGCAAGAAAGCTGTGTCAACCATTGTCGTCGTTAGACGGAGGGGGATTTGGACTGGACTGGAAATGACTTTATTTCAATAAAACCTGCAGTGGGCTTGGGTCTGTTACGACCCCCGCCCCGACGTGGCCCACCGTCGCATCTTCTTTGCGGCCCTACTAAGCGCTAGCCCCTTTGCGGAGCCCGTGCCTTTCGAGCGCAATGAAGACCTGCTGGATGGCCCATGCTTGATCCGTCTTGTTGCTTGACTCAATGGCTCTTTGGAGGTCCGCCGGGTATTCTTCAAAACTTGCGCCGTCTGGGTCGGAGGCACAATCCCACATGACGTGCCACCGGTTGGCCGGCCCTTTCTTACATACGCTGCATTGGGCATCGGGGTATTCGTCGGGATACATGTGGTGTAGCGCTGCCGGTGACGTGACCGACGCCGTCTGTAGCCTTCTGAGATACGTTGCCTCTTCGTGACCCAGCGCCCGGAGGGGCGGCGGATACCCTCTTCTCATCAGCCGCATGTTCTTGAGTGCTTCGCCGTAACCCCTGGGTCTGTTTTTAGTCTCCACCCACCATTCCCACTCGGGACGCCTCCCCACACTGGGGGCGCGGTGTGTTATAGCGCGCGCCTCCCTGTGGGCCGTCTCGTTGTGGTTCGCTGTGTACGGTGAGCATTCACCCACGTGCGCCGGGATCCATCTGATTTCTACTCTTCTTTCTTCTTGGACACCCGTTTTCTCGATGATCTTGGCTGCCTTGCTGCTCACTCGGCCATTCGCCAGGTTGCGGACGGCCTCTTGCGAGTCGCTCAGGTTCGTGTCGCAAGTGGCTTCGGACATCGCCAGGGCTATGGCGATCTCTTCTGCCTCGGTGGCGTTCTCGCACTTTGCGCTCGCTGACTTGGCCACCCTTCCCGTTCTTGCGTTTATGGTTACCATCGCATACCTGCCTTGGCCATAGTCTGCCGCATCGACGTACCGTGTTCGCGGGTCGTTACTGTATTGCACGATTATGTATTTTGCCCTTGCGCGTCTTCGTTCTTGATTGTATTCTGGGTGCATGTTCTTTGGAATGGGACTCACCCGCACGTTCTCCCGCACCTTTTCGTCAAGGTCTTGGAGTTGCCTCCCCGTAATCTGGTAGCCGTAGCCCAGGGTATTGAGGATGGCTCTACCCGTCTTGGTCGCTGCCAGTCGTTCTCGTTGTGCTTCTAGCTGGGCCTCGATGAGCTCATCCACCGTGTTGTGGACGCCCAGTTGCAGCAGTCGTTCGGTGTTCGTCGATTCGTTTAGACCTAGTGCCCGTTTATACATTCTTCGGATCATAATGTCTATCTTGGCCTTGTCGGTCTGCGTCCACTTGTGGTACGCCGCCGTGTATGCCACGTGGCTGATCGCGAAAGACTGCACCAATCTCGCGAGCCCCTCTTCGCGCATGCCCGTCTTTTTGGTCGATACGCGCTGGAGCAGCCGCAGGGTACTTGCCGTTTTGGTCGCCAGTTTTTTTCATCAGGTTCTCCTTGTTACCGTTGCCGTTGATAAGCATTCCCAGCACCCTGATCTCCGGCACTTCGGGGATTCTCTGGCCTGTCTTTGTGATCAGCTCCAGGCGATCGCACTCCCTTGGGGGCAGCGGCTGCCGACCCACCTTGCGAGCCGAGTATACCAGGAGCTCTGACTTGGACGGTGAACACTGCAGACCCGTTCCGTCCAACCGGTCTTCGATGGCCGAGATCGCCTTCTGCATCCTTCGCTCGATACCTGCGTCTGTGCCACCGGCCGTCCATAGGGTGATGTCGTCTGCATAAATGGTGTGTCGAACGCCTTCGACGCTCGACACCGCTTCGGCGACTCGGATCATGACAATATTAAAGAGCAGCGGTGAGATCACCGACCCTTGAGGTGTTCCCACGCTGCCTACGTCTCGTTCTGGTAAATCTATCTCTCCCGTGTGCAGCTCGATCTTGCGGCCCGACAGGAAGTCCTTGATGTATTTGTAACTCCGCTCTCCCATGTTGAGCCTTGACACTTGCGCCAGGATGGCCGAGTGCCTCACTCGGTCGAAGGCGCTCTGCAGGTCTAGGCCCACACCACCTTGCTGTCCCTTGTATCGTCCTCGATGATTTCTTTCTAACTCCTTTTGACCTGCTTTCATATCGCCTCTCTTCGAAGTGGTTTTTCTAACCGGTGTTTTACTTATTTCTGCAAAAAACAATCTGACGTGAATTTTAACTACACGAACTGTAAATAACGCTGTAGTCTTCGTTGATGTACTCGTGGTTTGCTTTAAATTTTTCCAAGGCTGACTTTGCGCTCCGAAATGTTTTCATGTATGAAACGCGTCAGCAGTGGTAGTATATTGTAGGAGGAGGAGGAACACTTTTGCTATGAAGGAAGGATTTTTGTTTTTCTACACTTCGTCTTCAGGCGCGCTATTATGGAGGACACGGGCGCTAGCAATTTTTAGGACCAGGAAAAACCCCGAAGCGCGACATGCTTGGATGGGAATTTGGTCCGAACCACCCAAAAACCGGGGACTAGTAGCCATGGAACGCCACACATTCACACACGCAGTTCCCTCCTATTTCAATAGTGGTTATGGGAGCGCGTTTCGTTGTGGACGCCTCGTCTTGGATGTCACGTGCATGTCAGCGCCCAGGGGCTTTTCCGCGGCGACAGACGGGGAGATTAAAACATTTGCAAGTGTAATTCCACCGGGTTGGGCATATCTCGCCGAAGTGCGCTCTAAGTTCCGCTGGGATGAGACGCGGAGCGAGATCAAGGCCATACCGCGCGCGCTGCCAAGATGTCACCTAGTAGAGCTCCCGTACAACGCGCCCGTTTGCATACAACCTTCTTTCAAAAGAAGCCTTTCGCGCTGTCCGTCTCAGTTCTTCAGCAAGAGTTATGAATTCTAGCCTGAAAAGAACGTTGACAATTTTTTTCCTTGCCTGTCTTCTGCATGAAACAACATTCTTTTAATGGAAGACTCCTTTGTTGAAGACACACACACCACACACAAAAAAAAAAAAAACCGAGAGAAACGAAAATGTAGATATAATAACGTAACATCTCATATATTTACGTTTCTTTTTTCTGGGTGGAGCAAACGGTGGCGAATACGGAGTGCACTTACACGCGTGGAAAAAATGACGGCATTAGACTATGTGGTATAAGCGGAACTTAATTGGAAATGCAGCATCTACAACAAATATATATATATATATATATATATATATATATATATATATATATATATATATATATATAATATATATATATATATATATATATATATATATATATATATATATATATATATATCCGATTCCGAGTGCGTATGTCAGCAAAGCTGTTTTTAACATAACCCGCCACGGTGGCTCAGAGACTACGGCGCAGCGCTCCTGAGCATAAGGTAGCTGGTTAGATTCCTGGCAATTAATTGTTTTCGAAAGGTGGCTAAAACCCGCAGTGTTTATATTTCAGCGCACGGTGGATATCGTCAGGTGATATAAAATCCGCAGCCTTCCCGTCGTATCAGAAAACAGCGCAAAGAACGAGGTTCGAAGAATAGCAGACAAACACATGTCCTCCACCCAACCTCGGCGCATCTTATAGGCCAGGGGGTGTGTAATTTCTCCTTCTCTGCCTTATTTTTGTGTGTCTGCGGGCGTCTGTGCGTTCTCTTTCCTTTGGTTTCCTCGTAATCAAAACTGCTTATTCACCGACCATCTTAAGCAGCATGCCCGGCATTATGCAAAGCGGATTCTCCTGTCTCGCAAAAGAATCCTTCCTTCAAGAATATGTCCAACTTTCTCAATATACGAAATGTATTGTTTCCTTCCTCTTCAAGGGTATTCAAACTAAGAAATGTACGCCCGTAATGCCAGATGATAAGTGACTACCATGATTTACCGCCAACATTTATGCATATCGTGTTACCGGCTGATCTTTGTTAGAAAAAGAATAGACACGCATCTATAGCAAGCTTGTGGGCTTGACAGATGGCCAAGGCTGCATCAAAACGTAGCAGCGTTGGGCGACTCCCCGGAAGAATGCTGAATATGAAAAAGGAACGGAAAGAAGAAAAAAAAAAAACCAGAAAAGTATGTTTCGTCAACCCGCAAACCCGGGCTTTTCCGACGCCTTGCCCAGTTATATGTTGTCTCATAAGTATTTTGAACAGGCCACGCACTAGGCAACACGTACGTAGTGGAGTGCAGTGAGTGCAGTGAGTGTAGTTTCCGCGATTAAATGCAACCTTATACCCGGAATCACAGCGGAGCTTGGTCCACTGTGGCAAGAACGAAACCAGAAGAATTGAAAAGACAAAAAGGGGGGAGCAGGAGGTGGAGGAGGAGGAGGAGGAGGGAGTTCTCGCTTACAGCCGACAAATGGGTGGACTCAGGGCGCTGCGATCGCCGCGCGCGCACGCCCGCCCACGCCGCCGGAGCGTCGCTTGTCGTCTGCTAGCGGCTGCGCGCCACTTGTCAGCGCCTTCGGCCGGCGTCGCAGCTGAAACGCGTCAATGGGGTGAACTCCGCGTGGTTCGCACCCAAGTTCCTCCGCACTCGCGGGTGCGCCGCTACTTATGGCCGCCTGGGAAGCACCTGTCCTCTACACGAGCGTCGAGGCGTCCGTAGCCTTCCTCGCCACCACGGGCAACCTCGCCGTTCTCGTCTGCTTCGCGCGCGAGCGTCGTCTGCGACGGCGGCTGACCAACTACTACATCCTCAGCCTGGCCGTTGCCGATCTCCTGGTCGGTTCGCTGGCCATACCGTTCGCGGTGCTCACCAGGGCAGGACTGCCACACGACTCTCCCCTGGCCTGCGTAGCTATGCTGTCTTTCATCGTCGTGCTGTGCACCGTGTCGATCTTGCACTTGGTGGCGGTGTCCGTGGACAGGTACTGGGCCATACTCTACCCGCTGGCCTACCAGCGACTGGCCTCTGAAGGCGTCGTGGTCGGAGTCGTGCTGGCCTGTTGGTTGGCGGGGTTCATGCTGGGGTTCTTGCCCCTACTGGGGTGGCATGACTCGAAGGCGGCTTCGAGCGGGGCCTGCCTGTTTCTGCCCGTCATGAAGTACAGCTTCCTCGTGTTCCTCTACTTCGCCACCATCGTCTATCCGGCCCTGCTCATCGCGTTCTTCTACGTGCGCATCTACAGCGTCGTGCGGAAGCAGGTACGTGCGGAAATTGCGGTGACGGCCAGGGCTGGAAACACGACCGCGATTTCTTTACACAAGCGCTGAGTAAACGGGGTTAAGCACGCGGACACGCCCCTTACTTGTTTAAGCGTAGGGTTAATGAAGAAGGGAGGAAACGCCCTCGTTAGGTCAGTCAGTGGGCGCCTCACGTTTTACAAGAGGATGTTTGATGTAAACGCATACATCGTTGTCTCCTTAAAACAATGCCCTACTTTGTTAGAGAGTGAGTTCTGTCTGCGTTATCGCAAGCTGTTTATTTGTTCGCGTACAATAAGTTTATATATTTAGTTTTATTAACCGAGCTTTTATTTATAACCATGAGCGGGCGTCCAAGATACGGCAATTCGTTGGATGCGTGAGTGAGGATTCGTAGCTTGAAAAACGAGTATGTCTTTCTCCAAGTAATTTCAAACCAGACCAGATATTTTCGGGCAGACTCCTCTGGCAGCCAATACAAAAAAAAAAAACGACAAATTTGTTATAATGAGCAAAAAAAAAAAAAAACCGCAAAAAATTTCGTGTTGCTGTTTAGTTCGAAGTTTTACTCGTTGAAGGTGTGCATACACTGCTCGTATGAGACGTGCCACAGAGTATGGCGGTAGATGTTGTAACATGCGCCAAAAATCACATGAAGGAGCACTTTTTAAATGTCGCCACCGCTACCAATGATCGAAAGCCCGGCATCATGCACCGCAGCTTAACATCTGCCTCTGCGCGACAGTGACAGATTTGAGAGACTGCTTCAAAACGTCCTTCTAAGCTAATATAAGCCCAGCCTGAGGCAAATATAAGGGAGAACTTTTGCTGTCAACTATGTTGACCTTCCGAAGTGCCACTTGTGGCCTATTTTGTATTGCATTATTTCATCGTTTGGGCTATGACTCACTTCTGATGGATTAGGAACGAAAGTACTGTTTTTACGTGACTTTAAGCCTCCAAGGATATGTAGAAAAACGTTCGACTTTTCCAACTAATCTCATTCAATTCGAACCTCGTATTGAATTTGGCGCTAAGTGCTTCTACAGTCGACAATCCAGAATAACCACGCAGTTTGTTCGTTTTTTGTTTATTTTGCGACATCTTGATTCATTTCACGCTGCCACGGAACCATAAAAAAAGGCGCCCCGAAAGTTAGTACGTCGTGATGTTTCAGTCTCTTAGCGTCCACACTTTAAGGTACCGACAGACTGACCTTGGTGACAAAGGAACGAAGGGGCTCTTAATTGGTACGCAGCAATTACCTTTAGTCCTGTCGTACGAGGAAGCTATACCGCGCCCGAGGAAATTCACTAAGAACTTAAGGGAGGGCACGGAGCGTGAATAGGACTACTTCAGTGGTTAACTCTCGCAATACGTAATACAGCATGAAACTAGCACTGGCCAGGAGGCAACGACAGTGCCTTCGTTTCTCTGTGCCTCACCTTAGTCCCGCCGTCCACACGGTGATGCGCTGTGTGAAGGTGGTTGGTGGCACCTACTGTTACAGTAATAACGCCCACTTTCGCTGACCACGTAATTCGTGTTTTACCTGTATTCGCACGAACTTAAGAAAAAAGATTTATGCGAGACAATGCTCCTGTAATTTACTAATGGTTTATTTTCCGGCATTGATCGACCATCCTTTTGGCTGTATACAGTCAATACAACTGTGACAAACTGTGTTGAACACTTTTGCGAGATTAATAAAATGTATTTTCATTGATCTCGCAAAAACACTCGGTACATGTAGCTACAGTCTCCTAACTCTCGACTCTCACCTTTTAAAATGGACTAAGTGTTTTCTGCCTAATCGTACACAACTTTTAATTCTAATAATTCGATTCATCTACGTGCGACGTTACTTTCGGCGTCCCCCAAGGATCTGTTCTCGGGCTCTTGCTGTTTACCTTAACAACTTACAAATAGACGGGACGACTGTGCCATTTGCTGTTAGGCTGCCTTAGCTCTTCAGTTTGATCTGAATAAAAAAAATTTCTGTCTGTATGAAGCTTAAGGCTACTAAGCCGACGAAAACTGGCCCTACTGCTTGCAACCATGAGATAAGCTCGTAGTTACTGAGTGATGTACATAAGCAGACATCATGCAAAATACCTTGACGTTTATGCGTCCCGCAGTCTTCTGTGGAAATTTCCCACATTAATCACATAACGAGCGAAGCTAATCGCGCGCTGGGTTACTTGCGGCGCGACATTTCCTTGAGCCCTACTAACTTCAAAATTTCGCTTTATAAAACAAGGGTAGGACCTAAATTAGCATTTGCGTCATCAATCGGGGGCCCTCAAGTTAACTTCCTATTGGCTAAACTGGAAGCACATTAGAACAGATCCCCGCTTCTTACTTTGTCAAAGTATTTCAAAACCACCAGTGTAAATTTAACGAAGGGCAATTACTTACGTGATCTTTAATTACGTAGCAAAATATCTCGTCTCTGACTCTTCTATTAAAATCTAAGTTGCTAATCTTAGAACCTGCATTTTTATGCCGCCACCTTACATATAATCACGAAGTGATCACCAGCATAATGTCGGTATGCGCCCGTGTCAGGTTGGTCTGAGCTCAAGACTAGCTCTAACAGAATAGAAACCACCTCTCCACACACGCCGCTTCATAATCACTGATCCTGCCACATTCACAGCTGCGATGTGTAACCAATTTTTCTAACCATGTTGAACTGACTTTTGTCCCGACGCTCGCTGTGATTTTCCGCTTGAAATGAATGAATGAATGAATGAATGAATGAATGAATGAATGAATGAATGAATGAATGAATATAACGCAGTAATTGGGCTCGAGCGGCAAGGAAAGAGAAGCGACAATTTTGTCTACTATTTTTTTAAATTATTTCTTAATTACAGCGCTGTTCGTAATTACCCCTTGCGTAACTTATCCTGATTTGTACCGATTCCGTTCAAGCCGTTCACCTACATCGCTTTAAATCTGGTAGCCTTATACTGTGCCAGAACATCTCCCGTCTTGCGGCACAGACTCACAGCGCAATCCGAGTTGAGTGGATTCCGCCGTACATTCATGCCACCTCACTGAAAGCAGCCCGGATAGCAGCCTCCGTTTAGTACCCGTCTGCCCCGCTAGGGCTGGATTGATGCCATCGCTGCTAACGAGAAAGGAACACCTCCGGCGCTGCCCAAAATCACTTGTTCCCCCGTGTGCTGTCACCCTTCCCCCAGGTCTTACCCTTGCCGAGGAGGTTACGCTTAGGAGGATTCACGGTGAGGTGGCCTTGACTCCAGCCACGAACCACCACGTGCCTCACTTTCGATGTGCTTTTACGAACCTTGGCTGCCCAGTCTGCCGTCTGCCCAGTGATGCTGAAGCCGACCTTCACCACTTATTGTGGTCCTGTCCCGCTTTGCGTCCGACGAGGATACGACATCTTGCGGTGGCCGACGACCTTTGCTTGGGCGACGTGCGTTGCGTAAACACAATGGCACAAGTTTGCCAGCTTACACTCTTAGCTTACTTTCTTGCTTTCCTGCTCGGTCAGATGGTCCACTTTGGAATTCTATGCACTCGATAGTTCTTTCGCGGAAAGGTAAAGTGTCGTCGCTTTTTTTTTCTTTGTTATTCTCCTCCAGTTGGGTGTCATGGGCAGTAGTGTGTTTTGCTACAGGCCTCACGCACACTACTGCTTATGTCTAAATACATTCCGCGTGTCTGCTTGACCGCAATGCACTCGAATGACCCGTTGGTGCGCCCATAGCGCAAGTTTGTTCTAAAACAAGGTCTCAGATGCGACGCGTACAACAAAAGAAAAGTGATGTGTGCTATGACATTACGCAAGGAAAATGATCGAGCCAGCATTACGTAATATCACTGCGCATGCCCCATTTTTTTAGTCAAATGATATGCTGGGCCTTAAGTTTCTGGTCGTCTCACCCGTTTATGGCAACGGTAATCCCGTTGAGTGATGCCAAACGGCTCCCGCGAGTGCTTTTTCGTCAGATTGTATACGAGGGCATTAAAAAAATTCTACATTTCTTTCTGTCATATCCCTAATTTATGTAAAGTAGCTGGAACCTTGTTCTTAGACGTTCCACGCTATTCACGATTAACGAAAGAAACAACTTTTGCATTTACGTAACAGAAGGAGGAATAAACTTTGTTGAAATCAAGATTTTTAGCTGACGGGACTCGCGAGCTGCATGCGTCTCCCACTACTCCTTGCTTGGTTGGGTCCCTGAGAGCCAGCACTCGCTTGTGGACCGGGCGAGGCGGACGGCCAAGGCCCATGGCATCCCGGATTAGGGACACCACCCACCACAACGGAAACAAGTCGTTTGCTGTCCACAATAGTTGACTTTGCTGCTGAGCACGAGGACGCGGGTTCGATTCCCGGCAGCGGCGGCCGGCTTTCTGATCGAGGCGAAAAGCAAAAACGCTCGTGTGAACGAGATTTAGGCGCACGTTAAAGATCCCCAGGTGGTCAAAATTAATCCGAAGTCCTCCACTACGGCGCGCCTCATCGCCTGCGTTGCGTCGGCGCGTTAAACCCGTTGACTGGGCCCATGGCGTGGAGCGGTGTTTTTTAGCGCAGCTGTTAGCCTCTAGTTGGTCGAAAATTTCGCATCGTAAACAAAAAACACAGGCAGGACCCAGCAGTTCTCGCCTAAGACGTCGAGCGCATGCGTCAGGCTAATCGGGCATACAACATAGAGCTCAGTATTCGTTTAAAAAAGTCACAAAACAAACATTGAAACCGCATTTTGGATCATAAGGCGCCTGAAAACAATACGGACCCCCCCCCCCCCCCCCCCGACATGTGCTACTGGTAAAGATTATGTTTGCAGATTATGTATGAAGGCTAGGTAGGAGTAATGTCACTAAACAGAGCAGTTCCGGCCCAAGACGCCGAGCGCAGGCGTTAGGATGGGCAGGGCCGAGCATTGTCCGCCAGAGAAGGCTAGCGCAAGCGACGAGCCCGCCGAGACGACGAGAAACATTTCATACCCTCCCCCATCAGCATTTGAAGTGGTTTACAACAGCTTCGCTGGACATCCACCTTCCCAGGGCGGGATGGCGACCAGTTTTTTTATTCGAGATGTCCCTGGGCGGTCGGCCATCAACCGAGCCCTCTTGACAAGCTGCTGAGCTGGCCAGAATGATGCCCTCCAACAGCTCATGGGGGGGGGGGGGGGTGATGGAATGGGAGTCGTCGTCGTCATCATCATCCTCATCAGCCTAGTTGTGTCCACTGCACGACGAAGGCCTCTATCCAGCGACGTCTATCGAGTGCTGAGTCCACCCTGCCCCCCCCCCCCCCCCCTCATCCCTCTATCGAGTCCTTGGCAGAATCCTATTGCGTTTACCGTGTATTGGCAGCCACTCCGTTAAACGGATGATCCACCTGTTGTCCCTCACGCGAATGACACGTGATCCGCCCATTCCCATCTCTTCGCCTAATTTGAGCTAGAATTTCTTCCACACGAGTCTGTCCTCTAATCCACGCAGCTGTTTTCTTACCCCTAAGCGTGACCCTTCGCATTCTTCTTTCCATAGCTCGTTGGAGCAAGCATTCCCAAATCATATGGTGGAATGTGCGGGGTTGTGGGCAGGATTTGCAAATAGGGTAGGAGGTGGGGTGGAAAGTGTGGAGAAGGATTTCCCTCCTCCGCACTTTCATCCCGTTTTTATCTCCACACAACCAAATTTTCAGCTGTCATTTGAGCCTGCGTGACTGTTAGCTCTGTGACGGCGGCAAGGGTTTGAGTTAAAGTAACGCTTGACTTCAGTTCCGCTTTCATTCTGTGACATACAGGGTGGTACGGCGATAATTGGAACACTTGAAACTTTTTATCTGAGCGAACCGCCGCCCTGTTGGCGCTTAAACTTCACACGAAGCTCTCATTTTGTGGTCTATTTTGTTTGGCACCGGGAACAATGACGGTACTTACCTGTTTATTCTGAAAATAAATGGAAAAGGTTTTCGCCTGTGGGAAAATGGCGGCCGATTTGAACGTGCGAGCCAGTGCAAGCTGATCTTGGAACGACGGCGCCACCTGGGGAAGGCAGAGCGAAACGGACGATGGGTATTCGCGCTCCTTCCACGGCAGGAAGTAGCCGATTGGGGTAGCAGACGATCAGAAAATCAGGAGTTACTTCGAAGAGCTCTGAAGAAAGTGTGAAAGCAGGTGAGGAAACAAATTAATGGCGACTAATGAACCGTGGGAATATTTTAATTGTGATTGGTATCAGCTGTTATGCAACCATTGGTGGTCATCGTAAACTAGGGACGCGAGATTTTCTGATCATCTGCTACCTCATTTGGCTCGTTCCTACCGTGAATCCCCATCGTCCGTTTCGCTCTGCATACCCCAGGTGGCTCCGCTGTTCCAAGATCAGCTTGCACTGGCTCGCACATTCAAATCGGCCGCCATTTTCCCATAGGCGAAAATCGTTTTTATTTATTATCAGAATAAACAGGTAAGCACCGTCGTTGTTTCCGGTGTCAAACAAAATAGGCCTCCTGCGCTGGAGTTTTGGCGACATGCAGCGCCCCTAGCGGCCGACGCATCTGGGTAGTACAAAAGCAGACGACCCTCGCCGCCCTCCATGTGTTTTCAATTACAAGCCAGAGCGAAAGTTGTTTGTGGCGCTTTGTGGCGTGTTAATTGACTGCATACTGTATGAAATAGCCCTTAAAGTAGTTGCAGAGGCTAAACAAAATAATATCCGCTAAAAGAAGCCGATTTGTCGGCTTTCTTATAAGCGAGCTGTCGCGGTGGTCGCGGCGTGGGCAATATCGCCAGGTCGGGTGGTGTAACTGTTTGACGACAGTTACAGTTTTTTCTTCTTGCGTTCGGTCGACAAAGGAAAGTTCACGAGTAGCATAAACACGGAATGCTTCTCATTCTATATCCTGAGGTAACTGCAAAAGGTTGCTTCAGCGGGAGCATGCAAGTGAACGCAAGAATTGCGCAGCCGACTCAGCTGACACTGCAGAGCCTGGCACCGCCTTTGAAACGAGTGGAAATTTTGTTTCGTATTTTCGTAAACTAAATGATTCTTGCGTAACGTTTTACGCCGCACGATCTACGAACAGCAGGGCACACGTATACTAGCGAGTAGGTGGGCAATAGCGCCAAATAAACAAATTAAGCGCTACTAAAGGACGCAAAGCATGCACCAAATCACACGCCCGCTGCCTGCAGAGATGTGTACTTCTATAAAATCATATAACACAACCGCATAGATGGCGCGGGGCCTCGAATATATACATACGATCATCACTGACTGTGTTGGTTTTCTAGTGCACGGGTCGTCGAATCTGAACGCCGACACGCCCATTTGACTTCAAATGGAGTTAGACAGCGAGACACGAACAGACAATTGGCGTCCTCCAGTTGAATCCCCCCCCCCCCCCCCCATCTTCACACTTCGCCAGATTATTGCCAAATATTATTAGGAATTCGCTGGATTTTTTCTCTTTGCGTTTAAAGCTCCCCTCCTCCTCCCACCCGATTTGCCGTCCAGACCTCCACCGTGTCGGCTGCATGGAACTCTGCCGTTGCTGACCCTCATTCTAGGCTATTAAGTGCGAACTGGGAATGTATGCTGCAAGAGCGTAATTAAGTAAAGTGAGAGCAAACAAGGAAAGCGAGCGGCCTCTTAGTTCGCCCGACAACTTTGTTTTACGGCCACTAATTTCGGAAACGCAAAACAGATTTCACGCTTCTGACGGAAGCGGCATTTTGTCACTGAGACACGCAACAAAACGGCAAGCTAACTCTGCACCATGTATTCGTAACGGCGACGCAAACGAGCACTGTTTAATGAAAGTGCACGCATAGTGTGCAGGTACGTAAAAGGGCGGCGCACCGCAGCAGGGGAGCACCTGCGGTCCGCAAGACTTGCTGGCTTTTTAATGCGCGATCATCGCCGATTTCGTCACTCTTCTTTTTTGATCGACTGTTTTTGAGAAGTCTTTTTCACTTAGAGTATTAGTTTAAACTAGAAATTTCACTTAAAAGTTAACTTCGTACGACCATTAATCGGTGAACGTACGAGTAGCAGACGCCGTCACGGTCCCGGCACTTTCGTCGGCGCTGTAAACGTGTTTAGCGCTGCAAAGCTTTTTCCCCTAATGCAAAGTTGATCGCTGAAATAGATCGGACGCGTCAGGCATAAGCTGGTGACCACGTCGCAAAATAATCGGTAGCGTCGAGCTCATTTTGCTTCTGTCAACACGGGATCCTATGGGACCCGCGCAGCTTTGTACTACCCGGAAGTACTGTCCGGAAGCCGCTTGCGCAGCGCCTCCTGGGCAGCGCAGGAGGCCTATAGACCACAAAATATGATCTTCGAAAGTTTGAGCGCGGAACGAGCAGCGGTTCGCTCAGAAAATTTTTAAGTGTTCCTATTATCGTCGTACCACCCTGTATTGTCGGTGTTTTAATTAAGGCTGGTTGTTTCGCAGTTCCAAGGCTTCCTTCCGCGTATATACGATATAATTACCAGCAAGCAGCTTTAGGCGGAAACTTAAGTTCGCCGAAGTATTCATCACTGCTCACAGAAGCCCGCATGGCGATCGCGAGATCTATACGCTGGTTGCAACGTTGAAAGACTGTGAAATGAGCCCCTCGGAATGCATAATAAGGCTCACTGAAAGAAAGGAGACTGCAGCTGTCATCTTAGGAAGAATACCACCTCCTTCGAATGCGCTACGGAAGTTGCCTAACAAAACGGGTGGGGTTGCGTCGGAACGCCGGTTGATTCCGGTGCACCGGCCCACAGCCCGCCTTCATGCTAATGCGTTCTGCTTCACTCAAGTTGCCGCATATCGGCCACCCCGATCACTTAATTAATTATGCTATTGGGTTGCGCTCGTAAATTTGTTGTCGTGACGCAGCGACACGAAGTTGCGTCGGTGACCACGCTAGGATGCCCTATAGCTTCGGTATAGCGTTGCGACGTGTATTCAGCTTGTTCTGGCGTCACATCATTACGTATGGAAGAGTGTATTAAGAAATCAAGCTGTCGCTCTTGTCATTACAGCTAATAGATATTTGACAGGGGCTGGTTGAGTGAGTATTGACGTAATACAGTATAGCCCTCTTATAGCGAAACCCGGTTTTAATAAAATTCCGGCTATGAAGAACAGATCTTCGTGCCCTGTTACCACTCGTACACATAAATTTTATGTTCAGATATAGCGAAAAACGAATATAACGAACTGGTTTCCGTTTCCCGATAGTGTTCGTTATCACCGGGCTGGACTGTACTCGCTATTGCACCGAGTACAGCTTATCTTAGGCCCTGCGTACCATTTCGTTTGTACGTATAGTGCGGTTTGTGTCACATCAATCAGCGTTTAAAGGGGCTTTTAGGAAAATGTACAACTTTGCTCAGTCTTTGGTAACTCACTCAGCTCTATCCCAGCAACGAAAGGCGTTGTTTTTAAGAAATATTAATAAACTTCCACAGTTCCCGCTACATTGACGTAATAAGGGAAGGAGGGGCGTATTAGAAATGGTGCGTCATCCCATATCTGTTCATGACTGTGCGTTATTGCAGTGTTTTGTTCCCTCCTTGTAACGACCCTCAATAGAGGTTTAACAGAACTATAAATAAATAAATAAATAAATAAATAAATAAATAAATAAATAAATAAATAATAAATAAATAAATAAATAAATAAATAAATAAATAATGAGCCAGCAAAAAAAGAAACAATTATTCGCGTGTTTACTGCGCTCTAGCAATGAGGTTATACAATCGAACGGAACTGGAAATCCCGCAACAATCGCACAGTCGTGTTTCGTGGGGAGCTGGGGAGTCGCCATTGCTTTAAATGTGTTTTTTATGACCTCCATAATTTGATGCAAGTTTGCGATAAAATTGGTATCATTGTTATCGTGACGAAGCAGTATTTTTAATAAACTAATCGTGTACTTTGTCGTCACGGCTCCTTTGCCTGAATAGAGCCAAAATGACGTGACCGTTTTGTGAAGCTGGTAGCCTGTTAACACAGTTCGTGGTAATTGGATCGTGCAGCCTGTTCGAGTTACCTGTTAAAAAAAAATTGCGTAGCTTGCACAAAAGGTGCAAGGCTGGAGAAACAGCGGATCTGGAGGTCAATCTAGCTCCTTGCGGTGTTGCTAGGTTTTCCGGTGTTCTTGCTAGGCTAGGCGAAATACTTAGAGGTTAGCCCAAGTTTAGCCGGATTTTCTAAGGCTGTTCCGGTCGGTCCCCCACACTGACAGCGGATCCCAGGGGAGAAGAAGCTTGGTCGACCTCCAGATCCACTGTTTATCCATCCTTGCACAACTGGTGCAAGCTGCACCATTTTTCCTTTAAAATGGTTTAGTATGGGGTGCGCATGCGCATATGCCCTTCGTGCTCGCACTCGAGCAGGCGCGAAAGCCGGCTTCACTGTTATAGTACCCTATCTGCGGTGGTGCACCCTTTACAGGCGGCACAGTTTTTGTGGTATTTTTATTGCTAACGCCACCGGACCAAGCTTAAGCTTAAGCAACCTGGCTGTTAAAACAGCCACGACCACATCCTCTAAGATTATCATTGTCATCTCCATCACCCAAACCTCCGCCTTTTATTTCCTGAAAAATGCATCGTTGCTGGGGTCCTCAGCGCACGCATTTATACGGTAGTAGTAACGAAATTTCGCCAGTAGCAGGACGTCCATTGTGATCTATGCGTGCCTTTCCTACCCTGGCCTTCGGAGGTCGTTCGTCTCTTGTAAGCCGAACCCACTGAACCAAATCCCGCTCCCGCTGCGGCTCTGCGGTGACTTTAAATTAAATTCATTGAATAGGTTTTAATGCGTACGCATTCTTTACCGAATAGCCTACACAGCCAACCGTGTCACGCCCTGTATCTGCGCAAAAATGTTCAGAAATTTCGAGAATTGTCTGCTAAGGCGTAAGCATTCCTACACCGTTTATTTTCATTATAGTTGTTTTTGCTCGACTAAATTAGTGTCATTTGTATTAATTTATAAAGACTAAATGTGATATGCTTACCACTTATGGGATATTGCGCCGTAGATAGTTACGACGAGGCGCTTTTTTAGGGTTTTCATTTTCTGTTTCGGTTTTTGTTTTTAGGGGCTTTTTGTTTGTCTTCGTCGTTTGACCGCGATACATTAGAAGTATATTTCGTTAGCTAATTTTCATTTCTGACTCTTTATTTCCTTTCCCTTTGTCTTTTTTCCAAAAATTTCCTCCGAAAAATTACCCCTAATTACACTATTACAGTCTAGTCCTCTTATAACAATATCCAAGTGCCAAGGAAATCCCATGGTTATAACCGATAATTGTTATAAGCGGTTTGCGAAATAAAAAGACGGAACAGAGCTCAAAACATTTTATTCACATGCCAGCGAGGTCGTATACTACTACTAATTTGTGGTAAAGAAGCCACAGTTGGTCACCTTTGTTTGAAGCTAGCGCGAATCTTTTCCAAGAGCATCTATAGGTGCTTCAGCTAGCCGAGGTAAATGTCCTTTGCGGAAACAATGTCCCCGAGGGACTGTGTCACGCATTGGGCCTCCTACGAAGACACTACCTGAGTAGGCTGCGCAACCGCTTAATTAGAGTCATCACCGTTGAATTTTTGGTGCACAATATAACCCGAGTTCAATCGTTATATCCGATATCGTGGCGCTGGAGCATTGTAATAAGCGGTTTATTTTACCATAGAAAGAATGCAAAAGTTGACGGTGCATAGCTGTTCATCGTTATATCTGATATATTGTTATAAACGGTATCGCTATAAGTGGACTCGACTGTTTAACGTTTTAATGGGTTAACTTCGCCAATACTGCATTTTAGTAGAAATGCATGGTTGGTGCTTTTTCACGAATTTCTAATTCCAGTTTCACTGTGTTTTTTTTTCTGGGTTTTTATAATTTTGTTTTTGTTTTGTCAGTGCGGTCAAGATACATATTTCTTATTTGGTTAGTTCCTTTCTAGTTTTTTTTAATTTCCTGTGATCAATATCCTTTTTACACTATTATAACGATTAAATGTGCTAACTTTGCCGATTAAGCCTTTCTGTACGAAAGCAGAGCGTTACACGGTTGGTGCTGTGATGTACCCGGCAAGGAATGCTTGACAAACAACCGATTTTTGTGGGGTGCATGTCATCTAGTTCACATGAAAGCCATCGTTTTAGATAGTGGGTGAGGTCGGGTTCAGACTGCTGCCGCAACTGTCGTAATAACATTAAGAATGACGTCACTTCAGCCTCAGTCAACCGAACTGCGTGACACGCCGTTCTTTTACGTCCATAGATCACGATATGGCTCTTGCGTCCGTAGTCTGAACAAAGCCTTAACCGCAAGGAATTTCTTAACAAACAGGCGTAAATAATTTTTAATTCTGCACTAAAATTTCTGCAGCCTGAAAAGTGGCGCCATGTAGCGTCTAAACGTGACTCTACCGTAGGTGTCCAAATAACTCCGTCGATGTCAGCGCGTGATTCTAAAACCGAATGAAGGAATTTGAAAGGTTGCACATTATCGTTGTTTTATTTAGCAGGGGAGAAGCTTTTAAATACCTCGTTTTTTTCTCACCTGCAGTTAAAAAATTACACCATCTTCCCGTAGGGGAACCCTGAGTAGTATGCGAAGCAGTAATGGGGTACACTGAAGTTCCCATTAGTTTTCAGTTCGTCGTTTCAGGTGACGTTCAGCTTCGCGTGCCTTCGTTGTATGAGTAGCTTCTTGACGTAGTTTGAATGAGTGAAGGTCACAAGGCGCGTTCGTAGCACATGCTCCCGTCTCGGTTCGTAGCGCAGTGTGAAGAGCGCCACGTACCTCCCGTTGCGGCCAGAGAGTCGTGGGATCGAAACCGGGCGCCGCCTAACTATTTCTTTTTATAGTGGACTGCGCTGACGTCAGCCCAAACGCTGACGGGGCTGAAGAGACGCGCATGCGCAGTAGAGTGCGGACGGCGGACATCGACAATGAGGGAAGGAGGGACACAGCCCCGAGCATGAGATGCTTCGCATCTAAAATATGTTGCCACACCGCTCACAGTCGTGGTTGCCAACATTCCGTTCGGCGGGCCAGGTATGGCTGGCAGATCTAAAAATTCCGATTTTATAAGTTTTCGGTCGCTATCAGCAAAACCAATTCGAAATAAGGTGTTATAAGTGATGCCCTTTCGTTTGGGATAAAGAAAATGTACTCGGCAAAAATTGGTTGTCTGTCCCTTTAAAGAAACATTTGCATAGAGGTTGGCTCGACCCAAGCCCGTAGTCCCAGCAAAAGCTTTTGTTGTCGTTGTTTCTGCCGCGGCTGTTGTTCACACAAAGTTCAAGCCCGTTTACTGCTGCTTCGCCGGAAGCGTCCGGAGACGGGCGTGGTATTGATTTTCGGTCGATGCGGGTAGCAATCAGTGCCCGTGTTAAGCTCGCGAGGAGTGCTAGCGTGACAACAGTTTTCCGGCGGGTCTTGTTTTCCCACGGCAAACCAGGGGACCCAGGCACGGAGCACTTCGCGTGATACCGCTACGGCCGGAAATGAACACGCCTATGGCGAGTACTTTTGGCATCGGGTACACACGCCTATACGAACCGTCCTTTCCGATAATCAATGTTCCTGTTGCTCGCACAGACGTCTTCCTCGCTCTTTATTCTTTGCTGGGTACTCCACTCCTTTTCCGATTCTGTGTTCACTATTTTCCGATGTGCGTCCTCCTCCCCCTTTCCATTTGAATATCACAAGAAACCCGCGCTTTCTTGTTCATTCTAAACGCGGATGTATTTGCGTGCGCTCGTCATCCCTATACGCCGTCGAATTGCGCGCGGCACCTTGTCGTCGAAAGATAAGAGGCGTCGTCTCGTTAACCCAGCATACCCGCGATTGAGCTAAAAGCTGCAGGAATAAATGGGGTGCGCAGTCATCTGCCAGAAGCAGCGGCGTAAAGGCGCATCAACTCTTTCTGTCACGAAGACGTGCATAAGTTACTCTTATCAGCCTTTTTGTCGAGTTCGGTAAATCTGTGAAAGCGGAGTCTCTCTCTCTCTCTCTCTCTCTCTCTCTCTCTCTCTCTCTCTCTCTCATACGGACGCACGTAAACACACAGAGAGACACACGCACCGTCGAATAATACAGAGAAAAGTGAAAAAAGATGAGCCGCCAGAGTGGACAAACAAAGGACACGTCATAACGTCAAAAAGATGTATTTTATTGTTTTTTCCTGAGGTCGTCGCAGGAAGACCAGTTTTTCAAGAAAGAAGCGCGACGCCCACGTTTCGACTGACCAGCAAAGGGGGGGGGAGGGGAGAGAGAGAGAGAGAGAGAGAGAGAGAGAGAGAGAGAGAGAGAGAGAGAGAGAGAGAGAGAGAGAGAGAGAGAGAGAGAGAGAGAGAGAGTCTTAGAAAAATTTGCCCTTTTTTGTACCGACGACCAGGGCAACATCTAGAAATAAAACAACGTCGATTTGATCCGTTTGCGAAAACCTCGTTGCGACAGCGGGTGCTTTCTTCTGGCCGGTGACGCGCGTTGAAGCCCCGTGTTGCGCAACGCGAAATGGCAGATAAACCGATCCCTAGCGCCACTACGCCCCAAATCCGTTTCCGGAAGCGCTTCGTCGGCGTGCCGTGCATTAGGAAGCGGGATGTCGCATTAAACTGACGTGCCTGCCGACAGCCTGCTATCGGGTTTTCTCCCAAAGTAGTCTCTTCGCGCCTTGGAGCGAGTTTCGGGACGGGTCGAGAAGGCACTAAGGTAACGCTAATTGCGACACCGCCACTCCCTGAGCTGTTTTGGGCTGCTACTTCAATGTCAACAGCTCGGTTTCCCCGACACCATACTTGAGTCTCAAACTTTTTTCTTTACGACTGGATAGGAGTAATTTCTTGGCTACTTTTGGAAGCAGGTAATAACGTGGCTGACAAGCATTCTGCTCAGGAGTTTGGCAGCAGTACTTTAGAAGGCGCAATATTGCGTTAAAAAATAACTTTTGAACATTGGGCCCCCTGTGGTCGTAAAGAAGCACCGGCTGTGCTTCTAATTCAAAGCAGTGTCAGCGCACAACTATTTCTTTTTTTAATCTCTTACTCTATAGCCTCACTCATAAACTACTAAGTGCTCACGACGATTGCAATTGGCTTGTGATCTTACGAGCCTTGCACGGATCGCATAACCTTGAAGTGGGACAACTATTTCATCATTCCCTCCACCCCTCCTCCTTCTTCTTCTACCTCCTTACCCCTCATGCTCCCTTCGGGAAATGAAGCCATTCTCTCTCTCTCTTTATTTTTATGCCGCACGTGTTATCTCTTTTGATAGGGAGAGCATTTCGCACTAATTGCAACAGCCTTGAATAATCTTCTTTGATCTACAGTGGTCTGAATGTAATTCGACGGTTCGAGAAACACTCGCGCCGAACGATAAACGCCCGCTGAGCGGATGCCGCGGGATTAAATTCACCGACGCTCGCCTACGCACGTCACTTCGTTGACTACTGCTTCGCCACCTGTGTTTTTTTTTAGTTGTTAGGGGAGCACAAGTTCGCTCCAATAAACTTGTTTTTTCTTCAAGACAACTGTGTCATCTTTGGCTTTGTGACATCTGGTGGAGGTGCTGGGTACGCACCCTTTATGCTTCCAACGACCTCTGGAAGCCACCAAGCCAGTCCAACTAGAGCCAGCCGCCGACTGCAAAGGCTGCCGCCCGAATTTGGGCTCCTGCCAGATGGACGTAAGAGAACGACCGCTGCAAGCACTAACATGGTGCATGAAGCCACTCCCCCCATTGTCCTGCAACAGCCACGGAAACCACCCTCATTCCGCGGATCTCCCGCTGAAAACCCTGAGGAGTGGATAGAGAAAGGGGAGCGTGTCCGCATCTTTAACAGGTGGGATGACGAAGAAACGTTCCGCCATGTTTTCTTCTATTTGGAAGATACAGCCCGAACGTGGTTCGAGAAAAAACATTCGCCACTGTCGTATGGAAAGAACGAGCCGCACTTTTGTTGGAAGCGCACACGCAGCACCCCAACGAAGGGGTCGTGATCTTAGTTGAGGAGGTGAAGCAACTATTTCGCCGCGCGGACCCCGAAATGTCTGAAGAAAAGAAGCTCAGGTTTCTAATGCGGGGCGTGAAGCAAGAACTCTTTGCCTGTATTGTCGAGACTGTAACCTTCGAGACTGTTCGAGTGCAGAGTACTTTAGGGGCTCGCCTTGTAGTCGTAGCTCGCTCGCTGGACCCTACACAGCCACACGGCGTTCTGTCGTAGCGGCTGTCGTCGTGGCGTACCACAGCGGCTTCGAAAGCCAAGCGGTTTATATGGTCATAAGCGTTCTAAACTCGTGAACCACTGGCGCTTGTCATACATCTCCCCGTTGTTTAGCGCAAAGAAAACTGCAGGTACATTTGAGGCAAAATATACGCAAAACCGGCAGCGTCCGCGTTCATTTAGTCAGGAACGCTCGTTGGGTTGGCTTTTACGATAGTAAGCGAAAAAAAGTGGCAGTGCAACGCCGACACACGCAGCCGGAAAAGCAAGCACAAGAAGACCGGAACTCCCGCTGGCTCAATTTCGGTCTGGGGGTGCGCGAGCACTGCGAAGGCGGGAAATTTGAATTGCATTGAGTGGTAGGAGTGCGCGGATAATGGCCCTTCAGCCCATTATGGCGAAACACTGCTCTGCACTTCCGACAGCTTACACATTGAGTGCAATGGCTTGGGTTTTTTTTAAATGAATTTTTCTATACGATGAACACAAGTCGCCGAGTTGTTCCACAGTAGCGTGATAACTGAGGGGATTAGGCAGAGATAGCTTCAACGTAAAATTACGCAAATTCCCCAACAACTATGGTGGAGACGGTAAGCATTCTTGAGATGCACGTTGCAATAACAACGTGCGAAACAAGCGACGCGAAGTCAAGCGCGAAATGACAAGCCGCAACAGGTAGGAGCAAAAAAGCTATAAGACGGTTTCCCGCCTCTCAATCTCAATTTCTTAACAATTTGTGAAATTAATTTTGATTATAAAATGCGATGAATTCTAATTGGCTTTAGGCAAAAAAAAAAAAAAAAGTGCCCTCAGCTTCGCACGCACGCCAAATGCATCGTCACAAAATACCGACAGTGAGGAATGGTCCCATGTTAATGTACGTCATTATTCCACTCCTAACGAATAATGAATGAAAAAAAATCACGTTATTACTCCTCTTCTCCCGGATAATTAACGAAAACGCGATTCCCCCTTCCCGCAAGGCAGCGTCCGGTTGTCTCATTCATCGCTCACTGCCAGCAGCAGAGAATCGCCCCTCGTCTTGGTAGAAGCAGTGGCTCACGTTAGTGAGGGATATACCGTACGTTTGCGATTCTAAGCAACCCCTCATTCTAAGCACCCTCCCCTACTTTCGCGGGAAAAAAATCGGAAAAAAAAGTTTGCATGCGAATCTAAGCACCCCTTTTCTAAGCAACCATCACAAGGTGGATTTCAGACGCGCGGAAGCGGGCCCAAGTTGATGTTTTGCACAATCAATTTATGAATTTTTAGATTAAAAATAACTTCAGCGGAACCAAAAACGAGCTGCTGGGGGATACTGAAATTGGCAGCCCAAGCGGTACAATGTACTCGAATGACAGCGAGTGTGACTGAGCATCCCACGTAAACAGTAGGTTCCCTGTCTGTACCCATTTCTATATTGAATTTTTCTAAAACAAAACATTATTTCTTGCGCCTGTCTCGTCGAGATACGGCCACGAACAAAAGTGGCAAAAGGGGGGTAATTTAGGTTTCTCGAATCTAAGCACCCACCTCACTTCGGTCATTGGGATCGTGGGGAAAAGGGGGTGCTTAGAATTGAGTAAGTACGGTAGTTCGGGTTGTTCGTTTTCGCGTTTTAAAGTTTCTGAAATCGTGGGAAAAAATCGGGTTCTATTTTTCAAACTGATAATTAAAGAGAAGTCTTCTGACCCTATCCGAAATGTTTTTTTTTTCTAATTTCTAGTTACACGAGCGTATTTTACCAAATATACGGGAAATTTGTTTTTTTCAAGTTGTCGGGGACATAAAGGGTTTCTAGCAATACCAACGGGCGTTTGTTGAAGAAGGAAATTACAGAAAGGCGTGAACCCGCCGCGGTGCTCTGTAAGGCGTGCCTGCTGAGAGATCGCGGGTTAAAATTCCCGGTGGTTTTCTTATCAAAAGCACGCCGGGTACGAGTTTCGGCGCACATCAAGGGTTTCCTCTAGCAAATATATCCGGAACTCATCGGCGTTCTGCTTGTGATGGACGTAATCGCAATCATAAGGGCGTTGATAACTTCTAACAGCTGAAACAGTTTATCCACGAAAAGCCGGTCATCGAGTTTTTACGCATCTTTGTTGAGATACTTTGTCATCTGCATTCGCAACATGTCGGTCTCCAGCCAAGACCTGTCCGATGGTTGAACGTATCCCTGTTCGGAGAAAGTTGTCTCGACATCACAGCTCCCATTGGCTAGACACAACAATGTCGGTGCAGCACTTACAGTCTGGGGGAGAAGAGAGCGAGGAGAGAGAGAGATCGAGAGAGAGAAGAGTAGAGAGAGAGAGAGATGCAGAGGAGAGAGGAGGACGAGAGAGAGGAGAGAGAGAGATGAGACGAGAGAGATACAAAGAGTTAGAAAGCTTTCGTTGTGGGGCTTGCTTCCAGCAAGTACTGGTTGAAAACGGCGGACCGTCAGCGCCCGATTGTGCGGATCGCTACTTTGAAAAGGTCCATTCGGGGAGAAGTCGGGTTTAACCCGATTCTCCTCAAACATATTCAGGGTGTAGGAATCCGTTAAAACCGGGTTTTAGCCGAAAACGAAAAACCCTATAGATACAGTGTGTTGAGGTGTGCCCTACAATCTCATTTAATATGTTGCAAGAACTCTTCAGCGCAACGGGAGTCACTTTCGCAAAACCGTGGGAGCCAGCCCAGTGTGCAAACCGCTGAGTGCCTGGAGCGCCGGGGCACACCAGCTAGCGTCGGCGTGCAGCGTTAATCTGGCTGACATGTCCACGCTTATGGCTACGTGGGAGGCCCTTTTACGACATCGAAAAGGGTGTCGACCGAAGCACTCTGGAGGTCTGTCTCACTGCATGGGAAACGAGGCAATCTAGGCTACATATTGGGACGGACGGCAGCCGCGACACGATAACGTTCCTAATTCACTCGGTGCCTGCTCGATGCGACACGCTAACAAGCTATGGCAGGGACGTACAACACGTAGGAGGGCGCACAGTGCTAGCCACTTCACGAGTTATTAAAAAGCCGCAAGGGCGCTGCTGCCGTAGTCATGAGACTTTGATAGTGGGGAGAACGCGTGATTTCATGGAGATTAGTGGAATGAAAAGGGAAAAACACACAAAAAAAACCCCGACTTGTCTCACATGTTCGCGACAAGTATTAGCAGACCAAAAGTCGACTATGAGGTGAGCTCGCCAAGATTAAATTATCCGGCCTGACGGATGGATTTTTCAGACTATCGCAAAAAGCAAAAAAAATAATTATCTAAAAAGAAACAAATTTCGCCACATCTGCCCTGGTGGGCGATAAAAGCAAGGACTTTATAGATTCTCAACGAGTGTGCGCGCACTGTTCCTTGGCTACTTGTTTTATTTCAAGATACCTTAATCAGTTATATGATAACAAACAGCGCCAGTTTTATAATATGAGACAGGCGGATAATGTACATCCGGGTTTATAAAGGGCTGTGTCGCTGCTACTCACTTTCAACGATGTAAGTTGACTCTCTGCAAAATTGAATTTTCAACGAGCTCATCAGAAATGCCGGATTTGGGGGATACGTGTACTTAAAAATAGTTGGGTAAGCTGGTTCGTCGCCAGTTATTTAAAAAGATGTGATTTCACCCTCTTAGGCGCTGAATTCTCAACGAGCTCATAAAAAAAATGCTCCGCTTTACCGCTTTAGGGGCTAACCATCGTTAAAAAATATTCTGAGAAGAGAAGTAAGATGAATTTACGTTATCCTGTAATGTTGCACACAAACCGCACTCGACATGTGCCACGTTACATTATTGCACTAAAGGCCACTCGAATAATTAAACCCTCCGCGAAAAATGGGCCAGAGTTAGTCGCATTACGACGTCCTGCAGTGACCAACAACGTCGAGGATACGTATATGCATTTTGAAGCCGCTTGTGTCATTTCTGGTTGACAAGATTGAGTTTAAACAGAGTAGTGACCAAAGTAAAACCTTGGAACGGGAAATATTTCATAGCAGGCATCGCGGTCGATATTAGTGTAACACAAAAGGCGGTAAAGGCGAGGGAAAAATAAATCCTGGCGGCTCCTTTCCCTAAGTGCATACCGTTTTGCGTGGAGGCCGATCACAGGGGAGAGGGGTGAGAGAGGTCTGCACTGTTTTCGGTCGTCTTGCCCGTCCTAGCTCTGCACTCAAGTGCCTACCCAGCGAAGACAAAAGGCTCTGCTCGCGAGCGGCGACAGCGTCGCTTCGACAACAGCCATCTCGCCGATTGCTGCTTCACCGTAGGCGGGACCACGAAGTATGCAAAAGTGAGCGTATAGCCACCACACCGCGCCGCAGCCGTATCGACAGACGGGGAAGAAAACTAAAAAAATGCTCTGTTAGGAGCGCAGCCGTATTTCATCCGAGTCCTGTCGTCTGAGTCCCTTATCGCGTTTTTCTCTCCCTCGACGCGTTTCCTGGGACACTTGGCTGCATGATCGGCTAAAGTGGGGTTCGCTTAGGGAAAGTAGGAGACGAGGAAATCGAGCGAAGGCGGCCGGTTTATATAGATAGTACGATCAGGCACAGACAGCGGCTCTTTCACAAGAGAACACCGAGCGATGAGGGTAATGAAAGGAACTGCGAGTGCGAAAGGAGGAAAAAGTTCACGGCTCACGAGTAGACAAGAAATGGACACAGAGCGCAGAGCACGCTTATCACGCAGCTGCTCAAGTCGATGGAAAGTCGGCCGAGCACGATTTCACAATCGGTGGGTCCACTACATCCAGTGGGTGTAAATGGGGTTGCCTAATGTAGCCGCCAACCACGGTAGCAGACTTGTTCAAAAGAGAAAAGCGGGGAAGAAATTTGGACCGCAGCCCCCTATTCGGGCCTTGTCATATAGCGCGTAGCATTCATAAATGAATCGTCTTAGTTCCGCTTCCTTTTCAAGCAACCGCTAAGTTAACCCTATCTGAGTGAATTCAACCAGCCGAATGCAGTTGCATGTTTTGGTCAATGTTAGACGTAATATTGGAGATGAAGTTTCTTGTTTGGGATAAACGGGAAAGACACACTTCTAAGAATTTATTCTGGGCTAATCCACCCGATAGCGCGTGATAACTCAATGTTACTTCATCGCATCAGCTTTGTCTTGTGACCATGAATGCACGAAACGTTGTTTGAGAAATGCACTGAACTCGAAACTGCTACATCATTGCGACTTCACTGAACAGCTACGATCCTTGTTTGGTGGCACTCACATGACGATGACGGCATGTTAGATTGTGATGTCGTACCCCCTCGACTTGAAGGCGGACATTTGAAAGACATATGCGTTGGAAGGTCCGACTGAGAGAGAGAGAGAGAGAGAGAGAGAGAGAGAGAGAGGAGAGAGAGAGAGAGAGAGACGAGAGGAGTAGAGGAGAGAGGACGAGAGATGGAGAAGAGGGAGAGAGAGAGAGAGAGAGAGAGAGAGGAGAGAGAGATGAACGTTTTAATGGAGCAAATGGTGGTCGTTGTGCCGTCTTTCGGTGAGGTGGGTTCGCCTCAGTCCAGGTACCCTTGGGCCTTGGCTGCAGCTCTGGAGCAGGTGGGCAGAAAGATCTGGTCAGCGTGACGGGAGCTGGTCAGCAGGCTCTCCCACTGCTCTGGGGTAGGGTTAGGATTGGAGGTGAGCGATGGGGTATTTGACAGGCCCACACCATGTGGTAGGTAGTATTAAGAGAGGGGAAGAAGTGACAGGTGAGAGTGCATTGGGTAGGGGAAATGGCGTGGAGGATGGGTGCATTGCAAGAGGTGTTTGTTTGTGAACGACTCCAGATGATTGCTTCTTCCTTGGTTAGTTGAGGCACTGAGGTTGAGGGTGAGGCAAGGTGAGGCTAGGGTTGCGATGATGGTGGAGGATGTTGTGGTAGCGTGATGGAACGGCGGGAGATGGAGAAGGCTGGACCGTGGGTTCTGACCCTGAGGGTCATGCCCGGTGTGGAAGGGCGCGGGTAGCGGCGTGAGCGGCCTCATTTCCTTCGGGGAACGGGGGTCCAGACGATGTAGAGCTCGAGGAGAATATTGATCGATGTCAGTATTAGTAAGACGGAAATACAACATAATAAACTCCAACCGCAAGTAGAAACAATAAACACACTGTCTGGAAACCACTTCGGTCCCTTCTTCATTGACATGGAGCCATGTTGCGGTGGAATTTTACAGTCATTACCGCGGGAGGTCACTGATGAATCGCCTCTCTGCAAGCAGTCGGAACGGCCACTCACTAAAGCGAAGTCAGCGGGCGAAAAAGAGACCATGAGCTATTTCCGTCTGTGGAGGAAAATGACCAACGAAGCTTTTTAGCACACGTCGGAGAGGTTACACAAAATTCAGGTGAAAGGCATGGGTAAATTTTATCTCTTTTGAGCATTGACGGCGCTCATCTTTAAAAGACACATACATTCACGCACACCCTTTTATTTTGACGCACTGACCTTGCAAGTGGTGCCTGTTATTGACTTATCTACTCTGTATGCATGCCCAAGTGATATGACGCATAAGCTTGAGGTCCAAATCATGCTTTGAAGCGCATGCGACTCTGGTGGTGAACGCGTGCTAATATAGCACACACACCGAGACGTTTGTATTCCAGCGCCACGCTCTACAAAACGCCAAAACCCCTCGCGCTTCAAAGACACGTGGAGCCTCGGAAGTTTTATTTCACGGACACGAACACTCCATGGAACCCCAGCCATATAAGCTTCGGGTAAAAAAATGGCCTCGCATCTGCTTGCTTCTCTGCAAATGGCGTCACGTCTTCAGCAGCGTTCACACAGTTCTTGACAGCTTCTTCCTTATTACAACGCAGCAACCATATTGTTAACACGCGAAACAGCGATATTTTGCAAACTCCTTGTTTTCGCACCGAGTACTAATATCGAAGGCTGCAACATAACCTGCCTTATATTTTGAATAAAGTTGGAACACTATGTAATTCTTCGTTAAAGGATTTACAAGGAATATTTGATAATATGTAATTTGAACACCCACATAGTTTTATTGTTTTTTGCAATTCTCTTACACAATTGTGCATGACGATGTATTTTGCTTATGCATTTCAGCTATTCTTTTCTCCTCTGGTGTCGCTTTTTGCTATTACAATGGCTTACATGCTTATGGCGTTTGTACATTTATCATAGGTATTCCATACATGCCAATGGTCAATTGCACACGCAGTACTGATTGATGTATCGTTCTTTGCTGCCTTGTACTGGTTGTCGGGGCCCCCGTCAAGCTGTCCCCACATCTTATAGACTAGGCAACCAACAAGTAGTATCTGGTGAACAAAATGGATTGAATTGAATGAATTGAATTGAAATACGATAGTCTTCTACCACCCGGACCACGTGACATCTTCTCTCCCCTCCATCCCTTCTCGTTGTTCTCCTGCCCTCTCCCTCATACCACCAGAAATGCAAATTGAAGCTTCCTCGTCTGGATTCGACTTCCCCGCGTTAGTAATGCTTGTGTGTCATGTGTTTAAAGTTTAAATATCTTATTTCTATTGTTTCTAGATTAGATTGAGAACTTGTGACGGATTCTTAACAGCGAAGCTGTTTAGCAAATCGTAATTTTTCGTGTCCGAAGTAAAAATGCCAAGAAATAGCCGAGCGCACGCACGTGAGTGCAGGCCTCGCGCCGACTACATGGCAGTTAACAAAACCAAGAAAATGCCGAGCGCTCGTGTGTGCGTGCCTCGCGACGACCACCCAGCGTCCTCTGCGTACATTTGTCAAGCCAGGTATACCCACTTAAGGAGATTGGCCAAGACAGGCCAAAAAAAGAAAAACTCCAGCGTTCGCCGTAATCGTGGCAACACTTGCTCGGAACGAGAAAGACTCCAGCGTTCGCCGTAATCATGACAAAACTTGCTCGGAACGAGACACACGCGCCACAGCGCACGCCCCTCCAAGGGGATGTCCAATGATTATCACCTCCAAAAAAATGAAAGAAGCTCACAGTTATAGCAACAATGATGTAGTAAAGGTCGTTGCGGCAGCGAAGAAGAAGCAAATCGGCTGCAATCGTGGACTTGAAACCTTCGTGGCGGTCGTGGAAGTTGTGTACAGTTTCGCTATACCTTCAAGGCTTACGCGTTACTGTGAGCTTTCGTCATTTTTTAACACGAAAGTGTTTTATGCCGGGGTCCACAAAGCTCTAACTGACGTCATATCCGTCATGGAAATGACATCGCCAGAAAAACTTCGATTGACGCGGCGGAGCCGAGATTCAATCCACGAACTCGTCCGCCAGAACGGGAGTCACGAAACGCGCTTCCGACTGCGCTATGAACAGACGCGTGAATAGCATGACCAGCGCTCCTTATAGCCGTCCCGCCTTCCTTTCAGATGGTGCTGCCATCTAGGAGAGGCGAAGCAAGTAGTGCCTCATGACGCTAATGAGCGCCGACAGTTGGCGCCTCGATGCCAGCGGCTACGTGTACAGGGGACGCGCAGCATATGCTGCGGCGAAGCCGACTTGCGGGTATCGCGCTCGTGACACGGTCCGCTGTTGTTTTCGCTGCAGCGGACCATGTGTTCACGAACGATTCGCTGACAACCAGTTTGGTTTTGTTCGCACGTACGGTCGGATTTTCGCAATGCTCCGACGCGTGCAACCGGGTGTCTAACGTTGATGCGTCTAACGGTGCCATACCGGCGAAATATAAATAGCGACGTGCAAGTTCATATCGATGCACAACAAACATCCAACTGCTCCTGTGAAGGCCCATTTCACTTTCATGCTTTACCGGTTCCTATGGAAGAGGGAACAACCTCATTTTTTTTTGTTTTTTTACTTCAATATCACCTCACAACGCGCTTTTTGCTACTGCATAAAACTATCTCAAGCCTCTTCTTAAATAAAAAAAAACGCCGCTGTCATTTATGTAGTTACGTTTTGCTACAAATATTTCTTTTTTATGAACAATTTTCCCAAGTATGACCCGTGCATTCAGTTTTAGCAGTTTGGAGTGGTTCTGTCTATATATAGTCCTTAATCAGGCTTCTTTAAACTTTTGGCCAGGAAGATGAATCAAGGGACGGACGGACGGATTCGGACGGACGGACGGATGGACAGACAGACAGACAGACAGACAGACAGACAGACAGACAGACAGACAGACAGACAGACAGACAGACAGTCTGTCAGTCTTGCGGTTAGGTAGCCCAAGAAAGACTATCGTTTTTATAAGCCCGTTTCTCTAATTAGTCGCACATTCAGATGACTGTACAAAACGTAAACCGTATCTTCGAAACCTCAGAATCGCTCACGCGCGCAGTCTTCGCTCCTCCGCGAGCGAACACGGTCCTCGAAAACCGCGAGGCGCTTGATCAGCAACCTCTACGCTAACGACTAATGATGTCCGCTGATCAGTGACCACTTGCGCTAACGATGTCTTATACGGCAGCCTTGGATTAGTTGGGAAGGCTCTGAAATTGGCAGCGCTGCGTTCTAGGCACGAATATATTTCGAGTGAGGTGAAATAACCATCATCTAAATAAATTAACAGCCTGTGACCCACTGAGGAACGCTAGGGGTTGAAAACCTTAAGAACGTCAATAAACTAGAGAATAAATAGACATTTCTTGAGCGTTTACTTTGCCGCAGGGCATGGGTGAAGGGGTACGATCGGTTGATGCTGCAGAATTGGGATCAGATGAACATAAAGAAATACCGAGACATGAGCGAACAGAGGACCTTATCAAATCCTTATTTCATTAAATAGCAAGGAAAGCTCCGTTCACAGCAAAAAGACCCCGTCCGGAGCCTGCCCCATCAATAAGAGATAAGAGTGATAGCAAGGTCAAGACAGCCCTAGCTGTCAAGCAACTACAGAACAATGAGCACAAAGTGGGATATTATAAGCGAATTTGACAAGAATAATTAGAGAAGACTAAAAGAAGGCCAGTAATATTATTTCGGCGTAGAAAAATCACACACACAAGCGAGAGACAAACAACAGCGCCATACAAAGTCAGCTAGGAACACGTCGCTGTGATTTTATGTGTATGCCTGACTTTAAGCGATGCCATTAGGAGGGCGTTCGAGGGCATTCGAGCATTGGGAGGGCATTCGAAGCATCCACAAACGAAGATAAAGGCGTTGAAGTCACCCGGCCAATGTGTCAGCGTCGCATCTGTGGCGCCAGCCCACAAAAAGATTGCTTTCTAACGGGAAAAGCCATTCTTAGGGTCGAAACGTGGCTCTAGAGGCTATTATTTCTGAATTTGTCACCGAATGAGAGGTTGGCGCCCGCCTGTTAAAGAGAGAGCTCCAATCGCGGTTCGTCAGTGCGGCACGTGCGCCCTTCAGGTGTTTACCAAAACATCGGGGAGCATGACCTCAACAGAGGCGCCGTGCTGTTGAAACACCCGCTCAAGACGTTGCCCAGTTAAAACAAAATATTCGCGTAGCGATCAATGCACTGCCGCTTGCAAAACAGCACAGTAGAAGAACGCAAAGCTCTGCGTGTTGATAGAATACGTGTTTCCGCGTTGCAACGGTATTGTTCGGATGAATTTGGTTACTCCTAACAGTTTTTCTAAGGCCACCTTCATTGAATCCACGCATAATAACTCCTTGCTTGATCCTAGATATTTTGAGCTTCCTGCGATAAATATGGCCCCCAACCATTCCGTATGAAAGGGGGCCTAATTTACCTCAGTGATTGCGTCTCTACCAGGTGTTAGCATAAGGGGCGGGGATTTTTTGTCAGCTAGGAGTGGCTGCAGGCTCATCGGAATGATGTGTGGCAAGTGACGTGCAGGAAGCAACGTTCCTTGAGTTTTCTATTTCTGTAACCGTCCAGCAGGCTGCACTAAATCTCAGACGAAAGGGCGCTTGTTGGTCGTTTTTCGCTCGAGTCGACGGGTTTTTACGCGTTTCATTCTGTACTGCCAGTATTCGACAGTAACAGAAGACACCAGGCATAAAGAAACAGAAAAATCAACACTAATGCCGCCGTTGTCTTTTGAAATTTCCTAAGCGCAGTTCGGGGTTCAATGTTTGACAGCCACTCAGGCGAAGAGTTCTTCGCTCTCTGAACTTCCATGAATTGTGAGACGCTTTCCTGAAAATGCTGTCGCGTTGGTCACGCGTCTACATCACAATGACATCAGGCCATGCGCGAACGCCAACTACTCTGCAAACCCAACAACATGACTATGTCACGTGGCACCCGGTCTCCTCTGTCAATACAAAACAAAACGTATTGCCATGTGGGGTGAGTGTAAAATCTTTCCGTAGTGTCCTTTGGATTAAACATCTCTTGGAAAACCACTCTTCATATCTTTCACCCCTCTAATTTTGCCGTATAAAGCATTTCCTACGTAGAACACGTAATATATATTATTATTTTATTGGAAGCACACTGCTCTCATTCGTGTTCATCCAGTGACCTCGGAAATACTTTATCGCTTTTTTTCGCCCGAAAGATAAGTGGCCTCGTAACTTCTCCGTCTGGCTGTACAGACTTCTTAACGATCGATCGGCACTTAGCTATAACTCGGTAAGCGCGGTACGTATAAGGTATTGCGTTCACCCCTATTATACGTAAATCAATTAGGTTTGTTGTCCCACGCTTTCCGTAGCCCCCTTTCGGCTCGTGACCGACGGCCTAAGCCGGGTTTTATTAGATCCGCAAATAAGGCGCCCTTGCACGCGTATACGGAAACACCCATAGCGAGATAGCAAAGGCGTAACATGTGCGACAAGGGCCTGGCACGTGCCAAGCCAGAAAGCAGGGAAATCGATAGTCTCTTCGCTGCCCAGTTTTCTGTCTGTAGTGTATAAGGCAATAAAAAGGCCCCCAAACGAAAGGGGGAGGTTGTGCAGGGGCGGGGGGGAGGCTACCTTAGAAGGAATTGGTGAGAACATACGACATGAAGTCCTCTTGTCGCAATGTTGGACGCCGAGATGGGGACGCTCCCTTGTTCGACGGTTTTTCTCCTGCTAATAATCCCAACAACTACCTTCTAAGCCACTTCTTTAGGGCTTTCACTACGATATATTCTCACGAAGCCAACTAGTTTATCGGAAAACAAGTTTTTTGGAGCGAACTTGTGCTCCCCTAACAACTCAAAGAATACACAGGCGGCGAAGCAGCAGTCAACGAATTGCATTCGAATTGCAGTAGTCGAATTGAATCCAGAACACTGTAGAATCATAGAAGATTCTTCTAGGCTGGTGACGTTAGTTCGCGAGACTCTCCCTATCAAAGGAGATAACACGTGCGGCATAAAGAAAGGAACACGCTCCTTCACCTGGCCCACTGGATAACACAGATAACATAGCCCGGCGCAGCCGGTCGGCAAAAAACAACCCATGAAATAATCCCAAAACATGGTTCGTAGCAATATGATGGCGATGAGAATGCTGTGAGGTGTCGCAGAGATAGAGCTGTGCCTTTGCAGTTTCCAAGGGGTCGTCGCAATTGCGCTTACATTTTTGGACGCTTTGCGCATTCCAGCGACTTTTGCTAGGGGAGTTGCTGTATGGGGAGGAATTCCGCGCAAGACGGGAGAATGGGCCTGGAAGCAGACCCCTAGTCGCTTTTTCCGTCCTCTCAACCCGTTCCGCAAGAGACGTGAGTAATAGCAGAATAAAAATAGGTTGGGTCGGATGTCGAGCCTTGCACACAGCCACTTCCTTTCGACACGGCGAGGAATGGAACCAAGCCCTTGCCACGTTGGCCTTTTTTGCACGCTGAAATGGTTTGGCTGTGGTTGCGCGCTGTGATGGTTATGTACAGCGCTAAAGGAAAAATGACTTTGGGCGGATGTGCTGCGTTATAAATATATCTACCTTTTCTGGTGTTTCAACTTGAAGGAAAGGCTGTATGCACAGCACGAATGTTGCAAACTATCAGCCAGTTCAGACGCTTTAGGTTGGTATACACACACGCATTCACTGTCATAAGGTGATTCATAACGGAATCGCTTCGATCAAAATCTCGCTTTTTTTCGGAGTGTTTGTTGGTCTCCACTGCAGTGCTCTGAAAGTAAATTGTTACCGCTTTTAACAAACCACCGCTTATAAAGAAGCCACTTTGCATGTTTCCACACCTCAGGTTGAAACCATGGTTTCAAACTAAGGCGTGGAATTATGGCGCAGAGCGCGGGTTTGGGCGCTGCTTCGCAGGTGATTCACTAGATGGCGAAAGCTGGCCTAAGGCGCGTAGTCTGAAACGCATGGTATGGTAGTGGCTCGAATAACACCCCCTGCCATTCTCTCGCGAAAAGTTCACGTCAACATCTCGGGACAGAGATTTCAAGGAGACGCCGCGGACACGTGCGTAGCCGACGGGCGAACATGACAACAGACTGTAAACATTTTCTTTTTTACTTTTTCTTCTGAGATCTTAGTGGAGGCATCCAAGTGAGGCCTGCGGGCTAGTTTACGTCAGTTCTGGTTCCATACAACTGCCCTATAAACTGTATTGGTGACTTCCGCGAGAAGAAACGGAAACAAATGAATTCCTAATATGCCTTGACAAGGAATTTGGCCCATGCCTTTTGTTGATCAGCTCGGATGTCGGAAGAGGCTTTCTCTCCCAGAAAGCCATCCGTCTCTATCACTTTACCGGAAAAAGGGCATTGCACCTTCTTGTCGGCCACTGCTGCTCTTGTTGACAGCATTGCTACAGATAAAAAAAAAAAACACATACTACGAAAAAGACTGTTGTTTCTGCGTCCCTGGAGTCCGGCAAGATTCCTCTTCCATCTTGGCTCCGAATGCCGGGCGGAGCATTCCGGCATACCCACGCACCCGCTTATATTGCCACGACCACGTGTTGGTGCTGTAATCTCCTAAGCTGAAGGCAAGGCGGTGACAGATGTACGAGAGCGGTTCATAGCCTGTGCCGACTCCTTCGCTATACGTCCATCTTGTTGAAACATCGGATGAACGTCGTCCTCCGCTCGTGGCGACTTTCGATCTCAGCCGCGAAATGAAATTGGGGTCGAGTCTATGGGAAAATCTTCTCACTCAGCTGTCGTTGCCTGGCCTGAATTTTCACTGACGTTGGCCAGCGGGAAAGCGGGGATAACGGGAAAAGTCAGGGACAGTCCAAGCGGTGTAAAGGAACCGTGAGCCGCAGAGCGGGAGCGCCCGATTACCGTCACCTGTGAAGTCAGAACTCGCATGAAGATCTACAGTAGCTGGCCCGCAAGCTCGCTGCATCGCGGTTGCCGCAGAGCCTGCGTACTGCTCTGATTTGTTCGTGTTTTAGCTCTTGTCGTGTCCCTTGTCGTGTCGCCGCCAGGCACTGCAATCAATAATAGCCACAGGCAGCGCTCCTTGTGACGCTGCTAATCGGCCTAATGGGTGTCATCCATTTCGTCGCGAGCGTTAGGCGGACACCGCGTGCACAATTAAACGCGCTGTCCGCACGCTGTCGCTTGCCTCGTGCAAGCTGCGCATATAGTATTCATGCCGAGAGCAGAAGAGGCTAATCTGCTCGCCAGAGCGCGTGTTATGATGTATGTGGACCATTCTAGTTTGGTTCTCCTTTGTTGTATGGCACATGAGCTCCTCGGTAGCTGTTGCTTCACGAGACAAGTCAAGCCACTTGCTGGTATATGTATATGATCATTTTCGAGGAGTTGATCATGGGTGTTATAGGGGGTATTCATTGAAAAGTTTAGCCGTCAATTTTTTCGCTTGGCAACACTGGAAACGGCCACGGACATTGCCGATGCGCCATGGACATGGCGCGGCTTGTGCTACTGCGCCCGCACGCCGAAGAAAAAAAAAAAGAACACCGGCGTGCGTCGTCTGCTCCATTTCAACCCGATTCTAAATGGTGGTGCCAACAGAGATGTTATTACTCGCACTCACATTGAACTCCAGGCATTACTTTGCGTTCGGTGGGGTTCAGTTCGGAACGAGATCGTGTGCTTAGCACGGACAAGTACCGCCATCCCGCGGAGCCCGACGTATCCAGTGACTGCCCACTCACATGGTTGCCTGCATGCGTGTCTCTCCAGTGAATACAGGCTATAAGACGCCATAAATAGCTGAGCATTAAAATTAGAAATATTGCACTAAAGGATACTGTAGAATGGAACCAAAGTTTAAAAATGCGACATAGCTAATGGGCAGTAACGAAAAGTTGCGACTCGCTTGAACTAAAAGATGTAGATTCGCCTCGTAGTATTTGCTCGCTTCGCTGCAAATGTCGCCGAATGGCGATAGCATTCCGGTGCCCCTGCCACGTAACTGCCTCTCCTCTCCTTCCCGCCCACCTGTCACGCTCTCCGGCTCCTGTATCGCTTTTCTTATTATTACGCAACAGAGAGTTGCTGATTGCGATTCAATTTTCCCGCGTTCGCACTGCTGGCACTCCATCTGTTGGGAACTTTTGTTACTGTTGCGCTGGAGGCTCGAGCCCAAGGGTAGGGCGCTAGCCCGTTCTGTATTTTGGGGTTAAAATATTATGTTGAACGTTTTCTTTTGTATTATATCGCAAAAACTACGCCCGCATGTACTTGTAACTAAAACAACAGTGGTAACATCAGTTATGTATTTGGTTTGCCTTACATATAATACCTGATGTTTTCTTTCTTCTCAGCAACGTTGACAATTAAGCTTGAAGAATGATGTCAGATTTAGTGGTTCGGAGATGTTTCGCCTGTATAAACTTTTAAATTTTGGCCGGGTAGCTGAATCGAGGACAGACAGACAGACAGACAGACAGACAGACAGACAGACAGACAGACAGACAGACAGACAGAGATCAAAATTTTCGCGTTTAAGAAGCCCAAGCAAGAATATCGTCTTTAAAACATGCGTGTGTATGGCCGCAAGAGCAGAGTGCCCTTGACCACTTGAATGAAATGATAATCAATACTGGCTGCCTAGGACATCTGCCCATGCACATTTGCGAAGTACGAGGGCACTCAGAGAGAGAGAGAGAGAGAGAGAGAGAGAGAGAGAGAGAGAGAGAGAGAGAGAAGAGAGAGAGAGAGAGAGAGAGAGAGAGAGAGAAGGAGAGAGAGAGAGAGAGAGAGAGAGGGAGAGAGACGCCGAATTTGAAATTCTACCACCGAGCGATTTAGAATTCTGCTGAAGACGACACCGACGTGAGAGGGACGCATCAGCTTGCAAAATGATAGTTTTCAAACTCTGCGAAAGAAACCACAAGGAGCGATAAAAAGGAGGGTAGTTCTCAGACTTTCCTACGGTTTCCCTGACAACACAACAACAAAAATTTAAACCAATCTACAAGTGAGCACGTTTCATTCTATAGCTTATGATCAGGACTGGGCCATCGTTTCGAAGCCATTTGTTCCAAGTCCCGGCCCTCTTTTTTTCCTCCCTGCGTAGATCTGCCATAATTCTAGCATAAACGCAGACATTGTGCTTTCTCGCGTTTCAAAAACAGACGTGCGGATGTGACGGACGATACGTGGGGCCTCGCCGCGCACATGCAAACGCGAAGAAAATAATTTTTTGTTGTTGTTGTTGGCAGGACGTCTTCAGTTTCGAAAACGGGAGAACCAGCTTCGTTCAGCCTCGAAAAATGGAGAAATGTTGCAAGCTGGGCGAGTTAGAATGCCTTTCATGGGTTGGACCAGCGGGAACGTAATGAAGACAGAGTGAACGATACACAAGGACGGCGGCTGATTTGGCATACCGAGCGCAGGTTTGGGTGCGCAGATTTGGCACACCCGAACCTTTAGTGCCAGCATGACAGCACTTATATCTACAGCCGTACAAAATGGTCAGTGTGAAACGTTGTGGCACGCAGCAAGCACATACATAATAGATAGGCGGGCATGAAAACACGCGCGTATACACATAGTTTACAAGGACGTAGAATGGGGCTAGTTGGTGATGTTTCATATTGAATTGCGCTACGTATACAAGTTTTTGTCGGCTTTTTTTTAGTAAACTCTTGCGTTTGCGCCTGGTCCAGTCCTGTTAGCGTCCTGTTTATCTTTGATATCTGATTGATTGATTGATTGATTGATTGATTGATTGATTGATTGATTGATTGATTGATTGATTGATTGATTGAATTGATGATTGCTGCTTGATTGATTGATTGATTGATTGTGGGGTTTAATGCGCCGACGCTACTCAGGCGATGAGGCGCGCTGTAGTGGACGGCTCCGTATTAATTTTGACTACCTCGGGATCTTTAACGTGCGCCGAAAACTCGTACACACGGGCGTTTTTGCTTTTCGCCTCAGTCAGAAAAGCGGCCGCCGCGGCCTGAAATCGAATTCCCGTCCTCATGCTCAGCGCTTTGATATCATGTTCCCTTCGCTGATATTTTAGTTGATATGTTCAGCTGTTTAGTTTATTTAGTTGATAACATAATTCACATCATGTTTCCCTCGCGCATATTCTTTTTAGGTGTAATGCACCAATTTAAAGTTTGTAGTGAACAGCTAAGAATAATAAAAAAAAACAATAACGTTCTCGGCGCTTGTCTCGATTTCATGAATGCCTGAGACACGGGAGAATCTGATTTGCCCCTCCCCCCTTCCTCTTTAGTGGTGCGCCAGTGGCTTTCCTGCTAAACTACCATGCAGGACCAAAGCTCACTACACCCGAAATATCGCCTTTATACAACGGTCTTGCTATGTTCCTGAGAGAGGGCCCTGATCCCAGGACACGCCCAGTGTAACTCTGGCTGCAGTCGTTGAATAGTAGCGGAAGAAAACCGTGGCTGTATTGCCACCACGGCGAAATTAGGTCAGCGCACTTTAGGTGCATACATACTGAAACGCCATGGAGTGATGGTGCATAAAGCTCTGACGACTGCCAGGCGAAGGTCTCGTGGGGTAATAGCCATTCTCGACGCTGGGCATGCACGACCGCAAACCGGCGGCTGCCCGCCGTCAGCCGGCACCTCTCGAGGCACGGATTGCCTGTTTGGATCTTGCAACATTTATCGATCCGGGGAGGAGCTAATCAAATATACACGGAGAGACGCCACAGCGACCGACTTTGACTCACCATATACCGTGAATGATTTCCGCACGCTCTTGCGGTAAAGCGAGTAGGCAGACGTGTTTAATTGGAACGGGCTGTTCCAATTATAAGCAGTAGCGTTTACGAAAGTGTGTCAGACGCATATTCTTAATACAGACAGGCAATGTGACCAATTGAAAGTCCTGGCAGGGATGATTATGTCGAAGGTTTGACATGGGGGCAACAAAAACAACAGCAAAACTTTGCTCCCATTGCCTCCGATTTCTAAATATCCGTCTTGGCTTTATACACCAGAATAAAAATTGTGGGTTTCAGCAAAACAACCGCTTTCGTGGTTATTTTTCTTTCGTATGCAGTGCTGTGCGCAACATTCCTCCCAAAATAAAAGAAAGCGTTCTTCACGCGAGACTAATTCACTGTTGCCGGCTGCGTCGTCATGAGTCGGAAACAGTAATCGGTTCTTGAAAACGTGGAAAGTATGCTGACTAATACACATCTGTCTGGGACCAGAGTTTATTTTGTTTAATTTCTGTGGACCTGAAGCTTGAAGCGATGGCGCCAACAGCTCAGCGCTGTTGATATCACCCAAGGGACATCGCTGCGTCCGCTTGCATGCTTTCCTGAAGGCCCGTAGTTTTCTTCCATGCGTAATAGAAGCGCTATGTGTCCCGGGGTGGATGCCGTCGGCTGCCGAGCAAATACTGCAAAGGCGTTTGGGTAAACATGACCGCAGGAAACACGTGAGCGCGCAAGGCGCGAGCGTGCACGACGATGCCCCAGGGAAGCGTTTTCTCCTGGTGCAATTAAGGGCAAAGCAGATAGACGTCATAGAACCATCCTGCCTCGTGCTCCAGTGGATCTGAATTTGGGAGTGTAGAGAGGTACTAGGTTGCTCGTTTGGTTCACTACCCCCTCTCTCTCTCTATCCCTCTCTCTCTCTCTCTCTGTTTTGCATAAAAACATTTCTCTCTTCTCTCTCTCTTTCCTCTCGTCTTCTCGTCTCTGAATTTTCTTTTTTGCATAAACTTTTTGTAGTAGTAGTTAGTTTTGCTGGCTCTATACGTTCTAAAAGCGTCTTCATCGTAATAGTAGTAGTAGTAGTAGTAGTCGTAATAGTAGTAGTAGTAGTGGTGGTAGTAGTAGTAGGGCCCATGGAGAATTTTCTTGTAGTCGTAGCTCAGTGTAGTAGTAGTAGTAGTAGTAGTAGTAGTAGTAGTAGTAGTAGTAGTAGTAGTAGTAGTAGTAGTAGTAGTAGTAGTAGTAGTAGTAGTAGTAGGAGTAACAGCAGTAGTAGCAGTAGTAGTAGTAGTAGTAGTAGTAGTAGTAGTAGTACCCCACATACGGAGTACACACACATCTGAACACTGACGGATCAGTGTCATTCACATCATCCACTGCCGCGGTGTGGATACCTTCATCACGCACCTACCCCAGGGAATTGCTCAGCCACAAAACATCATCTACGGCTACCGAACTTGCAGCTTTGCGGCTGGCCTTGGCTCATTCTCAATGAGGAGCCTGCACGCGTGCAGGTCACCTTCACAGACTCTCGGGCTGCACTGCAATGCTTGGCGTCTTTCACGAAAGATTAGCTTTTCCTTTATGTACATGCTTTGCATCTTCAAGCTCTGCAGGCTCACCATCAAATGACACTCCAGTGGCTCCCTGCCCATTGCGGAATAACTGGAAATGTGAAGGCGTACGCTGCAGCACCCAAAGCACATAACCGACGTGGACCACAAATACGGGCTCCTTTTTCTCGGAAAGATGCTTCGCACTTGCCTCCAGCGTGGCTGGAGCATGCAGCGATCAATTTGGGCAGACGAATCCCATCATTACGCGCCCCTCTACACTGTCGATATATGCATTGTAATTTTAACATGCCACCTGGAATAACCAAGCATGATGAAGCAGTACTCCACCGTATGCGGGTGAATGTCGCCTACACGCGATACTACTGTTACAAAATCGACCAGTCCACTTCGCCACTGTGCCCACGGTGTGACGTGCGAGAAGATCTGCAACACTTAATCTGTGACTGTGCGCGATTTAGTATGCAAAGAGTGGTGTCTCTCACACTGTCTTTAGGCCGGTCGGTCTCCGTAGGACTAGAACTGAGGGGCGTGTTAGGTCCCTGGAATTCTTCCAAATGTGCCTCTCGTGCTACAAAAGCCTTATTGGACCTACCTAAAAGGCACAAGTCTTGATCAGACATTGTAATACTTAAAATCATATGTGTTCCTCTTCATCATTATAATTGTCTTTGTCACCGCATTCATCTGGCGTAGCAAGCCAGGCAGCTTAGCTCGGCTGACATTGCCAGTCTCATTAAAGATTGTTTTCTATCTGTCTGTAGAGATGAGGTTGGCGGGGGGGAGGGGGGGGGGAACTGAGCCCAATAGCTGTGACCCATTTTAACACAAAGAAGCTATGTGACCTGTCCTGACTTTACCTCACGCCAACCTTAACTTCGCTATTCATACTGACGTCAAATTAACCAAAATCGCACGAAAATTGGTTGTAAACGTTAAAACTCACTATGAACTTACCTCGAATTCGACGTAACCTCTACCTGGAGCACATAAATGCAAGAAGGGGAGTATGTCTCAATTGCCAGCCCCCTCACCCTTTCCCCCTTTCCCCTCAATAAAATTGGTTTTCCCCCCCCCCCCTTAAGACAAAATTCTGCCGACGCCCATGATTAACAGGTGATACAGTCCTTTGTCTCACATATGTCTGAGGTTTTGTTTAAGAAAATACATAAACAAATATCGGGAACGTAGACGCAACAATCGAGTAATTGAAGTAGCTTGCTATTACATTTTTTTTGTTGTTTTCGTGTCCCAAATTCCGCGGAAAATTCGTATGCGGTTGGCTGCGCGCAATGCTCAGCTCGCGAAAAGTCGTTACCTGCATTACGAGCTCGCCGTCTACGCTCAAAAGACGCCCACGCCGAAGTCCCCTTAGACAAATGTTGTTCACTTGGAGAGTAGAAGGCAGGGCAGAGAGGGTATCTCCAGCAGCCGCTTGTTCAACGCTGGACAAGTTATAAACTATAATAAACAAAGAAGTGCCCCTTATTGGCTTTTGTAAAGGGAACCGCGCATTCCTGCCTGAGGCCGAACCTATTAAACTTCGTTGAGATGGAGTGGTGCTGAATTGGACGGAGTCCTTGAGCCTGGGCGATGTGTGTCTGAAATACCCGAGAGGTCAGTGTGTAAGAATGGCGCTGTTTCTTTCGGAGCGAAAGAAGAGACCGCGCGCGACCGAAAAATATCTTCCGATTGTGGCAAAAAACAGTTGCACAGTTCGTTGACCTGCTTACTTGTAGCTTAGCGATATTCACAGACATGTGTCGAGCAGTATTGGTGCATATGTGGTAATTAATTTGTGGCCAGCCTGCATATATTACCTGCACAGATTGCCTGGTCCACAAAATCAAGTAATGGTATTTATACTATACGGCGCACAGAAAACGTTCGACTCACTGTTCTGTAAGAGCACATCAGATGACCGAAAAAGTCAATGTAGCAAGCAATATAATGCACACAAACACTAGAACTGCACGGCAATTCCTGCATGAAGCGGGACTGCACCCGCTTTGATGCGAGTTTCTTTTCCCTGGGCAGTTTATACGACGAGAAAAATTTCCGATAATGCCACAGTTTTACTTTGTGTTTTTCGAGCTCGAGCACCCTGTCCAAGGCTGGTGTCAGTGGAAAGTACGTAGGCCCGCGATCTTTCTGCACACCAGCCGATATGGACTCGGGCGCAACGAAAGTTTGCAGGGGGTGAGGGACCTGCAGGCGGGCTCATAAGACGTTCCGAAATTTTAGTAAAAGGAGTCGCGTTTGGAATAATCCCACGTTTCCCCGAAATTTTGGAAACCACCGCCGGAAATAAATCTGTTCTGACGGATTTATACTAAGATTACCAGGTTGCAAGACTGAAATAACCTGATCCCGAGACAGAAGCTATCGCAGACGTCGGCGCGTTGAATCCAACGATGAGCCGAGGATATCCGTCATCGTTGTCTTGACTTCGGCGCAATTGCGTGCTTTTCGCGCGACTTGACTTCCACCATCGAAGAAAAGCTCGGAACTGACTTCCTCTAAAAATTTTCAGTGTTCTCAGGGTAACCGTCGCAGGGGCAACTGCATACCGCATCTGGTGGTTAACAAGCTGCTCCTTCTCAATACAATACAAGAGACAATGCTGGTTTGGATGTCAGTGATGAACCTGTTTCAATCGACTTTACAGACAGGTTTTGCTAAAATCAAGTAAGTGCAGAGGAGCCTGTGCTTTCCGCGGTTAACAGGGTGAAAAGGCTGCAGGCGATCACCTTTACTCGGCCGTGAACGGTTGGAAGCGTGTAAAATTTGCACACAATGGATTAAAAAGCTAAGAGTGTACCGGCCGCAGCGTTGACTGACATTTGTGTTTGGATATTAACTTCATGTTTAGTCAGTCCCGTTCTGCTGACGTCCAAGTAGTTTCATAAATTCAAGTATAGTTGCCTTAACTGCTAAGTTGCACGAAAGAGGCGCGTCATTGTTCTAGTTGGGATTTCTTTTCTTCGTAGCGCCGGCTGTTACTTTGGGGCTCGACAACAGCAAGGGTAAAGTCCACTCTCCTGTGTGTTTTGTTTTTATATGCCAACATGTTTATGTTGACTGGACGAGCAATCCTGTATGTCCATCTGCAAGGCTTGACTCGTCACAGTTTCGGCGCACGCAAAAATGCTAAAAAAATTTACACCATCTTCCCGTGGGGAACCCTGATGAGGATGCGAAGCATCGTGGCGGTTCCGTGCGGTTCCATTGTGTTGCCGTTATGTTGAGTGATCTGGTTTTTACTAGCGCCAGAGGGAATTCCGCGTCCGGGTCCACACCGGTGGCAAAGGCACGCAAGTGCTGTTGTGTTACGGTGAGTAGGCAGTGGTTCTCGAGGCGCCGAAACTCGTCCATCATGTTCTTGTCGATGCTGTCTCTGTGGTAGAATCGGTAGTCTCCGTCAGCTTTGGTGAGGTAAAGGTTGTTGACATTGGTGCACCGGCTGAGAGCAATGTACACGCCCTCCTCTTCGCAGCTTTGTTGTTGTTGTTGTTGTTGTTGTTCCTTTGAATATTGGCGCATACCCAATCAGGGGATCGGCCAAACATCAGTCGTTAATTCGAATGAGATTCAAAGAAAATTAGAAAATTAGAATGATTCAAAGAAAATTATAAAAATTTGGAAGCTTTTCTTTTTCTTGTGTTGGAGGAATTGAGTTTGGAATTTGGTTAATATTGAAACAAAAAAAAAGGAAATAAGTAAATAAATAATTAAATAAAGAAAAATAAGAAGAGGAAGAAGAAGAAGGAGGGAGAGGAGGAGAATAAAAAAAAATCAGAAATGGATGCTTTTGGAGGGCTCAGGTGAGGATCCAGAACAAGATACGAATTAGGTTGTAAATCTTTTGGAATTTTCAATGAAGCGCAGAAGAGCAGAACAAACATCCCGGCGGCAATATCCCGTTTCTGAAGCCCCAAATGATAAAAGAGCCGGCACTGATAATACCAACCCCAGGCGATGAAGCGGCACTTCAAGGAGCTGACGTCTGAGGCTTGAAAATCGCCGACATGACAAAAGGAAATGGTCGACAGACTCTTCTTCATTACAGTAACTGCACATGGCAGTCTGCGCCAGACGAGACCTGTGGAGGTATCTGTTCAACTGGGGCACACGACATCGAAGGCTCGTTACAATCGCCTCCAGGTCGCGTGAGGGGCACCAATTCGGATTCCAGGAGAATTTTAGATGAGAAAAATCTCGCATTGACAATAAGACTGATTCGTGCTGCCCTTGCAGCTTCAACAATCTACGGAATCTTACAGCGGCTAATAAAGGCGTTGTCTCAATGACATCGACAACAGGCCCGGAGAGTGCTACCCTTGCCAGTGAATCTGCGGTTTCATTAAAGGTGATTCCCGCATGCCCAGGGACCCAAAGAAGGTCAATTTCAGTAATATGAGGTGGTAGAAGGGATCGAAACGTCCGTAGAAGAGGTGAGTCTTTCGGAGAAGAAAGGGCTAAACCTACGGATAGGGAATCTGTAATTATAAGTGGAGACGACACCGATATGTCAAGCTTTCGTATTGCCAAGACAATTGCCAAGAATTCCGCATAGAATATAGGGATAAAATCCACCAGACGAACCGAAAAGTACCAATTTAAGGAAGGGGAAACTATACCTATTCCGGATTTTTCATCTCGTTGAGAAGCATCTGTATATATGATAGTACCTTGCTGAATTGAGGCCAAATGATCTTGTAGGATACTATTGAGCAGTCTGGCAGGTAGCATTTTAGCATTTTGGGGAAAGATGTTCCGGAAGTTGACCGTTATCGTATGACCCCTATCAAGAGATGGAAGTACGTTATTGAGCGCAACCCCTAATGGAGACACCAAGCTTTGTGCTAGAGTAACTTGCGGTCGATAGGACCTGGGCCACTGGGCCGCCAAAAACACAGCTGGTTCATCTACAAAGATAAATTGTGCCCTGTTAACCCCCGCGCCATAGGCTCTCAGGAAAGTATCCACAGTGAGTATTCTAAATCGGTGTATCAGAGGAGGAACTCGGGCTTCCAAATAAAGTAACGCATTAGATGCATTTTTAGGTAGCCCTAAACAGCAGCGAAGAGCCTGGCGTTCCAGGAGAACTAGGCGATGGAGCTTATACGTAGCAGCACCCGAGAATAGAACACACCCGAACTCTAAAATAGGCCGCACGTACATACGGTATATCATCAGAAGAGATTCACGGCGCATTCCCCTTTTTCTATGGCTGAGGCGCCTCAACATGCCAACAGCACGTGCTCCTTTAGTAGCTATACGCTCTATATGTGGACTCCAGTCAAGTTGGCTGGTGTATACTACCCCAAGGTATTTTAAAGAATCAACCTGGGGTATGATGTGCTGACGGTAACAGAGAGTGATATTAAAGGAAAAAGTGGACTGAAAAGCTAGCACAGAGCATTTGCTGGCATTTATTGTGAGAGAGATGCTATCTAACCAGGAATCTAAAGAATTCAGATATGACTGCATTAATACATACAGTTCGTGTATGTCAGAAGCTGACGCGAAAAACGCGATATCGTCGGCATAAACATAAGTCTGGACACCCGAAACCACAGGGACCGAGCTTAACAGGATATTAAAAAGAACCGGCGAAAGGACAGCTCCCTGTGGTACACCTCTTTTCTGTGAGTGCCGAGAGGAACAAATGTTACCCCTCACACACCAGAACTGCCTGTCCTTTAGGAATTCACGCAGCCATGCTATAATGTATCTAGGGAAATTTAATTTCTGCAAGCGAGACATTAACACAGGGTACTCCACGCTGTCGTATGCTTTTGCTATATCCAAGGTCACTAGAGCCGCAACCTGTTTATATCGACGGGCAAGTTTTATACGACTTTCAAGGTCGATGTGGGCACTCCAAATAGAACAACCTGGGCGAAATCCAATTTGACTTGGGCTGAGGATATTATACTCAGACAAAAATTCCATAATTCGGTGAAGTAAAATCCGCTCAATTAGTTTTACTACGTTCGAAGTCAGAGAGATAGGCCTGATATTATCAATAGCGAGGCCCTGACCAACAGTCTTCGGTATAGGAAGTATTTTAGCTATCCGCCACACATCGGGAATCCATGCATTCCTGAGAGAATAATTAATCATACTCAGCATGTCATCCGGTGCATGATCGTATAGTAGTTTTAACATTTCAGTAGTAATGTGATCCGGACCAGGGGCCGCTGCTGGCATTTTTGACATAGCATCAAAAAGCTCTGCATGCGTAATTTCTGTGAAGTCCTCTACCACTATAGGTGGAGGAGGCGAGGTAGCTAGAGCAGACGAAAAACGAATTTGCAGACCCCTAGCAATCAACTCTAGAGACTCGGAGATTTCATTGGAAGATAACACTATAGAGTCTAAATTATCAGATTGGGGAACCGCTTTCCTAGACCGAAGAAATCGAAAAAGGGCCCGCTTATTAGTGGGTTCAGAAAGAATTGAGCAGCGGTGACAGTCATAGGCCTGTTTGGCATTAGAAACTGCTCGTTTGAACATCGCGGAATGATACTTATAATTGCTCCAGTTCAGCGGGCAATGGTTATAGCAAAGCTTCTTCCAGGCTGCCTTCCTGCGTCTAAAGTTGCGTGTACATTCTTCATTCCACCAGGGGCTAGGTGACACAGCTCGCTTAGACCGTACTTCAAATAACGAGGACTGCGCCGAAGTGGTTAGGGCAGCACAAAGACCCGTCGCCCGTTCAGTTGTGTCTTCTGCAGGCAGAGAAGATACGGCCTCCTTCAGAGAGATTTGGAATTTCTTATAATCTACAAAAGTGCAACTTCGCCGGACGAGAGAGCGAACAGGGCACTGAATCTCAAACAATATTGGAATGTGGTCACTGCTAGTCCCGCTGTCAACAGTAGACCATGAAGAAACTTTAACACCCCTAGAACAAATAGTTAAATCTAAAACAGATCGAGTTATTCCCTGTATGTAAGTAGGAGAACCTGAATTTATACATGCCAAATTGTTGTCCGTAATCCAATCTAACAAGCGAAGACCGCAGGAATCCGTTCGGTAGCCCCAAGAAATATGATGGGAATTAAAGTCTCCCGCAACAACGACGGGAGGTACAGCCGCAGCAAGAGCGAGATCTAGGGGTTCCGAATCAATAACCCCAAGTGGAAAGTAAACGTTCGCCAAAGAGAAAGGAAGACAGCCAGGGAGTCTGATCTCCAATACCAAAATTTCACAATCTGATCTTCGAAGCTGGAAGGATACTTTGGTCTTACGAGCGAATTTTGTTGAAACTAGAATCAAAAGGCCTCCCCCTCGTGAAAGTCTGTCTAGTCTGAACGTGTGGTAATTACATAAGCTAAAGCTTTGGTTGCTATTGAGCCAGGTTTCCTGAAGCAAAATTAGATCTGGATTGAACTGGGAGCTCAGACAAAGCAAGTCCGCGAATCCGGCTGTAACAGATCTGCAGTTCCATTGGAGTACTTTAAGGGACCCTATGACTCGGGGAGACCAGCCGCTGCAACTGCAGCGTCTAATATGCTTTCTTTGATCACTGTTCGCGGTTTATTTTTCTTGTTCTTTGGTTTCGGTTGAGTATCTAGGGACCCAGTACCTGGGGAGCCCGATCGTTTACTGGAGTGAGAGATTGAACCCAGAGGCCAACTTTGAAATTCCATGTCCGAATCTGAAGTGGGGGAAGCCGGAGGTAAGCACTCCGAGCCAGTTTTGGGATAAGACGAGGAGCCTGCATCTGAACAAGGAAGCTGCGCGGGTTCATCTCTTGGAGGCGTGACAACCGGTACTTCGTTAGCGGAGCTGGGGGCAGAACACTCTGCTGGCGGTAACGAAATGTCCGCAATAGAGGACACCTGTGGAATGCTATTTGGAGGAGAGTTGTAAGTGGCCGGAGCCAGCGGCAGGAATGGCGCCATCTGAGCCACTACTGTCCGGGACACACACTCCGTGATGCTAGCTGTTAACTGAGTCACCACTGAGGACACAACTTTCTCCACAGCCGCTGCTATAAGCGAAGCAAAAGCTGGATCAGCTAGCGAAGGCTGTTGAACCTTGGACACCGCTTTTTCAACTGCCGCACCGATGGCGTTCAACACAGCGGGCTCGGTCAGCGATGAAGTTTGTTTGGCGGCTATTCCAGCGTAGCCATGCGCCCTTTCTTTAAAAATGCCGAACGCTTCCTTACGTGAGCAGCGGCGCTTTTCTATGATATCAAGCACTTGGGCTTCTTGAGCCCTCACAGGACAATTGGAGTAATCTGCTGGATGACCAGCGCCGCACAAACAGCATTTGACGTTCTCAGAGGAGCACGAGTCGGCAGAATGGCTGTCACCGCACGAACGACAGCGGGTAGACGATTTGCACGCCTTTGCAGTGTGGCCAAAACGCCAGCAACTGAGACACTGAAGAGGCCGAGGAGAGAGGCGCTCGACTCGGTAAACCAGAGGCCAAGCTTTAATCTCAGTGGGGCATGAGGAGCCCACAAATGTGGCGATCACGGACTCTGTTGGGACCCTGTTGCTCTCCACAACGCGGCTGCAACGGTACACTGATGTCACTCCTGCCACCGCAAACTCATCGAGTATCTCGTGCGGAGTCATCTGAACATCGACACCGCGAATAATGCCCTTCACGCATGCCGGTGGGGGGGAACAAATGCACTCACCTGGTGAGAAGCGAATGTTGTGCATTTGAGGAGGTCTGCCACACAGGTCTCATCTGATGACTTACAGAGGATGCCGCCCTTTCCAAACGGCCGAACCTCGGATATTTGTTCAAACCTCTCGGTAACAGCCCGAAGCGCCGCCTGCACGATCCGGGGGTTCTTTAACCGGATGGCTCCGCCGCTCACTGGGACCAGAGCTACCGGGATGCAAGTCACTCCACTGCGCTTTAGAGTCTCCACCGGCAAGTCCTGAGGTCGAATGGAGGCCGCCCAGGGGGAACTCCCCCAGCCCGGCGAGTCACGAGACATCCCTGCGCAGCTAAGTGCACCTGGAAGGCAACACAGAGAAGCGACAAACGACCAAAGAAACAAAAACCGCCTGACGGTTGGCCGATCACCTGCAGCGCCAAACCTCTAGGGCGAAACTACGTCCTAGCAAGCAACCACGCTGGCAGACACGTACACCAAACCAGATACTACTTCTTTATTCAGCTTTGTCTTCTCGTTCTTCTTCTTCTTCGGCGGTTCCCCCTACGGGGAGATGACGGACGGTGTGGTGTTGGTGAATCGCGAACCTATCTCAGTGATGGATCTTTGGTTGGCCAATCCCTAGGGGCATCCTTGCCCACAATCAGCATCAGCTGGCTGCTGCGGACGGGGGGCTGTTGAGCCTTGCAAGGCGCGTGGCGCTTTCCCGCCACAGCTTTCCCACGGGAATATTCAGGCATCCCCTCTAAAGTTTTCAGTTCGTCGTTTCCATTGACGTTCAGCTTTCGCGTTCCTTCTTTGTATCAGTAGCTTCTTGACGTAGTTTGAATGAGTCAAGGACATAAGGCGCGTTCGTAGCACTTGCTCCTGTCCCGGATTTGTAGCGTAGTGGGAAGAGCACCGCACACCTCCCGTTGCGGCCAGAGAGTCGTGGGATCGAAACCGGGCGCCGCTAACTATTTCTTTTTTTTATAGTGTAGTATCACGGAGCTGTGGGTGTAAGGAGGAGAGTTGCGCATGCGCAGTGAGCGTGTGGACGGCGCCGCCATCAACGACGGAGGACCAGGTGAGCCTAAGAAATGCTCCGCATTTAAAAATGAAAATGTTCTAGGACACTCATGCCTTGATATCGATCTTCTTTTATGGTTCCTATAAAATGTCTTCCCACAAGTTTCCAGCAGTGTATGTGTACAGCAATGATGACGACACTAAAGGGGCTCGTAGTAGTAGCGCTCCGTGGAAACATGATATTTTGCGAAGATATTTACTACAAAGCCTTATTCTAGCAGAACACTTATATACAAAGGTGAAGCCAACTTACAAAGTGCTACCGATGAAATACGGAAAGAACAGTGGAGAATCCAAGATAGCCAAGGTAACCAAAAAAGAGGCACGGCAGATTGAAACGAATAAATGGAGAGAAAAAATGGAAGCTAAAAATTTGTTTGAGATGTACAGGGCTGAGAAATTAGACATCAGAAAGGAAAATTTCTACGATAATTCCAAAACCAGTGCTTTGCTTTTTGAGGCTAGAGCAGGTTGCTTGCGAACTACGAGCTTTGAGGGGAAGTATTCACAAAATGACGGGGTATGCGTGGGTTGCGGAAAAGAAACAGAAACCGTTCGGCGCATAGTGTTAGAATGCCAGGATATCCATCCAAATCTAGAGGGAAATATTTGGCTTCCAGAAGCCCTAGGATTTAAGGGTATCACAGAGAAAGTTAACTTCAACGCTGTCGAGGCGACGAAAAGAAGATTAGAATTCTGGTAGACGAAAAGCAGTGAGGGGAATCTTGCTAAGACAGCTACCACCCGTAACAGAAAAAATAAGTATTTTGTGCCTAATAAGTGTTTTGTGTGTGCCCTAAGAGCAGCACTAGTATTAAATTGAGAGTGTAAAACATAGGAATATTAGTTTCTTCTCAGTTTTTTCAGTAAGATGACACGCCATCAACCCGCTACAAAGGGATACCGCTATCAATCATCAATCATCTTCATCGTCATCGGTATGAGGCGTTTTGTGGGGTCTAACGAAATTATTTAATAAAATGTCCTCAAGCCTTCCGAGTATGTTATCAGGGTGCATTTCATATACGACGCCTGGAAAAAGGCCTTCCCAGCACTTTATAGGTGGGCAGTTATAAAGAAGCTCGGTGTATATAAGAGTTGCTTAAACATTTATTCGACAATTCCCACCTGTGCTTTCCTGAAAAGTGCTTATCTTCCTTTCGACGTAGCGGCTCCCGGCTCGTTTTGGAACGCTCTCGCTGCTTCTAGTCGTGTTACACTACAACGCGGCCACGACGCTTGGTCTCTGGCGAGGCCCTTCCCAAACGCTCGCACTAATACTAATAGCGGGAAACCATACCCTTGACCTTGTTTGCAGTTCTTTCCAGGAAAGGTTCTGTTGCAGGCAGCTTGATTTGTCCCAGTCTTTACAGAACAGTGAAGACAAAATCCAAGCTTGCTTTATTGAAAATATTGTTTGGTTCCGATAGCAATGATTTCAATTTTAACGCACGCACGCGGAGCTAGATAATAAGAAAAACAGAAGTAGTAGTGGTGATTCACCAACTACTTTCTCGCCCAGTCCTTATGACGTCACGGAAACTTGGTGTGATTAAGGCCCGCCGACAAACCATTCGTTAAGAGACATGATTGTGAGATTGTAGTCGTGCCTCTACAGTTTCGTTTGATCGTACACTAGCACGAAGTTAACGCAATAGAAAACTGATTTTTTAGTATCCCGGTAACCCCCACCAGGCGGGTGCCCAGACATCAGCACCTAAGGCTCGCCTAAATAAAGTTTAGTCCTCCTCCTCCGCTGTGCTATTTCTGCTGACATTGTGTAGCGCGACGTTTGAAATTTCTGCAATATTTATCTTTTAGATGCGGAGCGTCTTAAGCTCGGGGGTATGTCCCGCGGCGTCGGCGGCGGTCCGGCGTCCGCACACCACCGTTTCTTGGCCAATCCCCCACGTCTTATACTCGGGGGTATGTCCCGCGGCGTCGGCGGTGAACTGCAACGGCGACGACTACATACAACCGCTGCTACGAGATCCACTGACTGTGCACTTCAGCGACCTTAAGGCCGTCTTAATCAAACTAAGAAGACGTGCAAACCTAAATGAAGGCCTTTAGATACCACTTCAATCTCGTCTCACTCGCGTAAATACGCATACAATAAGGAAAATTACACCCATCTCTCCGAAGGGAACCATGAGTAGGATATATGAGCAATACGGGGTTCACTACATTTCCACCAAAATTGGCTAACAAACATAATGGAAACGCAAACGGAACCCCCATGACGCTCCGCATCGTACCCATGGTTCCCTTCGGGGAGATGGGTGTAATTTTTTAGGGGAAGGGGGCGGGGGACGACGTCTTTGGGGGCCAGAATGGAGTTCAGCGAGTTCTTTCAAATAAAATACGTTGTAAAACAAGGCTTCATGACGCTGCATTGGCTGCCACAGGGAAACGTAGATAAATATAATTGCAAATGTGTGAGGCATCGCCAAACGTTGGTCAATCCGTAACGTATCCGCCAAACAGTTGTGGGGAGCTGTGAACACTCACTGGATGCACTTGGGCATTATCTAGATCTTGTAGCCGCCCTATATCGCGCCCTGCCCAGACGTGTTGCTTATATCCAGCGCGATAGAGCTCTCCTGCGTTATTGACGTCACAGTTTGTCCTTTTAGAAAATCGACCCGAAGAAACGCCAAGAAGTTGGCCTTTATTCCATGATGGAAGCGAGTCGTCGCCTTAAACTTTCCCAGATGCGCGCAAAAAATAAACCTTCTAGTTGCCTACGTCTCGGCCTTTGTTTTTCTTAACGTAACTGCTTGCTCGTCTCGCTTTTTAGCGCACACGTAAAGGGATAACCGAGATAAAAAAGTAAACAATCTTATCCAAAGGTGTAACACCGTTGTATAGTCTACGCTGCTGTGTAACCCTAGGAAACCGGCGAAACGGCTTTCTCAGATAAAAAAAAAAAAGACGGGTTTTCTGCCGCTATGAAAAATTCAAGCAATTCCACTCAACGTGAAAGCTGTCAAATGCGGAGCAGTGATTCGATTATGATGATGATGATTGATGATTTATAGGGGTATCCTCTATGTAGCTGGGTGATGATAGCGTAACCTTACAAAAAAAACTTTAAAGAAACTAATATACCTTGTTTAAAACACTCTCTCTCACCCCACGTGGCCTCTTCCGCCTTAAGGAGCCAACCAGCTTCAACTTGAACGGTTATTTTCAAGATGTCCCAAGCCTCGAATAATCCCACCCTCTACTCCCACTTCCCCCACTTGACCTAGCGTATTCCTAATGTAATAAAGGCTATCTCCTCCTCCTCCTTCGTTTAACACTAGCGCCACTCTTAGGCAGGCACAACAAAACTTGTTAGGCAGCTAGAACTTCTTATTTTTCCTGCTACAGGTGGTAGCTGTCCTAGGCAATATTCCCTCTCGGTTTTTCATACACCAGAATTCTATCTTCTTTTTGTCGCCTCAACAACCTTGAAGCTAGCTGCCTCTGTGCTACCCTCAAATCCTAGGGCTTCTGGAAGCCGAATATTTCCCTCTAGATTTGTATGGATACCCTCGCACTACAACACAATGTGCCGCATAGTTTCTGTTCCTTTTCCGCAGACCACTCATACCCCATCATTTTGTGTATACTTCCCCACAAAGCTCTTAATTCGCAAGCAACCTGCTCTAGCCTCACAAAGCAAAGCACTGCTTGTGAAAAAGGGCAGTGGCGCCCTCTCTTGACTAGTGTCAGTTCCAGCCTGGCGTTGATACGGAAAGTAGTCAAGAGAGTCAAGAGTCAAGAGAATCAAGAGTAGTAAAAAAAAGCGGCCGCGCGAGAAAGAAATGCCGCGTTCGAAATGACGCAGAAATGCTCCAGAATACAAAATTAAAGCAAGCGCAAAAAGAACAGAACTCCCGCTGGCGCAGTTTCAGGCAGGGGGCGCGCGAGCACTGCGAAGGCGGGAAATTTGAAATGCAGCAGTGAGCGTATAACGGCGCTGCTTCCTATTATGGCGAATCACTGCTCTGCACTTCCCACAGCTTTCCCATTGAGTGGAACGGCTGTAATTTTTTACAGTCGATGCTGCCGTGCATTTTGGAATTCTTCGGAAGGGTCTTGGAAATGATCCCGGACATTTCGCGCGTAAGTATCACAGGTTTCGAACGGCCGTCTGAGTGCTGCGAGTAACGTGAAAGCCTAGCCACTCTGCAACATAGAAACATTACTAGGCCGAAAGGCATACCCTATATTCTTTTTCCTCGGTAAGTATACGTAACTGAGTGTGTGCGAAGTGTAGAATGTTGTTTCCGCTCGTCTGGCTTACTGGTGTAACATTGGCCTCGGCTCGCGCTCGCATGCCCACGTATGCACAGCAGCAGCCACACCTCAATGTGAATTGTACGGCTGAGCCAAGGGGATGCTGTTGGGGGCATGGTAGTAGTTCCCAGCCGCATCGCAGCTGCCACCACCACACGTGTTGCTTATACGGAGGAGTGACAAATGGATCCTGCATCCGCACAACGCCCTGGGGGCCTTTTGTCGCCAGGCGGAGTCGGCGGCTGCACACGCGCAGTTGTAGTACCTATAAACGTTTGCTCGAACGGCGTAGCCAGACAAGAAATGGGGCACACCAGTGTTATGGTTTAGTGCTTGTCCTCCGCGAAAGCAGATGCGGAGCCCTCACATAAGCGACACTGCGACGGTAAGAGCTTCGCGGCCGTGCCAGTGCGGTTATTGTATATGTCCCCGAGTTGCTGTAGGGAAGCAAATACGCATTGAGGGCCGGAAGTTCCTCGCGGTTGCGCTTGGGTTTATGTTAGCCCGGTGAGTGTTATTGTGCTGGTACGTTTAGTGAATGTTCGTACGTATGAATAGCGTAGGCACGTGGGTACTTAAAATAGGCGCCTATATCCGTGTGTATGCTATTTTTGCTTGTCGTAACTGCCAACGAAGGCAATAAATCTACATGAAAGGCACATACAGAAAAAATTGGAGGACGCATGAACTTCGCCTTTAAGCGTCAAACACGTTAGCGTCACCGGGCCCCGTTCGCATCGCATAAAAACTTTTAGAGCGGTGAAAACATCCCGCTCCCGCCCACCCGCCATCTGTTGGTGTAGCGAGTTATGATCCCAGCGGTTTCAGTGGGAGTCTGTCATGAAGTGAAGAGAAAGAAGAAGACGATAAACCAGACACGCTCTGCGGGTACGTTTCAAAGCCCGAGAGCACCATCATCACCATCGTCTTGCGGGGTCACTCACCCCACATTCACGAGCCGGCCAATGGGAAGCTGCCAGCGACAGCGGTCGGCGAAAGGGACGATCGTGGAAGGGAAAGAACAGAAAGGCCGTGTGGGACTGTGACTGACACGTATGCCGGCAGGGCGCCCAGACCCGTGGCACGCCTTCTCAAACCGCTAGGCCGTCTTCGCAAACGTCTGCAGCCGTCTGGTCGGGCAGTCTCCGAAGGCGGCGCGTCCAAGGAGCGACGTTCAAGACACGAACGGGAGCACGGAGCGCGCCGTGCCAGTGTGGACTTCGACGTGTGACCTGGTCGATCGCTACCATCACGTCATGACTGTGCGCTTATGACCAGCGGTGCGACGGGCTTGTGGAAAGTGAGAAACACAGACTTTTAGATACGAAGCATCTCATGCTCGGGGCTGTGTCCCTCCCTCCCTCCATCCCTCCACTCGTTGTTGTCCGCCGTCCACACTCTACTGCGCATGCGCGTCTCTTCAGCCCCCGTCAGCATTTGGGCTGACGTCAGGCGCAGTCCACTATAAAAATAAATACTTAGGCGGCGCCCGGTTTCGATCCCACGACTCTCTGGCCGCAACGGGAGGTACGTGGCGTTCTTCCCACTGCGCTACAAACCGAGACGGGAGCATGTGCTACGAACGCGCCTTATGTCCTTGACTCATTCAAACTACGTCAAGAAGCTGCTGATACAACGAAGGCACGCGAAGCTGAACGTCACCGGAAAAGACGAACTGAAAACTTTAGAGTAGGATGTTAAATTTCCTGCGAGAAAGCTGTGGCGGGAAGCGCCACGCGCCTTTCAGCTCAACCAGAGATGAGGACGAAGAGGGCGGGTAGCGGGGTAGGAGCTGTGAGCACGTAATAAAGAAAGACGAGAACCAGGAGGTGTTCGAACAGGTAACGTTGGGTGTCGGTCTCTTCGCTGTCTTCTACATGGGGGTTCACACCACGTTCCCATTCGTGCTCCGATAAATGAAACAACACAACGGCAACACAATGAACCTACACGGAACCGCCCGTGATGCTTCGCATCCTCCTCATGGTTCCCCATGGGGAGATGGTGTAATTTTTTTTTTACTCCATTTGAACTATTTGACAGTTCTTCGAGGCGTAGCACGCTCTTAGCATTTGTCAGTTTTCCTCTGTTTGTTGTGTGTATTTGTTTGGGTTTTGGGTAACATAAATAGTCTCGTTTCCAGAGTCAGTTATATTATTTATTATTGTCCGAACCTGGCAATAATTGGCGTGCACGGCAGGACACAGTCGCAAGGTGATGCTAAAGAATTTTTCAATAGCGCAGATTTTTCTCTCACGGTCAACGCCGCCGCCGCCGCCGTATTTTGGGCAACGCAGGGCCCTCAACGCTACGCGTTAAAACGTTATTTTTTAAATATCACTTTGCAGAGAGAACAAAAAGTATGTCCGACGGAACAATAAGACAAATAAGCGAGCTTTCAACGAGACCCCAACGTCTTGAGTTTCCCTACTAGTGCACCACGCGTTCAGCCGCAGACGCAGCTGCACTCCCCGCTTTTCGCTGGTGATTACACACATGCGAGCGTAATCCTTACCGAAGAGTAGCAGCGAGCGCCGTTCAAACAAAACCACGAAAATACAGTCCCCATTTTATCCCCAGACGCTGATTCAAACCTGTACGTCGAGAGGAGCTGCAGAAGACTTGTTGGAACATCCTTCGATACTATCCATGGCCTTAAAGCTGCTCAACCTGAGACATTTACAATTTAGCACTTGACCGAAAATGAAAACAGAAATTATACGCAGAATGTCTGCAAGTTAGCGTGGCTGGTTGGACTTGAATAACATACCTCTGCATCTGCGTATACTCCTGTCATTTTACAGAAATAGCCGCAATACGCGTCCTCTGAACCGATGGGTGATGTCTTCACCAAAATGATCGCCCAATCTAGATAGGTTGTCAACCATTTTGATGGATCGTAAACGCGCTTGAAAAGAAATGGTCGCTCGTTAACGATAAAAACGCATGTTGTTCATTAGTTCACGTCATGCGTTATTGTTCATGGGTTCACGATGAGCTGCTTCCCAATTGAAAGGGTACTTTTTAAAACGCCAGGCCTGCAAAAATGAGAGGCGAGTTTACTCCTTAGTTAATAATGTGAAGCAATGCCTGTAGACCTAAAAAAACGCATTTGACGTACGGGCAACCGTGTTGTAAAGTCCGCGTCAGGCCTGGACTCAGCAATACCTCTAAAAATACGTTAGATTGTTAGCTGCTAATAGCTGACAATTACGATTCGGTTAATTATATCTCGCCGTGGTAAAAAAAACGAAAGAAGCTCACAGTAACGCGTAACACTTGAACGTAGCGAAGCTGTTCAAGTGTTCGACGCGTAACACTTGAACGTAGCGAAGCTCGCGAAGGTTTAAGTCTGCGTCTGCAGCCGATTTGCTTCTTCGCTGCAGCAACGACCTTTACTCCATTTTTTTGGAAGTGATAATCATTGGACATCACCTTAGAGGGGCGTACGCTATGACGTGTCTTTCTCGTTCGAAGCAAGTGTTGCCACGATTACGGCGAACGCTGGAGTTTTTTTTTTTGCCAATCTTGGCCAATCTCCCTTGATTTTTTTCAGCTGCCGGGCGGTCACCGCAACCTTGGCCAATTTCCCTAAGTGGGTATGCTTGGTTTTACAAACGTGCGCAGGGGACTCTGGGAGGTCGCCGCGAGGCCCGCGCTCACGTGAACGCGCTCACGTCCGCACGTTCGGCAATTTCTTGGTATTTTTAACTGCGGACGCAAAAATTACGATTTGCTAAACAGCTTCGCTGTTAAAAATGAACAGGCAAGGGCTGACTGAAACGATAGGGGCTAGAGAATTTGGCTTAAAATACCCCTTAATAAGACATTCAGCTAAGGGAAGATAATTAAACTGCAAGGTACTGGAGAGAGAGATATAGCGAAGAAGGCCACTGATGCGCGTATTTTCTGCACATTGATTGATTTATACATATGTAAGAAACGAAATGATACAAACTTCGGACGTTTTGTGGTGCGCTGTACCGTCAACTTTACCGTTTTCCTTTTCGAAAAGAGGGACGAAGAACAACGAGGAACGAAGCAACGACGTTGGGCAAATCGGACCCAGCTGTCTATTTATTTTGAAAAAAAAAAAGAAAAAAAAAAGATAATGCAGGCGTAGGAAAGGGTTTAAAATTTGGCACTGTGCACTGGGTCTCAAACTTACGAAACCAATCGGAGATCCTAGGAGGGGTCACAAAAGCAAGAAGGCGGAATATTACTCGTGCCAAATATGGGGACGTCTTGTCTCCATTTCCACTCTTTTACTTTTTTCTAACCAGTAATGTTTGTTGCGCGGAAAACAGGGAACTAAAGGCTGCATGGCGGATATTTTGTTGCTCACGCTCGGACACGGACACGTGAAGCGATGCTTTTGCGAAGAGAAATAGAGAGACGAATAAAAAATAAAGGAGTGCGTGTGTTGTGGAAGAGAATGGAAGGATGGGTAAGCAAAAAGAGAGAGGGGCGAGAGAAAGAGAGAGAGAGAGAACCTAAAGAAAAATAGACGGAGAGAACAAGAGAGAGAGAGAGGGGGGGAGAGAAAGAAAGTGAGAAAGGAAAGACGACAAAAGAAAGAGAACGAAAAAGAAAGAAGGGAAAGAAGGAATGAAAGAAAGAGAGAGGGAGAGAAAGCAAGCAAGCAAGCAAGAAAGAACGAAAGAAAGAAAGAAAGAAAGAAAGAAAGAAAGAAAGAAAGGAATGAAGGAAGGAAGGAATGAAGGAAGGAAGGAAGACCGGGAGGGAGAGAGAGAAAAGTAAGAGGGTAAGAGAGAGAGGGAAAGAAAGGAAAAGAGAGAAAACAAAAGAAAGAAGGAAGAGAGAAAGAAGAAAATAAGAAAGAGAAGGGAAAGAACGGGAAGGAAGGCAAGACAGATCCCCTGCATCACTAAGTTGACTGTTCAGGCACAATGTCCCCCAGGAAATGTATGAAGAAGGACGAAGGCTTCGCGGTGTAAGACCCCTTGCCATTCTTTAAGAGTATGCCGTACAGGCTATTTAACCTTGGGTCTAACCGTCTGAAGGGCGCAGCCCACTGCTGTACATGACGGACCGAATCACGGTCGGTGGGGTCGGTGTCAGGCCTTCAGCTTTCGCGCACACAAGTAATGAACAACCGAGGGACCAGGGAAAAAACACACATCCAGTCGCACAGCGCGTTTTTCCACCGCGTTTGCCACCTACCGTTTATTTTCACCTCACGTGTCAGTCTTGGCGGAAGGCAACGGCATGCATATTCCCGCCACGTTCTCTGGTATAGTGCAGTCAGCGACAACTTGGTTGGCCCATCGCCGCTCTCTTTTCGGCTTACCGCGCTTTCTTGCATCTTCCCTTCCTGCTTAGTATTTCCCAAGGTCATTTTGTCTCCTTTTCCGACCACTCCGCAAGATTCTCTCTCTCTCTCTCTCTCTCTCTCTCTCTCTCTCTCTCTCTCTCTCTCTCTCTCTCTCTCTCTCTCTCTCTCTCTCTCTCTCTCTCTCTCTCTCTCTCTCTCTCAGCGTTTCCCAATATCTCCGCCATAAATTTCGGCTTGGATTCGCCCCCGCACAATATTACCGCCGGAACATACGACGCTGTACCAGCTCACACCCACAAAAAAGAACGAAATAAACGATATTGCAGTCAGAGTACTTTTATTGCTTCCTGTGCTTTAACATTCTTAAACAACGAAATTTTAAGCCCTATTCTGCGCATTTATCGTCATAGTCGGCGCTTGCCTCATTTTAAGCTTATTACCAGTACTAAATATAAATCACTGAACGATGATTCTGTAGCCAGCTCGGAGAAACTTATCTTCGCCACATTTTTGCGACGTCGTACTAACAACCCCGTATTTTTGCCTTTGATACGTCAGCTCGTTCAGTGTGTGTGTGTGCCCGTCGTTTCACGGTGCGCGAGGAGATAACACTTAGCTCCCTCCGACACGCGTTCTCTCACTCTCACCAGTCAACGACAGCCGACGGAATATATATATTTAGTCCGGGAGTTTTCCCGACAGGCGATGCGCTATTCCGGGAAGCGAAGCAAAAGGGGGAAGCGAAGTTGGGAAGCTTGAGCGTACGATGGGAGAGACAGCTGTGAAACGAGGCGTCACCATTTCGTTATAGGATCGTAAAATAAAGGAGAGAACTGAGAAACGTTCCGCCGCTGTTTCTGATGCCGAACCGGAATGCTTAGTAGCAGATTTGGTTCATGGGACCGGCGTACATCGGCCGTGAATGCGAACTTGTCTCGCTGAGCCTCCTGAAATTGAGCAAGAGGCAAGCGTCCGATATAATCTTAGCACAAGGCCGTTCCCGACATCGAACGGATGCCAAGGGCTGCTGCTCATCCGGGACAATCTGCGAAGTGAAATTGTAATGATCAGGAGTCCAACTAGTATCTCGCACCAGACCTACGACTCGCTCCGTTGCACGTTGCCACAATTGTATTTCCAACACAAAGACAAGACCACGAAATGAAAGACTGGCGAATAGTTCCCAGCACCCAACACACACAGACGGGCAGTTACGCCAAACACAAGTCTCTGGAGAATGTCCTCTCGGCGTCTCACCAAACCCCAGTCCCGGCTCGGATGTCAGCGTCGGTGACTGGCCGAGACTGCTGAGAAGTTGAGTTCCTCGGGCCTACGCCGCGAGGCAACCGGGCACCAGGGCTGTTTGAGCGCTCCTCCGGACGAAGGACGAGAGGTACGCCGTGTCTTCTCGCCGGCCTGGAGATCCAAGACGCCGGCCCGAACCACTGATCGGGCAGTTTCGGTTACCCGGTCCCCTCTTTCTTCCTCGTCTTCCTCCTCTTCCCACAGCCTGATCCAGCCATCTGACCGTCCTAGGGATTGGCCACACACGCTTTCCGTTCACCATACCACAATTACCCCCCTTTTAAGAAAGTTGTTATAACAACTATTCTCAGTCCCACCAAAAAACGTCTTAAAGGGTTCGTTGATTATGGGTCCAGCCGGTTTCCATGACACCTGCGCCACCTCCTTGCGGTGATTCTTTTGGAGAGTATGTTCGCTGACAGGTGGTACACGATGCGACGAACCGCCGCACGTCAACGTTGACGCCAGGCCAGTAAAACTCTCTTAGCACTCGGTTAAGCGTTTGCCGTACCCCGAGATGACTGGCCGGGGTACCTTCGTGTGAGCTTCGAATGACCGATTTCTCGCAGCGGCTTAGGCACAAGGATCTGGCTGTACGTTTCACCCATCACTCGGTGGTACTGCCGGTACAGAATATTGTCTTCCTGTAGGAAGTTGCTGTAGTGGCCCTTGCGGTAATAAACTCGCTTGCCGACTTTCCGCTGGCACCATTTCAATGAAGGATCGCTGCTCTGTTGTTGAGCTATCTCGTCCTTCGAAAGAGAGCTCATAACTCCTAGTTTCTTGGAAAAACGGCTGTTGTTCTGTGCCTTGACAATGGCAGACATCAGCACTGGAACGGCTGGTGGCCTTTCCTCTTTCAAAGGCTCAATCTGTTTTTCGTCCCGGCTGCTTGTGCTCTCCCAGCACGGATCTGGGTTCAGTGCTGCTCGTACTCCAGCCACGTTACCAAGAACGAGATCGTAAGTGGGGTTTCCATGCAAATGGCGTTGACTTCCCCTGTGAAGTAGGGCGTGTCAACGTGAATCTTCGCCTCTGGTAACTGCATCGCCGACCCGTCCAGAAAAAGACTTCCTTTGTTTTTCCGGAAACCCTCTTGTCGGGAATGAGGCTGCGCCGAACAATAACGGTGTTGCTGCCCGTGTCCCTTAGAACGCGTACAGGTTTCCCGAGTACACGCCCTTCAACAACGGGTAGGCCGTCTGCTAGAAATCGAGGTGCCTTGTAGTCCCCTCGGCTATAGAAGTCTGATGTTTCGTCTGCGTTCCTAGAGGAAGCAATGTAGACCCGGTTTGGATGACCCTGAGGAAACCGTGTGAAGGCGCACGAGACAAAATGTTCCGGGTCGGTTGGTTCGTTTTTGCACTCTTCAGCGCTGTGCCCTGACTTGCCGCAACTCTTGCATTTTGCCGGGTTTCTAACAGGGACGTGACAGTCAGGGGCAGTGTGGCCGGTTGCGGTTGCATAAGTAGCATTTTAGCGACTTCTTTGAGCATGACTTCCGTCTCTGGGAGGCTCTTCACTGCCATTCCCAAGGTTAGTAATATTTTGGGCCTCCAGGAAGCGGTCGGCATGGTCCGCGAGAGAACTCAGCGTCTTGCAGTCTCGCTCCTTCAGGAACACAATTAGCTTCGCGTGGCAACATCGAAGAACTGCTCGGAGACGATAAGGTCCCTGAGTCCTTCGAACGTTTTCGGCACACCTGACATCTCGATCCAATGGTCAAAATATCCTGAGAGCCGGGCAGCCAGCTGTCGTCCAGTCTCGCCGTCCATGGCTTGCGCTCCCCTGAACTTCTCCTGGTAGCCTTGGGCAGTGAAGCGGAAGCGCTGCAATAGAGCCTTTTTGACTGCGGAGTAATCCAGCGATTCTTCTGCTGTAAGACGGCCTATGACGGTCAAAGCTTCCCCAGAGAGGCACATGCTGATGGCCGTGGCCCATTTCTCTGGTGGCCATTCTTGTGCAGTAGCTACCCGCTCAAAGCGCTGTAGATATGCATGTAGGTCATCACGGCGCTCGTCAAAGATGGGGAGAACCTTCTGGGGATTGACCACCGCCCCAGGGGGTGTCGTGCCGACCGGTCCAACGCCGTTCTCCTGGGTCCCTGCAGTTGCCGGCGTTTCCCGAAGTCGGAGCTCCAGCAACAGAAGCTCTTTGCGCCTTTCGTCCGCGGCCTTCTGCCGTTCGTCCGCGGCCTTCTGCCGTTCATCCGCGGCCTTCTGTCGTTCGTCCGCGGCCTTCTGTCGTTCGTCCGCGGCCTTCTGTCGTTCGTCCGCGGCCTTCTGTCGTTCGTCCTCCTCGCGGTTTGCTTCCCGCTGAGCGACTCGTTCAGCGCGCTGGTTGGCGCGTTCCTTCTCAACCCACTCGCGGAGCTCATGCCCAGATAGGCCGTACTGGACGCCTAGCGCTGTCAGCTTCTCGAGGTCCATGGTGGTCTTTCTGTACGGTACGGAAGTCGTATCGGTCAGTATGCTAGCTGGATCCTGGCAGGCTCGCCACTTTTGTAATGATCAGGAGTCCAACTAGTATCTCGCACCAGACCTACGACTCGCTCCGTTGCACGTTGCCACAATTGTATTTCCAACACAAAGACAAGACCACGAAATGAAAGACTGGCGAATAGTTCCCAGCACCCAACACACACAGACGGGCAGTTACGCCAAACACAAGTCTCTGGAGAATGTCCTCTCGGCGTCTCACCAAACCCCAGTCCCGGCTCGGATGTCAGCGTCGGTGACTGGCCGAGACTGCTGAGAAGTTGAGTTCCTCGGGCCTACGCCGCGAGGCAACCGGGCACCAGGGCTGTTTGAGCGCTCCTCCGGACGAAGGACGAGAGGTACGCCGTGTCTTCTCGCCGGCCTGGAGATCCAAGACGCCGGCCCGAACCACTGATCGGGCAGTTTCGGTTACCCGGTCCCCTCTTTCTTCCTCGTCTTCCTCCTCTTCCCACAGCCTGATCCAGCCATCTGACCGTCCTAGGGATTGGCCACACACGCTTTCCGTTCACCATACCACAGAAATCAAGGTCACGCGAAAGGGAAAAAAAATGCAGAAACTTGCAAGTGGGAACTGTCGAAAGCCTAAACTGCTTTGCTGTGCACTGATGTTCCAAAAGTCAGCTTCACTACTACAAAAAGTGCATTGCTTAAAAATACGGCTGCGGCTCAGCTCAGCTAACCTTGGATATGCAAAGCAAAAGCTTGGCTTAGTCTGCTTGAGTCTTGGTTTCGCTTGGTTAACCTTTTATGTAGCAGTGTTGCCGACCACGGCTCAAAGCCGTTCGATCTCGTGCAACACTCACAGGAGGAGGCCCGGCCTCGCTTCCATTCACGGCGAACGCGGCGTCCCTATTCGCCGGGCGCAAGACGAGTCACGTAGCCCGACATGACCCGGCGGCGCATGCGTGGGAGGGGGCGGGGTTGGTCGGCTGCCGATCAGCTGACCGGCCGCATCCGCCGCGGCCGCCGCCGCTAGTTGAGAAAAACAACTGAAAACGGGGCCTTGAGCCCAGCCTGGCAAGTCACGTGATGCGCTTCAAGGGGTGTGTCGCAGGGGGGAGGGGGTGTCTGCGGTCAAAAGGTGAATTTCCGCATCCGCGGTGAAACCGCTGGACGAGAGTAGTAAACCTTGCTTTAAAAACACCTTTCCAGGTTATATTTAGACTGCTTTAGGATAACGCGTATGATGGCCCTTACGCCTTTTATTAAATACATCCCCGAAACTACATGTAGCCCAGCGAAAATGATGTATACTTGGATACTCATCAAAGTCGGCTTCACTGTTATAGACAAATGCATTGCTAAGAAGGTATGTTTTGGCGCAATATATAAGGAGCCGTATTTAGAAACACAAAGGCTTTTGCGCATTTTGGTAATAGTAGTTTCATATGCGGCAGAACGGTGATACACACTTCGTTGATCCCACAGAGAAATGCCCAAATTAAGCGTTTAAAATTTCAGTACCACACGGCTGAAAATTCTTGCGGGTCCACCTCGCCCCAACGCCCCTGTATAACCAACCACTGCTATCAAAGGAGCGAATGCGTGATCGCTAACGATACTGAAGTCGGCAAAACGAATGCTTTGTTTTCTGAAACGAGTGTTTTGGTGCTAAATGTAAAGGATAAAGAATGGGTGAAATCCACCACATTGAAGGCGTGTCAGGCTTAAAAACATCCGTAGCTTAAAAACACACGATTGAATATTATTACTCTGACTGTCACGAGAACATGCGATGAGGCGATTGGCTTGGTTGATGTGTGGGTGAAAAGTAGTAAATTTTCTTTAAACTCTGAAAGCCTTTTTTTTTTTTTTTATGAGGAGTCAGCAGTCGCACGCGGGCTTAATTCAGACGCGTTGACTAGTCATTAACGGGGGGAGGCGGGAAAACGGTTTCATGAGTTAGCATCAAACCGGCGCAAAAAATGCTGGCCGTATAAGGCAGAAAATGTATACCTAAGGGCTGACTAAGAACTGATGCGTTCATTGTCACAATAAAGTTCCGTCAGAAAAACGCACTGAACAAAAGAAGAAAAGACGTCGGAGGATGAAAAAAAAAAAAAAAACGAAGCAAAGACACCTAAACACTCATTACGATGTGAGCGTGAAAGCATTAGTATCCAATTACCAAACGTACATTTGGCGCCGCCATACCACCTTGAATCTCAGGGGTCTGCAGCGCCGTTGGGTGCGGCCGCTGGATTAGTGCATAGCTCGTCGCCACGGTAGAGCGTCGGAGCGTTATCCCAAGGTAGTGGGTTCGAATACGACACGAGGAGAAAATTGTTCTCTGTTTTCTTTCTTTCCTGCCATTCTAAAATATATATTTTAATGCAAAAAAGAAAAAAAAAACGAAATGAACTGCTTCCCCTGCGCCCTCATTGGCGTCCTCGACAGCTGGCTTTCTTGATTGATTGATTGATTGATTGATTGTGGGGTTTAACGCACCGACGCAACGCAGGCGATGAGGCGCGCCGTATTGGAGGGCTCCGGATCAATTTTGACCACCTGGGGATCTTTAACGTGCGCCGAAATCTCGTACACACGGGCGTTTTTGCTTTTCGCCTCCATCAGAAAAGCGGCCGCCACGGCCGGGAATTGAACCCGCCACCTCATGCTCAGATCTGGCTTTCTTGAAGTTTTTTGAACGATCCCCTTATTCCCAGTTGCGAAATAACCTAGCTACAAAAATACCTTTCCTTCTTCCTTGCTCTTCACTGGAACTCAGTGGCAAGTACAACCATTCCCCGCTGACAAATTTCGCAATTTGGAGCGATGGCCGTTAGGACTCCGAAACGTTCTTTGTAAATTAATTGATTTTTTTAATGCACCTCTCACCGTATACATGTGAACTGTAGTTAAGTCTTCTTCCGCAAAAATAGAGAATGAGAAGGGAATCTATTCGATGCTTTTCTAGGACATCAAGTACCAAATTATGAGCGCACCAAAAATAGCTACAGCTCACGCTAGCCGTAGTGCCACCGACATCGAAAACGAGGTGGAGTAGACGGCGCATTTTCTTTCTTTTTTTTTTAACGAATCGCGTGATCAGGGAAAGGCGGAGACGCAAATAGGATCACGCGAACCTATTAGTGTTTGCCCGAGGAAGATAGCCGGCGCGATAGTGAACGAAGGCGCTGAAGCGTGAGAGGGTCCATAAGCGCGCCACCCGGGGGAGTTCACGCGACGGGAGTACACGCACAAACAAATGCGGGCAGTCGCGACGACAACGGGCCACTAATTATGCCGATACTTTGCAGTATGGCGCGGTAAGGCCTCTCGGTCGGACTGTTCTCTCCCATCGCCGATGGGCCTCGCTTTAAAGCACTGCGAGACGAGAGATCCACTTCACCAAGCCCTGAAAGTACAATAAGTTGGAACTTCCGTTTAGTAATACCGATGTGGGGGACATTTCGGTAATTCGCCATTTTGTCCAGCAGCTTTTAGGGGCGAAGCCGCTTAGGGGCTGGGGCTGTGTGCGTCTCCTGTCGTCGTCGGCGTAATCGTCGTCGCATGTAGTCACGGTACTAAAACAACGGGAAACTCGTTTATTTCTCGCGCAAAAACGCAACGCGTGCTTAAAAAAATACCGGGACACTCGTCTACGCCTCGCGCTGGAGCGCTTCGTAACGCGTACTGAACAAACACTGGGACACTCGTTTACGCCTCGCGCTAGAGAGCTTCGTGATTCAAAGACAAGAGGTTTTTACAGAAAAGCTGTGTACTCCCCCCCCCCTTCTCCCTCCCCCCCCCCCCCAACTGTTTCATCTCCGTTGGAAAAAACGCCAAGGCGCCAAGAATACAGTTACACACTGCATGCTTCGCCCCTCCCCTGGTTTCACGTTAGTGGACGCTTGTGTCTTGAATGTCCAACGAGACGAAAGATCCCATTCGTCACGTGATTAGCGAGCCTGAATGTCCAACGAGACAAAAGGTCCAATCGAGCCCGAACGTCCAACGAGACGAAAGATCCACCCAGTCTGAAGGTCCAATCGAGCCTGAATGTCCAACGAGACGAAAGCTCCACTGAGTCTGAAGGTCCAATCGAGCCTAAATGTCTAACGAGATGAAAGGTGCACTGAGACGAACGGTCCAACAATACTAAGGCCTCACTTTTTCATTCAAGACACGCATTTTTTAAGATTAAGCCGATAGCGATAGGTTCAAGTGTGTTGTGCGAAATGTTACACGACGCAATAAAGTTAGCGTTGCGACAGTGCAGGTAGTCTGCACTGCTGACTTTTGCGTCAATATAAAGCGTTGGACATGAACGAGCCGTACCGGATGGCTTCCGTCAACCTCTTCAATATAGTTACACCACAAAACAAAAAGAAAGTGTTATTTTGAGTATGGAAATCTACAAGACCAATCTGTTTGTTCGCGGCACAGAGTACCATCGTATGATTAATGGCGTGCGTGACTGGCCCAGAATTTCGCCAATTACTCTTAAGCTAGAACAATGAACTTCGGCTCAATTGATTTTTCAGCAACGTATGGGCTATCTTCTCGAGTTAGCTGGAGCACTACTTAATGGTTGACTAGAATTAACGTGCACACAAAATAATCTCAACCGCTTTGAGAATAAATAAGCATCGGCGGCTGGCGCTCTCTCTCTCTTGTTCGCTCCGTCGTTTCAAGTATAGTTGGCCATCCCCCAATAGTTGTATGTCACTCCATCCGAGATCGATCCGAGAGCGATATCCGAAAGCGGTATCCATTATCGCGATATCCGTTAGGAAAATATTAAACGTGTTAAAACAGGGATTTCGGAGCAAAATATACAGCCAGTATTTTTCGGACAGCCATGCATGGTGGAGGGCTACGGATTAACTGATGATGCCTAATAATCTATAACGTGCGCTCAAATGCAGACACACTGATGCTTTTGCGTCTCCTACGTAGCAATGCGTCGTCACCAACCGTAATTTCGGGCCCAGTAGCGCAGGCAGTACCTTGCACACTGAGCTTCCGGTGCGTTGCAGTAAATTATACATAAAGGTGAGATGGGATTAGTAAATTAAACGTATTGTGTGGATGTGCGAAATTAAGCACTGTGGTGCTCTTGAACAGAAGAGGCTGGGTATTTATCTATTACGTCACCGCTGTCATCGTGTGGCATAAAAATGCAATGTTTTCAATTGTTCGTATTGTTTTTCGGTTAAAAAAACGTCTTTTAGGGCTAGTATGGAGTTTAGTGGGCGACCAAAGGCTGGCTCCATCGAACTATGCTGTTGCATTTGGCCTTCTTAACCACTTTAAAAAGAAAGACAGGTAAAGACCTAAACAAAGAAAAATGAAAGAGAATTATGAAGACGTGGCAGCAGGGGTTTCACTGAAATTCCGAGTATGTATGCGCACATGTTGCTATTTCCTCTTAGTGTTTCCACTTCGCACACAATTTTCTACTAGTTCCTTTGTTACGCTGGTCGACTGAACGCAAGCTAAACGTATCTGCCGTTTGAAAATTCCTCTTTCCGATGCGTAAGTGCTAAATTTAGCGAGTAAGCTTTAAGGACGATTTTTTTCTAGGTTCTAAAGCTCATACCTCTCGATTACGCGTAAGTGTGAATGGATAGAATTACTGAAAAAAAGGTTTTTACCGGCATTAGTGCAACACGTGCATTATGCACAATCAAGAGCACCAAATATAGTTTTACCGAAGGCTTGAAGAAGGTCTGAGCCTATATGGTCAAAATATTTGCCTTTTCAGCTTCCTGCATGGTAAGAATTCTAAAGTGGGAACAAATTCGAGACCTAATGGAAAATATCTCTTGTAGCTGTCCATTTTCTCTCCTTTTTCTAGCGTGTATTTTACGGCTAACGCTGGTCGTCGCATTTTTCAGTTAAATGTATTAGGTTAAGCAATAGCGTAAAACTTTTGGGAAGGTAAACGCGGATTGTTGGTGTACACGATAAAGCATTTTTAGGCCCACGTGATATGTTTTGTTTTGTTTGTGTTTTGTTTAAATATGTTTTGTTTAAATATTGTTTTAGAATATTGTTTTTAGAAGTTGGCTTCATGCGACCGCTCTATTTTAAGTTCACTCAATAAAAGTGGTTGGTGTGATGAAATAGGGTAGGTCTTAACACGTGCAATGAACCGAAATTAATGAGACACATTATGAGATACTATAAGTGCGCCTTGGTGAGAAAGGGAGCCATATCAAAATTTGTGGCGCGATTTTACTTGTTGAGTTTTGTTGCACACCCCATAATGTGAGAAATCAGTATCACGCACAAGTCATGAATGTTTGCGTTTGAACCAATCGCCTAAAATTATTAATCCTGAGAAAGACAACAAGAAAGAATTCAAAGAAGCGCAGCGCATGCACAAGATAAGCCTAAATTGAGCTAGCTCAGTCTTCGGTCTTGCTCTTGTCTGATTTATAAACGCTTCATTGGCCTCGCTGAATAATGACGCCTCTTGGTCAGTCTCGCAGTTCGACTTCCTTGCATTGCTTGCTGGCAAACTTTCGTTTGTTTGCCTACTCTTATATACTTACCATATTGTGGCTGCTAATAAGAACAGCTTGTAGACAGAGTAAACCATCCAGAAAGCAATGAGCTGCATTTCTGACGCTGCCTTAAAGCCTCCTAAACTCTAACAACACATCCAAAATATCGCGCGTCCTCATGGTCAGAATTTCGGCTTGCTCTTGTGACAGCATGAAGCACAATAACATAACATTTGTATAAGTGGACGCGAAATTTAAACGAAATACCCATTAGATTTAGTGGAGTTTTCTTTCAATAACTGGTCAATATGGAAAATCCTGGAATAAAAATGACACATTAAACTGACGCCTTGCTGAGACCGAACTGATAATGTACAACCCCCATATGCTTCGACCCCTTCTTACGGGCTTGCAAGCAGTTGACGGACACTCGCGCGCGTACGCGGTGAGTGTCAGGGGACGGTCGTAACACCCTCCTTTTTTAGATGGAAGAGCACGTGACTGTTTGCTTGTTTGCTTAGCGCTCACTTGCCTGCCATGCGCATGAAGGTCGGGAACATTATTTTTTCGCTGATATTATTGCACAACAACAACAACAAAAGAAACAAGAAAAACCCTTATAGTTTCCCCGACTGATAAAACAAGTCCTAATGAAAAAACTGAAGTCCCATTTAGGCACTCTCAGCAACGTACTCGCGACCAAGCTTGCTTTCGTCAATAGCGTTGCAAGAAGACTCAAATTTTACGGCGGAAATCAGAGGTGCCAGGCGTTCATTTTACTTCAAATTATCATGTACAAGTTATTGCACGTGAAAATGCAGAAGGTCCCACAACCATATTGCGGTAGAGGGCATTCAAGATAACTTTAGAGTGCTCCAGACATTCATTCAATCGTAAGAGCCTGAATGTCCAAAGAGACAAAAGATCCACCGAGACAGAATACCCACTGTTGGACCTTTCATCTCGTTGGGTCTTTCGTCTCGTTGCACCTTTAGACGCTGAATCGTTTGTGGAAATGGCTCGTGATTTTTTCATGTTGCCTATAAAATTTTTCGCGTTGTTAAATGCGATAATTTGAGTACGGGAAGTAGGTTGCAAATGGTACAGCAGATAGAAAAAAATATTGAGTCACTTGCGTGCTTTGAATGAGAAAGCTTTAGAGGATTTCACTAAATATATTTCTCAAGTGCTTCTTTGCTGTCGCATGTTCGCACCCCCTTCTTCGATTTTGTTTCTTCATCTTTGGATCGTCTCACTGTATTATTTTCATCCTGCGCTTCAGCCTTTTTGGCGTATTTGCGCGGTCGATTGGCCCTTAGCCGGTGCTGAACGGTAGAAGTACTTTCCATCGCGAGACACGGCGGGAATACTTGGACGCGGGCTGACTGGCACCACTTCAGGTCACTTTTTCCCCAAATTCAGCACTCTCCGTGGCTAAGGCGCACCTGTTCTGCTCACATGCCGTCACGTGCTTCCGTCACGTGATATGACTGACTCGTCGCCGCATGCCCAACGCGAACTCTTACTATCTGCTGGCAACGTCTTTGCGTAACGTAGAAGCGCCCAGGGCGCCTGTTTCGATTGCGAAAAACTAAAATGTGCGCAACTTTCTTTCAAACGAATCGATTTACGTTACCGAAATTAATCCGCCTACCCAGTTTCGCATAAATTTTGACATTTTATTTCCTGTTTTTTTTTTCTACTCTTTTCTGTACCGGACAACGACAAAGACAATTTTGTACGCACAATAATGCGGTTGCGTTAAAAGTTTCTGATTCAGACGAAGACTTTGCAAAAAATTGTGGAAGTGGACAATAGCTACTGTGGAGGGTACACTATTCTCACAGAACTCACAGAACTCGTCCGTTTGCGCAACATCCTCGAGATACTCCCGTGCTCGAAAGTATGAACGCTCCCCCATATACCATCTATTAATTAACTGTCCAGGCACGAAAAACCGAACAGCCAATCACTTTACTCGTATGTTCCTCTAACTTTTCTCTAACGAAACTGTAGTTTTTGTCCCACCACTCAAGGTATGGAGTTTCCTGATAATCCTTTCCCCAAGCTTTGATTTGCCTCCATATTCCACTGAACTAATGGGAATTGTTGTCATGGAATTTATATGATGGACGTGATGGCAACCAGCAGAATGGAGCTTTGCGATGACAAAAGACTAGTCGTTTTAGGGTGCAGCCCTTTGGCACCCGTCTCTGGGCTGTGCCGCGTCGCCGTCCTAACCGAGTGAACGATGGCAAGACGGAATAGTGAAAGAAACAAAGGAGGAGAGTGTCGCGAAATTGTGAGGGGAGGGCGGTTCGCCGTGGCGGCGCGAGCGGGGGAGGGAGGGGGCAGTATGCTGTGCCCGCACGAGACCCTCGTCTGCGCGACGCTGGCGAAAACGTGAGGGGGGCGTGCCCGTGACGATGACGTGTGTTCCCTGCCTAAGACGTGGATCGCGGTCCCTTCCTGAGACGCACTTCGCGCCGCCGACGTAGAGGCTCATCATCGCTGCCGTCGAGAGAGCCCACGAGTGAGTGCTGCCTCAGCGCACTGCTGCTGCTCCAAAATATCGCATTAGGGAGTATCGTAATCGCCAGATAATTTTTGTTTATCGTTTGGGCTCCGTCTCTTCTGTGAAAGCTCAACAAAATAGTTTACGACACGTGTGCCCGTCAGAATTTAGACATGTCTTCCTCCTCTTTCGTGCAACGCCGTGATACACTGAGCCAGTTAACGAAAGGATGGGGCTTCCATGTGTGTAAATGTTCTCAGCGACGCGCCAAATCTAGGGAGTAAACACAATGCTGCCGCTGGGCTTCTTGCTCGGCCGTAGCCCACGGGGGCCGTTCTATAAATAGCGCGACGAACGTGCGAATATTTCGGAGGCGTGACTCCGGTTAGCAACAAAGAGATTAGCGAAGACGCGTGGCTTCTTCTTTTAGATTTTTTTTTGTTTAAGGAATCAGGGAATTTATTCTCATCCGTAAAATACGACTTGGCTGCGTATGAAAAATGTATGAGACCCGCGCGACAGTGTTATAGTGGAATTTATAGAGCTCATCTCGAAAGACGCTTTATTGTCACGCTTCTTCAGTTCTTGCAGGCGTTTAGTTTCCACGGCTTGTAGTAATTACGTTTTAGCTGAGGTAACCGGTGAGTTACGATTTTAACTGTGTCATTTAAACGAAAGCGTGATCTTTCACGTAGACTAAAATGTCTTAATGCTAACAAACATAACTTCGCACACATGCCAGCGCGCGCCCCAACAGATACCCCCCAAAAATATTTTAATATATATATATATAAAAAATTATATTTTATAAAATTATATATATATATTTTAAAAAAGACCGTAATGAAATCTGTAAGAAAAAAGCCCCCAACGGGAACCGCAAACTAACTTATTTTTAAACCCCACTCATCCTCCGCTCCAAGAGTGTCAACCGTGCTCAAAAAACACAATATCCTAATGCAAAGTGACCGCTAAAAAGCATATTCCCCGAACCACCACGCGTTGTCTCCCGGGCGTAATAAGAATTTAGGTGACTTTCTTACTAACTCTCGTATCAACCGACCGGCAACTACTGGCTGCATGCCCTGCAATAAACCCCGATGTAAAGTATGCCCACACATGACCACTACACAGCGCGCCACCAGCACGGCTTCAGACTACTACGTAAATAAAAAAGGTAACTTTAACTGTGACTCCGTAATGTCGTATATCTTCTAGAGTGCACTGTTTGTAGGAACAATATATCGGCCAAACTGAAACGCCCTTCCGAATACGGTTCAATAATCACCGCTCTCATGCAAAAAGCTGCCCTTATTTGCCCCCGTCAAGACATGTGAACAGTCCCGGGGATGATTTGAACATCTTAAAGCAACGATTTTAGAATCCGCCTTCAAAACGCACCACGACCGCGAGGTTCGGGAATCTTATCTCATTTATAAGTTTGGGTCAGCCACGCTTGGAATTAATAAAAGTTACGGAAAATAACGTGCTTATCCCTCGATTAAAATTAGCGGCTTCATAATTTTTATAACTATGTTCATTATTCCTACCCTCGAGTTTGCCATCAGAATTCGCAGAAACTCTCCTAATACAGCAGCTTTTTTAGCCTAATGCGGCTCAACAATGCCATTTGTCCTGGGGAGGGAGGCCTCGTTCCCACCATCACTTAAGAATGTTTAACTCTTTGTGATCTATTCATGTTTAACCTTTTGTGACCCTACCTATTTTCCCGTTCAATTGCTAGCTTCTGTGAAATGCCCTTTTTTGCCCCCTATCTATTCTCTTGACCCGCGGGGGGGACACCATCTTCGCTTTTCCCCCCAACCAGTCTCAGCACACTGAATACCTCAGTGTATACTCTTCCCTTTCTTTTCAAACCGCGGTTGTCCAGTTTCCCCCATTGTCTGAACTTGCAGCCCGCGCGGCATACGTTGACCCGTCATGGTGCAACCTTGAACGCTGCATTGTTAACACGACCCCCCCTTTTTTCTCTCTCGCCCCCCCCCCCCCTTTTTTTATTTTTTTTGTTTTTTTGTTGATGTTGTAACATAGGCGTAGCCTGACTGTATGCACACTCCCCCTTTCCGAAACATTTTCCGCTCTTTCTCACAGTTTTATGCAAACCTATATAAGAAATGTGTTCAAAATGTTTGCGACAGCAAAATCATGTAACTTTACTCTGATGAAGGCAAGTCCCGTTGCCGCTACGTAAGTAAACATTGTTTGTTATTGTTCTTGTGTGTATCCACTCTTTATTATAAATTTTTATATATATATTTTATATATATTTTATATATTATATATATATATATATATATATATAAAGTTGCAGTCGTCATTGCCATTCTATTCGGCTTTTTTTTGAAAAATTTAATAGGGCCGAATGACGTGTGCTTGTCACGTTTTTTTGATACATTAAATAAGCGAAAATATAAGTCGAGAAAAAATCCGCCGTTTTTCCGGGAGCGGGACTCGAACCCACATCTCCGCATAACCGGTGCGGTGGTTCGCCATTACGCTATCCCGCAGCGGCTTCTCTCTCGACTTTAAAGCGGGGGTTTACATTTACAAGAGCTCTGAGGCGGTCAACTAGCGCCGCCCCTCGATCCCGGGGGAAAGACGTAGAACGTTTTCTTCCCAGCGGCCGCCACGTAGCCGTGGTCGGAGGCGGGGTTAGCAATTGGCAATCCGAACTGCTGGAGCCGTGCCTCGTAATGCATGTAGCAGAACAAAAAGATACGGGACGAGGGACTCGGTAAAGATACATATCAAGGTTGCAGTCGTCTTTGCCAGTGCTTTTCGGCTTTTTTCAAAATATTTAATAGGGCGAATGACGTGTGTTTGTCACGTTTCTTTGATACATTGATAAATAGCAAAAATATAAGTCGAGAAAAAATCCGCCGTTTTTCCGGGATCCGCACCGGATCCGCACCGGTTATGCGGAGATGGGGGTTTGGTCCCGCCCCGAAAAACGGCGGTTTTTTTCTCGACTTATATTTTCGCTTATTTATAATGTATCAAAGAAACGTGACAAGCACAGTCATTCGGCCCTATTAAATATTTCGAAAAAAGCCGAATAGCACGGCAATGACGACTGAAACCCTTGATATGTATCTTTACCGAGTCCCTCGTCCCGTATCTTTCTGTTCTGCTATATAATATATATATAATAATTATATTTTATAATTATATATTAATATAAAAAATAATATACGATAGAGAAGTCAAACTAAAAAACAGAACAACATTTATTCTAACGTTCGACGGGGGCCGGTTTTTTTCAAGATCCCTTTGAAAAAGAGCGGCCCCCGGTATCTGAAAAAGACCGGCCCCCGGCAAAAGTTAGAATAAATTTTATTTTTTTGTTTGATTCTCTATCGTAAAAGCTAACCTCATAGCCAGTCTTTCCTCTAATTTATATATATATAAAATATTATAATATATATTTTAATATAAAATTATATATAAAATAATATATATACCGTAATTACCCGATTCTACGCGAACCCGATTTTCCAGGAAAAAAAAGAAAAAATTGCACCTCCGATTTAAAAGGCCCGGAACTTTGTGAGCAAAAAAAAAACGAATGCGAGAAAACGGGCGATTTTTTTCTCGAAGTAATCTCGCGCATCTCACCCCTCGTCGCTCTCCGAGAGCACCTTGTCGCCTTTCGCTGACCACACATCTTGTCCTCGGCGCCATCAAGCGCGTTCGCGAGCCACACTTCTGAACGAATGTTCAACCAGGTCAGGGGATCGTGGCCCCCCTCGCACGCCCATCCCGCGAGCTTCTCAGAGGCGCACGCTTCAGCGAACCGCTCGTTGTAAACGCGTGGGAGCCGCTCGTAAGCCGTGGAAGCGGCGCACCTTCTTGCCGCGCTCCCTTGTTTTATCAAGCCGCAGTGAATAATTTGACGATTGTGTGAACGCTATAGAAAACCCCAGGCGTGCTAGGCGCCTAGATTCGAAAAAATTTTGCTAAAAGCTTTGGCGCCCTCTTGAGATGGCGATGGGATGGGTGGGAAAAGAAATTTCAGCTGTTTCGGGTTTCGGTTTCGTATCCGATTCTAACGCGCATGCGATTTTTCGGCCTGTTTTTTCCCGTTTTTTCCCGGAAAAAATGCGCGTTAGAATCGGGGAATTTCGGGATATATATATATATAATATATATATATATATATATATTTATATATATATAAATATATTTATAAATATTTATTTTATAAATATATATATAGAATAAAAAGGGAAAAGAGGGGCTCGTTGAAATAAGCCACAAATAAGGGTGGCAGTCAAGAAAAACCTCCTAAAGCAAAGGGAGGGTATGGTAGGTCATTGAAACAGATAAAGAATTGGAAAGAACGAAAGTGGAGAAAAATGCCTGCCAGGTGGGATCCGAACCCACGACCTCCACAATACCGGTCTGGTGCGATAACCACTACTCTACGGCGGGGCTATTTTCCCCTCCACTTTCTGGGGTATTTATGTCAATGTAATTTTTCCTGTGCTTGATGGTGGTAGCCAGCGCCACTCCGACTTCTCGGGTGAAGGGGACCTTCGCCGTGGGTTCGGATCCCACCTGGCAGGTTATTTTTTCTCCACTTTCTTTCCAAATTCTTTATCTGTTGCAATGCCCTGCCATATCCTCCCCTTTGCTTTCCGAGGTTTTCTTGACTGCCAACCCATTATTTTCTGTCCTATATATATATTATATATATATATATATTGCAAGAAAGGCGCTACTACTACGAGCTATTCAACAAGCCTTCAGTTCTTGCTTTTTATAAAGGGTTAAAATAGAAAATAAAAACATGCAAGAGACGTTCACCGTCAAAGGGACCCGCGCTCTCCATCGGGTTTTCCCCCGCACGATACAGCCTCCACCTTCTAGTACACTGTGCTTCCGCGCATGTCTCCACCGTCACATGACGTGCCACAGGGTTGCTGGACGAAGTTGATATGCCCTATAGGTTCAGATTTCACGTTCGGGGAAAACATCGGCTTTGTGGTAGGCGCGGCTAAACGAGAAAAAAATCGAGTCACCTAGGCGCGGCAGCATCGCGAGAATCTTGTGAAACGGTCCACGGCGGCGAAATTTTCGTTCCACCCTCAGTAAAATATTCGATATATCCGCAGTTTGGCCCAAAAATACTTCGAAATAAAGGGCTACAAATACGCGGGACGTATAGGAAATGGTTTGGTGCCGCACAAATTTCGACTTGGCCGATTTTTCTAGATATGCGAGTTCGAGTAAACGAGGCATTACTGTATATATTTCTTGTAAAGAAGGCTTGTCAAAATTAGCAATTGAGCGTAGAATACTGCTACTTAATTAAAGCAGAACTGCAGAAAGCATAGTTAGTAAAGATTGGGAGTATTTGCCCAATGTTATGGCAATTTATTGAGTTCAATTCTATTGAATTTATCTCGAGGCACAAGTGGGACGCGTACAAATACGTCAGGTAATGAAAGTACATGTTCAAGTGAGGAATACTGATAATATGGTCCTCGGAATCACTCAGTTTATAGAGTTATATCTTCAGCCAGCGTCAGAACGTTAGCTCATTCTGTAACGCTAGATATAAAAGAATATAGTTTATTCCATGCATTTGATGTTGAGGGATATCCCGGTTGCATGGTTCAGACGAAGGAGCAGATAATTTCCCCGGGGCGAGGGACGTTTATTGCCTTTCGTCGGTGCGTGGGCGCGTCGAGATAGGGCGTCTGCAGGTTGCGGCACACGTCTTCTTATTTGTTTCCCTCGCATGCCCATTATCCTGCTAACGATGAACTACAGGGCTAGGCAGTGCACCACAGAATAGATGAGTACATAAAGCAGCGATAGTGTTGAAAGAGCATTCGTTGTCTCGTAATTATTTGTTGTTATACTTTGATCGAAGGTGATTCAGGTCGATAAATTTATGTTAAGAACGAATTAGTTGATGCATGAATTCTGTACTCGCTGATCATGCCCCGTTTGTTAGTGAATTTTTTGAGTAATTTTAATATTCTGCTAGATTGTACGGATTGTAAATTAACCTAATAGCAGGGTCCTTCAAAACGACTTTGCTAATAGCTTTTCTCCGCGTGCCTTCAAGATTAGAAGCTTGTTGTTTAATGCAGGGTGACCAAATTTCATTAATATCTATATATACAAATGCTTTAGTAGAATATCACGAGGAAAGTTTACGCAAGGAGCTTCCGTTGAGGCGGTACTTGAAGCAGCCGACATCTAAGTCTTAATGGACGCTTTAATAGGAAACACAAAGACAGCAGACAACTTCACTCCAATCGAAAGATTTCTCCCACTCGAATACTGATGCCAGTTTTAACGTGAACTTCAATCGAACAACATTACGCTTTAAGGTTGAACGTCATCAACCGCTATCCAGAGCTTGAAGTGTAATGAGTATGATGCAGCTTGGCGGGTATGATCATGTAGCCAGCTGAACTGGTGTCGCCGCAGCAGGAGAGGGGATCGTCGTGGGTATGCTCCGGCCTTACATTAGGCAAAACTCTACGCTTTGAGGTCCACCTTAGTCAGCCCGTACGTGCAGCATGACGTGCAGTAAGAGGTGCTGCATGGAACTGTGAGGCTTAACTTTAGGGCTGCTAAATGTTAAGCCTAAATGTAGGCCTAACGATTGCGACTGGCCAACGCTTTTAGTCATGGAGACGAAGAGGAAAGAGCACGAGCAAGGAAAAAGATGATGGTGATGATAATAACGATGACGAAGATGATGATGATGAGAAGACACATGATTCGAGCACTCACCACGCCGTCTTTTCAATGCAACTGCAGCCTCATCCAACGGCCCAGCAGTCTCCAGCTCGTCAGGGCGCCCTGAGCGCCGCACCGCCACTCCCCCTGTTGATGAACTTGGCGGCGCGGCGTTGCCACTGAAAACTTACCTTCTACTAAAAGATGCAAAACGTACCTTCGTCAGTTAACTTCAGGCTTTGGAACTCAGGCTTCGGAACTCCAAAGTTGTTGCTTTGCTATGGTTGCAGTTCCAAAGCTCTTTCAGTTCAGTTCAGTTCAGTCTTTGCCCGTAATATCAGTTATTTGTCTAATTGCTCGTTTTCTTTGCTTCAGCTTTGCTGTTGTTTGTTTTGCGAACTCAATAACTCCATTTCCACGTCTCCTCTATACCCCCAGGCGCAATTTGTTCGCGCGTTTTATGCAGGCGCAAAGTTGATCTCATAGAAGTTTCTATTAGAACCCTCGACTTAATAACTGAAGTATGGCGAATAAAACACTTCAAACATCACCTTCAACCGATCTGCTGGCCGTGTTTCTCGGTTATGCAGACAAAAAGGCCGGAAAGGAATCGATAAAAGCGTCCTTGAACACTCTCTGTCCCGTACGTAGGCTAGTGCCGCCATTCATCCAAAAACAAAAGATACGCCTGCTGCCGAGGAATTTGAATTGATAGGCAGCGCGGTACCGAGGCTTCGGGTACCGCGTGATCCTATTCAGGGTCACGTCGAGTGCCTTGCTCCCCCGCCGATGAATGACCACTAAACGCGGCCTCTAACCAATACTGCGAGACAAACGACTCTCGCCGCGCAAGCATCGCCGTTACTTTTCCGTCCTGCTGACGTCGTTGGCGGGAAAGCACGTAAAGCAGGCAGGCGGCGTCAGGGCGGCTCGCGCCGAGGCGTAAACCAGGAGGAAAAACAAGCACTCGGCCTGCGCGGACAGCGCATTTAATCTCTCGGCTCAGGCCACTACCATTAGGGCCACGAGGGATCCTGGTCGGTTGCTCGCAACAGCGAACGCGGCTAACGCTTATTAATTTGCTTACGGTGTCGTATTTTAGCCTCGCTACAGGTTATCTGTCGCGTGGGAACAATTACTGCGCTTACGTAGACGAGACGAAACAGCTATTCGAAATCCCGGTGCGTGGAACGAGTGTCGGCTAGCGCTAGTGCGTAGTGTTTCCGAGAAAGATTTTAACGGAAACAGGCGAGAAAAGGGGAAAAAGAAACGTAAAAGCAAAAAAAGAGAAGAAAAAGAATCCCGGGCCATCTCCACTAACGTGAAACCTGGTGAGGGGCGAAGCACGTAGTGTATAAAAGTGTTCTTGGCGCCTTGGCGTTTTTGCCAACGGAGATGAAACCGTTGGGGGGTAGAGGTATACAGCTTTGCTGTAAAAGTCTCTCGTCTTTAAAGCACGAAGCTTTCTAGCGCGAGGTGTAAACGAGTGTCCCGGTGCTTTTTAGTACGCGTTACGAAGCACTCCAGCGCGAGGCGTAAACCGTTGAACTAAAACCGCCCCGTACTAAACCGTCCCGATACTAAAACCGTCCCGGTGTTTTAGTACCGTGACTACATCAGACGACGATTACGGCGACGACAGGAGAAGCCAACAGCCCAAGCCACTGAGGGGCTTCGCCTCTAAAATAGTCAACGCCTTCCACTAGAAGTTAGGGATCGGGCGAAGTACAAGGTTAAGCAATTAATTCAGCGGTCCAAGTGATGAGACGTATAAGCTTCATATGTTTTGAACGGCGTGTGACCTTTGTGGAGACCGCGTGCTCACAGCACTCACGCCGGGGCGTTCGTTTTCTAACGCCTCGCGCTTCAAAGCAACGGGACTTTGGTTATCGGACATGATAATACACAGAACCCTAGCCACATAAGCTTCGCATAAAAAGAAATGGTAACATCCAAGCCAGAATACGTTGCCAGGAAAACGTTTTATGCATGGCCATCATTCCGCCTTACCGAAGTCATCGACCATGCACATTATATACTGTTTCCCGCTGTGGTATAAGCAGGATTTATAGCGCGATTAAGGTTACCCGCGTTGAAAATGGAAGCACGTGTCTTATGACGTATGGAGAAAGAAAGCGCGGAGTTGCGCGTAATGTAACGGAAACCTTCCGCTCACTAACTTATGCCGAAACAAAGTGAAATGTATGTGAAGTATACGATACAATCTCTCTGGCCGTACTCTTTGCATACAGAACCTTGCGTTGCGAGCTCTTGTTAAAAAAGGACAGAAAGAGGGAAGAAGGAATGAAAGAAAGACGACGTCTCTTCTTTGGCGCGAACTGGAGGACCGGAAAGTGGACGCCAACCAAGAACTTAATCAACTCGAATATTTTAGAATCAGTTCCACCCAAGACTCCTCGGTCACAGATATTCGCGCTCTATTAAGTTTTTCGGTGACAAATCAATAAAGCGCTCTCGCGTGCAGCCTTAGTACGGAAGAACGGCCGAGCGAAAACAGGGGATAGTTTATTTCATTGTCTAGCAAGAACCGCGGCATCGATTCGGTGTGATCCATTGAATTTGATATCAGTTCCCTAACTGTCGCTCATATTACACCCTTTCAATCATGACGGCTGCCTTTGCAGCATCGGAACTAATCTACCGTGCTCCCTTCCGAAATAACGACGTTAGAGGTCTCAATGACTTGGGATGACGAAATTTCTGAGTAAGGAAAGCCTTCCAGCAAAAATTTCATTCCATCCAAAATAAAGGAAATTGTTGGTGTATTTTTTTTACGTTGCAATGAATAAAAATACTAGGTGCATCGATAACTCATAGTACCTCTGTATAAAATATACCACAGTGGACGGCAACACTTGGATGAGCTAAAAATTCAAAAAGCGGTCATCCGTCCCTTCTCCGCAAGCATTTTCCAATTTGCACACTCCGATTTGTGGCTTTTAATAATGAGTGAGGCGTATTGACAGAAGTTGTTTAAATGGCTCAGATGGGGGACATTATATTATGCATGGGTGCTTCCAAACGCGTCGAAATGCGCACCCGGCAAGTTTCGATCATTTCATCTTGGACCGGGGTGCAAGACGCCTCGCTCACTACTTCGACGCATTAATCCGAACCTCACACAGAAAAGACACATTCTAGAGCGAACGCACACACGTAAACATAGATTGAAAGAAGAGCCACGGAAGGTCACCGTCCTATTATTAATTTCGGCAGGAAGTAGCTTTTGTCGACGAACAAAAGGCCATGAAGGTTGGGAGGTCCTCGAACCCCTGTCTTGAAATTCTAGCGTCATTTACGCTTTCAGTACTGGGGCAAAACGTTTTCAAACAAACAAGCGATGTATTCAGCGTGGATAAAGCGACTTTATTGGCCTGAAAGTAGACGAACCGAGACAATAGCCTGGTTACTCCGTAAAATGTTTAGGAGGGCGTCAACACAACTCGGGCGTCAACACAAAAGCAAGCTCCGAGCTGTTATAGATTTTCCGTCGGCGACTGGCACCTTCACGGTCGCCCCGCGCATGTGTTTCTTCACACTGGAGAAGTTGGTCGATGCGCGCGATAAAAGGAGGGCCTATGCGGTCGAACTCGGGGGCGACGGTAGTTGGCTTGTTCTTTTGGCCGCCTGGTTCAGCAAGTATTCTTGCAGACGGTAGGGAACAGGGCGCACAGCTACGTTTGTCATCTTTATTTACTCCGGCCGGGCGTCGCTCTCGGGCTGGTGAATGCGCTCTCTTCGCCCTGTGCAGCGGTACGCAAAAAGGGGGTGAACAAGTAGGACTGCTGCGATTTATGATAATGGTCGTAAGCTCCATTCTAGTCGCGCGTCTACACATATTACCACCAAGAGCTGTAATATACTGATTTCATCTATCTAGCAATGAAAGTAAAATTCTTTACTCGGCACCGTTAAGAGCCCCGTGTCGCAGAAAAGTGGGCGTCGTCGAAAGCGTTGACCGTGGGTAAAAAAAAAAAAAATGGCCGCGTATCTGCTCCTATCGTTGCAAATGTCAACAAAAGATGACAGTCTTTCGTCAACATTTGCCAAGTAAATGCCTTCCGTCGCTTTCCCGCTCACCTGTCATGCTGTCCTTTAGTGTCGCGCTCCTCGCAATGCAAACACTCTAGAGGTTAGCTCAAGTTAATTAAAATTTACCGCGTTACCTTGCCCCAGGCCGGGTGCCTCGATGCCAGCGCTGCCGCACGGCGGAGACGCGCGTTAATCGAGGCACCCTACTTCAACGTTTATAGAACCACGTTGCCCTACTCCACGTACGTTCCAAGCAGAACGTGGAACCTATCTAGTGAACCTTTCGTAATTGTTGCCGTTTGATTTCTTAAAATGCCGCCAAGAGCTATAGTGGGGCGGGCGACAGCAGGCGACAGAGTGAACGCAGTGGATGACGTATTTCATTTGATATTGCAAAAAGCAAGCATCCATGAATTTTTTCATAAAGGAACACTGTAAATATCACTTACGTATTGATTTTCTGCGTCATATTTGCGTAATGCCCTGTTCTTGTTCAACAATATTGACAAGTATGAACGTTGTCACCGGGATTTAACGTTTACATTTCGCTGTGGGTATATAAAACTATTGCACAGGTTCTGCTTCACTTTGGCCATGTGGCTAAATCGAGTCAGACAGGCAGCTTTTTTTGTGTGTGAACTTGTGTGATGTTTACTTCGTTTCCTTTGTACCACATTGCGTATATCCTGTGCCCTGTCGACCCGTGTAGTAGCTAACTACAGCGGGTCCTAGCTGTAACTAGATTTTAATAAATTCTCTTTTCTACAGACAGACAGACGTACAGACAGACATATAGACAGACCACAATTTTTGAGTTTAAGTAGCCCAAGAAAGACTATCGTCTTTAAAATATGCCCCTGTGAAAAATCTCGTAGCGCCACTTTGCAACGCCCACTCAAGCGCGTAAGGTCGTAAGGCGCTGCCTCAACAGATGACGTGTAAGCAGGCGAGAAAACTTTTCGCCGTTTGCGGAAGCTGTACAAATGTAAAGGAGTGCTATGGCACGCCAATTGCGTCATTGTGTGGATCAAGAACATGACCAGCCAATGGAACGCGGTGCGATCCGGTCCTGATAACGATATCGCGTTCCACGCTTAATTAATTGATTGTAGGGTTTAACACGCCAACGCAATGCAGGCGATGAACCGCACCGTAGTGGAGGGCTCCGGATTAATCTTGACCACTTGGAGGTCTATAACGTGCGCCGAAATCTCGTACACGCGGGCGTTTTTGCTTTTCGCCTCAGTCAGAAAAGCGGCCGCCGCGGCCGGGAATCGAACCCGCGACCTCGTGCTCAGCAGCGCAACACCCTAGCCACTGAGCCACCGCGGCGGGTTCCACGCTTAAAGACGAAGCTTAAGAGTCCTCCATTTTTTGAGTGTGCCCGCAGCCATCAATCATGGTCTGCGGAAGCGAATAATATACACCTTGAAAGGTAGCATTAAACTCGCTTGTTTTGTGGGAAATTAAGGATATGCCGTAACGAGGTAAAAAGAAGTTGCACGGTCACAAACTGAAGAGGTGCAATTTCGTCAAGCTGACACTGTTGCCGGGTGCAAAGTCGCCTATAGCTATTCCCACCAGAAATGAAACTTCTTCGCAAAGTGGAGAACTATGTTTGTCTGGATTGAGCAATTCCGCTAATGCGTACAGTTTGCCCTTGCTAGGGAACGAAGTGGGGTTACGGGAACCTCAGCCAATCGGACTCCGGGAAACGTCGCATTTGGATAATTCACCGGAGTCATGAAAGGAAGGCTTGATGATTGTGTTGCACAAACACTATAGACAGAGCTTTGTCGTGTCTATTTTGGAAGGGATCTCTGGTTGAATTTGGAAAAATCTAAGGGTGATCGTTTCGGTGTGCGGTCTCTGTAGGCTTCTGCGGGTATGTACGGCATTGAACGCTCGTTTTGTTGTTGCGTTGACGGAGTATATAACTCCGTACATTTTTTTTCCCCACCAAAGGTTGATAAAGAGTGCCAATTCGTATTCTTGACGATGGCTGTGTGAGGTTTTTACCCGACTACCCGCGGCGCACTTCCCCACACGCGTGTATTGGTTTACATTTCGTTAAAAATGAAATCCATGAGTCATTCCACTTCGCGAATATTGCCAGCGAAGCTTGAAAATTGACTACACGCGGCGTCACCATTTCGGCAACAATAGAGAAGCTAAATTAAAAAAAGGAGAACGGAAACTTGCCTTGACAACAATACCGCCGTCCCGAGGAGCCGGAGGAAACTATAACGCAGACAAAGTTAAGGCGGTGGGAACGTATACACATGGCCGACGCGGTTCGCACGGCGCCAAACCTGCGAGAAATCTTCTGCATCTGCTTGAGACTCTAATCATCTCGAAAATGATGCCTCATCATCATCATCATCATCATCATCATCACCAGCCTGTCTACGCCCACTGCAGGGCAAAGGCCTCTCCCAGTCTTCTCCAATTACCTCGGTCCTGTGCCAACCGTGACCAATTTATCCCCGCAAACTTCTTGATCTCATCTGCCCATCTAATTTTCTGCCGCCCCCTGCAGCGCTTGCCTTCTCTAGGGATCCACTCTTAACGACCCTTAACGACCAGCGGTTATCTTGCCTTCGCATTACATGCCCTGCCCACGTCCATTTCCTCTTCTTAATTTCTACCAATATGTCTTTAACACCAGTTTGCTCCCTGACCCACTCCGCTCTCTTCTTGTCCCTTAATGTTACACCTAGCATTTTCCGCTCCATTGCCCGCTGAGTCGTTCTCAATTTAAGTTGAACCCTCTTAGTCAGCCTCCAAGTTTCTGCCCCGTAGGTGAGTACCGGTAATATGCAGCTGTCATACACTTTCTTCTTCAGCGACAATGGTAGGCTGCTATTCATTATCTGGGAATGTCTGCCATATGCACCCCACCCCATTCTGATTCTCTAATTATCTCTGCCTCATGGTTGGATCTGGGGTCACACTGGCCTAAGTAGATATATTCGCTTACCACTTCCACTGCCTCGCCACCTATCTCAAACTGCTGTGCTGTCCCGAGGTTATTGATCATTACTTTAGTTTTCTGCATATTAATTTTCAGGCCCACGGTTCTATACTCTGTTCGCCCAGTGCAGAAAGCATGCGTTGCAATTCGTCCCCCGAGTTACTTAGCAACGCAACGTCGTCAGCAAATCTGAGGTTACTGAGGTATTCTCCATTAACCCTTACTCCCACCTGTTCCCAATCCAGCGTTCTGAATATTTCCTTGTAAGCATGCTGTGAATAACATTGGAGAGATTGCGTCTCCTTGTCTGACACCCTTCCTTATAGGTATTTTACTGCTCTCCCTATGGAGGATGGTGGTAGCTGTAGACCCATTGTAGATATCCTCTAGTTTTCTTACGTATTGCTCATCTACCCCCTGGTTCCGTAATGCCTGAATGACTGCTAGGGTTTCGACCGAGTCAAATGCTTTCTCATAATCTATGAAGGCTAAATATAGGGGTTCATTATACTCAGCGCACTTCTCTATCACCTGATTGATCGTGTGAATATGGTCCATTGTTGAGTAACCTTTACGGAACCCTGCTTGTTCTTTAGGTTGACTGAAATCTAAGGTTGCAGAGATTCGGTTAGCGATTACCTTGGTAAATACCTTGTAGACGACTGACAGTAAGCTGATCGGCCTGTAATTTTTCAAGTCCATCATGTCGCCTTGCTAAATCAACTTAAAATTTATATGCTAGAAATAGACGTATAACGTTGAGGTGCCAATCATACCCTCCACGGTGGCTCAGTGGATAAGGCGTTGTGCTGCAGAGCACGAGGACGCCGGTTCGATTCCCGGCCGCGGCGGCCGCTTTTCTAATGGAGGTGAAAAGCAAAAAGGCCCGTGTGTACGAGATTTTGGTGCACGTTAAGTATCCCCAGGTGGTCAAAATGAAACCCGAGCCCTCCACTATGGCGCGCCTCATCGCCTGCGTTGCGTCGGCGCGTTAAGCCCTACAATCAAAATCAATCGAGGTGCCAGTCATGAAGTTCGATCTTGAATATGATTCCTACCATTAACTAACCCACACAAAATGGAAATTCAAGTAAGAAAACGTATAGGCCTGAGGTCCACATTCACGTTTTGGGTGGCGTGCTACTTTGATGGTGAATGCGGGCTATAGAACTTCACTGCCTTCGAAGACACGTGAATTTATTTTCTCGAGCATGAAAAATAAATGAAACCATAGCCATATAAGCTTCGCTTGAAAAAGGTTCGGTGCTTCCAGATCCAATTAAATTCCTATATCACGAGGCAAGCTATGGACTTCCCAACTTGGAATTTGCTGCGCACGAGGTATTTCGAATTTCAGTTTCGTCAAGCGTGGATGTATCACGCCTATTCGACAGCGATATAATTGCAGGGATTGAAACAGCTGAACGCCGGCACAAAATGTAATCTGTGGACGCCCGGAATTTAATGCAAGATGAACACGTTTCAATTCCGTTCTGCGGGTGTTTGTCGAACGCCGGAGACAGGGAAATGCAAAAAGAGCAAGATAGAAAGAGAATCTTGATGGCGAAGCTCACGGCGATGAAGACAGTGCTGAGATTCTTTTAGTACGGGAGTTGTTCTCACTTGCCAGCCTCTTGGGAAATGCGTTCACTGAGGTGCGAGCCATTGGAAAGACCCCGCGACAATATTGCAAACAAGAGCAAGAATGTACCAGAACAATTAGCGTTACGCTAAAAAGGAACAAAAAGTATTTTTCGTTTATATTTAAACTTTCTCGATGACTACATATGAACCATTATACTGTCCTAATGTTGCAATACGACCATCAAGTGCATCCTTCTTATACAAACCTTCCAACATCCCTCAAAGCTTCCTCTCTCTCCAGCTTAAATTTTGTTGACGGGATGACAGTTATTTGTTCTCAGCACTCAGTATGCGAGATGCACAACATGAACGGGGGAAAACGCGAAATAAGATGAAGTGCTGTAAGCCTTACACCTAAAGTCAACACAGGCAAACAAAGCACAGCCACCTTTTGTCTATATCTCACAGCCAGGCGCTGTACAGTCGCAAGCACCAAATCCAGCACATACGGTTCAAAAAGGAAAGCCTTGTCAAGCTTTCGCAGCCAATAGACTGCTCGTTGTGTCGCAGTTTGGGCAGCTAGCGGAAGTGAAGCTTCTTCCGATGTCCCCATCTACAGTCCACGTTGCTCTGATTAGCAGTGCGGGAGTCAGAGAGCTTTCCTTTTGTTTGCATCACTTCTACCGAGTTCGGAGAGCCTCACTTCCCTTTTCTGTTCCCCTTGCGTTTCCTCCTTTTAAGACGCTTCTCAACCCTTTTCTGTATTAGACGTATCTTGCGGAGTTACTGCTCCGAAAATAGGCTGACCCGTATCGGGAAACTGTTTCCGCTCTTCCAACTCCTAGGGGCTGCCATCCTTTTTTATTTTTATTTTTATTTGACGAAAAGGCTGATGTCTCAAGCCTGAGGGCTGCAGGCAAGCCCTGCACAAGAGCCACCCATGACGTCAGTCTGGCCTATTTACTTAAGGCTCTATGTCGGCCGTCCGAAGATACATCTACAAGAACGGTTCATTTATTGATGCAGATGTTTCTTTCGCCGTGGTTTTCTGCTGTGCGTACGGGCATATCAGTCAAAGTTAACGGTCTGACCTGCCTATGATGTAATTTGGTGACACGAGCACTCAGGCTAGAGCAGGCGGGTGTTTTAGGCGGTGTTAATTCGTGGGAGGCGGGAGAGCAGCAGTCTTATATAGTGAACTATATAACCGCCAGAAATGTAGAACCTGTTACGACTAGAGAACGCAGCTTAATTCCGAAAATACGGAACTAGATGAGTGAAATAAAGAGCTTCGCACACTATTATGAGCTCTTCCTGGTGCCGAGGTGAATCGACGAGAAACATGCACTTTGTTTCAAATTTCTGCTTGACAACACCGCAAAGTTGAAAAGTCAACAATAAGTAACGGAAACCGTGCCTGTATAAATACTTACAGAGCGCAAAGGCAGTTCATTATTGACGTTACAAAAAGTTCGCAGAAACTTTTAAGCGAAAATTGACAGATTATATACGTTAACATTATTCCCTTTCAGCCGCTTCTTATCTCTGCACTTGCGATGGATATTTCTAATGCATATCTGTTTTAAAAAGTTTGCTGTTTCGGTGGCTGGAAAGAACGCTGGCCGCATCAGTCTCACCTACGCAGAGTCCTTCTAGACTTTCTTACGCGACTAGTTTACTGCCGTGATACTTCACTGCATATCATAAAATAATGTGGAAACGCGAGAGTACAATGACCAAGCTATTGTGTAGTCGGCTTGACGGCTGAACATTGGGCGCATTTCAAATTGGTTTCGCATGAATACACGAAGGCATTGCAAGGAAGACATTTATGGAAGGCTGTGGAAGTTATGGAAGTTTTTCGAGATATGAAGGTCCTTGGGTTTTTTATTTACTACTCCTTACAACCCCTTGCCATGCGCCTATGTGGCGCATGCTGTCACGCGTTACAGATAGTCGGACAAATTTAGGGGGAAAATAACCTACGAATGCTTGCACACTAAAAATCAGGCCAAAGCCATCTCCGGTCGGTGACAGCGGTGACATTTTGCCCTGTGCGCGCACATATCGCAGCTTGGTTTCTACGCTAGCGAATTTTCATTTGGGCGTGTATTTCGCAGGGCTCTCAAACTCTCAGGTTTGCTATAACAAGATTCGCAAGTGCGAACACATTAGCAAACGCAAGGAACGGTTCGTGAACGTTTCTTCGTCGATCGCACTAGCTCCCTAGTTACCCCGTCTGTATTCTCCTATCCCAGTTGTTGCGGTGCACGCTGATGTCGGATTTCCGTAGCTGTCACTGTTGCATTACTGGCCATGATGAATGGATGACGGATGGCGGTTGCTGAAACAAGCACGGATCAATCCTTTCGCTAATGCACCCTCGACGGAAGTTGGATCCAGCTCCCATTGTTTGCGCCTTTCGTTTGGTTCAAATGGATCCTTCAAAGGGATGGTTCAAATGCGAAAAACTAAGCTATTCTGGAGGCGAAAAATGCATCATGTAGGAGTGTAGCAGGCTTTTTTTTAAATTGCATTAGGCGGCGATTGCGGGAAATAGCGGGTATGGGGTCTGCTACCAGCAACCTTTTCACAATTTCCGTTGGGAAAACATTTCGCCAGAAAGTAGAAGATAGCACAGGCGGAGGAGGAGGAGGAGGTGGAAGGAAGGGGAGGAGGGATGCCTTTAATAATGAAGAGGAGTCGGCCTGGCAGCGAGCTTGGTCTGCTACTCCACATGAACATGAGAGGTGCGAAAGTGAAAAGAAGCAGACACAAAAACTCATACAGACACTACAAACGCAAATAAGCACACAGAAACTGACAAACGCAGGATCACGCACACAGCGTACGCAGAGTAGTAAAGTTAAGGCAAACGTTCGCAGGGTTTCATTCAAAATTGATTATAGGAAGTGTCATTTTCGCAACTCCCAGTGAAAGCCAAATTTAGCCGAATGAACAAACCGAGGTGTGTCTTTTTAGATTAAAAAAAGTGATAAAAGCGTGAGCATTGATTACTAATGAGTGTGTACAAAAACCGACCACATTTCATGGCAGAATTCCAATTCAATGAGCAAGTCTTAAGAGGTAGTGACGGTCTTCCTGCTTTTAACAAACTACATTGCACGAAGAAAGACAATCTTTTTTCTCGAGAGGTACTATGCCGGGTATCCTGCTGCCCTGCTGCCCTATTAGAAGGAGTGAAGTTTATTTCCCGTTAACATCGATGGCAGCCACCTGTGTTAAAAGCGCATTTATTCGATTCTAAGCACTTCATTTTTTCCAAGGTCGCAATGACCAAAGTTAGGGGGGGGGGGGGGGGTGCTTAGATTTGCATGCAAACGTTTTTCCCAATTCTTTTTTTTTCTGAAAGTAGGAGGAGGGTGCTTAGAATCGAGGGGTGCTTAGAATCGCGAAAATACGGTATGTACCACGCGGGTGAATCGGTCGTGAGCAGCTTCCGAGGGGCCATTAACTGCACTGACTTCATTGAGTGACTTCAACCCGGATCACTTCACCCTTTTCTCACTTAAATGAAGTTAAGTGAGGGGGTGGGGTGAATCGGGATTGTGCATCTTGGAGCAGGAATCTTTAATGGCCGTCGGCGGTGTTGAAAGAAAAGAGGTTCACTCCTCCGCAAACAGGACCTGAAGTTAGTAAGCAAATGTAAATCGACCGTAAACTGGTTCCCAGGAGCCATTAACTTCCTTTGAAACTTCTTATAGGAGCTGTCATTGACGTTGGTTAGTTATAGGCATTTGCAGGTTGGGAAGGGAGGTTCTAACTACGAACGCCGAGGCCCGGAACGCTCACCGCGCAAGTGACACCGACAGCTTGGTTGTGGTAAAAGAAGAGCAGTACTCAGTCTCACGAAAGTCGAACCTAGATTCGCGCGCTTTAGCTTGTTTATCAAGGAAATGTTTTATTCGTGGAATGTTGTCGTTTTGTACAAACGAGCGTTACATTCATGGACACTGTGGCATCAAGTTTCTGCGAATACTACTACACTCGTTCTAATCACCGGTGTCAGGTCAGGTAAAGGATGCTGTGTTTCCGGTGGTTCCAAAGGATGTTTTGTGGGCGTATCCATAAAAAAAGTTGTGACTGAGCATGATGTCCTCGATTTGATTCCACACAGAATACACAAAAAAATTATTGTAGCGGTGGTGGCAGTCCTTAGAAAAACCAACCGTGGGCTCAAAAATGCGATATACCGTATGGTCAATGTGCGCCTTGATTTTGTTAACCTACACATCAGATGTTTTTGATTAAGGTGAGGGGCATGGTTGCGCTACTGAAAGCATGCATAAGCAATAAAAGTCAACCGAATATTAGATACGTTAACAGTCGTATGTGCACATTGCTGTTTAACAGATTGATTCACCTTTCTTCGTATGCACTTTTAACCACTTCGAATTAGTCCGCTGAAATAAGGTTATTTAGGTAGGACTGGGCACGTTTCATTTTAACGTTTTATATTTGCGCCCGACTGAATATTATAAATTTAGGGCAATGCACACTTTAAAAATCATTACTGAAAGGTGTGTATTTCCTTCCTTACGCGCCTATTAATCCGATGCCTCTTTTCTCTTCCACTCTTTGCAGCTGCGACAGATTACTGTGTTCGGGGATTCCGCGCGGAACGACCACCTCTCAACGCCATCGAGGGGAAACAACAACCGCTCCGACGAGGCACTCTGCAGCGCACCGTTCAAGGAAACCCCCAACCTCAGCGACATGGAGCGATATCGGCGCGTCGACGCAGATTTCCACGACCCGAGTCCGCAGCGGTCCCCCACCAACCACAAATGCCAAGCTCATACTTGCCAGGAGGGAGCCACCAAGAAGATGGGCATGCTTTTCAGCCCCAAAAAAGCGGACCCACATAGAAAAGAGAAGGGCAGCGCAAAGACCGAGAACGGACACGTGGCGGTGGACGGCCGTTTCCGGAGTAGCCAGCCGAACGGAACCGGAAGCCACGACCACCGCCTGCACGCGCGCCGTCCCAGCGACAGCGAGAGTTCGGAGCACCACTGCTTCCCGCTCCACCTGGGCCACCACCACAGCCAGCAGCACAAGCGCGAAGTGCGCACGGCCAAGGCGCTGCTGTCCATCGTGCTGTTCTTCATGATCTGCTGGTTCCCCCTGTACACGCTCAACTGCGTCAAGGCGTTCTGCGTCTCGTGCGACCCGCCCGTCTGGGTGTTCGACGGCCTCATCATCCTCTCGCACATGAACTCGGCCCTCAACCCGCTGCTGTACGCGTACCGAATGAGCGACTTCCGCGACGCCTTCAAGAGGCTGCTCCGGTGCAAGTCCCCGGCCCCCGCGGCCGACATCTTATTGTTCTACCGCAACGCGGGGTCGCCCCCCGTTCACAGGACCAGCGAACAGAGCTGCCACAGAGTGGTTATAGGCGAGACCTTCATGCCGGTGCTGTGAGTCAAAGAAGCAATTGTGTCTCGGAACATTCGCGCTTGAGACGATCTGAGGTCCTTGTCCGCTCAGCATGCCACAGGATGTTACGGTGACAAGACACTCCGCGCTCAACTTGGCATGCAGCCATTTCTTAACGCTACAGGTGCCGATGGAGCGGATCGATTGCCGGCATAATTTGCGAGGCAAGCACCGCCTTATCCAGCAGCAACAACAACAACAGGCCGAGCCAACATTATCCTCAACGGCATACAGTGTTCGGGGCTTGTGCGAAGTCATCGATTCCGCAGTGTCATCTTATCCCAAGCCTAACCATCTCGCTTTTCGTCGGCTGCATACTTGTGGAAAGTCGCACGAACAACAGCAACAAACTGCTTTACAGGGCACGGGACTTTAGTCAAGGGACGACACTGAACTTGTGTGTCGCGGCTCGGTGACCCGCTGTTGAAAACGTGAAGGAGAACTACAGCAGCGTGGAGCGTGTATTTTTCTGTGTCAGTGTTGTCAGTGCGTGCAAAGATTTGCGCACAATGTACAAGCGTGCAGGCTAATTTATATCACAGCATTTACAACGCGGAAACTCCAGTGTTGTACTAGTTTTGGTACCTGTGATGTGACATATGTGTTCTAACTGTCCTGGAGTAGATGGTGCTTGCTGTAAGAACAGTCTTCGACAACGGTCGGACAGAGCCGGTCTTTGCAGTGGACCCTTTATGATAGATATGTTCGGAATGGGGTTAAAACAGAACACCATTCGCCAAAAAGCCAATTACGCGGCATGGGTCTGCGTTTGCGCGCTAGTGTGAAAGACTTTATTTATAACAAAGTACTCGTCTGTCGACGCGTCGTCGCTCGTCTTGTCGCAGCACGCAGCGAAATTTGTGAAGATAAGGTTGCGCGCGCTCTTGTCTACAGTAGTCTGATAAAAGGCAACCCCACAGGAGTGCATTGAACTAGAAAGAACATTTGATTAATATTGGTCGGATGATAAAGTGTTTGATTAATTGAAAGTCTCGGTTGATTATAAACGATTGTTATCAAGCTTTGGTTAATACCCACCTGTTTTCTATCTTGCCAGCTGGTCGTCAATGCTGCATCATTTACTGTTATTACGACGCACCCACAATCTTTGTGCGACGTACCTTTAAAGCGATGTGGTTTGCATGGCGGGTGGCAAGAATAAGGAGTGTTGTGCGTATGCAGACGATGCTGCAAAACGTGAATTAACCGAACATTCCAAAAATATATCCAGAGTATGTATCATATTGATTGTCTTAACGTTCCTCGTGCGCTTTGTGGATATGTCTTGGTACGTACACTGAAACTGGCAAGAATATGAATGAGCAACTCGGCGTGAAGCCTTATTGCGCTGGATTTTGCCCAGAATTGCTGTGTTGATGCTTACAATGACGAAGAATGCGTTTGCGTGTATACACCGACAAACCCTGATACCACTGAAAAGAGTAGCTTTATGGTCAATCTTGTGTAGACGCATATGTCGCCAATGTTTTCTCTTTGCGGGCAACAGGACCGCTGAGTTCTCCCCTCAAGTCTCACTTAAAGGCGAACCAGTAAATGTCGCTGCTCGGCTAGATTGTGCATGGTAGCGAAAGGAAAACGCGCTAAAAAGAGACTCACAGAGGAAGGATATGTCTGTCAGCCTTCCTTTGTATGTTTGATTTTAGCGCTTCTTCCTTAAGCTGTCAAAGATGGCTGCTGTGATACATGGAGGGTGCTTACGCGAGATTGCGAACGTCACTGACTGGCTGTCAGGACAGGGTAGATGTAGCCGTGTTTCAACATGTTTCCGAATCCATCCAGCTCATAACCCGCCGCGGTGGCCCAGTGGCTAAGGTGTTGCGCTGCTGAGCACGAGGTCGCGGGTTCGATTCGCGGCCGCGGCGGCCGCTCTTCTAATCGAGGCGAAAGGAAAAACACCCGTGTGTACGAGATTTCGGCACACGTTAAAGATCCCCAGGTGGTCAAAATTAATCCGGAGCCCTCCACTACGGCGCGGCTCATCGCCTGCGTTGCGTCGGCGCGTTAAACCCTACAATCAATCAATCATCCAGCTCATAAAGATTTCACCAATATTCCCAAGAGCTGCTTAATTACCAACGCATACAGTGGACCACTGACTTTCTTAACCCTTTTGCCCTGTTCCACTGTACAGAGACGAATTCTTGCGTCTGTCTTGGAGAGTTCGAGGGCCTAAATTCGCGGATAAGTTTTTCCGCCCATTTTTGTAAAATTCGTTACTTCCTACGCGCATCATGTGTACACTATTTAAAAACCCACGGAAAATGTCCCACCTAAACCTATTGGGCAGAAGATCCCGTCAGAGATCGGCGCCGATTTTTCCATTGTTGTACTGTACGGGTGCCGATCAGTGCTTAGTAGTCGATTACAATCACAGTTTTTGTATCGTTTTGTTCTCATTTTGTATATTTTGCACCTTTTTTTATTATGACATAGTCTAAGATACAAACAACGTAAATGGTACAGTAGCTTTCCAGCGATGGTATCGATTTCACACTTCTAGATGTCTGTAAAGTGGCTGCTCTTGCAGCGTGTGCTTACGGTTAAATTAAAGCGCATGCTAAACCCTTGTGTTGTGCTGTTGTGCTTATCCTGTGAAGGCTGAACACTCGTCCCAGGTATGTATGAAGTTTCTTCCTCTTCCGATAAAAGTTTCAGTTTGTTATTACAACACAAATGTGTACACGATAAATAACTCTATAGGAGGTCCCATAGCTAAAGACTGCGGAGGAACCTTTTAGGAGGGTTGTTAATAAAAAAGCGGTTAAAACCATTATAATATTTATATGAAACAAGTACAATTCAAAATATCGATAATTCGAAAGACGAAATATGCCCATCTGCTAAACTGTGTTCAAGCTTACTGACGCCATTCAAATGAGAAAGACCAGCGCCGTACGCAGCGCCGCCCGCGAATTACTCTGCATTTTGACGCAAGCTCGGCCGCCGTATGCGATTAGGTTCTCCCATAGAGAAATAGTTCTCCGATAACGGTGATCCCCGCAGCGATAGGCCTCATCGTTGCGATACGCCGCAGACCGCACGTTGTCCTCAACACTTACGAACGTGCGTGCTGTTGCGGCATCCGGAATGGCGCATGGGAATGCTGACAGCTGTCTAATTCACTCTCGAGGTACTCAACGCTGTCGCCTTCTGTGTCCGAACACCTCTCGCCTGGAGCCGCAACGAAGTCGCTTTGCTGAACCGATTGCAGGAACACGCACACGACACGGTCCCGATTGGCCGGGCTGCGTTGCCTTCGCCTTACGTGAGCCCGGAGCGCAGTGTCGCGTTCAAACGTGCCGAGAGGAATTTAGAATTTCAAATGCCTCTGCAACTGAAGATGAATGATGGCCGCCTTCGTCGCTAAATCCAATTTATTCCGTTCTTTTCACGACCACGGCTCCGAAGACACGTCGCCGCGAACCAAAGAAACTAGCACCACGCCGCACCGGTCTTCATTCTAGCAGAGCGCCGCTGGGTCGCAACGCCTCCAGTCGGTTTCCCCTTCTCCCTTCGCACCCAATCACACCATGCGTTATCGTTGTCATGAGACTATCCCCATGCTAGATCATCGAGCAGGTCGATCACGGCAGCTGTTGAGCATAGAGCTTATTAGTAAGTATTAAAGGCCACCCAAGGTCAAGCGATGTGCGAGAAGTCATCATCATCTCCCACAACTTCACCACAAGAAGGGCATTTGCAGGGGAACTTGCGGCGCGACTTTCGATATATGGAATGTGGCGGCGAACGAGAGTTCGATACACGCGTACAAAAGTGCTATATATACTCTAGCATAGGATTTCCAAGCGGATTTTCGGGCTGTTCTAGGCATGCAATAATTCGATATACCCTGGTTCGATATATCCGGGATCGAGTGTAGTTAACTGAAACAAGCCGAGGTTTCATTCTCCAACTCGCATCCTTGTGCTTAGCATGCAACGTGTTGTTGAGGATGTAGATGGCTACGAAAAGAGCCTTTGTGGGTGCAAATCAGCATCCCTGTTGGAATACATGTTAAAATGCATGCATTGCGATGGCTTAGAAATTAGGCCTCAAAGCTATAGGGTCGCCTTACTCGCTCAGCCAGCAAGCGGGCTTTGCCTACCGGATCCTGCGCGAAAAAGACCGCGATCCCAACCCGCGGTGCACTGGACAGCGGCCACGTCGGGTTCTAGTGAAAACGGAGATCTGGACTCTACCAAACATATTTATTAAATAACTAAAACATACAAAAACACACTGGCTAACTCTGCTTCCGGTTACATAAGACCAAACATTCGGTCAGGCCAGTCGGTCAGCCCGCGTAAGGCTGGGGATGCTCGAACAAAGGTCGACAGAGCGGGGGTGGCCTACTTATTACTTTTTTTAGAGCGATTTATTTTACCACAGGGCATAGATGAGCGGAATAAGTTGATATACCGCTCATCTATGCCCCCTCGCCTCGACTCTTTGAATGGAGCTCATATAGAGGAAGAGAGCCGTTGTTGAGGCCTTTTATAGGCTATGTGGGAAAAACGGTAGAGGGAGGAGGTAGGTTGAGTTCATATTGTTTCGGGACTGAATTATGGGCCGTGAGGAGGGTTCGTTGTAGGGCTTAGGCGATCCGTAGATGTACTGCATGATGGAAAAGCTTAGTAGGCCGTAGGGAGCTACGTTACAGGCTATGAGGCTACTTTTTAATGCGAATTCCGCTATAGTGAGTACAGCGTTCTCGAGAAAGTGTTGGTATCAATGGGGCTGTTAAGATCTGGGGTGCAAGGCATGGCGGTTCTGTTTCGCGTGAATTTATGGAGGTGCTAAGTGAGTTCATGGAAATGTGCTTGGGTGAACAGTTCCTTAGTTCCTTGTCCTTTCTTTGTGGGGTTGGACCAGTTGCGGATAGTTGAGGGTTGGTTCGTATGAGACATAAGCGAATTATATCTTCATCGGTTCGGTTGAGCGGTTGAGCAATGGAGGGGGCGTAATATGGTCGTAGGGTGTTAAAGGGACCCTGCAAAACCTTTTTCAATTTTTTTCGAAACCTTACATTTTTGCAAAACGCAGTCAACCAACACATCCAGGGTCGCTAAGTACCTCAGTCAAAAATTACTGCTCTATGCCCATCAGGTAACCGAAAAACTTGCTCAAAAGATTGTTCTCTCTTTACCGGTTTTGGCGTTCTTCGAGCGCTAGAATGAGCGGCTGTTGGCCAGCTTTACTTCAGTTGCAGCAATTCACGCATTCGATAGCCACTTTAAAAAGAAATCCACAAAATCAAAGCAGAAACCTGAAGACGTATATGCTGCGACGAGCCAATCGCACAGTGCCGCTCCCATGCATGCTGGAGATCGCTATAGCTTTCGCAGTACTTCCAGATGCGAAGGCAAGAGTGAAAGCCTTTATCGAAAGTGTTGCAGAGTCCTTTTATTGTGTAAGTTCAAGTTTCTTGGCCATTTTGCATTTGTGAATTTGGAGGGTTGGGGAAAGTGAAGTCTGGGAGAGCACATTGAGGGGCCGAGTGAGGGTTGAAGCATCGGACGGGAAGCGGTAGAAGTTGGTGATTTGTTGGCCTCCTGCGCAGCCGAGTGGGCTACCTGACTCACCGAAGATGACGTCTCATGCCATTCAGTCGCACTATATGAAGATAGGGAAAGGTCGAGAGGACTTGCCAAATGGGGCAGATAGTGCGTCAATACTGACACGATCGCTTCGACAACCAAATCATTTCGCGAGTAGCTAGCGTGATCGCCCATAGAGTTTCTTAGTAAGTATACTAAAGAGGAAACTGCACCTGGGAATCCATGTCGTCGTGGGGATTTATGGGAAGACCCCCGCTTCTCGCTTGGACTTGGCATGACATTTGGATTCTTCAGCGGTTTTTTTTTTATTTGCTTCCTTTCCTATGCACTAACACGTCTACAAGCTACGAGGTAGCCGAAATGCTCCCTGTTGTGTGGTAGCCATGAGCCGTGGCAACTGCTTGCTTGGTGAAAGAGCAGGCAGTGCGTTATCGTACCTAGCGTTGGTCATGCCGGGGTCGAAGGAACGTACGACTGAGCGAGTAATATGCCGCCGCGAAAGCTGTAACTGAACAAGAAACCAAATGTACTTCGACCAAGACCAGATACGACAGATACAGGCGCCTACGCCCATCCAGATCTTTTCCTCACTCCCGACTGTTTAACGCCACGTTTTCCCTTTTCTTCAAGTATAAACCAACTCGCTCAGCAACAAGTTTTGTTAAACCTGTAGCTGACAGTTGGTGCACCGGTTCACCACGAAGGCAACGTTCGCATAGGCACGCTCAAAAACATTTCCACACTATCAAACGACTTATTTGAAATAATGGTAAAATAATAAAACGAGAGTCTCTAATGAGTTCCCCCCAAAATATTAACGTTTCTGTTAACTACCAGCTTGATCCTGCAGAATAGTAGGCTCAACCGTTCCGGCAAAAATACGCTTTACTTCCTTTTTCCGTAGCTTTAAAACAGCCTGTTTTATTTTCTACCTATATAATAACACACAGTTCTTTGCTTTTCTGTGGAACTGTGTTCGAGTATACGGCCACTAAAACGTTTCAATTCAAAGCAACGATGAAACTACGGCGGGCGCATGGTATGCTGGCGGGCCATGACGACACAGACGGCCTTGACGTGAGCCTCGTAGACCCTAGCGCCAGATTCCTCTCTAGTGTATTTAGTAAGAAACTGTATACTGATGGCCGATGGCTGCATCTTGATATCGCGCGGCCAATCGACGCGCGTTTCGGCAGTATCGCGTGATGAGGGTTTGCATATCAGATCTCACATCGCTGCTCGACCACACTGTCACGTTTCCGTTCTCGCATAACCACCCTAGATTTCAACGTTCCAACCGAGTAGTCCATACAGACGCACGGGGATTCCCAGGGCTGGATAGCATGCAAATAATTAAAATTCAGTCATTTGCAGTAAATCACCTTGTATATCAAGCGAAGAACTGATTCAATTCAAACTACAAATAGTTCGAAATAAATAAATACGAAGCGCAACAGTGGTCGCCCCTGAAATTATTTATTCAGTGTCCCTTTAACTTAAGCCTGTTGTTCTTAATTACACAATACAATAGGAAATACAGAAACCACTTACCTTTTGCCCTTCTTTGCGTGCTGAACAGTTAGATTTCTTGCCTATATTAATTTAACTACATATGATGCGTAGCATTGCTTGTGTCGTCAAGGCGTCACATAAGAAATGCCCCAGCGATGGGAATTTTCCACGCCAAGAAAAGCGCTAGTAGCGGCGAATACGAAACGCACCATTGCAGCCACTTTCGACCACGGTTGCCGAGCGCGTCCATGGGGATCGCTCAGAGGCTTGGTTTGTGTGAACACCACGCTCCGCTTTCAACGTCGTGCGCAAAGGTCGCTCTTTGAGTGCGCCGTTGACTAAGTTTAATATGTTACCGTAAAGGCCAGAATACATGGAACGAATATGTAACGAAAAGACGACGAACAACGCCCGGCTGCGCGCGCCCGACGCTCGGCAGCGAAAAAAAACGTCGTCCGCCGCAGATCTACCAGGGCCAGAAAAGTTCGTCGGCGGAGGAGCGGCGGCGAGCGGCAAACTGAAGGGACCAATCAGGCCTTCTGATTTCCCCTCCATGGCGTCTGGCGTGTAGAGACCGCTGCAGACGGCCGGTTTGGAAGAGTTTGATAGACGTACGGTTGTCCCACGCCTACTAGAGCTAAAAAAAAAAAAGATTGTTCATCTGAGATCGATTGAAGAAAATGGTGTTGCAAGAAGTGAGGTTCGCGCTCTTCTGGTAGCTCAAGCCGAAAGCGCAACAAGGTCCCGACCCAACTACCGTGGCTTGTGTCACTGAGATAGGCATGTACGATAGCTTTTATTGGGTTAAATAAGGGCGATCTGGCTAAATATCTTGAATTAACACCACATGGGGCCGGCGTGCAAGATCGGTGTGAGGGGAACAGGCAATATCAATGAGAGGGACTCTCAAATACAGCAAAATACTAGAAGCAGCCAGCCGTATGTATTCAGAGCCGTGCTTGAATAGTCCTATTTTGCTCCATACCGCCATCAGTCGAGATGGAGTGGAGGTAAAACGCGAGTTCCATGTTCTGGGAGTCGCTAGTTCGAATGTCCCCGGAGGAGTTCGTTTTCAATGATTTTGAGAAATGAAAACGCGTATTTCCGCAGATGAAACGCCACCGAGTCGCGCAGAATCATCAAAGGACGTACAACCCGCTCCCCGACTGGATCTGTTTACTGAACGCTGCCGTTAATTCTGGGCACGCAGGCAACCCAGGGGCGGCGCGGCTGCGGACGCCGTGCCGTGTCTTCGCTCCTTTTAGTTCAGCCCGACGAACATACGGCGTCCTGCCGCGGCGGATTGTCCGCCGCGCGAACTTCGTCGTGAAAGTTCGCTCCATGTATTGTGGGTGTAGTTGGCCATACGATGGCTTAGCGATACCGCGGCGGTCACTTGCGAACCAGTACCTGCTGTGAGATGGGCTCGGCGTGTTTACCGCATCCGTGAGAAGCGGTGGTTCAGATAAGAGCGAACCACCAAAGGTAATGACGGTGCCTGCAAGCGCATGCCCGCATGCGCCGACGAAGGTCGTGGAAAAGGTCCATTCACTGTGCTCCTCCGCGGGGCCTGCTTCCTGAATGTAGAGTGCATATATTTCGTAGCTTTCAGCCTGCACAGTGCTCGTAAAACTTTTTCGTCCCATTTGCGTAGCCAGATTTGCATTGGCCTACGGCAAAAGAGTAGGTGTCAAATACCTCAATGGCTTCGTTGTCCGCGGCCGTTAGGAGTAGTGCCGTCTTTGTTGCTTCTCGGCGGGGATTCGTGGCTGGCACAGTGACCGTCAGAAAGAGCTGGAACTTGCGCCCGGTGGCCGCAGTTAATCCATTCGGCTGTTGCTTTAAGCCCCTTCTGAGGCTCCGAAATGTAGGCGTCAACGAACAGATGCAACGAACCGATCACGCGACGGATACAGGAGGGCAAGAAGATAAGTTATTTGTGCGTTGGTTATTTTATACGGATAGCAATAGCCTTTCAGTTTAACATGCGTATAGATTACCATTAGAAGAGGCTACCACGCACGTCGCCAACTCTGCACACCATGTCTGGTCGGCGTCTGGTGCTCCTGCGAGACCGCCGATGGGTTTGGAGGGAGCTAGGAACGAAAAAAAAAGCCATGCACCCCTCTGTCAAACCAGAGTCCTTCAATGCTTAGCATTGAAGGACTCTGGTCAAACGAAGACGATGGTTGAACGCAAAGCGTCTCGTGACGGATTTTTCGTTTGCCAATCCCACACTGCGATTTGTGTTACTCTGGAGGTGCGCACCACTTTTTAAATGCGAATGCATTTATTAGCCGGGGGTTGTCTTGCTCCGTTGGCCGGCGTGCGCCTGCATTCCTCCAGCGCGAGCGCACGTGAGCGCGCGCCTCGTAGTTCTGCCTTCGTCGTCGTCGTAAATGCGAATGCATTTCTTAGTCCGGGGTTCACACAATGCAACGTGAGCATTACGCCTCTCCCTGGCGGTGACGTCACTGCAGTTGCTTCCACGTCATCATCATCGGTTGGAGAAGAAGAAGAAGACAAGTCTGCGAAGCGAAGAGCGCATAATGCCGAACGCGTTACGCGCTCGGGAACATCAAGAAGGACTCTAGTTGTTTAAACGCGCTTCGGGTTCTTTGGAACGAGTTAGGAAGAGGAGGTGATGAGAACGGTGACGCCATCATCGCGGTCTGTGACGACCCCATACTCTTGGTTGACGTGCGCAAGAAGAGTGCGAGTGGCTGGTCGAGTACATGCAGACCAGTCACTCTATGCATTGTCTCTCTGCCGGCTTCGACACGTGCCCCACTACCATTCACGGGAGTTGCATTGATCTGGTCTTTACGCGAAACCGTGACGCGCGTACGCTTCTCAAAGACCCTTTGACCGTGCACTTTAGCGATCACAAGGCAGTGATTGTGGCCATCAGGTACAACGATAACACAAACAGGTGCTGATGAATAAATGATTACGTTCACACTCTCGTCATTAATTACGCCATTACTCGCAACACACTCATCGGTGCACCCAATGCATTCGCATTTCTGCACGATTCCCATCGGGGAGGTGCGGGGGAATTTTTTTTTAGAATACCCACAACAACACTCGGGTGTGCACTCCGTAGGCCTAACGCTAGGGTTCCGGGTGTACGGCGCGAATCGGTACCTGCTACTTGTCGTTCAGTGAGCAATTTTTAAAGACGATAGTCTTTCTTGGGCTGCTTAAACCCAGAAATTTTGGTCTGTCTGTCTGTCCGTCTGTCTGTCTGTGACTCGATTGAGCCACCCGGCCAAAGCAAAACAATGGCTGCGTAATAGTCTTATATAGTCACAGCTAAATCTACCCGTCTATGTCCGGTGTAATGTTCATACTTGTCAACATTGTTGAAGAAGAACAAGACATTACGCAAATATGAGACAACAAATCAATGCAGAAGTGATATTTGCAGTGTTCCTTTATAAAAATTCAAACATGCTTGACTTTTGCGAAATTAAATACTTCATCAACTGCAGAAAAAGAATTCACTCCGCCGTCACCTGCTGTCGCCCGCGCCACTATAGCTTCTGGCGCCATTTTAAGAAAGCAACCGGTAACAGTTACGCAAGGTTACACTAGATAGGTTCCACGTTCTGCTTGCAACGCACGTGGAGTAGGGAAACGCGGTTCTATAAATGTTAAAGTGGGGCGCCTCGATTAACGCGCGTATTCGCCGTACGGCAGCGTTCGCATCGAGACACCCGGTTTGGAGCAGTGGAACGCGGGAAATTTAAAATGATTTAAGCAAACATTTGGCGTCTTTACCTTTGGAGGAGCGCGACGCAAGAGGAACAACATGAGAGGTGAGCGGTAAAGCGAAGGGAGGCATTTATTTCGCAAAAGCCGGTAAAAACTATCGTCTTTTGACGGCATTTGCAACGAAAGGAGCAGATACGCGGCCAATTTTTTCAGTGGGTGGCGGTTTGAGGTGTTAAACCACAAGATGTGGCGTTAGGCCTAACGTCCGAGACCTGAAAACGGAAAGTTAGGCCTAACGTCTTGGGGCTAACATTCTTACGGCACTCAGAAACACGCCATTCTTCTCGTGACAGATTTTTTGGTTGTCGCCTGAGTTTCCCAAACCACCTCAGCCATGTCGAAATGGTGCAGTCGGATAGACGTCGGCTTCATAACGCGAGGGACCCAGGTTTGAAGCGTTTTTTTTTTCTTTCCCTTCTCCTCCGATCACTCGTCATCATCGTAAGAGAAAGTTGGCTTTGCTGCAGAGCGTATTGACGGACAACGGCATCAGTGAGGATAAAAAGCTTCGCTTTAAAAACAACGCAACTCATTAAACAGTCCGCCAGTGCCTTCCGTTCAAGCCGATGCGGTTAGCGTGAAGGCAGGGATATCTTGAGGGCGGTAACGATCGCGTTACGGGTCGTCTGTCGTTGCGATGACGTCGGCGTGTTTTGAAGAGGCTTTTCTTCAGCGAGGCAATCGCGGCATCTTGGAACATATGCGCACAAATTGAGTTTACAACACGTACTAGGAATGGTCGAGACATTTATTTTTCTTTGCGTAATCGAAAGAGAACAAGTGAGCACAATACAGAGACGCGTTTCAACAAACTATATAGAGCTGATTGCGAGTAAAACTGACGTGCAAATCTTCCAGGTTGCATCCTTTGTTTCCCAATTAGAACACACAGCGAACAAATAACAATCAGAAAGGGAAGAGAGGCTAACACACATCACAAGCAGCTTTCGCTAACTCTGAAGGCCTTCTGGTTATGCGAGTTTCGAACAACACATCCTTATCTATACCAGAGCGCTATTTGCGAGCGACATTGTTTGAAGCGTGTAGCTTAGGCTGGACGCCACAAGATGAATATATTATTTCTCATAATAATTTACACCTCTATTATATATACACGGAAAAGGCATTGATCCTGAAGGTCCCATACAAACAGGGGAATCGGGACGGTCACATGCTTATCGAACCAGAGTCGGCTACGTCCACGTTAGAATGCATTCGACGTGGTTAACAGGCGTCTCAGGTGCGATAAACTGGAAACAATAAAAATTAATCAACGTTAAAAGAAAGGGCTTGTAACGGCAGTGATACGCTACACCCATAAAACGAATAAAAAGACAAACAGAAACGAGAAACATGTAACTGCCTACGCTGAAATCAAACATCGAAGAGTACACCACACCGACTTTCTACAAACCCTCAAATGCGATGCCATAACGGCGATTAAGAAAGAAAAAGCGAACGTGTGCGTGACTGATTGGTCAAGCTTATTGACGTGTATGCACTTATCGTCTGTCACCGGTAGAGACATAGAGGACTCAAATTCCGGGGTGCATTCTTGAAAGGCTCGTCAGTCACTGGACTGCCTTTGGGAAACATAACTGTATGTGATGAATACCGTCACATTATTTTTCTTTAAAAAAAGCCATCGTAGCCTGCAATCGTCGACCTACATGACGTTGATAATGTGAGTTCACTCATATGCGTCACTAGAAGGGACAAAATAAGTATAAACTGCCTGAACCAGGCATCACTAGTTGCAAGGTTCGCCGAAATAAGCACTTAATATTGCTGTTGCGTTTTATTATCTACTTTACACAAAAATTTCCAGAAAAAAGGAACACAAAATAGACAAGGGTTCGACTAAATGTCGTCTGGTCAGGCATGAGAACGTACAAAAGAAAAGCGAACACTGACCATGTATAAAAATATATTTGACGTTTCGGAACCGCATACGGGTTCCTTGTTAACTAAGACAAGAAGTTGTCGTCAATTATGTAGCCACCACGTGACGTAGAGAACGCGTGCAGACAGATGGGACTTTTCCGGCCGTCTACGCATGCTCTCTACGTCACGTTGATTGATTTATTTTGGGGGTTTAACGCGCCGATGCAATGCAGGCGATGAGGCGCGCCGTAGTGGAGGGCTCCGGATTAATTTTGACCACCTGGGGATCTTTAAAGTGCGCCGAAATCTCGAACGCACGGGCTTTTTTGCTTTTCGCCTCCATCAGAAAAGCGGCCGCCGCGGCCGGGAATCGAACCCGCGACCTCGTGCTCAGCAGCACAACGCCTTATAGCCACTGAGCTCTCTACGTGACGTGCTGGCTACATAATTTTCGTCGACTACTTGTCTTACTTAGTGAACAAGGAACCCGTATGCGGTTCCGAGACACAGAATAACTTTGTCCCATCGAGTCTAGTTCTCACGACAGTTTATTACTCTTAAGTGCAGCTACTGATTTTTACCAAAGTCGGGCGTATGAAAAGAATGAAAAAAAAAAGTCATTTGAAAGTGCGCCATACAGTTTTCCGGAAAGCAAGCACAATCGGGACACGGACAGCACTGTCCAAATGTACACGAGAAGCTGGTGCGTGCCCCCGGCCAGTGTCCGGTGCTTTACAGAGATGACTTAGTCACGGTGCTCCGCGCTGACTTTCCTCGTGTGGCGCCGTGCCACGGGGAAATAGATCAGACCATGATGATGTGCGTGTCAGGGTCGCCCTGTGGAGGGAGGGGAAACGAAACAGTACGCTGTTGAGCTTTTCGATCAGTGAAATTATGCCCGAAGTTAATTAAGAAACAACAGCTGACTTGACAAAAGCCTTAACAACGAAACCTTATAGTTGATAATTTGACTTTTAAAAGCGGAAAGTTTGATATGGGCTTTACATTCATACCACTATAGCGAATTTGGCGACAGAAAAAATATTAGAAGGGGGTTTAGTAACAGGCAAACACTCTGAATTATTAGCACTGGTCCGAGATACATAAATGCCGACATTACGTGGTTTCAACCATGAGCATGCCGAAGATCCTTTTTTTGGGCTAGAAAAAATGCTGGGGGTCCTCACTATGAACCTTCTTGACGGGTACCACAATGTCAAATCATTTGCATTTGCGGTAAAGTTGTCGGTGTATACTATATTAAGTGTCTGTCTCTTGTGTGTCTAGCTTTTTTTGCACAGCAGTTGTGCCATGCAAAAAGCCAACGTTAAACAAGTGCTACGCGGAGAAGTTTAACGTACGTGTCATGTAGAAAAGCTACTTTTTGCGTTGCCAGCAAGGTTTGGCAAAAGGTTTGGCAAATGGTCTGGCAGATGACCACAAAATTGGGGCGATAGCTGGGGGGGAGGTTCAGCAGAGTTTTTAGGAGGGCTTCGCAAAGCCCCAATTAAGAAACACTGATTCAGTGCAAAGGAAACAGAGTGAGCCCGGCTGAGACGAAATGAAGGACCATAACCAATGATAACACGGCTCTTTCATTAAAAATAGACATGGGGCTAACAAGAATACAATTTAAAAACACCGAATTAAAAGTACAAAAACCAGACCGTAAATGGTGCAGTCAAGGGGGGGGGGGGGGGGTGGAAGCATCGTAGCTAACGTTGTCACGTGAGACCAAAAGTAGAAAATAAGGATGCCCCCTCTGGCCGCCAAACAGCCGCAAGCTTGCGTTGCGGTGAGGCTGCTCACGAAACTATCGCGGATACCTGTGGCTTGCCCCTGAATAATGATCACCACACTATTTGCTTTCCGGTAGATGTCAGCCTGATCAACCTGGCGTAATTTCTGTAATAGTTTCATGGCGCTAAATCTTCTATGCAGCCGAAAGGGTGAGGCTCTTGTTAATAGTGCTGGGCAGCTTTGTCGCGCCAACAACGGCAAGTGTACAAGAACTTCGAAATAATAGTTTTCGTACGCGGTGAAGTCCGATGTAGCGGAAGTGCGAGTACCCAAGCGGAACAAAATTCAGTTAACGCGATTTCTGCTGGGCAGAATAATAGGGATTGGAGAAGTAGTAGCAGCATAATTGGATATTCACTTGCGGGGAAAGGACATTCTATAGGTGCTCTGCCCTGTCACCTTCCCTTTCACTTCTCCGTACAAAAAGGTTATCTGCATACATATAAATGCAAATATTCAGCGGAATGAAAGTGGTGGTGTCGATCCCTCACTGGTTTCCAAAAAAAAGTTGCATTTTTTTTTAACGCCTGTTTTGGTGCCCGCATCTAACAGCTTCGGCATCGAGCCGCCAAAGTTTGAGACCATTCTAACATTACAAAACTCGAAAGGATTAAAAAAAAGCCGTTAGATTCGTTTTCTCTAAATTTTCCCCACTAGATTCCCCCTCTGACCTTATGCAAGATAACCATATCCCTCTTCTTCAACTTCGGAGGAAACAATTTCGCCTGGATTTTCTCGCGCAGCTCGTCAACAAACAATTGGCCATTGACGCCACTCCGTATCTATCCCCTCTAATGAGACGACCTGCGCGCCATCACCACCTCATTCACTAAGGCCATATTTCACTAGAACTGACATATTTAAATTCTCTTTCTTTCCTCGTACAATAACTGATTAGAATTCTCTTACAGAGCCCGCATCTCGTTCAAAATGATGTTTGTTGCTTTGTTTCACTGGAAATTCTTTTACAGGCCCTAGATCTCGTTCGAAGTGACGTTCGTTGCTACATTTTTTTCAGTGTATTCATGTTCCATTGTATTTCTTGCTTTGAATACTATGTAATTACCCACCTGCATGGACATTCAATGGTCCGCAGTATGAAATAAATAAGTAAAATAAAATAAATAAAGTAAATAAAGATCACACAGATTTGGTGACGTTAGCCGCAGTCTGGTAGAGCTCGACTATGCATACGGCGCTAACATTCCAGTAGTCACTGCAGCCTTTTACTGCTTTTACTATCATGCTACAGGTGAAGGGAACTTTCGACTATATGGTAAGTTATTGTTATAACGAAATCATTGTATTCAAAGTGTTTCATGGCACCCAGTGTAGAAAGAAAAATCGTGCCGCTTTTAAATGAATATCACTTATAACGAAGTACCGTAGACTTCGTTATGACGAGTGTTTACTGTATATTTCGGGAAAAGCAGTGTCACCCTAAAAGCTACACTAGAATCTCGATAATCCGAAATCGCTTAAACGGAATAGCCGCTCAAACGGAACAGTAGCCTTTAAGTTGGTTGGTTTTGTATTCAGATAACGAAAAAAAAAAAAACTCTCGGTAATCGGAACTAAAATTTGTGCGTCACCGTGTAAAGGGAGCCAGGAATGGAACATCTTGTGAAATTCATTGGCATGAGAATCAGCTTTTTAAGGTTCCGGCTGTTTCGTTGTTTTTTTTTCTTCCTCCATGTTTTTAACCTAGTTGGCCGTGTTAGCGCAACGAATGCGACATCGCAGTTCTTGTTCCAGTCGTTCGGTGTCGATTCAAGACGCCGACGTTACAGGGCTCAGCTCCGGCCGCCTCGTTCGTGCCATCGCGGTGCTATTCGCGCTTCATTAACGCGCTTGCCGTCTTCTAAATTCGGTGGCTCGTAAGCACTCGCGAAGTTGAGGCCCCTAGCCCCCGTGAAGATGCAGTTGCAAGGACTCAAACAAAAATAATTGAGGCATTTTGTAGTGCAAAGCCACTCATTGTTGCCAAATCAACTTTGTGAATGTTGTGCCTAAACCTCTTGTAGTTTTGTTGCCTTTTGAAAAACTGTTAGCTACATTCATCTTGTAGTGCTTAGAGGTCCATGAAATGATATTAATTAAGAGTGTGCACGCACTTAAATTTGCACTTTCACACATCTATCTCAGTAAACGAAACTCCTGTTAAACCGAATTTTTTTCGGTCCCTTAAAGTTCCGTTTATTGCGAGTCTACTGTATATACTGCGTTGTGTACGTACGAATCCCCTCCTGTTGCGGCCTCTCCTGGAGCGTCCCGAGGCCGGCGTCTCGGTGATGACGGTGGTGAGGTACTTCTGGCCGTCGCTCGTCTGCCGCACGCTCCGAGTCACGTTCTTGATGGCCGAGCTGGGCCGGACCACCACCGACGACTGGTCTGCGGTTCGCAGAGGAGGAGAGAGATAGAGATCGGTTCCTGAAGCGGATGGATCAGACTCTCGCCGACTTTGTGGAACGATGACCCGTAATAACGTCATTTGGCGTGGCTGTACGTATTTCAGCAACATCCTATTTTTCGTTGACGTTTTCTTCATGCTCCTGCTAATATTGGTTCCAATCGACCGTACCTAACTTATGCTGCAGCCAAGGAAGTTTGGTTCAGCGCAATGCAGAAATCTATTACACGATTTTGAGTTAGTGTTATTGAGGGAGGCTTTTTTCATTATTTTTACGGAATCAAAAAAGAACGGTCGGTACAAAGCCTTACGGAACGTAAATTAGTACTAAACCCTCCCTGGATTGTTTATTTTCTTGCAATTAGCACTGAAGAAAAAGAAGCAAACGGTCTTTAGACTAACGTGAAGCTTACCTAACACCATAAGCCCGTGCGTTTGAGATTTCAGCGCACGTTAAAAATCCCTAGGTGGTGAAAATTAATCCCGAGCCGTCCACAACTGCTTGCCTCGTCGGCTGTTTAGGGTCGGCGCGTCAAACTTCATAATCACATAAAGTACCTAACACCATACTACAGCCATATTACAGTTATTTCTGCCGTAAAAAGTTAGAAATCTCGAAAATACAGACCAATTCGCATCATAAAAAAATATTCAGTTCTCTAGTGCTTTCTCCCCAGCACACATCTGTTTTGCAGCAAAGCTAGCAAGGAAACTCTTGGCGCCCACTCCGTGTGCGACCGTGGACGCAAAAACATCAGCCAATGTCACACACAAAAAAAACTATGACGTAATAAACCGGAGTGATGTACTTCTTAACGGCGTCACTGCCAATGACGTCAGGTTAGCGCACTGCAGTGAAGCTACAGTGGGTGCGTTAACTTAATGCATTCCGGCACCATAGCGATATACTAAACGAGAGGACTCCTGTAAACATCCCGCCGGTTTCTGCGCACAGAGCGAAGCTGGGACAATCACAGTTGCACGGCTGTACGTGCTACAGAATTCCTGCTATAAGACACAATTACGAGGCACATAACATACGGGCCATTTCTGCCGCGCGAAATGCATCTAATCTCAGAAGAGTGGCGAAGCAGGGTAAGTGGATGTGAAACGCGAATGGTACTGATGGGAAGCATTTTTGATGCAACGTTATAAAACGTGCACCGCATTTCAGATGAAATATCCTTCCCGTCGGCTGGCGGGTTTCGTCTAAAATTGGTCTCAATAGCCCACAATGCTGATTGTACTGCAGAACGTCGAAGTGACCTTGCAAGCCCTCTACGTTATCCTCCCTTACCGAGCCTAAGTGTACTGATTAGAAAGCAACCGTCAACGTCCCTCAGTAATGTCTTTGGAAATTGCAGAATTATCCTTATATCAGTCATTCTGCTATCATGCGCTCTATTTACGCAACAAATTATCTGGTAAATCGTTTTACGCACTGGTTTAAGCGCTGCGAAAATTTTTAATTGGAACTGCAAGGAAAGATCTCCAGGCTGCTGCTGCTTCCGTCTACACACGCCGAATTCCGGCTTCCTACAACCGCGCACAAATAATTTCAGCTTACGTGAGGGCTACCTCAGCTGTAACAGCGGGATATGCGGGTGACTGTGGCTGACGAGCAAAACAAAAAAACCTACTTTCATGAGTCACGCACAAATTTTGTATTCTTATATGACTGAAAACTCTCATTACTTTGGACAGATTCGGCCGCAATTAGGTTAATTTAAACTCACCACCGAGTTCAGGTTGGGAAACAGCGGCGAATTCCGCCACGGCCACGCTCAAGCTAATTCTGATTCGCAGCAGAAATCAATAGCGCGCCCAATATATTTGTGATCGGAACGGGACACGAACGAACGTGTGTAAATCTCGGAGGCACAAAAGAAACGCTTGGCACGGGTTCCCAACCCATTGAAAGGCAGAATGTCCGTCACTGTGGCAGTCAGCCTAACTGACAACCACGGCGACCACAGATTTGTCTTTCGTTTCCTTCTTTTGTGTCGAACACTTTTGTGCCATTGCAAACGACAATCACTGACTTTTTTTTTAAATAAAAGTTTGGTGATGTTGAAATTCTTTTTTCAGTTGTTATGGCCGTACTCGCGATAATTAAGACACTGGGTTAACTCGGCCATTCTCCCCGGTCCCGTGAAATCCGAATTAACGGGGTTTTACTGTACCAGGATGCTACCCCAACTAAATGCTGTCCGGCTCACTACGTTTCCGTAGTGGTGTGAAACCCAATCACAAGCATTGCTGACAGCGTACGTAGCCTTAGCATGCAGTCGTGTACAACGTGCCGAATCCATGGACTTACCGTAGATCTCCTCGATGACTTCTCGGACGCCACCATTCTTGCCGGTGGTGCCGCGCAAGATCTTGGTGGTGACCTTCTTCCTGAGCGTCTTGGACGGCTGGCTGCTGTCCACCTTGGTGATGAACTCCACCTCCTTGGTCGAAGTGCGCACGGTGTCCCTGAGGAACGACTCGATGCGGTCGTCCGTCTGCACGCCCATGGCCCGGCCTCCGAAGCGGCCGTAGCTGGGCCGCCTCTCCTCCGTGGACGGGATCACGCCGTTCGGGGTCTGCGTAGCCTGCGAGGCCGTGGCCTTCTTCAGTGGAGCCCGAGCCCTAGCGGCAGCCTCGCCCAGGTTTGTGTCGCTCATGGACTTGACTTTCCGGTATGGTCCCAGAGGACTGCGCACGTCCCCGTTGCAGTACTCCTTCGGGGTGCCCGAGAGGGTCTGGGCCACGATCCTTGGGTGGGCTCCTCGCAGCGTTCCGCCAGGACCTGTTTGAGTGAGTGAGTGAGTGCGTGGGTGGGTGAATGGGCGAGTGAGTTGGTGAATGAGTGAGCGAGTTAGTGAGCGAATAAGTGAGTGAGTGAATGAAGTGGGCGAGTGAGTAAAGCCTAAAATTCAGCGAAAGGGTGTTGAAACAATCCAAGCAAAAACAAAGTTGAAATAAGTGCGGGAGAGGAAAGCCCTCCACCTATTTCCTGCCAGCTGTGGATAGCGAAGTTCCTGTTCTTGTAGAAGTAAAAAAAAAACGAGGTGTTTGTTGCTATATTTATGATTTGACTTTGAACAGCTTTTTACGTAAACGCATCAGTGGAAGAAGGCGACGCGTTCAGTTTGCTCTGGAGGATTAAAAGCTTTTCAGAGTATCAAAGCCAACATTTTTTATTGATTTCTTAAATGGTTGTGGCACCCTCAATGAGAAGGAACAAGGGAGAAATCAAATTCGCTACAATAAACGTCACTAAGATAAACCTAAGCGAGGGTGCTATGCACGCGCTGGTGGGGCGCTTGTTTGTGGACTGCTCGAGGCTAATGCGGCTTAATGACTATGAGCTGTTTAACGGACAGTGGAGGGCAATGGCTAGAACAATGGTAATAAACAGCAGAAATAATGAAGAACGTTCGTACCTGTCGTGACTGTGGAGCTCGCTGATGGGCTGATGGAGGATGGCCTCTGGTACTTGGACGTTACAGAGTCCCCCTTCGAGCTGGACAAAACTGTCACACCAGTTGAACCTTTCTTCTTGGGACGCTCGGTGTGGAAGCCTTTGTCCAGAACGTCGACGGACACCTCAGGAGTCGGGCTGCGGTGGCCATTCACCGTGGGGCTTTTTATCACAGAACGAGGGGGCGTCTCTGCTCGAGGTGGTGACGGGACGGGAGGCGGGGAAACCTTTGGAGGCTGCGGATCTGCGGGGTGACTCTGGTGTGACACCGGTACAGACTTCACGACGTGCACTTCTGTCGATTGTTCCGGTTCAGCCCGAGGCGCCGATTCTTTGCTCATTGAAGTGTACATTGTGAGCTTATCATCACTAACAATGTCACCTCTCTCTCCCGCGCGTGACGCAGACCTCGACTCCAGGTGCGACGAGTATCCCATCTCTTCCAGGATGTCGTCGTCGTCAGCGAAAGGGATGGGGGACTCCGATAGACCGGACATCACGTCCTCTTTCTCGGAGCGAGCACAGAGGGACTTCAGGGACGTCTCGTCGAAGGCCCGCCTGGACAGCGTGGTCGATTCAAGCGTCTCCGTTATGGTGGTCGTTTCGACTGTAATCTTAGAGACGCCGGGCGCAGGTGTCGCTGTTCGAGACCTCGTTTCCTCCGGAGGCGTCCTGTCTTCCCGCAGCTTCTTTTCAACTTCATCGAGCAGACTCTTGGTCTCTTCTGCCGTAGCAGACGGAGGACGTGCAGAGGTCGGGGAAAAGGTCACGTGGTCGTCAGTGGAGGTTGCTTTTGATTCCATCGCAACCTTCTTCGGTATGCGGTCATCGTCCCTAGCTACGAGTATCGCCGTAGTCCCCGGGAAAACTCCAGCCGGTGGTTGTGTGGCCTGCTCGGCAGTGGATGGTTTCGTCCCGGTGTACAATGGCATCGCGTAGAGCGGGCCGGACTGAAGCGGAACACCACGGTCATCGAGGAGTAGCAGTTGGCTTCCGCCCGTGGCGACAAACGGGTGCGCGTAGGTGGTGAATGGCGCCATCGCGTGCAGCATGGAGCCTGGACTGAACGCTTGGACGGGTGACGTAATCTGGATGCCAGGTTCTGTGGGCTGAGTCTGCGTCTCGCTGTCGCGTTGGCAGACGGGCGCCACGAGTCGTCCTGTCCCCGGCTTTCGCGTCTGCTGCTCGAACCACACTTCTTTCGGTTTGGACCAGAAGTCACAGGGCGGCATAGGCGGAGGTGGAGGAATGGACGGACCATCGCCGGCTTCTGTCATCGGCTCTGCTTGCTTGTCGGTGGCAGGCGGCGTTTTTCTTGATGTCTCAGTCGGGCTTCTTCTGGACGGAGGACGCGGTGTGGCAGTGTCGATAAGGTTAGCTTCGTTCAGAATATCCTCTGCAGAGAAGACAAGTGACAAAGTTTTATACAGTCACAAAGCGTAACGCACGAAGGTACACAGGACGAGGGAAGAACATTTGTAGCAGACACATTGGTGCGCTTACACACGAGACACGAGGTGAGAGAGTGCAGGGAAGAAGCGGGGAGTCGTGCTGGTTGGATTGTGGTGTGGGCCTTGCTTTGAAGCGAACAGCATGGCTTGGGCGAATAAAGTTCAAGCATGAGGGGTATAAATTTAAGTCCACATTTTCATCCTTGGTAACGCGGTGCGTTAAGCCCAAACTAATTCACAACTTAATCGGATTGGCTTTCCGTGTACCATTGTTAAATGGGTTGCATCGTGCTTGAGTTTACGTACGCAGTTTGTTGACATAAACGGTGTTTACTCCAACCCTGTACCTTTGACTCCGGTGTTCCCCAGGGGAGCGTCGTTAGGCCTTTACTTTTTCTAATTTATACTGAAGATAATACATGTGCTATATGAGGTGTCCAAATCCTTTTATTTGCTGATGATTGTCTTTTATTTCGTTCAATAACCTCCGTAAATAACCAAACAATGCTGGAAAAATCTGTCGATGGCGTCGCTACGGGACCACTGGGGCGTGAATACAAACCCCTATAAAACTTCTATGTGAAACACTAGCAAGAAACAACCTATTATTTACCCGTACAGTATAAAAACCCTATATTACGGAGAGACAGTTATAAATATCTTGGTGTAACAATAACTAGCAAACTAACTTGGCACTCCCACACTGAAAATATTTGTTCATCCGCACGTCGGAAAAGTTCTCCCCCTAGAACAAAACTCCTCGCATTCAATACAATAATCCGGCCTAGTTTGGAATATCCATAATAGGTGTAGAATTCGCAAACTAAAAAAGATATTGTTAATATCCAAAAAAATGAAAAGATATACCTAGCCGTCCGTTTTTATATTCAACTGCTTTTGCCAGTCTGACTCCAAATTGAATTAGTGATCTTCTTTAAAATGTCGAAGAGAAATAGCAAGGTTACATTTTCTTTCTACCTACCTATAGCAAAGACGTGTACTAGACCTATCAAACGTCCTTACCCCGTTGCCTTCGCATCCAACAAGAAGGTATCACTCCCGCAACTTAACTCCTACATTCGACCGCTCTAACAATTTTAAATACTCTTTTTTTTCCTCGCACAAGAACATATTGGAACAAACTGCCACATCAAATTTTTGAGACTGGAAGCGTACTAAAGTGTATTGAAAATTATTGTGAAGTGTGATGTTGATCTTGTGCCTTACATATATGCCTGTTTTTTTTTTTTTTTTGCCACGTCTTTATTGTTTCGCATTTGGTCATGTTTCTTTGTTTTGTAACACCACCTCCCCTCCTACTTGGGCCACGTTTGGCCTGCAGTATTTTAGAAATAAATAATATATAAATGTTAGAAAAAATATAAATATATATAAATTCAGCTAAATAAAAGCGATATTCAGCTAATCTAGTTCATTGTCAGCGTACCCATGAGTTTTATATACCAGTTTTGATTCAAACATAAAAATTAACGTGTATTTTGTATCTCTGTAAAAAGTAACACATTTTTTTATTGAGAATGGTATGTTCTTTTTGAGGATGTGTTGAATCGACATTGGGCAAGATTCGGGGCTTGAATTTTTGTATCTCCTGAAACATTTGCCCGGGAAATGTTCGTTCTATTTTGTTAGCAAGGCTCCCACTGCGGAAACGTGTTTTTCCTGCGGACAGTCGAGGTCAATGCGATCGAAAGTACCGCCATAAACCAATACCAGCTCCCCTGCCGTTTAGTAACACCACGAACACAAGAAATGGATGCCTGGCACCAGTACTTGTTCACACGCCTTCCCATAGCTAACGAAGTAATTTATAATACTCGCCGTTCCTTCCTTTTTTGTTGAATATTAATCACAAACTGCAATGTTTGCAATTTCTGTACCCCTTCCTGCTATGTAAAGTAATCTGAGAGCACCAGGACCCATATGAAACCGGTAGGTTTGGTCAGGTACCAATTTTTCGCAACGGTTGTAAGAGGCAGAGTTTCATGCCGCGTCGTGCCATAATAGCCTCGCAAAACGCTCCATTTGTTGAAAACCTGAAGTCTAAAGAAAGCTAGAGTGCTTTATTTAAGGAATCTTTAGACAATTTGCCACAGTATTACGGCTGATATGTAGGTTTCAGAGTCTGTTACACCCGTATTTTTTGGCAGTATTAGTTCCGTATTGCGGAAGAGCGAGCAATACACTTCTCGCCATTAAAGTCGCGCGTTTTTTTTTTTATTTTTGTTTCTTTGGCGTTATTCTCTGTCCATGGTAGGGTGAGTCAGATAGACCAGTCCTTGCAGCAAGAGACACTCGCCGCTAAGCTGCGCGTTTTCTGAACTCCGCAAAGAACTGCCCATCAGGGCCTGCTAACTTCTCCCCATGGTGTCTCTACGGCCTTTGTGTGAACCCAATACGGCGATTTAATTATTCCACTACCACCCAATTTAGTCACCTTCCTGTTCAACAAACCGTTCTAAAAAGACGCACTCACGACAGAACATCAGGCCGAGGCATTTTGAAGCGACAACACGGGGAAACAGGGACAAACAACCAAACACGGAAGCAGCAGGTGTCGCAAGCCGTGACGAGCGCCATGGCACGAAGGCGTCTCCAGATTACCTCTGAGGAGCTCCAGGGAGTTGCGCTTTTGGAGCACGTGCTTAAGCTCCTCCATGAGAGCCTGCTTGGGCGAGTGACTGTCTGCCGCGGCGACAGCGGCGTTCGTGACACATTCACCGCGACTTTCGCTCGTCTCCTCAGCCATTTCGCCAGCAGGAGAAGGCTTCGACAGGTCGTCACCGCCGACACCAGCTTCTTGGTCATGGCGGTCGCCGGCGACGACGTCGTCGCTGACGCAACCATCGCCATCGTCTCCCTCGTCGGAGTCCGGCAGCGGTGGCGGCGGCTCGGACGGCGGCAGCGCGGGGAAGGGGGTGGTGCAGGATTCCTCAGCTTCGCTGAAGATTTCGTCCAGAAGCGCGCTCAGATTCTCGGGCCAGCCGAGCGAGTCGTCCCTGCGACTGCTCGGAGCTCGCAGGCGGCCGCCATCGATGTCTGCAACACCGCCGCCGCACACGCCGAGGCTTTCCAGCAGGACCGCGCACGGTAGGTCATCTGTAGGCCGGAGCGTTGACGCGTTTTGTTCGTATACCGCTAGCATAGACTGGGCGAATGTTGTCACTTATTTTCTACGCGTTTCTGCACTCCGAATGTGTTTCAGAGGGATTCACGTGATCGCCGGACTTACATCATCGAAGGAGTTGACTGTGTAAAACATGACAAAGTTTAGACCCGCCGCGGTGGCTCAGTGGCTGAGGCGTTGCGCTGCCGAGCACGAGATTCGATTCCCGGCCGCGCCGGCCGCTTTTCTAATGGAGGCGAAAGGCAAGAACGCCGGTGTGTACGAGATTTCGGTGCACGTTAAAGATCCCCAGGTGGTCAAAATTAATCCGGAGCCCTCCACTACGGCGTGCCTCATCGCCTGCGTTGCGTCGGCGCGTTAAGCCCCGCAATCAATCAATCAATCAATCAATCAATGACAAATTTTACGTTCCCGCGTGATTCATCGCATTTATTTGTCTAAAAATGTTGCCATAGCAAAAAAGTACAATCAATAGTCGTTAAACAAAATCCATTTATTCGATCGAGATCTCGCGCTATTCGAAGTGTTTAATGGTCCCCAAAAAAGTGCGTACGGAGCAAGTAATCTCCGGTTTTAACGAAATGTAACTTATAATGAAGTCAGTTTCCTGTTCCGAGAGCTTTGTTATAACGACGGTATACTGTACACACTAAGCGGGAGTTTCATTAGACGCTTCTTTTAGCACTGTGGGTTGAGTATGTTAGCAAGCAAACAGTTAGTGCAGTGCGCATAGCCGTATTGCTGTCTTGTTCTACGTGGATTTTGAACGTGAATACCCAGATTGTCCAGTTATAATGATTATCTATAGTGACAAGCAAAATAGCCGAAATGTTCTGTGCTCAATTTTAACCACCTACTCCCCCGGCACGCCCCCGCCATGGTGCTGAATTACGCAGCATCGCTGTAGAACGCATTCACATAAAGTTTTATTATTGCGGGAGAAATCTATGGGGCAAGTCGGCAAGAGTATTCGCCGTCCGTTCGCGGACAGACAGCGACCAAATAACAGAGAATGGCAGAGCCCGAGGGGAGAGGGGTGACGTTCAGCCCAGCCGGCGGCGGCCCTGGCTGCGGTGGAGCTGCGTTCGCACCGTTGCCTAGGAGACGTCAAGTCGAGGCGGTGCCGACTCGCCCTCACCGTCCACCCGACCAACGCCGGTAGCACGAAGTCTCTACTCGTCGCGTCAGCTCTTGGGCGCGTTGCAAAATCTGGTGTTTAGCTAGTGCATGACCGAGTAGGCGGCAAAAGACGACAAAATACGAGTGGTGGCGACTAGTACTAGGGGAAAACTAAAGAAACAGGAAGCCAATGCAGCTGCTAAAGCGAGCAAATGTGAACACTGTGACGGCTAGAACGCAAAGGACGGTTGGCACGGTGTGCGGGGGGCGTGCGAGAAATGCCGTTTCTGGCTCCTAAAGCCTGTGCAAGGAGTGCGCTTTTCAGCCTCAACTCGGGGAGGGAGAGGGATGAGATGCCCACGCATTCTTAGAGCTGCAACAATAAATCTCCCATTATTTTTTAAAGCAAGGTTGCTTTCCCGATGGAATATTATTAATGAAATCACACAGTAAAGCAGATATTAATTGCGGGATTTTATCTAACCAGGCTAATTCAACGGCCATTATAAAGCATTTTCTTCTGGAGCCGATACGCTTCGTAAAAGCCGAAAGAGAGCGACGTTTTCCGCACGAACACGTGAATCCCCGTTTGGCACATCGCTAGAGAGCGCAGAGGCAGAGTCGCTGAACCAAGCAGCTATTTTTGGTTCATGTTTATTACATCTTTAAAATGCGCGGCGATACTTCGTTAATATAAAAAAAAACTGTCAAATTAGAGAGTTGCAACGCATTCCTACGTTAGCATCAGCTTCAGAGTCACGGTGAAAATTTACTGAATGCATTCGTTAGGATATTGTATTTGGGACCCCGTACCCTTATCCCTAAGATTATCTATTCTCGGAATTCATGTAAATTTTGTGCCTTGAAAATAAAACGCGCTTCTGTGGAGAGCGAGTGAAAGGTGGACTCTAACGCTTCGTGAGAGCGCTGGTGAGCGTCCCTTCCAAAGGCCAAATTCCGAACTGATTATTGACTACTGTAACATAAGCTTCTGTAGTTAAAAAAAAATCAATGCATTTGCTGATAATTTATACTAGATAAATATCGAGAACTCTTGCGTGGTTAACCTTTTCGGCGCACTCGTGGCCACCATCTCCTGCGTAATATTCATCTGATGCAGCCTTGTTGTTTGCCCTACAGACGTGCACGGTTGAAAAGTACTTTAACTTTGTTGGCGCCAAGTTTGATTTAAGGAGCATATTTATGTGCGAGCTGCAGCCATGCGATGTCCGCTGATTAAAACAGGACGATCCGATTGCATTCCACAAACAGAAGGCTAACAAATGCTTGATACTGCACCGTGATAACCTTGCATGCCGGACTGAATTACAAGGCACAATCGGTAAATATACTTTGCCAAATCTGTTACAAAAGCGAGGACAAGTCGGTGAATTTTAGTGCTCATTATTAGAAAACATTCTGATATGGGCGATTTCGGTTAATTGACGCGCGAATCGGCGACATTACTACGGTGTTAGCAAACACAAGATTGGGTGTTACGATGTAAAAAAAAAAACTACTCCACACCTCATTCCCATTCCATCACGAAGGTCGCTCACATTTCCCGAGTTGCAATCAGAAACCCATGCTTCAGTTACAATGACATGCTCCTTTATCAGTAGACAGACAGACCACAACAGACGTTTAAAGAACACCCGAAGACGGAGTCATCGGACATTATGTGAGTGTATCATTTGTTGCAATGAACATATGAACGAAGCGAAGACTTCGTAGGAAAGCCATCACCACCACAGCTTCAGTCATGAAACATCCCACATACAGTACCAGTACAGGAAAATAAAAGTTACAACAGCCGAAAATTAAAGTACGTATTATCCAGCTCGACCCCCACATACTTCCGCATTTCGCATTCTTTCACCTCGTGACAAAAACGTGCGAAACAACACAAAATGAAGAGAAAGAGACAACAAAGTGAAAAAGAAAGACCGCGCGTAAACATGCGACCAGACAAGCAGGCCCGTTGTAATTCTGAGTTTCCCGAGCCCACGGTGGAGGGACAGTCGACGTAGTTGTGTTAGACCCCCGAAAAGGACAGTGTGGAGCCGGAAGTACGGGGCGTGCGAAACGCAGGCTCCACCTTCGGAAGTCGTACTGCCGAACTCGCTATCGGCCGGAGCGTAGGCGTCGCTGCCGCAGCGCTGGGCCGCTTCCTCTTCCAGGCTGTCGGGCGCCATCATCTGGTCCGGAGCGAGTACGACCAGCTCTGTGGGCGATTTGGCCAAGTAAGAGTGGGCAATTTCGCACCGCGAGCCCACGGCTCTCGAGCTAGAGCCTGTTTTGAACGGGGAGGAAAGGCAAGGTCAAGGGTATGGGTGAGAGCTCGGGCGATGGGATGTGGGACGGACCGTGATGAACAGTGCGTCCAGCGGGTACCTGCTGGTTTGCCGCATCTTCCCCCGTCTTCCCTCAATATTTGAGTGTCGGTTTTCTACGAGAGGAATCTACCCCTGACCTGGACTTGACATGGACTTGCACTGACACAGAATATGATACGTGAATTAACAAATACCCTTTGTCTAGACCGACGTATAACTTGAAAATTCAGCTTGAACGAAAACCGCAGGACTTAGGAAAGAAACACGGACACAATGCTGACTATCAACTGAGTTTACTAACGAAAAGGGGGAACATATATACATGAAACATTGCACAACATTGGCACAGAGCGACACTCTTATTCCCGATATTAGTCAACCGGATAATCGCTAAGCAGATCCAGTTCTTTGTCAGAGCTACGGAAGCTATGCTGACGCACGTGCCATCTTTCTTGCTGATGGCCTCACGTGCGTCAGCACAGCTTCCGTAGCTCTGACAGAGAAAGAACTGCACCTGCTTAGCGATTATCCTGTTGACTAATCTCGGGAATAAGAGTGTCGCGCTGTGCCAGTGTTGTGCAATGTTTCATGTATTTATGTTCCCCTTTTTCGTTAATAAACTCTGCTGATAGTCAGCACTGTGTCCGTGTTTCTTTCCTAAGTCCTGTGGCTTTCGTTCAAGCTGAATTTTCAAGTCGATATAAACCAACTCGCCCAAAGCCAAGCAACTCCACGCATAAGCTCGTTTAATCGTGGTCGATCGTTATGATCACAAAGAACACACTGTGTTTCCCACTCGCCTTTTGATGGATCGTTGCCGTAAGCTTAAAATGAGTCAATGGTGGGGCGCCGAAGTCGCCTATAGTAGTCAGGGCCCGTGAAGAAGCAGATCGATGGGAGGGGTCTCTGCTTTCAGGTACGTCAGCAGTCAGTTAACAGCTGGTGATCTGTCACCAATGACTGATAAATAGGGTACCCACCACCCGTGCAAAGCTTTCGCTAGAAGCATCACCCGGCTGACTCAAGACACATCTATCACGGGTGGCATGATCAGGTGTGTATATACAGTGTCGACGCACCTGAACTCCTAGACAGCCGCAGGGCGGCGTCCTCCTCTTTTTTCTTTCGAATCTCCTTCAGCCAGTCAGGCACAGCTTCACGGGACGAAGCGGGCTGGTGAAGGCATTCGCTCGAAAGGTTGGCCGGCAGGTACTTGGTACCGGACTGAGATAGCGACTTGTCTGCGGGAAGACAGGAGAGGAGGGAATGTGCGGGAACATGTTAATCGCTGGAAACACCGCTGGCGCACGTAGCAGTCAGTACACGCAAGAACATGGGTGGAACAACGAATTACAGTTAACATGAAAGGTATGAGGGTATTTAAACTACAAATACGCGTATGTACGTAGGGAAATTCGAACAAATACTCAAGCAGCAGTTAATTGGGAAAGGGTCTAAACAATAAAGTTTTCTCTGACTCTCCTCTACACCCTCGCTCCAATGCTTCGAATATACATAACGTAGTGGCGTCTAAAGAATCGATCGCTATTTTGTAATCCTCAAATGCCCTATAAGGGGATTTATCCCACTCCGTGGATTCCATATTGCCTCATCCATGACATCAATGTGATTAGTTGTTCAGAAGCCTCTCCTAAATCCATCCTGTCCCCTCGGTTGATGGAAATCTAGAGGAAATTGCATCGACAAAATGCTACGCGTCTACTTAACCGATTCCCCTCCACGTGATTCGACAACCAGCTTTGATATTCCACCGGCGGTTTCTTTCTGGCTCCTTTCGGTGGTTCACAGTACAGTGCTCACCGAGGCGGGCCCAGTCGATGCCGCTCTTCTTCTTGCGCTCGGCCTCCATCACCCACGAGGGCGTGGCCGCCGAGTCGGTCTGGTCCCACGGTGATGCCCGGCCCGTGGACACGGCGTCGCGGCTGCGCATCTGGACGCTCGAGCTGCGACGGAGCGCCGACGCGGCGCTGGCGCCAGCCCGCGGTCCTGCGCGCGCACCTGTACCTGAATATGGGCGAATGCATGCAGAAGCAGGCGGTACGTGCGCAATGCAACTGGCCTCAACGGAGTCCTGGACTAAGGACCCCGCCAACCTACCAGCTCTTCAGTCGAATAAAGTTTTTCCTCTCCCTTCCCCCCCTCCCTTCCGCTCGAGCCACCGATCATACTGCTCGCGCTGCTGCAAAGCGGCGGCTTGCGATAGAACTCCAAGCTCTTAATTCCTTGCCGATGGCCACGTGCTACTTTGAGGAGTGTGCCAGTGGGTTTGGGTACAGTGAGCTCCTTATCTAGGAGCGTGCTATGTTGTCCTTTCATTTGGAAGAGTTGCACGTTTGCGATAGGGCAGATATATCTTAGTACTTCGAACTACGCGCTTGTGGAAGCGTCCGGTAATATTGCAGGCGCCAACCTTATGTGTCGTATTTTAACACTTTGGCCCAAAATCGTCCACTTGTCATCACAACGGGCATATTTCATTGCTGTACCGGCCCCAGAAAACTCACAGCAGCCACTGGATGTCCTTGGGTTGCGTGCGCGCGTTTGGTGCTTGCACATGGTATCAAAAATTTAGGTGCACAGAGAATGTGCGATTAGAGAAATGTAAGAAATCTCCGCAAATCTTATTACGCAGGTTCGTTTGTGTCCTACTTTCACAGCTTAAATAAAAAAAATCCCGGGCCATTTCCACAAATGTGAACCAGGGGAGGGGTGAAGCATGCAGTGTATAAATGTATCATTGGCGCCTTGGCGTTTTCGCCAGCGGAGATGAAACCGTTGGGGATACAGGTATACAGCTTTGCTGTAAAAGTCTTTTGTCTTTGGAGCCCGAAGCTTTCTAGCGCGAGGCGTAAACTAGTTTACCGGTGTTTCGGTACCTTCACTACATGAGACGACGATTACGACGACGACGACGACAGGAGACGCCCACAGCCCCAGCCTCTAAGTGGCTTGGCCCCTAAAAAAATAAGTAGTTACACCCTGCAGTACGCGCATGCCTGTTCCCGAATACAGTACAGGTGTCCGGTTAATCATCGGTACAAGTGTACAGGGGGGATTGAAACAAATCAAACAATGGAGCGCACAGCCTCCAACGTTGTGTACCTGTCTGATTGCAAAGACCGTTAACTGCACACATGCGCAGTTCTTACATTGCTTTTGAGAATGTGACCTACTCTCAGGGGAAGTGCTCGATCAAGAAGCGACGCCGGTAATTTATTTTGAGGCGCGGCGCCTTTGCGTCGGAGGCTGTGCGCTCCATTGTTCGCATTTCTTTTATTCCCGCCTGTACGTCTTTGCACGGGTGTTGAAGCAGTCTTGGACTGAGTTCATTTTGAGAATAAACCTTTGTTTTTTTGAACACACTATCGTTAATCTAATTCCTCGTAGCGGGCTCACCATGGTCGGAGAAAGCGGTTCTAGTTGGGCTTCTTCGCGAGTGAGCCGGGGCCCCGTCCGTCTTGGCGGGGGGCGGGGACTCGATGAGCTCAACGCGCTTGGGTGTCAGGAACTCGGCTACGGCCCGCGACTCCGACACGGCCTAGGAAAACAATAAAGAGACGCTGCGACAACAGCATCTCCACCAAATTATATAACAAGTTTTTTTTTTAATGAACCAGTTCCAGAAACCGAAACTGAATCGGATAAAGCTGCAGTGACAAGAAAAATTCGGCCACTTAGAAAACAGCTGAGATAACGCCCTGAAAACGTGTACACAGATCGTAGTTCGTATCTTAAATGAGCCAGATCCCTCTGTTTCACGGATCAAAATGAGCCAAATGCATTTGCCCAATGGAAGTTTGCTTTTGGCTTGAGTGTTCAGATTGTTTCGTGGGTGTTTTCGGAAGTGTTTGTTTTTTTGCTTTTCGGAGCTGGCTTATTATGGATTCAGACGGCAATTAGGAGATCGGCTAAAGATCTGTCAACAACGCAGTGAACGGAAGAAGTGAACGAAATGACACAGAGATGTGAAACAAGGATTTCTTTTCGTCTCCCGCGTTCCTACAAAACAAACTCTGGTTATATTTATTTTTTACACCCGTACTTATCGTTTCAGTACTTTAGCGAAATCGCCGCCGCTTACAAGCCCTGGCAAATCCTGCTCTGAGAGTACGAACCACTTCATCAAGCTGAACCACTTCATCGTGAGCAGCCTTCTTGTGAAGCATTTTGGAGATTCATTGCAAAGCAATGAAGAGCTCATTAGTGCCTTGATACGTGCCCAAGATAATTATCCTAGGGAAGAATTCGAAAAGACCTGCTAATGGTGCCAGGAGGACTCACCTGCTCTCCATGCATATTTATACTGTTCTTGAGACTCTGTTGCATATTTTTAATGACTCTTCCACCAAACTAAATCGCACGATGCTTTAAAGTCAATTTACATAGAGTTGTCATAAAAATGCCACATCAGTTTGAGTGCTTCTATTCAATATTAGCCAAATCCAAACTTATCAAAAAGATATTGCTCAAATTCTTAATTTTTAATTACTTGTGGCCATAAGCTTCTCTAGCTGACGCGTAAAATATATCATATAATAATTTTGACGGCGTTGCATCTAGGTCCGGTAACAAACTTACGCTTGTTTCTCAAATTCGCGTTAGGTGGATCTGGCTCCTTTCGAAAAAAAAAAAAAACCTCATATGTGTTCGGGATGAACGAATCCAGCGAGCATTTTGACTGTATTAACCACGCCGACTCTGCAGGTCTTCTGCAGAGTCGGCGTAGTTAATACAATCAAAATGCTCGCTGGATTCGTTCGTGGTCGCCGGCTCGCTGGATCACTTTGTAAATCTTCGCAAACAGCGCACGGGGCACAACATGTTCGAAGCTTTTCCGCCACAATTTAGCCATATAAGCGAAGCTGGATTAAGGCTTAGTAGGGGGATATTTGAAGTACACAGCACAGAAAAGCACGTACACGGTACGTTAACACGAAGCTGAAATGAAGAGGTGGGCGGAAGCCAGTGTGGTCGGGAAAATACATGACAACAACTAAACACTGACACCGACCATGAAAGTTTGTAAAAACAACAACGACGTTTCGTTGTATGCTTTTGTTGTTTTTATAAACATTCATGGTCGATGTCAGTTAATAATTGTGGTGAACCCGATGCTCCAAAGAAATTAGTTGGTATCTTAAAGATTTTAACTACGTTTTAAAATCTTCAGGCAAAAATATTATGCGTGAATGTACAATGCTCTTTGTATAAGGCGTTTTTCCAGCTCTTACTAATTAATTAAAAAAAAACATTTAAAACTTGGCAAATACGACTAGGAACCACGAAGTTGCTGCACGAAGAAAGGGAAACAGTAACAAGCGTATACAGCACAGAGCGAGCGAAGCAGACAAAGCTAATGCACCTCAAAAGTAGCCGCTGTCCCCATCACCCAACGCCCCTTTTTTTTTTTTTTTTGTTAAAGGGTAGGGAACCTCGTACTCGTTGTTTTGGACTGACCATAACTGCCCTAGGGCAGCTTCGTGTTTTCGTTCCCAAGAAATTCGATTGCGAGGGCAATCCGGGACTGCACAGATCTTCTGGACAGGGAAATAAAAGATAAAAAGCTCATAGATCTGTCCCACATTCTCTCACTGACTTGCAGTTCGTGAGCACAGCGCTGAAACACGCCCAGAATGGCTATCATTGTTGCCCCAACACGTGTGCACGGCGGGACAGCGCGCATGCGCACCCTAGTCCTTCCATCCGTCCTGTCCCTGGAAGCAGAGGCGAGCCGGTGCGGCTGGTGGTCCTCGCGGTGACTCTTCCACGTGAGCGTGGGGGAAGCCGACCTCGCAGGGGCAACCACGGGCGCCGCCGCCGCCAGCTCTGCCCCCACTCCTGCTCCTGCTCCTCCGCCGCGGGTCTGGAAGACGACGTTGAGCGGGGGCGCCTTCTCGACGTGGCGCAGCTGCACGTTGAGGAAGCTGGGCTTCTCGTCCTCGGTCGAGCTGGCCCCGCCCGCCGAGGCTCCGTCCGACGACGACGACGAGGCAGACGACACCAGCACGAACTCGTCCGACGAACGACGGCGCTCGGGCGCTGCGAAAAGGGCGAAAGAACACTCTGGTTAACGCGGGAAGTTTGAATGTTCCAGCAGTACTACAAATTCGCATTCAAATTTAGTTCATTTTGAATTTTTGCGCAAGCGGTAAATGCAGGGAGAAGGGATAAAAAGCTGATTCCATGTCAGCTTGATCAACTGGGTCACCACCCCTCTTGACAAGGCTGCGAGTGAAGGCAGTGTGCGGGTGTTAACAACATTTGGTACAAAGAAAGAAACGCTGAAAAACAAGAAAAAACGTGTAAAAAACCAGCATGACCACAGAACGGCGAACACAGAGCAAAACACACTGCTATCTTTTATTTTTTTACACATCACTGCAGTAACACAAAAAAGAAGCCAAGTGTGCGAGAAAGAAGATTCGAGTAGGCCAAAGTATTAAAACAGCTAACGACACTTCACGGTGAAGCCACCGTTTCCTGCGGCTCAGTCGCAATAACGCGTTTACGTCGCTTCCCAACCTGCTAGGGCAGTTTTTTGCTTCGACGTTCTTTTCAATTACCTCCTCAAACTAGTTGTATTAATAGTACGTCACGCTTCAGCGAGTTGCATAAACACACAAAGCGAACCCGCTACTCGCTGCTCCGGTGCGATAATAACATCCCGTCGAGTGGGGTGGGAGGTGGAGGGTAAAATGGAAGCACGTGCGCTCTTTTCCAGCTGATGCGAACGAACAGCAGGGGAACTAGAATAAAGAGGACCGGTTATGTGGTACAGGTAGTTGCTTCAGTTGGAGGAGTCCAGGTCAACTTTTGTTCCCAAGAGCGAAGTATGAAACCTTTCGCTGCACCCGACTGATATGATTTCTTTCGAGCGGAGTTGCGATCCGGATGCCAAGAGTGAAGCAGCTGCGCGCGCTCTGACTGGAGCTGATCTGTATCCTGAATACTCCGTCGCTATATATACGACAAAAATGTTTTAAGCCGGAAGCCTTAAATAGCCCACTGCGCAAAATTAACCCATTTGTTCCTAAATAAAGTCGAGATAAGCGCGAAAGCTAAAAGTATCGGTCCCAACCTTCGCTGAAAGTGCGTCCAGTCGATCGTCAAACCTTCAAATACCCAAATCGCAAAAAAGGAACGAACCCGTGCGACGATTTTTCGAGCACTGGGTAAACGTAACGACGAGCGATCTAAATGTGTACTGATACGTGGTTATGAGGATAAAGGTATAGTATTGTACTCCTTCACGGACGAGGAGTACATTGTCTTTTCTACAAGCGTGTTCCTTTTTCGCGATGTTCCAGTAACGTTTTGACACAATGGAATCCAGGTTTTAGCGCACGCGCCCGTGTGTCCAGAGACCTTATCAGAGCTTTTCGGTCGACCAACCGGTCTACGGGGAATGCATTAGTCTTTTTTGTTAGAACGCCTTCCGTCCTACTAAAAAAGTTTTCGCTTTAAAAAAGACAAAAAAAAAAAAAAGAAGACAAGGCGTGCCATACCGCGAGACATTTCATAGCGTGATATTAAACTCGGAAGTAGCAACAGGTGGTCGTCCATGCCAACACACCGCAGATAAAAAAAAAGCAGAAGTGCGTGAGCGAACGATTAAACAGAAAAGCAGCTAAATTTGAATCGTTGTCAACACTGGCATTGCACAGAGGCGGGAACGAACAGCGGCGCAAGGCGAAGAAGACAGATCGAAGCCATTCGAAAGCGTTAATGCGGATCGCGATGCAAAGGGTCCCAAGCGGCGTTATTACAAAGCCCTTCGACGACACGAGGCGGAAGCAATGTGCGTTTCGGGCGTTCAACTGCATGGACATTCATTATTTCGCATTCACAACCAATAAGTGTTCAGTTGTCTTTTGGACTCTTTTGTGTTAGGCGGATTTTATTGTTACAACCACCCGCTTGTTGGCGATCAAACTTCAAGCAAATGTAACGTTTTATTACCTGTTTCCTGAAGAGAAATCTCAGCTCTTAACACTGCTTTCCTTCACTCCACAGAACACCTTTTTACCGGGTCCCAAATAACATCTACTCCGCACTATGATGAGAACCATGATGTCTGGAATGCCTCTCCTTATTTTATGTCTTTTTTATATATTTTGCTTTCGAAGGTCAGTTTCATTTTGTTGTAGGAAAAACACAAAAGCAATGTTGTCTAATTTGCTATAAGAAAAAAAATGGGAGGGGGGGTAGTGAGTTGCAACTGTGTGCTATGCGTAAGGGTGAAACAGTTAGGAGCGTCGACAGGGTATGTATGTAGATATATCGCTAAATTTAAACTTAAAACGTAGTGTTCTTGACAAAGACGGGGTATCGCGACTAACAATATTACACCAACAGAGAAGTTGAAGCCGGCTGGAACGTTCATTTTTAAAATCTACGATGACAAGGCGCGCGGAAAACTTGCACAGGAAAACAGGTGACACGAGCTCTGTGAGGCTGACGCATTGAATAAGTATCCAGCAAGATTAACAACACATCACCAGCTCACACCAAAATTTGCTGCATTAGGCCGGGTTCATACTGTTGCCACAAATGTCGTAATATCTTTAAAGAATGACGTCATTTCATGTCTCAGCCAACCGAACTGCGTGACATGCCGTTTTTTTACGTCCATAGATCCCAATACGAATTTTTGTCGGTAATCTGAACATAGCCTTAGCGACGTCATAATGAACACGTATCCTAAAAGGTGTGCGTAGCTGCGGTCAACGTACCGCGACATTCATGTCAACATCCGCGCATTACTATACAATCATCATAGTCATCATCATCAACAGCCCACGCAGGTCTACTGCAGGACGAAGGCCTCTTCCATTAACTTCCAACCGCTCCTGTCCTGCGCTACTCGGGTCCACTTTTTGCCTCCGAACTTCCTAATTTCGTCTCTCCGTCGAGTTATTGGCCTTCCCCTTTTTTCTTGACCCGTCCCTCCGTATCCACTCTGCTATCCTGTTGGTCCACCGGTTGTAATTTCGCCTCACTACAAGGCTAGCCCAAGTCCATTTCTTTTTCTTTATTTGAACTATGACATCATCCACTCGAGTTTGTTCCCTGATTCAGGAAGCTCGTTTCCCGTCCATAATATTTACTCCTATTGTTATTCGTGGCTCGTATTACTAAACACGGTTACCAACAATCAAGGAGGGGGCAGTTGCCCGAACACGAATAGCACTTTAGTTTCTCGGGGCCCAACCGGGCTAGTTTTGACACCTCGAGTTGTTTACGCAAAAGACAAACAACGTCCGCTCACGGGTCAGAAACGCAAAGTATACAGAAGCAGGCAAAAGAGAGGCCGCATACGGCGAGGCCTACTGAGGAGTACGTACCTCCGCGGGACGTCGCTCAGCGAACGCTGCTTTGCAAAGGCGAATGGGAAGCCGAACGAACACGCGTTGCAAGGATTCGGACGGAGGGAGGGAAAATGATCGCGGGGCGAGGAGGCGCGCGGCCCGAAGATGAAAGCCGATACAGAGACGGCGGGCATTGCAGAAGCGCCGGAGTCGCTGCTCTTGCGGCGTCCGAAGGCGTGGTCCCTGGGAAGAAGGCTGCCCGCGGGAGAGGAAGCTCGCCGGCTAGATAGGTAGGAGGAACAACACACGGAAGGCTCGGAGCAGGCAGGCAGCATTGAGAATTAGGCACGGAACTCGGCGAGTTCAAGAGACGGGAGAACTGCGTGAAAAGCAAGGGCACGGCCTGTCAGCGCTTTCGGCGCGTTTGTCTGGAAATCTGGGTGTCTTAGTTGCTGTATGTTCCCTACCTAAAAATGAAAAGAAACAAGGCGTGTACCGTTCATCTGACCTATACGTCAACTGCTTCATTCATCAAATACTCCTGCATACGACCAGTGAATAACGCGAAAGGCCGAGAACGGCTATTTGAAGCTTGGTTTTGTGCGCCCCGCGGTCTGTCTGTCTGTCTGTCTGTCTGTCTGTCTGTCTGTGTGCATGAGCCCGCGTGCGTGCGTCTGTGTGTGCGCGTGGTACACGTCTCTCACTTTGCACCCTATAGTGAAGGACCTCCATTTAACCAACCACATTTTGCTCCCTCTCCTATTCTCGTATGGGCGGTACGTGTAATTCGTTACTTTAGACGCACGGGGCTCCTTTATAGGGTGCTCTTAAATATCTTGTACATGGGTATTTCCATATTTCGCATTCATCTCAAATGACCCCTTCCCAGCGAGGAACGAAACACGCGGGTGACGCGCATACTACTGATAGACACGGAGCTAAAGCTATACATCGGCTGTCGTGTGTGCGTACAGGCATAATGTCTAGTTTACCAGATACATATCTAATGCGGTAATAAAAAAGTGGGCAGACATTGGTTGCGGCAGACGAAAATTAAGTCTACGCGACCGACAAAGCGCTTACAAGAAAGACCGAATCATGGTCAAGCTCGGAAGCACATTCGACGACCGGTAGCGCTATTAGCAACGCGTGATTAAACAATCCGTGAACCGCTGCCATATACAGGGCAAAGTATGATCATATCATTGCCCGACCGTGGTGTAGCTCGATCTGCGACACGACTGGATCTCCGCGTCACTCCGATCGCGTCGGCAAGTACGAGTCGTACTGATCTCTGCTGGTTTCTTACCCTCGCTTGCTCAATAAATCAAGCTGGCCGCTTGACAGCTTGCAGACTGTCGTAAAGTCATTAGCGTTAAAACAGATCCACGGAGTTCATACAAATCTAATCATAACTGTCCAAGAGTCAAGGTGTCGTTGAAGGGAAACACAGAGTCGTACAGTAATGTCGGCTCGCACTAATGGGTGCTTATGCAGGCGAACACTTTGAGCCGGTTTCACGTGCGGCCAGCTTTCGCGTGAGGTCCTCTCGTCGGGAAAGCGGCGTCGCATCGCCTCTTGTCCGCTCCACTGCCTGAAGCCGTCGGGTCACGAAGACCTCGGCAGCTGCGACGCCGATTGGCGAGGAAAAATGATGATGACAGGAAGCGCCCCGCGCGGTCGGGTTGCGACCTCCAACCCTGCACGAGCGCTTACGCGACCGGGACAGTCGTGCTCCGTTCAGGCGTTAAGAAAGAGTGCTTGCGGGGGAAGAGAAGTAAGTGAAACATCGTCGCTTGTTCCGTGCGGCTGTGGACGCGAAGCGACCACCAGAAAGATGCAACAGGTCGCCGAGCGCTATCGGCGTGATAAAACGACTAGAACAAAGGGAAGCGAAGAAACGCCCTAGGTGTTTCGCAAGTTCATAAAGAAGTAATTGTTCCGGAAGAGGGAGACGCCGTGAAAAGGACATCCACGACATAGCGGATGTACGAGAAGCAAGAATGGCGCCCTTACGCAACATCAAGCTTGATTGCGTCAACCGCTACTGAGGCTGTGTTATCCTGAAAGCATCCACTTTCGCGACAGTGGCTATTTTAGTCTGCAGCGTCGCGGGTTAGGCTATGTTCAGACTACCGACGCAAAAACCATATCGTGATCTATGGACGTAAAAAAAAAAACGGCGTGTCACGCAGTTCGGTTGGCTGAGCGTGAAATTACGTCATTCTTTGAAGTTATTACGACAGTTTCGGCAAGTCTGAACCAGGCCTTACGCCTGTAGTGCAGAGGTCGGCGGACTCACTCATGAGTCCACTCACTCAGACTCATTTGGACTCAAACTCACGCGTGAGTTTGAGTTTGAGTGAGCACGAGGCTAGTGTGGCATGGTGAGTTTGAGCTTGAGTGAGTTTCAGCCCGACTGAGTTTGAGCACGCCTGAGACGGAGTGAGTTCAGAGTCCATTTTGAGTTTGAGTACATTTTGAGTTTTGAGTCCGAGTGAGTTCTGAGTTTTGAGCTCACTGTGAGTTGGAGTTCGAGTGAGCGCAGATGTGCTGATCAGCAATGAGTCTGATTTTGAGTGAGTGGAGATTCGAAAATAAATTTGTGAGTCAGTGACTCACTCACTCACAAAATAAATTTGTGAGTGCGTGAGCCGCGCCAACTTTGCCGAGGTATGCTGTAGTGCTAAAGCCAAGTTCAGCAACCTATATGCTAAAGAGAACACATCACCAAGGTTTGGAATGCGACGGCCATTGATGGCCGCTAAAGTGTTGGATCTCATGTTGTTTATGGGCAATTTTTTTCTGCTTGATCATTGTCGCCGTATTTGTTTGAAAATGTTGGCTGGTGGCGTGGTAGCGCGGTTTTTACGCTGAGCAGGCACGGCCGCTGTGCTCTATGCGGAGCGCAAAGAGGGCGCAGTGTCTGATACCTTAGCGATGAGCAGCATTCATCGGTTCACTCCCCCTCCTGGGCCGATGAGCTAATCCTTCCAGCCCTCGCACCCTCACGCGGCTCAGGGCTGACATTCCGCGCAGAGCGCAACCTATCTTCGAACGTTTCGAACCAGTTCTCCGAGCGCAGCCATATACGCAGGGGCACGAGAGCTGGCTTTAGAAGCGCTCCCCACGTGAAAGACGCCGCCGCTCTTTTCCCAAGCGAAGTTTCGGTTCGGGTCCGCTGGCGTTATCTAACAGGAACGTGTTCGAGGAAAACACACGCGCACACAAACACACCCACACACACACAACAAAAAGCGTCCAGCCGCAGGGCGAATTCACAGCCAAACAAAAAGGCACGAACATCGCATCCGTGCAAGCGCTCTCCGCACTCGGCCTTTTTTTTTTCTCATTCCGCCGGCTTCTTAGACGTAATCTCGCCCGATTCTCTCTCGCGCCCCAGTTACGGCCACACTCGGAGTCTTTTTAAAGAGCGCGTTTCAAGAAGGGCGTCGAGGGCCTGCGCAACAAACAACCTTACCTTTCCCCGAGACAGATACGCGCGCGTGCCGCCGCTTCGCAGTGGTTTCCCTGCCGTGCACGGTTCTTTTTTTTTTCTTTTTGTCCCTTTTTTTCGTCTCTGCTTAGTGCCGAATGCACGCATCCGTATCGATCGGCTAGGGACTTGTATGTGGAACGCCGCTGGTCCGTTTCAAATTTGGACCCGTTAAACACGGTTTAATTCGCAGCCGGAACTAGATAAGTTATTGAATTCTGAGACCTGAAGCTCCCCGTCGATACCCTCGTTTCTTGCAAACAACGGGGAAAAACGAAACGAAACCGCACGATGATATAACATGGGGAAGAGGCGGCTTTTTAAGAGGAAAAATAAAATACCTAACCAGAACAAAGGTCGCGTCAACTCCGCTTCTTAAGAACGCACCACAGCTACAGTGCCGTGGAAGTGGTACAAAGAACTTTATTGTTAGACATTAGAGCCCCAAGGAACTAAATATAACATTAATAGTTTCTTTGGTACACTTGCTGCAGGCTCAGGGCTGTACCTCGCTGCTGTTCTTTGTCAGGATTGATGCCTGTTCGCAACATATACTTTATTGGCACTGCTAGGGCAGTTATAGTGAGCTAAATTCCCGAAACCGTCACGGCTGTACCCAGCGAGCCACACGGGACACGCCATTGATCTCCGGGACTAAAAACTGGGGAACCTCTCACTAAGTTGCGCAAGGCTTGAACCGTAGCGAAGCTGCAGGAGTTCTTTCTACGTTAGTAGTGAAGGACACGCCACTACGCATTTGCAGAGGTTTGAAATTGTTTATTTACATGTTCCGTCATCGCTTTTCACTGCTGTAGCAGTAGTCATCGTTATATTCATTGATATCGTCGTGTTCCTCGTGGCAACCATTACATAGCCCAGTCGAAAAAGACCACAAGAACCATTTCTGTAGTTTGTCGTATTTGCGGGTGTCGTATACTGTCGTCTTGTCGTACTCTTGTCGTGTCGTGATTCTGATGTTCTGTCGTGTGTCGTATTACTGTCCTGATGTTGATGTTCCGTCGTGCCGAATTCCGGTCTTGTCGTGATCCTGGTGTTCCATCAGCAGTTGCGCATGCTTTGAATGTTATTGCCCATTGTGAAGAGTAGCGTAAATGTCAGTTCTGTTGTGACTACAGGAATGTTTGTCGTTGAGAAAATTGACTTTGTCGTTACGACAGAAGTGTGTGTCGTAACAACGGGTGCATTTGTCGCAACAACAGGGCTTCTGTTGTCACGACGAAGTTTTTTGTCGTACGGCAGGAATTCTTCTTAAGTTTTTGCGGTATTCCTGCTGTGATTTTAGAGTGGGAGAGTGGGCAAGTGTTCTCCAAGCTCATTCTCACCATTGTATATTTCCACCAGCTCCTGATCATCAAATCAAGGGAGCCGGACTTGCAAGTTGTCTGACATAACCACTGTGCGAGCCGGGGACGCTGGGCAGTCGCCGCGAGGCACGCGCTCCTGAGCGCTCGGAATTTGCTCGCTCCTCGGCATGTTCTCGCTCCTTGTGGTTCTCGCCAGGCTGTTTTTTTTTGTTGGCTAAAGCCACTGCACGGGCCGGGGACGCTCGGCGATGGCTGCGAGGAACGCGCTCCCGAGCGCTCGGCACTTTCTTGGTATTTTTAACATGTTACGCACCGCACATAACGGCCAGCTAAACAGCTCCGCTGCAGAAAAGGACCTCTCGTGCCGGAGTAGTTCCTCCTTGCACGGTGAGCGAATGGTTTTACCTAAGGTCGCTGAACAGCCTTTATTTAGTGGAACTAGTTTTTCCGTCCGAGTCCGGTCAATGGTGCACTTCAGGTGAAACCCCAGGAATGAAACGTAGGAGCGCTTCAGACTGCACTTACAAGAGAACAGTGCCTGCGGGAGAACGAAATGTTTTTGCGATGCTCGTCGTCACAAGAGGCACTCGTTATCCCGAGGATGCAATGGCGCGAAGATCGCTATCTTGGGACTAGCGCGGCACAGACAGAATTAGAAAGGCCGCGCAAAGCAGTCCCCCGCTCAGGGAAAGACCGGCGGGCGATACGGGAGTCGCCCAGGAGCCGTATCCAGAGACGGGATCAAAATTCGCAGCCGAGAAAGTGCGGAGAGATGAAAGAGAAAGCGAACGACAGATAACGTTCCATCATGCAGAACGACGACGATGCGAACGTGACGCCCCGAGAACGAGGAAGGTGAAGCGACTCGCGTGCGCTTCGACGGGCGGAGAACCGCGACACGGCTGTGCATTGAATGAGGTCGTCCGTGGGGGCGACCCCTGCAGACGGCGAACACGAAGCTCGAGGGGATTGGACGAAGTTGGCACGTACCTATCGGTTCCTGAACTCCGCGTGGCACTGCAACCGGTGTAGTTTAAAATATCCCGTCTCTATACTGAAAGGGTGTTATTTGTATACAGTTAAGTTTTGCTTCAAGCTGCGCCAACAACTGCGCACACTTTCGTGGTTTTAGTAAATAATACATGACATCATAAATGATTAACCTGAGACTGTTCGAGACTGCCCTTTTCTAAAAGTCCACTGTTATGCTTCAATAATGTGTAGCGCAAGAAAGCTTAGGTCATGATGAAGTTTCGAAAAACCTCCTATTTTTTTTAGCTTAAACTAGAGAAAAAAACTTTTTATTCCAACGGCCGCTTCACCTCAAAGATTTTAAGAAAATCCATGCACCCCTCCGTCTAACGTCGACGATGTTTGGGCGCGAATCTTTCTCGTGAGGGATACTGTGGTTGTCGTCTAAATATGGACTGAGTTTCGGCCATGTCGATATAGAGCAATCGGGTAGGCGCGGGGGGACCCGGATTCGATTCCAGCCACTGCAGCGTTTCTTTCTTTCAAAATTCAGCCACGTTCATCCGTCGTCATCGTCAGAGAGTTGGCTTTCCTGCAGGGCGTATTGGCGTTTCAGACGCCATCAGCGAGAACACTACAGCTTCGCTTTAAAAGTGCGGAGCATTCAGGATGCTGCGATGAAGACCAAGGCTCGCAACCTCTTTTGGGTGACTTTGCGTGAAAGAGAAGAAGGGAGGGAGGGAGGTGCTCTGGTTGGACAGTAAAGCCGACGTGCTTCTGCCCGGTCCTCTTTGAAATATACCAAAATAGCATTAAATAAGGATTATCCTGTGTGCCTGCGCTAATGTGCACAGTCAATATTGAGAGAGAGAGAGAGAGAGAGAGAGAGAGAGAGAGAGAGAGAGAGAGAGAGAGAGAGAGAGAGAGAGAGAGAGAGAGAGAGAGAGAGAGAGAGAGAGCGATCTTTAATGAAGTCTGGCGATGTTAGCTGGGCTAAAATGCCTAACTTGCTACGCCAGTTGATGACGTGATGAAGATGATGGCGATGATGTTCAAGAACTTGATACGCACAGAGACGGTGAGCTATTCACAGCGACTGGTCTAGACCTGTGTGTTGCAGGTACTATATAAAAGCTTTGGTAGCCGGTAAAGCACGTTTGGGACAAGCCCATGGTCCTAAAACGTCCGTTAGCTGCACGTCCAAGGAAAGCGGCAGTCCCAAAGCCACTGCGAGGGTCACTCTTTGAGCACTGAATCGAGCACAATCACAGAGCTGCATGGCACACAAGAATAGGGGCTAAGAGCGAGTCCATTGAGCGGTCCTTGAGTCCTTGGTTTATACCATCCCTGAAAAGGCCGCTCAATAAAAAAAGCGATTTCTTTCCGACAGGCCAGGATGTCAAACAACCAAGACAGGTTGCGGTTTATCGTCGCGTTGCACAAAAGTACGCCCGGTGTCAAAATATTCCGGAACGCGATGTCGCAATAGAAGTCACTGTCAGCTCAGCCCTTGATTTTTCTCCCTAAGCAAGGCATAATACCACGGGGCATCATCCCCATATGCATAGCAGGAGTTTAGCCACCAGCCACCATAGAAACTGGATTCCATTTCGAAACTGCGACCCCAAAACTTCTGATGCCGGGTGTACATGCGCCAGCTTTCGGCCGCTAGACTTGTATTGTTCCACCTACCGCTTCCTTCAGTGCTTCAAACCAGCCCAAACAAGTTTTGAAATGACGGTCGGTGGAAATGAAAGGCGGCTTTAATTATGCAGGGAAAGCGGACGGGTTGTTCACCGAGGGAGATATTGTATCGTAAAGAATTCAACATGTGCATTGCCTTTTGTAGGCGATGGCTGATGTAGTCTGCTATTCAGTAGGAAAGCTTTTCGTGCATGGGCCCAGTCGTAATCGACTAGTTATTTAAAAACAAATTAAATACTTTCATTTTCATTTAGCCGAACATCTGAAAAAAATTGAAACTTTTTCGTCGATAATATTGCCAAATATTTTTTTTCAGCCTGCGTTCTCCTGGACGACTGAGAACTGGTGAGGGCGGTTCTCCTGCACAAGTCAGGTGACACCTAATGTCTCGGCAATTCCCTCCCAATTTAATTAACGAGAATGCCACTTTAGGTCATGTCATTTACTCCTATATCGTCGGTGTTCATGAAAATAATTTGCTACTTTACGTTGTCTTCACCCGGTTTTCGGAATTTTTTTTTTGTGCGAGACTTAGTTCTTGCCATTTCGTAGTTATTTATTTTTCGCCTTTAGTCGGAGATCTGTTGATTGAAGTTTTACTGATTAATCCTTCGGCACAGATTACCCCTACCTCCTGTTCTTGAATCAAAGTGAGCTTAACTTCGATTCGTTTTAAATTGTCGTTAGTGCTTCCGGTCTTATCAAACGCATTTTTAATGCTAATGATTACAATTCTTCTTTATGCGGCGTTACTTCTGGCGTCCCTCGAGGATCTGATCTCGGGCTCTTGCTTTTCTTCGATCAGATTAGCAACTTACAAACATGTGTTCATACCTAAAGCTTTTCGCTGACGACTGTGTCATTTATCCAGAGGTCTGAAGGGCTAGGGATCGTGAAACCCTTCATTAGAAATTTCTGAAAGTTTCTTTTTACTGTAAAATCTCGATAACTGCAGTTTAATGTTATCAAGTGTAAATCAATGAAAAGTGGCATCCATGTCTTTAAACATGTAATAAGCGAGTTATTACCGAATAATGTACCTTGAGACAGCGCAACGACTGGAATTCCGAATGTATCGAGGTAATTAGGCAATTGTGATTTCGGAATGTGCAACTCCTCCAAAAAACTCCTTCCATTCCCTTACGAAGATGAGGTTTCTCCTGAGTTCCTCACAGTAAATGGAAAACGCGAAAAGGGCGTCAGGCGGTCATACATTCTATAGCAGATTACATGCGCTAGCCTTGACGAACATATTTCGCAGCCCGCCTCTCTAGTTCTCAGATCTCCACCCTGAATGTCTTGGACGTGAACTTTCGGGTGCACAGGCCTCAAACTGCTTTCACACGCAACAACTGCACGTCACCCATTTCCGCGACGTTCGCGCTTTCACCCTCGACGTGGGGCCCTTGTCGGCGCGTGCTCCGCGCGATAATCGGCAGGACACCCACGGTCCCTCATGCAACATGCACGGGTGGCCTGCACACCGTTCCGCCCCCTCCACGACGCGCAGCTGTTTGCACGTACACGCTTCGAGCAGCCAGCGCGGGTGTTACCGATCCAGGCCGCCGTCGACGTCGTTCACGGCGGGCACAACGCCACGGCCGCCGAAGGTTCGACGACCGACCTTTCCTCCTCCTCCACCTCCTCTTCAAGGCATCCTTTCGACTCCTTCCATCCTCCGTGGTGGGCGCGTTCTGCCCGCATAGCGAGCGCCACCGCTAAGCCCTTCGGGCGGTGGGTCAACCGGACAGTTCCGGTACCAGGGGCCGCTCCTCCAGCGGTGCGGCCTTCCCACGGCTAATGACATGCGCGCGTCTTTTTTTCCCGCGTTTTTTTCCCCCCGCCTTATATTTTGATCGTCCCAAGACGGAAGGCCGAACGGTGCCCGCGTGCTCTCTTGAATCGCGGTGAACACGGCCGTTCAGGAGGTGAAACGCGAGTTGGGGTCATCTTGCGCCATTGAAGACCGCCAGATTGCGTTGATAGCGGAGTGAATGGCGGAAGATTGAGAAGAATATCCTCGCTCCTAAATGCAAAGGCGGGCGAGGTGGAGCGCACAAAAAGCGCGGGCTTTACTGCTGCGGTGGCCGCACCTTATGCGGGAGTTGTTATATTCATAAGGCGTGATGACGACGGGCCGCGTGCATTAAATGCCAGCAGATTGCCGTGCCCCAAGTGATATGCAATTTCATGCTAATTTATTTGCTAATGGGCGACACAATTGTGCGAACGCATCCGTACGTTTGACGAGCGCCGTAGGCAAATGAACAAACAATACGTTAAGCTAAGCGCACGACGTCACCGAAACAAACGATAAATCTTGTTAATTTATTTCAGCTCGCCGAGAGACTTTAAAGGGACCCTGCAACACTTTAGATAAGCGCTTTCACTCTTTCCTTCGCGCCTGGAACCACTGCGAAAGCTACAGTTATCGCCACTACGGAGCCGCACTGTGTGATTTGCTCGTTGCACCAGATACTCCTTCCATTTCTGCTTTGTGTTTGTGGATTTTTTTTAAAGTTGCTATTTAAAAGCGTTCATTGCTGCAACTGAAGGAAAACCGGCCAACAGCCGTTACATGGCCATTAGTGACGTAATTCGAGCCGTCGAAGAACGTCAAGACTGGGAAAGAGGGGAAAATCTTTTGAGCGAGTTTGCAAGTTACCTGATGGGCATATATGGCAGTAATTTTTGGCTGAGGTACTTTGCGATCCCCTAATCTAAGTACTGGGTGTGTTGGGTGACTACGTTCTGCAAGCATTTAAGATTTCAAAAAAAATGTTGAAAAAAGTATTGCAGGGTGTAGACTGTATACCTTACAGCTATAACGTACGGTAGGAATGGTTCCGCGTACGTTTTCAGACAGGCTTCTACGAGCCCTTCGCAGATTAGCTCCTATTCTGAGTGTCTCCTGGCGGCAACTGATTTATCAAAGTCGGCGCTGAGGTCCGGCATTTGAAAGCCAAGCTGCTCCCAGGAAAATGTTCCGCGTCTTCGTGCTGGAATTTGCCCCTAGCTTGGTCTAAGCAGAGCCTTGGGATAATGATACAGGGGGTACGTACGCCGGCTGCAATCGATCATTGACCGTCGTTTTGTAGAGCGAGGCTTCTATTTATGGCTCTGCTAACCGCGATCTCTCGAATTACCGGCGACTGTGCCTGTGCCGAAGCCGGGACGTGAATTCTAACGCTTTTTTAGACAACGCATTTTAATACCTTGCGTACAAGTAAGCTGGTCGTGGTGGCTAACGTAGACGTATAAGTTTTTTAGCCACACTCGGCTTTGACTAGCACCAGTAGGAGAGAGGAACAGGAGGGGTATTTTGACACCACCTTGAATAGGCAAGCGTTTACCGGAGGGTTCTTTGTAAACGGCTCTAGCACCTGGCGAACGACGCTCATTCCCCGGGCATCCTTCAGCCGTGGCCTAAAGAATACAACAATCCAAGGGAGCGTAGAACGATGCGCCACAAACAGCGCCGCAAACATCTCGGCGACCTCCAGGCAGCAAGAGGGCACTTCTCTCCCTTTCGAAATTCATGCCACGCAGACATGCTACCTACATTCGGACAGACGCACATATTGTCCTTCGCCGGCGATCTCTTCCGGCATTACATACACAAGTATCCATGCCATCTGCAATATCGGGTATGCGGCGGCTATCCGGATAATGAACACACATACTGAAGATGTGCACGGGCCACCTCGTCTCCCACATTTTTTACTGCCACCTACCCTTCCCTCTGATATTCCATATTCGCGGTAAAGCTGAGCCGCTCCCCCCGACAATCTACGGGCTGCCCTGTGGTCCCAGTTGGCTGAAGACATCGAAACATTCCGTGCACTCCCGCCAAGCCCGCCCGCCATTTTCGAAGGACTGTTCCCTTCCCCCATCCCCAACAATCCCTTCCTCCTTCCTCCTCCCCCCTCCTCCAAAGACGTATAATATCGTCGCTGCTCGGACTTGAGTCGCTAAAAAAAAATTTACTCTCTCTCTCTCTCTCTCTCTCTCTCTCTCTCTCTCTCTCTCTCTCTCTCTCTCTCTCTCTCTCTCTCTCTCTCTCTCTCTCTCTCTCTCCAGTATGTCCCATAATTTTCCCCGATAAACGAGCCGATTAGAAATTCACGTAATTGGAGAGAAATGCTGTGGAAATAGAAATGACAAGATAAATGGCAAATGCGGTTTGAATTTCAATCTAGCAATGCTCTATGTACGAGGCGCATTGAACGGGCGCAGTCCTATTGAGTGCGCGATTCTTTCTAATGTGTGATTTAGAAAAAAAGTTATCAGTTAACGAGTTTAATGAAACCTGGAAGGACTTTAGTTTTACCCTAGCAGGCAAAAATGGGGCTGTCCGTTCCACGGTAGATTTGTGATGGTGCCGGAATGGCTTAGGAGCGGCAGCTTCATGTTATTTGTATTAAGACTGTGCAAGACAGTTATCAATGATCCCTGCCGAGATAAAGCTGTCCACTGTTAGGTAGTCGTTCGAGCAGTCCAATTCCCTATAGTTTGCTCCGGGATAGTTTTGTATAAACAAGTATTACAGTCGTTCTCTCTAACCATACTCCTCCATGTAGGAGCCCATTTTCTGACAGCAAGTGGAAATTCCAAAACATTTATAACTCTTTGGTGAACGAAACGTAACAAGTAAAGGAAATCCGGCGTAATTATAGGGTCGTCCCAGCGCGAATTGCACTATGATTTTTTTAATATCTACATATGGAGACCGATGAGTATTCGCGAGAAATTTTGCTTTGCCGTGAAGCGTGTTCTGAAACTTCTGAAGGATCACGACACGAGGAAAGCCTGAGGAGTGAGCCATATACAGCTTCCCTGGAGAACTTTCTGCCACAACCTCCAATTTCTCTACTCCCTGTGCTGTCGAAAATACCCACCCAACTTTGCCCGGATTACGCGAGGCTGCTACCCCTGAAACCCAAGAAGCCAGCTCATTCACGCCGGCATTTCTTTAAAATCGTAAAGCGACAACGCAGAAAATACGATTCCGAGAAAAATAATCGCATATTCACGGCGGGAGATAAATTGGCTTCGTGTACGCTGTCCGTTCAGACGCAAGACCTGCACTGCTCTACAGCTTTTCTTTTTAATTTAGAGTCATTGCTAGCGTATAGTTTTTACAGCACAACTTAATAAATGGAAAAAGAACACGACAGAATTTCGCAACACCCACAAATGTCGCATCGTTGACTCTCTCAACTTCAAACGTAACATAGAGCTCGTTCTGTTTCCTCCAGAAACAAAATTGCTTTATTTGATTGTTAAGTGGAGCGACTTATTGATTGACCGACCGACTGACTGACTGTCTGACTGACTGACTGACTGACTGACTGACTGACTGACTGATTGATTGATTGATTGATTGATTGATTGATTGATTGATTGATTGATTGATTGATTGATTGATTGATTGATTGATTGATTGATTGGCGTTGACCGAACGTGTACCAAAAGAAACTTTATGCAGTCACGTGACGTACGGCCAATGGCAACGTTGGAAAAGAGGGGGTGTGAGGGAAAGCGTCCGGTCTTCCTATCTCCGTGACTTAGCTGAACGACGGATCTTTGCGGAACTCCAATAGGCGAACCACGCTTCCGGAGCTCGCTTAAGACGTCGCTCTCGTGGGTATCTTTTTCTTTTCCGAATCGGCGTAATGGTCAATTTGAATCCTCCGCACGCATCGTTCTGACACCGCAGGCGGCCGTTAGGGCTCCCGCCGGCTTTGAGCGTTTGTCCGTTAAGCGGAATTGTGCTCGCGTTCCCATTGTTCGACTGCCAGGCCCTTCAAAAGACCGTAAGCCGAGCACACCCCGCAATTCCTGTACAAAGTTTGTCTCTTACCCTCTCCGTTTGCGTGCACGCGCGTGTGTGTGCACCCCGCTTTCTTCCGATGCTAGCGGAGTAATGAGATTTGCTTCTGCTCGACTTTAGTCTCCTCCCCACGCTTAGAATCGACCCCACAAATCGTGTGTGGGTTTACACAAAGCTGCCTCCGTTAACCACCCACGGGCTGGCGTTTCTGCATTTTTTTTTTGCCTTCCGGTACTGAAGACGCACAGAGGCGATGGTAGTGTCATTCTCAGTTGTTTATGGAACGAGGTTTAAGCCAGAGCGTCCGCCGTACCTAGGCGGGTATACGTTCAGTTTCTTGCGACACCATTTCAAGCACCGTTATTCACCCGATGCTATCGCATAGGTACGCTTCCCCGCAAGCGGCGCATTTTATTCGCATACCCTTAGCGGCTGCCGTGCAGCGTCGTTACGCGAATGGCCACGAAGCAGTTGGAAAGGCATTCGTGCTCCTGTATCGTCTCCAAACTCCTTATTGCTCAATTCAGACGAAAGCAAAACCGAACAAAAGCTAGAAAATCAGGGTAATCGGTGCGGGGCATCAAAGACAGACATCTTCTACAACCGTTAGCTTCCGCAATCATCTCACGCGTGTTCACTTTTGCAAAGCATAGAGTCTAACTGGAAGACATTTCTTAGGGGGTCTGTTCATTGTTCGTTAATTCGATGTGTAACGTATGCGCTGAAATCTCACCACCCGAGCGATGTCGTTTTTCGCCGCTATCAGAAAAAAATTCTGCGGAAATTCAGAGAATTATCTGCTAATGCGTAGCATTCTTATGCCGCCTGTCTTGAGTGTGAGCTTTTACAGCCATTTTTTTTTTGTTTTTCTAGATCCGGCCCGACCAATTACCGCCATTTACGCTATTAAAACTACTCTAAGGGGGAACATTCGCGAGATCTGCATTAATGTGGAAGTGCAGGGCGTTAACGGTTCGCCAGTTTCCGTAATTATTTTATATTGTTCTTATTTTTTTTATTTTTTCAAAATTTTGTTCAACCAATTATTTCCGTTCGCGCTATTATAACGATTACAGGTGTAATTTTCGCGAAATTTGCATTATTGCGGAAATGCCACGCTTTATACGTTTTGCCATTTTCCGTTATTTTTCTTGTTTTTTTTAGTTTTTCAGAACTTCGTGCGACCAGTTACCTCCATTTGCGGTACTACAACGATTACAGGTGCAACTTCCGCGATATCTGCATTTTTGTGGAAATGCAGGGCGTTCCACGGTCCTGGCTGTGGGGGTACTCGGTAAAGAATGCTACACATTAAAACGGGTACGGCCGGTCTAGAACAACGGTAAATGCTTGGGTTGGTTGGTCTACATCCTTCACGGTAAAAATAGCGGGAAGCACACCGTAAAGGAGTGAGAGGCGGACGAACTTTGCGCTTTCGCGTTCTCCCGCATCGCCTTTCGGTTTCCGTTGCGCTGTTTACTTTGTGCTTAGAAGAACCTTGTAAGTAAGCAGTAAATACTAAAGTAAGTAAACGCAGATTCCAACGTCCCCATTCTTTCTACCAGCTGCCCGGTTGCCAGTGGGGAAGTGTTAACTACGCGCAGAATGACTGGGTAAAACCTTCACGCTGCGGATAAATATGTGTAGGGACGGAGTGCCTAAAGACGCTACATGGGGTCAGTTCTTTCCTCGTAAAGCAGTCGGGTAGGATAAAATAAAGAACGCGAGAAGGGGGCCGATTAGAGGAAAGCGGCGGCCTTTTCGCATTCGGCACCTGCAGCGTGCGCGGCCACCACGTAACAAATCCGTTTTCCGCGTGCGAAATTGGCCGGGAAAGTCGGCGGAACCGCCGCCGCGGCGAATGTGCGTGCAGCCAGGCAGCCGACTCGGAAGCAAACTGCCGCAGCCTCCGGCGGGCGACGCGCACCCATTGTGGACACGCGCGCCTTTCCCGCTTTCTCTAATTGCGATATTTCCTTTTTCATTCTTGTTCCCCAGACAACAATACGACGATTAGACACCATGAGCTCTCGCCCAGGAAAACGTACAAAATGAACTACTAAATGAGCTGGAGTGTACTTTTATCCCACACAACGATAAGAAATTTGCCTTTGGAAATATACAGTGGGTCAATTTTCAAAGACGATAGTCTTTTTTGGGCTACGTAAACGCGAAAATTTTGGTCTGTCTGTCTGTCTGTCTGTCGATTCAGCCGCACAGACAAGAGTTGGCACCCTTGAACGAGACTTTTGAATAGGCAAAACATTTCCAAAGTACTATAAATCTGGTGGCAATGTTCATACTTGACAAAATTGTTGAGCAAAAAGAAAACATTCGGCATATTTTAGGCAAGACATCAATACATGAGTGACATATGCATCGTTCTTTTAATTAAAAATGCATGGCTGCTTGATTTTTTTGCGATAGCAAATAAATAAAATACGCATTGAAAAAAACTTTCACCTCAAATTACAAAAAGCGCTCGCGGCGCCCTCTTGTGGCAGCGTTACAAGTTCAGCAGTAATAAAATGTTCCCTTAGATGGCGCAGCAGTAGAACGCGGGAAAATTGAATTGAGTTCAGCAAACCTCCACAATGTTTATCGTGGGAGCAGCGAAACGGGAAGGGAAGAGGGTGAGAGCTTGGCGGGAAAGGGAAGATAGACCTTTACGTGGAAAGGGCGGAAGTAGACTGTCGTCTTTGGACGACATTTGCAGCAAAGTGAACAGATTTTCGACTAAGTGTTATACGTTTAACTACCAAGTATCTTTACTAGCAATTTTTTTTTTCTTTTCCTTGAGAACAATACGACGATTAGGCCCCGGGAGTTCTCGTCAAGGAAAGCATACAAAAGAAACTAAACTAGCTGAACTGGAATTCTATCCTCTACAAGGGCAAGTAATATACTTTTAGAAATTAACAGCCAAATTTTTACAAGTACGTTTTTTTACGTCTCACCACGGCGTATCCTTACCAGCTATCGTTCCAAACCCTTTACACGGCTAACTGTTCTATAGCCCCACTTTTTGTCTGCTCAATGCGTGCTTGTCCCGGTTTAAAATAAGGAACCAATTACGACTGTACGACTGTTGTACCTCCAGCTTACTCGCGGGTGCCAAAGTGATCTATTCTAGGGTGACAAAAAAGCGGGCCATGAAATGCCTCTAAAGCATCTTATTGAAGCCTCCGATGGGCTACCGACCTTATAAGCCCCGGCCACAATGTTCGCTGCCGATATTTGTGGTTATCAGGCGATGGGGAACGGCGTACACACCGATGCAGGTCACTCTAGGAGCGATAGCAATTAGTATCCGGCGCTGTGCTCAATTTCATATCATTGTAGATTCCGTAAGGAAACGAGGTCATTACACAAGGTGGACGTGCGTCTGGTACAAAACACAAAATAGAAAAAAAGCAAAAAATAGAGGTACGTAAGCCGGATTTCAAAGTCGAAGTGCGCTTCAAAGAACAAGCGGCGTCGCGCTGCGATGAAACTGCCGAGCAGGGCTCGAAAAGGCCTTTTTTTGCGGATTCCAACGTGTCCAGTGCGCGCTAAATGAACCCTGCTGGTAGTGATATAACGTTGTTTAACTTTTCCTGAAACATTTTGTTGTAAAGTGTCGTGCCATTTGTTCCAGGATGATGATTGCCCGCGGAGAAAGGGGCTGTAAATTGTCATCGGTGGCGTGCAACAGTTGCCGCGAGTGATCCCTTTACTGCGGTTCATTACCGAAGACGTCCTCATGATCGGTTTTAGTATACAGCCTGCCCTGTGGATGATAAAATAACAGCACAGAGGAGAAATTTTATACGGCTGGAAGGAAAGGCTAACGGCCCGGAGAAGGCGTGTTTGAAGTGACACTAGAATTGTTTGAACGATGCTAATTAGTAATTATTACGAAAACGGGTGGGCCCGCTTTGTAGACAATCTGACTTATAGGAAAGGTATCCCTCTGAGGATTGCCAACTGAACGAAGCGTACTCAAGCTTTAACCTGACGAACACCAACTACGCTGGTAATTTTTTTTTTGTTCCATAATAAACATATCCGAGGATGATAAAGGTCTATAGATGCTATAGGTTTTGATATGATCTTCTCATAGACGATATCAGGTGCAGTTCGATATATCTACGAATTTGTCGTGGCAGTTGACACTCAGGCAATGTTGCATGTATGGAAAATGGCAGTATGCTCAACGTACAATTACACGCATAAATGTTTATTGACACGACCATTTGTTTGCACCACATATAAATGGGGTTAGGGCCCTGTTGTAGGAATAATGTCACCGGAAAATTTTACATTGAATTAAATCTGACTGAGTCGTCAGTGGCGAGCTCTACGCGTAACTTAACATTAATTCCAAAATAAAGTACGCAGATGAGACGAGCTCTAAGCGTAACTTAACATTAATTCCAAAAATAAAGTACGCAGATGAGGAACAGCAGCGGAGATAATCTTGCACCCTGAAGGACTCCGCGCCTCCGCCGAGCAAAAATGTTGCCAAAATTTTACGGGCGTTTTTTTTTTTTTTCGTATATTTCAGCACTTTCCGCCTGCCAGACAACCGGTTCAGCTTCTAGCATCACGCCGAAGACGCCGTCCGTGAAGTTTTCAAATACGGTTCTACTGTATTTTTTTTCCTTAGCAGAACACCTGCGGCGAAGGCTTGCAGTAGGACGGCGCCCGACGCGCCATTTGATGTCGTTACTGAGTCGCGTTGAAAGAAACCACTGCGACTTTCCGGGTGACCCAGACAAGGACGAGTTTGGTCGAGGCGCAGCCAGTCCCCACCACGAGGAAAATCCTGCACTGGCCCAAGTTCCGTACTGCAATCGCTGCTGATTCGGGTCCATTTTTATTTACACGATAGCGCTTGCCGCACTGTCCGTCGTAGGACTTACAATACAAAAAGCCGGAAATGCTTAAGTGCTTTTTTTAAACCCTAAAAGCCCGCGAAATCGCCGGATAGAGCAGCTGTGCCAGTAGTACGCTCTGGATAGAGCCGCGCATCGCACCTTCCAGCTTCTTATTTTTGAGCGTCCTTGCGGTTTATACTTAGGAGGTCACCTCGACCCATTTGCCTTTTGCTTCCACAAGGACGCAAAAATTTCCTTTCTCTGGCTCTCCTGAGCATCATTATGCTCTCTCCTCTTTTAATAGCAGAGTTGTTTAAGCTTTTAGTTTCGCCGTGTAGTGATACCAGAAAAAAAATGCAAAAAAAGACCGAGTGCACTTCAGTGTGCGCCTCGTGAGGAGCGCCCGGTGTCGGCCTGTTTGCGCATCGGCTTGCGCCACGTGGGGAGCTCGCAAAAATACCAAGAACATATACCGGAGTGCACGTGAGCGTGCGCCTCGTGGGGAGCGCCCGGCGTCGGCCAGCTCTCGCGTGCTCTTCTGCCAGTTCGCGTGCGTTCGCGCCTGAAGTGGGAAGCACAGGACGCCGAGTTCGCGAAGCCGGTTGCAGCGGGTTCTAGCGCGTGCTAACGCGGTCCACTTCGGGAGAGATGTGAAAGGCTGCGGACAAAACGATCCGGCCCCGCCAGTCATGGAGAACTTTCAGCGGCAAGTTCGGAAATCCATGTGCGGTGCAACATCCGCGGTCTCCTACGAAGGGAGAGGGGCCGCCAGCTCTGCTGTTTCTCCAGCCTTGCACCACTAGTGCAAGCTGCGCCGATTTTTTTTTTTGTCCTCGTCTATTTCTCTCTCCCCTGCCCCTTTTTGCCCCCTTCATTTCCTACAATTTATCTCCCCAAACAGTGAGGAACTGCATCTACGACGGACCCAAGGACGCTGGAACAAGGTTAGGTACATATACAAGAGCTTAAGTAAACATTTTTTGAACTTCTTCTCATGCTTGCAATTTCTGCTTAAGCAGAAGAGAAGAAACGACTTTTTTTAGGAAGGCAGAACACTCGTTCTGCTTGATGACATGGCTAAAAAACGCTACAAAGAGTAGCGGAGATTAGCAAAGAGGCAAAACGCTTTCTCGGGCCAACTCATACTGCTTTAGTTCATCGTGTGAGTCTGGAGCTATCCCTTTTACAAGCAGATGATCGCTCCTTTAAGAGAATGTCTTGTCCTCACACATCGACCCTCATACAATGGACCCCCCCACGCTGTATCTTATTGCACCCTATTCTATTTAAAGCATCTAGCGCGAAAAGTTTAAAGCCGCGAGTCTGCTGTATTCACCCCACACAGCCTATGCGGCCGTATCAAGGGGCCCACCTGATTTACTGTAAGGGCTCCAATAGGCCGTCAAGATGCCCCATGCCGCAAACACCTCCCACTTGCCCCACGCGACCTAGCATCCTCCTGCTCAAATAAAAGGCCTCTCTCTCTCTCTCTCTCTCTCTCTCTGCTTTTGTAGTCCGAATATAACAAAATGAAAATATGCAATATTTTTAGTGCTCGTATTTAGTAACCCGATTTTCAGCTAATATTAGCTAGCGGTAGCCCGCAATTTTTGACTTTTTAAAGCCAGAGACTTCTTAGTTGAAACGATGGCGTACTGTCAAAAAACTAATGCATATCTCCATAGACCGGTTCGTCGACCGAAAATCTCTGATAATATCTCCCGACACGTCGCACACTGCGCATGCGTGAAACCGGACTTCCATTGTGTCAAAACGGTTACTTGAAAATCGCGGAAAAAGGAACTGTTCGAGATACGACAGTACACGCATCGATCACGAAGAAGAAGTTCAACAGTATAATTTTATCTCGTAAACCACGTATCGGCATACATTTAGATCGTTCGTAGATGCTTTTACTTAGTGCGCGAAAAATCGTCTCACGGGATCCCTCTTCGTTTGCGCTTTAGGTCTTCGAAGGTTTGACGATCGATTGCACGCACCTTTAGCGAAGGTTTTGACGTACTTTTGACGCAGTTCTGGTGTTAGAAAGCTCTCGCGCTTGTCTCAACCTTCTTTAGGGAAGAGATGGTATATTCTTTCGAAAATATTCTAAAAGAGATAGGGCGAGTTTTGATGATTGTGTGGCTTGCAATAGAAAAGAAAAACGGTATCAGCGAAAGAATTCACCCGAATATGTTTTGTACTATACCAAACAACACGACTGTAATATCGATGTTGTTCTCACGATATTGGAATGTAACTGCAGCTCTGTAGAGATGATTTTTTTTTCTGGCTTGCCCGTCATGCCGAATACCAGCAGTGTAGCACTACGGAAGGGTTTACTTAAAAGCGCAGGTTTAAAACAATGACTGTACACATATTATCGTCACCTTGTAGAGGCTGTAAAACACTTTTCTAGTCACCCGAAATGCTTTTACAACATTGTTGGAATTATAAAACTCAATCTGGGCAAACGCTAAATGGTTTTCTCCACCATTTTAGCATGAAATGCCAGACATCTATAATGAGCGTTTTATTGCGGGATGATAATCACTGCACCAAGAAACTGTTCACCGCAGTCTGAAAAATCAATTTCTTCTTTCACCACCAGTTGCCTAAAATTGTTGTTTTCTTTTTCGGGTTCGTCAGCTTCCAACTAAAGTAAAAGTCCTTGTACCCGCTGGATATGTCCGCTATAATGCGTTCCTACTCATTCCTTCAGACTACGCGTGGTTAGCGGGCTAAGGACATTTTGTTGTAATATGAACGGAAATTTTAACGGCTGAAACGTAAGACTGATGACCAGGTGCACCATTTTTAGAAGCTTGACGGTATAGTCCGTCCTTCCTTACACCCCTGTAAGATCTTACAGGGATACTAGATAGCCATGCGGGCCAATTTTGGAGGCTTAGCAGCATACATTCCTTTCAATACAACGTTATCGATCATCCCACGCGAATGCAGATAAATATATTCTCGTTAAGAGGAGGAATTTTTTAGTGAGGTTTTTGGTGCTCCGGTATGGTATATGTAAATTACGTTAATAAGCTCATTTATGGTCGCTGCTGTATACAGTGAACTGTACTTTATGGCATAGAAGAAAAGCAAGAACGGATGGCGAAAACACGACGGCGATAAGATGGGCAGTGCACGCCGAAAGCGATTTTTGTTTTTACTAAAAGAGCTAAACCACTCCAATGAAAACATGGCCACCGGTTTCGTACTTTATGTAGTAACCGCCTTATTTTCTCGAGTGTCGTTTTTTCCGTCCTGCTTTCCCCACTCTTGTTTATTTAATACCTCTATTTCTATCTTGTTTCATCTCTTTTCCCCCTCTATCTCTTGCTCTTCATCCGCAGTGGCTGTTATAGACCTCTATAGGAAGTACGCAGGTCATGGTTGTGCGGCGTCTTCAAGTTTCATTGTGATTCAATTTCTGTATCAGTACTTAGTAAAAGGAAAATAAAGAAAAATTAAAGCCATTCCACTAAATTGTGAAAGCTGTCGGAAGTGCAGAGCAGTGATTCGCCATAATGAGCTGTAGCGCCGATATCCGCTCACTGCTACCACCCCATGCATTTCAATTTCCCGCCTTCGCAGTGCTCGCGCGCCCCCTGCCTGAAACTGCGCCAGCGGGAGTTCTGTTCTTTTTGTGCTTGTTTTAATTTCGTATGCTGGAGCTGTTTTGCGTCATTTTGAACGCGTAATTTTTTCTTGCGGGGCTGGAGCCTTTCTGCGTCATTTCGAACGCGCCATTTCTTTTGCGCTGAGCCTTTCTGTCTTCGAACGCGCCATTTTTTTTCTTGCGCGGCCGCTTTTTTCGCTTACTATCGTAAAAACCAACCCAACGAGCGTTCCTAACTAAATGAACGCGGCCGCTGCCGGTTAATTACGTATATTTTGCCTCAAATGTACACATTGTTTTCTTTGCGCTAAGCAACGAGGAGATGTAGGACAAGTGCGAGCGGTTCACGAGTTTCAAACGCTTATGACTATATAAACCGCTTGGCTCTCGAAGCCTCTGGGGTACACCGCGAACGACAGCGTTACCACGGGACGCCCTGTTGCTTTACTTGGGTCCAGCGAGAGAGCTGCGACGAGCAAGGTGAGGCACCTAAAGTGCTCCTGCACTTACAAAAAAAAACATTTTACCATGTTTCATGGTTATCGCGGTAAGACAACGCACGAGAAAAAGGAAGGAGTAAACCAATACGACGGCCTTTTAGCTGTCCTCTCGTTCTGTCCCCTTGTTTTGGCACTCTTCAGCTCGTCGTACAAACTCGGCAAACGTCCACTCCGATTTAATTATTACAGGCGAAAGCCTTCTGAGTGGGACCTGACAGCGCTCTGTAAAACAAAAGAAAAGGAACTGCGGTTGATTCCTCCGTCATAGGAATCGGTAAGACATGAAAGTGAAATGTGCAGCGAATCCTGCAGGCTGAGCATGATTTGCCGGGTCGGCGTCTGTCATCGTGGGTGTGCTTGGCGAAGCGACGTCCCCTGCTGGCAGGGTCATCTTTCGGCAAAGGTGTACTGGCGTCATATTCAGTGACGGATATGACGTCCTGAAATCTCGGTGTATCCGGGAGGATAAACACTTTTCATGTTAAATTCAATCCATTTCCCTCTTAGACCGGTTGTCCGACCGGAAACCTCTGATAAGATCCCTGGACACACGGCGCGTGCATAAAACCGGGCGTCCATTGTGTCAAAGCGGTTACTTGAAAATTGCGAAAGGGGAACGGTTCTAGATAAGACAGTACACGCATCGATAATGAAGAAGGAGTACAATAGTATACCTTTATCTCGTAAACCACGTATCGGTACACATTTAGATCGTCCGTAGATGTGTTTACTTTGTGCGCGAAGAATCGTCGCATGGGTTCGTTCTTCGTTTGCGATTTGCGTCTTTGGAGGTTTGACGATCGATTGGACGCTCTTTCGGCGAAGGTTGGATTTACTTTTAGCTTTCGCGCTTATCTCAGCTTTCTTTACGAAGGGATGGTAAATTTCTTCTTCGTAAAAGTACTAAATTCTGGATTACTTATCTTATGACGCCCTACGCTCGTATCTCTCGCAAGCCAAGCATGTCAGACAGCGATGTGTACAGATAAGCATAGACCGTGTCTTTAGGGCAACTGACGTGCATTTTACGAGTGCGATAACCTCACCCTGCGTTCCTGTTCTACAAATAAAGAAACAAGTGCAGAGAAACAGCCAAGGAGGGTTTACAGCTCGCTGAAGCAGTCTACTCAGCGCTATAAATGCCAGGCGGAAAGCGGCTATCTTGCGTCGTGTGGTACTCAAGGCGAATACTCATTCTAGTCACACAAAAATTAAAGGGTCTGTCCACTGCGCGAACCCGTTTGTGGGCTGAACGTGTTTTACTCATTTTTACCTGTCATTGTTTATCTGACTGTCATCCTATTTTTTACCCGCCACGGTGGCTCAGTGGCTAAGGCGTTGTTCTGCTGAGCCCAAGGACGCGGGTTCGAACCCACCCGCGGTGGCCACATTTCAGATAGAGGCAAAAAGCGAAAAAGCCCGTGCGCCAAGATTTGGGCGCACGTTAAAGATCCCCGGGTGGCCAAAATTAATCCGGAGCCCTCCACTACGGCGCGCCTCATATCCCAGTTCACTAAACCCCCAAAATCAATAAATCAGTCAATTATTTTTATTTTCATTTGCTGGTTATCCCGCTATTTGTGAAACGATTTATGTAATTTTCATCCCACTTTAAGACATCAGAGTTACGTACCATAAAGATCAAAAGTTAACGGACCACGAAAGCAGCAATTTTGGGTTATTTCTCTGCCGCACTACAGCCCGGGGTATTGTGCGCGGTATTATTCGAATAATTCAGTAATTATACGACATATCACATGCCCGTTTCAGTTTGTGGGCTGCTACTGGAAGAAAAATAACCTAGAATTGCCATTTTCGTGGTCCGTAAACTTTTGCTCCAGGCTGCACATCTTTCCACCGAGGCAGCTGCGCCACTGACATCACTCGTAGGGCTGTGCAAACTTCTATAGCCGAGTTTCATAGACCCGCGACGCGAATCTTCAAGGTTGGCACATAAACGCTCACGCATAAAGGTGAAAGTCGTTTCGTTCACGTGAATGCAATTGGTACAGCTCGGTAGCAGACGACGCGTTTCGTTCCCGCCTGCAGCGCCACACACCGACTACCCAGGATGCTTATGTACTGAAATCCATACGCGAGTAACCCGCCGCGGTGGCTCAGTGGCTAAGGCGTTGCGCTGCTGAGCACGAGGACGCGGGTTCGATTCCCTGCCGAGGCGACCGCTTTTCTGATAGAGGCGAAAAGCAAAAACGCCCGTGTGTACGAGATTTCGGCGCACGCTAAAGGTTCCAATGTGGTCAAATATATTTCGGAGCCCTCCACTACGGCGTGCCTCATCGTCTGCGTTGCGATCAAAACCTTACGCGAGTACACTTCAGCGAAGACGAGAGTTTACCGTCTTCTTCGTGGAAGCGAAGTTATAAACAAAAAGTCATGAGCCCCTCCACTCTGAGAAAGGGGGTGACCAGCGAAGCTCTTAGCACGAGATATGGAGCATGAAATGTTTCAACGAATTTTGTTTCTCTTGAGAGTACGGCAGTCATCCTTGAGAAAGACACATACATTCACGTGCCCATTTTTATTTTGACTCTACTGATCTTAAAAAGGGTGTCCGTTTATAACTAATCTAGTCGAAATGCATATCCATGTGGTGAGACCTATAAGCTTGAAATTCGAATCACGTTTTGAGCGGCGTGCATCTTTGGTGGTGACTGCATCCTATTGCCTCGCGCTTCATAATCACTTGAAACCTAAGGAGCTTTTTTTTTTTTTTTTTGTTCACGGACACGAAAACCGTATAAGCTTCGCTTAAAACCACACTGCCCAATGCAACGCGCATATTTAGACATACCCATGTCTGAGAAGCACGGCGAAGGTGCCGCAGCGTCCACCGTCATCGCGTCCTCTCGGTGCCGGCCAGCAGCTTAGAGATGATTCGCGAAGAGCATCCACAAACCACCGGACAAGAGACCAACAGTCTCAACACCACCCCCGCTTGAACGACGAGAAGGCAGTCACGAGCACAGATCGGCACAAATCCCTCCAGCGTCGTGTCGACGTCGCACCAAAAACGAAGGACAAAGTATAACAAGTATACTGTCAAAACGTTGAGAACTGCAGCGGTTGGACTCGTAAGTCTTCCCGGGGCCACTCTCTCTCCCTGTCCAAGGCACGTCTTCGCAGAAGCCCACTTTTCTCGCTGGTAGCGGGCTTCACCGGCTCGTCGGGCTTCGGCGACGTTTCGGCGTCCCACCTCCGCTGCCAGCCAGCCCGGCGGCAACACCTCTTCTCACCGCTTGAAAACGAAACCAGGTTGGGATAAAACGGTTGTTTGGCGGGCGTGCCCGGCCGCCACTCACTTCGCGAGCGCACTGCGGCCACTCCGGTAGCGCACGCCGAGCGAGAAGCGCGCGATGCGAGGGGGAAGAACGTTCCACTACTCGGGCGCGCGTTGATCTCGAGGCGATAAAAGGGGGTGATAAATGGCGGGGAGGAAAAGATTAATGCCGGCTTGTCTCCGCACCAAAAGATGCTCACTTCTCCCTTCTTCCCGTTTCAGTTGGAGGAAGCCAGGTGTTTAAACGGTGAAGAAAAAATAAAAGCTGAGCCAACCGACCGGGATGACTGCAAAACAGAACGAAGAGAAGAACACTCGGCTGGCGTTTGATACGGAAGAAAGGAATGATAGCAGTGCGAGGAAGTGGTAGAGCGAAGAGGGGATCGGCGCAACAACCAGAAGCGAGCGCGCGGAGCGAAACGGTTGTCCCGCGTTTCACAAACTCCGACGTGACGTCGACTCCGGCATGCACGGCCCGTCGCTGACAGACGCAGCTCCCGGCGTTAATCTTCTTCTTCCTGTTGTTCGGGTGACGGCAACAGCGTGCTCACGATAGCGACGTGAGCGCGTCGCGGCCGTGAAAAGAAACAAGCAAGAGTGTCAACACTCAGATGAGCGGCGGGCGACGGTAAGAGACGTTCCTCTGCGCACTCCGGCGTCGTCGTTAGCGGCGCGGACAAGCACATCGGTGGCGCGACGTCGACGCATTCGCGCGCACGAGCGACTAAAACATCGCCGGCCGAGCGGCTGCGGACTCACGCGTATGTGGTGCCCGAACGGCCAGCCTGTTGCGCTCTAAATCTGAGGCACACTTTTTTGTTGCGGCGCCGTCGAGGCGTGCGCACGCCGGTTTCCGCGGAGAGGGGGATAGGCGGGAAGGAGGACAAAATCACCAGAGGGCGAAATGATTCGGACAGGTAAGACGGGCTTCGATGCCGTTTTATTCGCGGACCTCCTCCTCCTTCTCGGCAATCTCGTCTTGGGTGGACGATGTAACGCGTGCGCTTCGGCCCCCCGTGAACACGACGCGCTAATCGAGTACCGGGGAGTAACTGTTGCAATGAATCGTAGCGGAGAGCACACAAGTCGTGCAGGCCGGATTTGGAGTACGAGAGCTACTGTTGGGATTGAAGTGAGGAATTGCGTCCCGTGCAACGATTAGGCTACGAGACGGGCCGTGCTGAAGAACTCTGGATTGATTTAGCAGCCTAGTGTTTACATGCCTATGGCTCGGCACAAAATTAGCGGTATTCTGGCTCTGTGCACCTCGTGGCCGGCATGGTGGTTATGCTATTATATACCTGCTATTTTCATTTACCTGACTGACGAAATGCACTCCTCAACTACTCGGAAGAATTTGTGCGCTGCCATTCTAGCATTGTGATGTTGCTGACGAATGTATGTTTGTGCGGTGACCGTTTTGTTAATTCTTTGTTTTCTAAGTCTTGTTTTGGTGATGTGCTAGCTTACGATGGTATGCAAGAGTACGAACTGGTTACCCAATCGTGATGAGTTCAGCTCTGAAATGGTAACAATGTAGGTATAACCAACGTTGAAATATTGTTTTTTTTTTGTATATGTGTCTGTTCGGCTTTTGTTTTTCTTTCGCCTTTTTCTTTCTTTTCACTTTTTCTCCTTGGTGTTCAATTCGGTGTTTGGCGCTGTCAATGAGTGTTTTTTCCCCCTAACGATGGCCGCTTCTGCCTGACGTTGCCGACAAAGCCAACGAGCACATCTGTTGGCTTTGCGGGTTTATTTCCTCTACCTTTGTATGTACTCCATGACAATAAAAAAATGTGTTACTAGTATTAGGCAGTTTTCGCATATCGTTACCGTGTTTACGTTACCGTTTACCGTGTTTGCGGGAGTAGACTGCGCAGCGCGAGAGTTACCGCGAACGGTAACTAACTTACCGGCACAGGCTTCACCGTCGCCAGCGCTTCCGGTAACACGGGAAACGGTAACGCAAACACGGTAACGATATGCTAAAACTGCCTATTGCTGCATCACTAGATATCGGACTAGCAATAACACTGTGGTGGTTGTGGCGGTCGTACGCTGCGGGGAACCACTGTGGTTGGCACTTCTAAAGCAGCTTGTGGTCAGCTAGTTGATACGGAGTTGGCAAAAGGAAATATTGACAACAGATCGTTCTGTGTCAAAAACAGTTAGTATGCGCGACAGTTTCGCTAATTGTACTCTCAATGAAAAACAGTTGGAAATGTACCATGTCTCTCTGTGTCCTTGTGTTCCTGTTCAGTTTCGACATAGACCCTGAAATACTCAAATTTTAAAAGTACGAAAGTGCTAGAAAATCAGCACCGCGCTAAACTGACATACCCAGATAAGGTTCGCAGTGCACGGCTATGTCTTTTTTTTTTATTTATTTAAACCAGAATCCCCCCCCCCCCCCCCCCCCCCCCCCCCCCTAAAGACTACTCAGCTTACGAAACATCATAACTACAGTACCTAACTGGTTTATATAAACGTCACCCACCAGTACAGGAACTAATGTTTCCGCACTCGTCAGTGGCGTTATGAATTATTTTGACTTCCTTCCGAAGATAGATACAACCAAGCAGACCAGACATTATTAATTCAGCTCCTATAATTTACAATTTTCCAGCATTTACTTGGAGGACAGAATTTCTGTTGTGAGAGTTCAGGGCCAACAGTCGACTAAAAATTTTTGGTCTCCAACGAACCTCATCGCCATATTCCTACATTTGGTCGCGCTGGTGGGTTGTTCTGGGTCGTTGGGGGGAAGCCCACCCGCGGCGATTTCTTATAGCGTGCTCTAGTTGGTTGACTTTGGGGTTTAAGACGCGCCGAAGCTACTCCAGGGCTACGAAAAGCGCCGTAGTGAAGGGCGCCGGATTAGTTTTGGCCACCTGGATACATTTAACGGGCGTTACAATATTGACAAACGGGTGTTTTCGCTTTTCGCCTCCTTCAGAAAAGCAGCCACCTGGGCCAGAATCGTTCCCGCGTCCTTGGAGGGAGATAGCTGCCTCCGTCCTTGGAGTTAAGGAGGCAAACCGCTGTGATAGTGTACAGATCTTATTATTTTCAGTTACTAAGTGCAAAACTGCTCTACACAATTCGAAAACAACAGCAATGCAATTTTATACCTCTTTTAGCACTTTTGTTACTCCTTCGTCAAAAATATCGGGTTGTTGATTGTAATAGCTATGCGCAACGGTTCAGCGTCGTTCGTAGATGTTTTCCATACCACGCGAAAATTAGTACATTACAAGGCGAAACAAACAAGACACTCACACTCATTCTCGGTCAGCAGTTAAGTTGAACCTCGTCATAGCGAATACTGGTATAGCGAATTATCGGCTATAGCGAACTAAATGTAAACTTTGGTTGGTGACGCTTTATTTCAATAACAGATATTCTTTCATAACGAAACTGAAACCAATGAGAGCCACACGCGATATCAGATATAACGAAGAAATATTTGAGCAGGAGTCTCAGAAGCTATTTGAACCCCCCCCGTCGTCCGAAACTGCAGAAGTATAAAGGCCCTTTTGCTGGTAGACACTGCGGAAAACTTAATTCTTCTCAGTGCTGTGAGTAGCCACCGGACGAAGATCACATCCTCTACCAAAGAAACAAGGACGCAGGCCTGTATTGTCAAGTGAACTTTGTTCGGTTGTAATGTCACATACTACTGGTTCATCGAGGTTGAAATGCAACAAGAAGAAAGCTAAGGGTTACCTTGTTTATAGTGGATTCGAAGGCTTTTAAATGCATTTTTGTATCGACTGTTTTTGCGCGAGCCAGATTTTTTATTTGTTTGAGCCGAATTTAACCTCTGCTGTTACAACGAATATCGGATATAACGAACTAAGTTGCTGTCCCGATACTACTCCGTTATACAGACGTTCGACTGTATAAGACGAAGAGCGCTACCCTCCTGTGCAACTTGTTGGCTGGAATTAATCGCAAAACATCTTCATGTGATGTGGTGCTGTTTGAAGGGCAGAGATCACTCAGGCGCGACGTTGCTGAACCTTCACTTGAGTGAACATATTGTAATTATTGCGTGCGTTTGTGGGCGTGTGCACGCGTATGCGTACAAGCGTGCGTGTATTTGTGAGAGTGCTTAGGCTCCTGTTTTCTACGCCACTTTTGCTACGCCTGGTTCGCGACCTGACCTTCTAGCCTTAGCGTCTAAGTGAGTGTGGTTTACAGAACTCGGCCGAATGCAAAGCGGACGAAACGTGGAAAACTCTCAGGCTAAACCCAGGCGGTCGCGCCACCGAAACGAAAAAGCAAAACTACACGGGAGAAATAGAAACAATAAAACGAAAGCACCACAAGAAGCGCGCAAAGGGTTCTTTGAACGGCGGCAGTCTTGTTTGAAACCGCCTGCAAAGACCATCAGCGCGTATACCTTGTTACGCCGCCGCCGTGTGGTGTACGCGGTTGGAAAGGGCGGCCGCCACCAAGCGACAAGGCCTCCAAATTATAGAACCTCATCGCCGGAGCTTTCACAAGCCAGCGCTTGTTACACACTTATTACTCTGACATCATTGTAAGTCGGCCAAAAATGTGAACGTTACATCCCTACGTCTTAGTGGTCGCTGACACAACTCAGAGGCCTTCTCTCCACCTTCGTGGTGACCTCCCGGGAAACGGCCTTTCGAACGCACTCTTTCTGTTCCTTTCTTGTAACGACCCAGGCGAGACGCGGTTCGAAGCCGTGCCCGATACGAATGAGCGGGCATCCCACCAGCGGGTCGTATTTGCGCACAGCCGTGGTGAGAACGCGCAGGCGGAGAGACCGCTTCCCCGTGGCTCCGCCGACCCTTTCGCCACGGCTCCCAGCGGTGCCAATCGAATTTGAATGACGGCTACGGTCCCCCCGTCCCCTAGACAAACGAGCGGTGACCTAGAGGACGACACCGCATGAGGGCCCGCTTTGGCTACTACCGGGACATGAAAGTCTGGTCGCGGAGCCACGGTGGTCGAAGCGGTCTTCCCACGGTTCTTCGTTAACGATTCTCCTTTTCTACACATATCGCCGCGTAACAGGGGCGGCTTCCAACAATACGATCCTCCGAACAATACCAGAAGGTATGCGTGCTGCATGAGGTTGTCCTCGTTTGGCTATTTGACTCCCTGTGGTCAGCGACGAAGTGTGCAATCCAGATTATGTGCAATGATCCAGAGTTGAAAATTGCAAAACTGCGACGCGCCGAACCGGCGTAGGAGAATTTGTTACACGGGGGCGGGGAGCAGGATGTTGGAAAGGCAGTAAGAACCGAAATTTCCTCGAGATCAAGTGCGATCCCCGCCAGAGTCATCATCATTGCGAGGATGGGCAGAAAACAGTAGACGACAACGATCAAGAACATCAACGGTCACCTAGACGGTTACTTTTTGAGGAGCCCACAAACCGTATGAGACTGATGACCCTTTCTGTCGACGCCACTTATTCTGTCATTTGTGGCCGCAAATCTGGGTTATATAAAAAGATAGATTCACAAGTTTATTCAAGCTTACGTTTCTGCGAAAGAAAGTTGGTAGGGAAGCCATAATTATAAGGTAATTAGAGATTTTATCCCCGTCCACACTATTTAATTCAACGATCCGAAAAATAAATTACACATATATTAAACCTACACACTTAGCAGCAGCGCAGTCAACGTTTTAGCTCTGACCGATCCCTCCCCTTCCCCCATAGTACGTGCAAACACACCAAGGACATCATCATCATCATCATCGTAGTCATCGTCGTCGTCGGACAGGTGTTCGTGTAGTGGATGTAAATACAGAGGTTCCGCCGTATACACGGCGTAGTTTTCTCGACAACGTAGAGAGGTCGTCGCGCTGCGAAAACCTAGTCTATCCATGCATTTGCATCTGTCGCGCGTCGATGCGGAAGTTACAGATAACGCCAACGGCTTAGGAAAGACACAAACTGCGGGCTTAGAGCCGTCCGGATTGCTTTTACGGCGAAAGGCGGCCGATAAGGTGGCGTGCTTTAAAGGGGCACTGACACAAAAATTTTGCATCTTGTTTTTTTTGTTGCGATAAGTCGCTAGTGACCTACTTATAACCTGTAGAAACCTCATTTGCTTCAGCGTGCGACGGTTGTTTAATTAGAGGCATTTTCAATGCGGCCAGTCGCAGTTTCGGTTTCAGCGAGTGCCGCGAAACGATGGATTTTGTGGATTTTGTGTGAACAAAGCTGACCACGTGACCGTCGGAGGGATATCACAGTTACAGAGCAGAGCCGCCGTAGCACTGTCGAATCCGCATCGACGGCAGTTTCTGCGAATGCCCCCCCGTACTGATCTCGTGAGGCGCCTAATTAAAAAGCGACCGTGGATGTGACGCAGGCGCTGCGAGCGCAAATGCTACCGCGGCTAACGAACGACGCGCGCCGCTCGAGACGGTGGGTGGCAAGACGCGCGCTGGGAGCAGCCGGCCGGTCTGCCTACAGGTCCGCCTACAGATGTGTTCGGCTTAGCACTGCGGCGGATATTCGAGTGCCGCTCTCGTAAGCGGTGCAGATGACAATTTTTAATGCAACCCGCCATGGCATCATTAACTCCTTTCTCATGTAAGCCACCATGGTCGGGACTTGGGGACAATTTCGTGCAGCGGTAACAAGCTATCACTCGAGCTACCTGCGCCGGCCTGGGCCACTTCGCGGCCGTGGCCGCCGCCTGCACAGCGACCGTGCGGCTAGCTCAGTGGGCTTTTCGTGCCTCCGGCGCGTTTTCGCATCCAATGGTAATATACAGTAATAGAAACAGAGTGCCTGGAATCGCTGTAGAACTTTGGTCGCGGCCAGCTGCCCGATTAGCTGACGAAATCACGGCGCCTCCGCCGCCAACGATCGGGTCGTTCGTTCTCGAGAGCAGAAGCTCCGCCCTCCGGCCCTCCGATTGGAGCGGCGAGCCGGCAGTGCGGAAGCGGCAAACACAAACTCGTGACGTGTTTGGATGTTGTTTATTTACACTTGCGCGTGGTCCTCTGCTGGCCGCTCGGTTGCGTTTCGCACACTTCAAAATTGATTTTAAATATGTTCTAGGCTGTATTCACCGCTGATATTTTGCAGATGATGTATATGTGTTCCACCAATCTATCTCCGATTTGCTACGCCTGGTTCGCGACCTGACCTTCTAGCCTTAGCGTCTAAGTGAGTGTGGTTTACAGAACTCGGCCGAATGCAAAGCGGACGAAACGTGGAAAACTCTCAGGCTAAACCCAGGCGGTCGCGCCACCGAAACGAAAAAGCAAAACTACACGGGAGAAATAGAAACAATAAAACGAAAGCACCACAAGAAGCGCGCAAAGGGTTCTTTGAACGGCGGCAGTCTTGTTTGAAACCGCCTGCAAAGACCATCAGCGCGTATACCTTGTTACGCCGCCGCCGTGTGGTGTACGCGGTTGGAAAGGGCGGCCGCCACCAAGCGACAAGGCCTCCAAATTATAGAACCTCATCGCCGGAGCTTTCACAAGCCAGCGCTTGTTACACACTTATTACTCTGACATCATTGTAAGTCGGCCAAAAATGTGAACGTTACATCCCTACGTCTTAGTGGTCGCTGACACAACTCAGAGGCCTTCTCTCCACCTTCGTGGTGACCTCCCGGGAAACGGCCTTTCGAACGCACTCTTTCTGTTCCTTTCTTGTAACGACCCAGGCGAGACGCGGTTCGAAGCCGTGCCCGATACGAATGAGCGGGCATCCCACCAGCGGGTCGTATTTGCGCACAGCCGTGGTGAGAACGCGCAGGCGGAGAGACCGCTTCCCCGTGGCTCCGCCGACCCTTTCGCCACGGCTCCCAGCGGTGCCAATCGAATTTGAATGACGGCTACGGTCCCCCCGTCCCCTAGACAAACGAGCGGTGACCTAGAGGACGACACCGCATGAGGGCCCGCTTTGGCTACTACCGGGACATGAAAGTCTGGTCGCGGAGCCACGGTGGTCGAAGCGGTCTTCCCACGGTTCTTCGTTAACGATTCTCCTTTTCTACACATATCGCCGCGTAACAGGGGCGGCTTCCAACAATACGATCCTCCGAACAATACCAGAAGGTATGCGTGCTGCATGAGGTTGTCCTCGTTTGGCTATTTGACTCCCTGTGGTCAGCGACGAAGTGTGCAATCCAGATTATGTGCAATGATCCAGAGTTGAAAATTGCAAAACTGCGACGCGCCGAACCGGCGTAGGAGAATTTGTTACACGGGGGCGGGGAGCAGGATGTTGGAAAGGCAGTAACGAACCGAAATTTCCTCGAGATCAAGTGCGATCCCCGCCAGGTCATCATCATTGCGAGGATGGGCAGAGAAACAGTAGACGACAACGATCAAGAACATCAACGGTCACCTAGACGGTTACTTTTTGAGGAGCCCACAAACGTCGTATGAGACTGATGACCCTTTCTGTCGACCGCCACTCATTCTGTGTCATTTGTGGCCGCAAATCTGGGTTATATAAAAAGATAGATTCACAAGTTATTCAGCTTACGTTTCTGCGAAAGAAAGTTGGTAGGAAGCCATGAATTATAAGGTAATTAGAGATTTTATCCCCGTCCACACTATTTAATTCAACGATCCGAAAAATAAATTACACATATATTAAAACCTACACACTTAGCAGCAGCGCAGTCAACGTTTTAGCTCTGACCGATCCCCTCCCCTTCCCCCAAGTACGTGCAAACACACCAGGACATCATCATCATCAATCATCGTAGTCATCGTCGTCGTCGGACAGGTGTTCGTGTAGTGGATGTAAATACAGAGGTTCCGCCGTATACACGGCGTAGTTTTCTCGACAACGTAGAGAGGTCGTCGCGCTGCGAAAACCTAGTCTATCCATGCATTTGCATCTGTCGCGCGTCGATGCGGAAGTTACAGATAACGCCAACGGCTTAGGAAAGACACAAACTGCGGGCTTAGAGCCGTCCGGATTGCTTTTACGGCGAAAGGCGGCCGATAAGGTGGCGTGCTTTAAAGGGGCACTGACACAAAAATTTTGCATCTTGTTTTTTTTGTTGCGATAAGTCGCTAGTGACCTACTTATAACCTGTAGAAACCTCATTTGCTTCAGCGTGCGACGGTTGTTTAATTAGAGGCATTTTCAATGCGGCCAGTCGCAGTTTCGGTTTCAGCGAGTGCCGCGAAACGATGGATTTTGTGGATTTTGTGTGAACAAAGCTGACCACGTGACCGTCGGAGGGATATCACAGTTACAGAGCAGAGCCGCCGTAGCACTGTCGAATCCGCATCGACGGCAGTTTCTGCGAATGCCCCCCCGTACTGATCTCGTGAGGCGCCTAATTAAAAAGCGACCGTGGATGTGACGCAGGCGCTGCGAGCGCAAATGCTACCGCGGCTAACGAACGACGCGCGCCGCTCGAGACGGTGGGTGGCAAGACGCGCGCTGGGAGCAGCCGGCCGGTCTGCCTACAGGTCCGCCTACAGATGTGTTCGGCTTAGCACTGCGGCGGATATTCGAGTGCCGCTCTCGTAAGCGGTGCAGATGACAATTTTTAATGCAACCCGCCATGGCATCATTAACTCCTTTCTCATGTAAGCCACCATGGTCGGGACTTGGGACAATTTCGTGCAGCGGTAACAAGCTATCACTCGAGCTACCTGCGCCGGCCTGGGCCACTTCGCGGCCGTGGCCGCCGCCTGCACAGCGACCGTGCGGCTAGCTCAGTGGGCTTTTCGTGCCTCCGGCGCGTTTTCGCATCCAATGGTCCGCTCGGTTGGCGTTTCGCACACTGTCAACTTGATTTTAAAATATGTCTAGCTTGTATCACCGCTGATATTTTGCATGATGATGTATATTGTGGGCCACCAATCTATCTCTCGAGTTATCCTCTCCTTCAAAATTTTGTGTCAGTGCCCCTTTAAAGGCCCACTCCCGTCAAGGTCAGCTGCTAGTTATAAACGCCGCTGTACATTTCGGTTCGCGCTAATCCCGCTCCACCATGCGAAGCACGGTCACTGAGAGATATATTCCTTGTGTGCACTTGGTTTCCCAACGCGGTGTAAAATCCGGGCGCTTCGAGTCTGTCTGTAGTTGCAGGCACTGCTATTAGGGGCGAAGCCCCTTAGGGGCTAGGGCTGTTGGCGTTTCCTTCGTCGTCGTCGTCGTCGTAATAGTCGTCTCATGGAGTCACAGTACTAAAAAACCGGGAAACTCGTTCACGCCTCGCGCTAGAACGCAACGCGTACTAATAAAACCACCGGGACACTCGTTTACGCCTCGCGCTAGAGAGCTTCGTGCCCCAAAGACAAAATACTTTTACAGCAAAACGTATACGTGTACCCCCAACGGTTTCATCTCCGTTGGCAAAAACGCCAAGGCGCCACGAATACACTTATACACTGCATTCTTCGCCCCTACCCAGGTCTTACTATAGTGGAGATGGCCTGGGATTTTTTTATTGTATCAAAAACCACTGCAGCGTGTTCACACAGAGCAGTAAAGATCATTACACTCCCAGCCCTATATCTGAATAAACCTTGGAAGGACTCGAGCTTTATTCTATCGGGCAAACATGGGGCTGTCCGTTTCCCTTCCGCGTCGTAGGCGTCTCACTGTCCGCGTAACACCTCAACCCAAACCGCTCGACCACGGAGGACAGCAGTCAGGTCGCGTGGGGTCGTGAGGCGTCCACGTTAATATCTCCCACCAGCACAACGGGCATGTCATCGGTGAGCGCATGAACCTGGCTGCGAATGCACGCCCCCACCCCCTTCCCCACTGTGAACGCACAGCGGCGCAACCGGCGGTGTGTGCGTGCTTAGACATGAAAGACACCGGCCAAAACGTCGCTCCAGAAGCCTTTTATGCTGGGCGGGAACAATACCGGCAAGAACGTCACTCCAGGAGCCCTTGAAGAAGGAAACACAAAAAGCTATAGCACTTGGGTGCGAAAAACTATCACGCGTAAATTATTATTGCACCTAGCCAATTATCATACGCAAATTAGCCTCGCTCTGCCTTTAATGACGTCCTTCGCTATCCATCCCATTACTTGCTTGGTTCTCCTTTTGGCCATCGTATGCGCATCATGTTTCTCCTCCGAAAAGAGCGCTCCCTTCTCCCACCCATGCTGCCTGCTTTTTGTCCCTACCATGACACACATTGTGTTCACTTCCACGACTCACTGGGCTTATTTAAACTCTGTTTAAGAATACTTAACCCCCCTCAAAACGCCAGCATTAAAAATGTACACCCTGCCTATTCTTTTCCTTCAGGATGTTCATTACTCGGAACTCTTTCCAGACCCTACCCAACCCACAATAATTATTCGCGTAATTTCTCTCTACCGGTTCTGGTTTTTAGCTTTTAGCAGATAACTGCGAAATCATCTACACTTTGCCTCCTCCTAGTGCTACAATTCGCCCTGAGTGACTCTTTCGCGGCTCAGCCGGATACTGTTCCTTTCAAGGTTTCGGTTTCTTGCGCAACGTTCTTTACGTCAGGGGGGCTATTCCCACCTTCCCTGTTTCCGAGCTTAATAACCACAAAAAAAAAAGAAGAAAGAGGAGGGGGGGGGGGGGTGGAAGAAAAATGTCAGATGAGGCTGCACCGAATGGGCCATTCGCAGAGCGTTACCGCACCGCTATTGTTCCGCCCTAGCCGCCGCTAAGCTCCGGCGACAACGCCTTGCCTAACGATCCGACCACGCCTCAGAATGGACGCAACCTGACGGGGCAACACCTGCCGCTATAAGCTCGCTGCTGCCGCCGTATAAATCAAGCTGGCTCTACACACCTGCCGTTCACAAGACGTCTTTATACCTCTTTACGCCGAGTGCATTGTCTCGGACGCTATGCCGTTGGCGGACGCGTGTATTTATTGCTCCCGATCAGTGTCAGCGTTATCAGTGCGCCGAGCCGTGTTAGGCGAGCCAATAGCTAGCACGAATTCGCGTGATGATGGAGCCCGCGTTGGGCGAGACGAGACAATCGACCTGCAGTTTGTTGCCTCGGCTGACGAGATTCGCATCGAGCCGAGTCCGGACGATCCGACGAGGAAGAAGGCGAAGGAAGAAAAAAAGAGTGGACGTCGAACAGAGCGGAAAGAAACGCGCGCGTGGCGATGCGCTGACCCCGCTGACCGTCCATTTAATGCACGGAGTTCCGGAAACCCCCGAGGCCTGTACGGCGCGCCACGAGAGGCTATTTCTGTCGTTCCTGTGGCGTACGTTCTATAGGAAAAGAAACTGGAGGAGGGGGAGGAGAAGGAGGGGGTCGCTGGTCTTTGATTGTGGCGTGGCGTTGGATGTTGACCAGTGACGTATTCTTTGTGCCCCTCCGCCTGTCGATTGGCGAGGGAAGCCGTTTTTCTTGTGTGCGCCTGATGGCGAGGTTCGACGAACAAAGAGCTTCGAATAATTCAACCGGTGACATTTGTGAAGAAGACGCGCGGGTGTGTCGGCTTATATGTGTCGGACTGTTCTACAGGTTTGCGGAGACGAAGCACCGATCATCCTTTTTCACGAGAACAACGCAATTTCTTATGATTCGTGGCGCGCATATTATGCGCACGGGAGCTTTATACCTACCGCTGCCGTATGACTGGTAAAGGGGAAAAAATAGAGGAATGCGCGCCACATCGAAAAGGGGAACCACTGCCCGCTCTACAACTGCAGACTGCACCTTCCAAAACATTGCCGAGTGGGGGAAAAAAAAACGGGATAACCAGAACAGATGTGGACGCTAAATTTCCATCGGCAAACGAACTGGGAGCACATGTGTGGGGAAGTTATCGTTTACCTCGAAATTCAAGCGTCAAATAACGTAAATAGGCGTTCTCCCCTGAGCTGATTAGAATTGTTGGTGTCATTGCGTTGATTGATTGTAGCGTTTAACGCGCCGACTCAACGCAGGCGATGACGCGCGCCGTTGTGGAGGGTTCCGGATTAATTTTGACAACCTGGGGATCTTTAACGTGCGTCGAAATCTCGTACACCCGGGCGTTTTTGCTTTTCGCCTCCATCATAAGAGCGGCCGCCACGGCCGGGAATCGAACCCGCGCCCTTGGGCTCAGCAGCGCAACGCCTTAGCCACTGAGCCACCGCGGCAGGTGTTAGTGTCATTGCAACTTTCGATATAGACACATCGAATGATTGTCTATATCGAACAGTCTAAACATCCACTCGGAAATCCCACTCAAAAGTATAACGCTGTTGTGCGCCTGTATCGAACTTCCGATCACGGGCACGGGTCCAAGAGGGTAAATTGCCAAAAATATAAAACAGATAATGGAATATTTTACGGATCTTCACAAATGCATGGGCATCTCGTCCCTCTCCACCGCAACCTTGAGGCTCGGTTCGATGCGCACGCCCTGCTCAAGCATTAGTAGCCCGCCAGACGGCGTTTCTCGCACAGCAGTCGCGCACCGCGCCAACCATTCTCTGCATCTTAGCCGTATTAGTGGTAATGCTTGCTCCCTTTAACAGCGGCAAGGGCTGCCTGTCGCTCATTTCGTTCCACCAGTATTGGCATTTCGCCGCCGTCATTCCCATTCCATCCTCTTTTACGCCTGCTCGGTCCTGCACTGGATTCACACTACATTTTACACTGGGACGCCGGGAGAAGGTCGCGCGAAGCGACGAGAAGACTCCCCTTCCCGAGGAGAGGCCGGCAGCTGCGCGAATGCAGCGCCACCGCTGCCAGGTCGGACTGGGTCATGGACTGGGTTCACCTCTCTCCGCACGCGCCCTTTCGTTGTCTGTTCTTCGTTCGCTGTATGTCCACGGATCGACGGCGCAGATTTTCGTAGTCATAATTAATCTATTGTCCCCGCAATAAAACTGGGTGAAGTAGCCTAAGAATAACTAATCGCATTAAAACGTGCTGGTTCGATATTATTCGCATTTAAACAGTATGAGGCAATGACGCACGCCGGATTTCTTTTTTTCTGGAGAGAGGGGGGGGTGAAAGGGAAAACAGGAAAGAAGGAAAAGTAATGAACATGAACATCCATAGCAAGGAATTTACACAAATTAAAATTCAAGGACTCCGAGGTCACGTCGTACTCCCTATTACTTTCCGCCGGCTTTTCTTTTCTTTCTTTTTTTCCGCGCGGAAATTGCAAACTGGCTGATTTCGTGATGGAAACATACACCGAAGCCGCATGTGGTTTGTGCTAGCTTATGCACGCATAAGCGATTATCGGTTGCTGGCTGTCAGGCCGAGTGATTTTCGTCTTTCTCCCCCCTTCCCCCCGGTGAACGCCAGTGGAATGTGTGCAGCCGACTGCAGTCAAATACGGATATATCGAACACGGACACATCTAATGATTGTCTATATCAAATGGTCTAAACATCCCCTGGGAAATCCCCCTCAAAAGTATAGCGCTGTTGTGCGCGTGTATCGAACTTCCGATCACGGGCACATTCGATATATCGTACGCTGCGCCGCAAGTGCCCCTGCAAGTGCGCTTCTCCTGACGGGTTGATGCGATAAAGCTGGTTACTTACTTCTCGTGGGTGCTGCCGCGCTCGGTGAGAAGGAGGCGGCGTCGCGTCACTTCGATAGCCTTGAACACCTGCTCCTTCCATGTGGCTGCCCCCCATGCACACTTGCATGGGGGGCAGCCACATGGAAGTAGCAGCACGCGGGGATTGATTAGGTTGCCATCCGCTTTCCCAACCGAACCCAACCGAACGTTCCCAACCTGATAGACGAGCTTGCGTAAGTGTTCAGATTGGCCTCTCTTGGGGCACAGTGTACAAACACGGATTTTCTCATTTGGGCGGCGTTCGTAAGATTGAAGAGAGTGGTTAAGTCCATGACGCAGAAGATGAAGAAAGCTAATCTCACAAGCATTTTTCATCTTAAATAAAGTGCGCTGGTCGTCGCGCTATGGTTAGTATTTTCTGTGCTGCGAGGAACAAGTCGGTAAGCTACCGACTGTCACAATCTCGGAAAGCTTTTAGTGATGGGCAGAGTTATCAGATAGTCTTCAGAGGGGCATATTTTATATTTAGAATTATCGATATATCAAACTAGTTCGCGATCCCCTTGTAGTTGGATATATCCGTGTTCGACTGTACTACAGACCGCCCTGGGAACTTTCGATTCCCCGTCTTTCTTCTCATTCTTCATTGCTGCCACCCGTTAATGTGTCGTCTTCATGAGTAACTTTAAATAAACAAAGTTAAAATTTGCTTATTTGAACGAATATAGTTTCACTTGCACGTACCCCATTAAAAGAAGCTGGTTCCACTTATATGCAGGGGGCTGCGTGCAGTATCCCGCGCTCGCCCCTGGCAAAAGTTTTCTCGACGCAAGACTACATTACAACGAAATGACCTAGACGTTAAAGTGGGTGTCAAGTTTCTTTTTTACGAGCCTGTCAACGTGATGCGCTCCCTTCTTTTAAAGCGAAGCTTTCATGTTCTCAGGGGTGGCGTCTGTAACGCGAAAACCTCCTGCAGGAAAGCCAACTTTCTCTGACGATGATGACGAAGGATCGTGGGTGAAGTGAAAGGGAAAAAAAACGCTTTCGGTGGCCGGAATCGAACCCGGGTCATTCGCGTTATTGAGCTGTCATCTATCCGATCAATTTCTCCATTTCTATATATTCTAAATGCAGTCCGAACTCCGACGTTAACCAAAGAATCCGTCACGATAAAGCTTTGTGTTCAATCATCGTCGCCGTTATACCGAGTGGTGCATTATTTTTATGATGCGGAGCGCGGGCACAGCTTGTATAAAGCTCCGAGTGCTAATGGGTGGCGCGGTCGCCGCTGCGTGAACCGCACCACACATTAGCACTCGGAGCATTCGCATCATATGCTGGTTTGGCCAGACAGTCATGCCAACAGTCAAGATATACCCCATTCATACGCTTTTCACCGGACCGGAAAAAGAAAACGTAACAACCAGGAAAACGCAGCAGTGAGGAAACCTTCGAAAATAAACGAAAACAGTGTAGCTTTGACTTGCAACTGTGCATTTCTGCAACTTTGGCTTTCGAACCTTAAAAAACTCGACAACGTAGGATTGCCGCTTTTTTGAGATCGCTGAAAAACACCACGCGTGGTAAAATGCAAGGTCCCCAACAATGTCGACTCTCTTCCTCACTGGCTCCTTGTCTACTGCGTTTAGTTTGTCGAGCTTTTCCTGAAGGGAAAGAGCTTCCCGTTTTCGCGATGCCATCAAGGCCCGACAAAGTTCGGAGTTGCATGTTCAACGGTGTTCTCAAAGCTTGAAGCGCACGATGACGACGAGAGCGCGTGCTATCCTTGCGGTGCTACTTTTATTGCAAACCCGCACTTCCGGTATTCCGAAGTGAAACTTCCGTTGTAAGCGTAGTGATGATGGTGGTAGCGTACAGTAACATATGGCCATCTAGTGGTGACGAATCGCACCCGCATGCGACTTCATGCACTCAGTTCCGTAGCCAAGCCTGCCCAAGGCACGTCAAACGTCAAAATAGCGGTCCGTGCATGTTGCCCGGGCGGGTTCGGAGTGTCAGATGGCGACGAATGATCCGGGAACATACTCTGGACCATGACGTAACAGTGAGGATTTTAATACGTGGGACTCTATGTGAGCTGCGCCTGGACTAGACGAAATCAACGTTGTAGCCGAGAAAACGCAGCACTGAGGAACATAAGAGCGGGGTTCTACTGTACATCAAACACACGCATTGCCAAATCCGGCGCCTACGTCCGGCCCCCGCCAAAGAGGTCGAAAACGACAATTCCTCTCGTTCTCACTGAAGTGCCGCTACGGGCCAGTGGTTAGCGTGTCTGTTATGAACCAAGTCGCTGATTTCATTCCGGTTCACAGCGTGGCTCATTCGGACGAAGGAGAATGGCGAAAACGCGCCCCGCACGAAGCGATACGTGAAATGAACAAAAACGCATCCCTGGCGCGCCAGTGTCGAATCGCGAATCTCCAATACCTGTGCTCCACTTTCTGTCAAAGAAACAGGCAATCGCACCTTCTACGCGCAGCGCAGGGAAGTCCGCTGATTCACCTTGGCCATATAGCCAATGACTGGGGCCCAATGGAGAGCTTGAAGGCGACGCTACTGTAAATTAAAAGCATCCGTGCAGAACATGTATAAGTTGGTTAGGAAAGCCCGCCTTGCCTGGTTTTCCGTTGCCAGCGACGGCATGAGATGCGGTGAAGCCCACGCAGCAGGCGGCGGCAGGGTTGCGGCTTCGTCCGGGTGTTGCGTCACAGCGTCGGCGGCGTAACGAGGCGGCGGCGGCATCGGGCAATGCGCGCATGGTGCGCGCTTCCTCGTGCGAATTGCGCGCATGCCGCGAGCACCGGGAACACGAAGTGGCCCTGTTTCGCGGTCTTTCATTAGACACGCCCCATTGAGCGCGTCGGCACGCGCTGGAGCAACGCAGGCCAGGCGAGGGCAGGGCATCGCGGCTAGGTCGTTCGTCATTCGGAGGCCGCAGCCATGTTGCAGAACAAAAAAGAACAGAAACGTCAGCTTGCGTGGCCTGAAATAGGGCGTTGCTAGCCAATCGCTCTGTGTCGTAATGCGGTGGGGCGCCACTTTCTCGAAATTGTTAGCGAGTTGTCGCTGGGTAGAGCGGAATTCGGGCCTTTGTAGGCGTGCATATGTGAGTACTCCCCTCTTGCGGCTGCGGAAACGATTGAAACAGTCTTGCGTGTCCTTCCGGAGGCTCTACTGTGCACAGCAGGTACATGTTCACGCCAGTGGCGCTGTAGGTCGGTAAGCCTTTGACGCCCGAAGAAAGAACACGACGAAAATGCACACCCAGCGGAATAACGGCACTCCGCACAGCAAACGCCGGTAATGGTAAATTCTTAGTGAGGCCTGGTCGGGCACGGTATCTCGGAAGTATAACACGAGTATAGTCTTGGCTTCCCTGCCTTTGGAGTGACACGCAAATATGACAAAATCAAAGGGCAACGTAAACGCATGTTAAAAAGCAGGAAACACAGCTTGGGATTTGGGTTGTGGATGTCTGGTTGGTACGCCGCTTACCACGTTCCCCATGCTGCTTTAAACAGATACGAGGGAAAGGTGAACAAAATATTGACGGGATAAATCCACCCGCGTGCTATTCGAGGGATGTGAACAAACATATTCAATGACTCAGAATTATACTCAACGACAGTGAAACGTTAATTGTCCGGTATACAGTTTTTGTATGACTGTGTGAAAAAAAAATTAAAGTTCTGTGGCTTCTTGCGGTTACTTTGGGTTGATGACGGTGCCTGGGGAATCCGATCAAGCGGCAGTAACTTTCTCTATTGCACCAGCAGCCTTGTCCAGCTTGTCATCTGCCACAGAGACGTTGCTGACATTGGCGGTATCACTATATGTACGTGTCATAATTTTAATACTGCGAGCGAACTCTGCACAAACACTCTGATAGCATCATTCCCCGCGACCAGAGCATCGTCCACCGAGAAACGAATGTTAGTTTCGAGCAGGAATAAAAGTCCGTAGCGTCCCCAGCATATTTAGTGCTTATAGTTTGCCGCCAAATTTTACGTGGTTCATTTCAAAGCAGGCACCATAAGAGGAGAGTTACGGTTCTTATGCGAAACAACGTGTGGGTAAATATTAGAAAAGAGACGAGGAATGACAAATACACGTCGCTTTTAAACCGCGCTTGCAGGCGCCCTTTCAACGTAACCCGTTCAATCAAACTTCGCGCAAGTATGGAGTCATCATAACGAACGAGTGATTTGTGTTAATAATTTGCATTACAACGACGACAGTTGGATGCGTTTTCATCAACCATACGCTCCCAGCGAGGAGCAAGCCGATGTAGGGAAGCGTCCTTGTTGGGCTCTCCGTGCGGCAAACGGGCCCCGGCGGACGGGCTTCCGTAAAATGTCGCTCCACGACCGAATTCCGTCTCTCTTCGTGCAACCGGTTTTCGGGAATACGGAGCCCCGTCCGGTTTCTTCCCTCTCCGTGTTACAAGGAAGGGCTCAAACCAGTCATACGGAAGAGAGGCCGAATTCGGTCGGGGAGCGACATTTTACGGAACCCCTTCCGTAGGGGACATTTTTGCCGTACGGAAAAAATAGAGAGTGATAGCAGAGCTGAGAAACGGTCCCAGTACGGTATCCGGCAGGCCTGCGCATTCGCATAACCAGTTTTCTCGCCTCGTAGCGCGCGCAGTGGCGCCAGTCGCCTACCGGGTAGCGTACCGGGACCGGTTCTCCGCTCAGCTATAACTCTCTAATAGAGAGTTATATCGTGTATCGTTTTACAGTGTGTACCATTTGTAAATGACCCGACAGTGCATGCACGCGCGGCCATGGCAAGGCGGGGGCCGCCCGTCAGCGGAACTAAGCCACCCTACCGGAACGGATGCGCATATGCCAAGTCAGATCCCGGTACGCACGGCACACACAGTACACACGGTATGCCGCGATAGCGTTATGGTACTACGCATTGAGGAAGACTCTGTGGTGCGTCCAGGACAGAGCATTCGTATACCACGTGTATCAAGAGCGAGCGCACGCTACGCCGCATTGCACCTTAGCGCTGACGTCATCGCATCCCCTAGCGGAGCTCGCGAGTGGTGAGAACTTTCTGCTTCTGCTCGCGCGCCACCTGTTGGGGCGGCGCCTTACGATTCAGAGGGTTTCCATGGGCACTGCAAGGTGGTGCTGCGTGATTTCTCGCTCACGGTTAACGCCGCCGAAGATAGCGCCTTTTCTACGCCGCGGGTAAGGGCTAGTACTCACATGGGTTAGGGTTGTCCCTCCGCAGACGTCTCTCGTAGCGAGACATCTTGATTCGTGGGTAGAGGGCGCTGGCCGAGCGTACCAGTCGCAGCCCAGCGCGGTCGGCCGCAGCCAGGGAGGACACCTTGCCCCGCATGTGGCTCTCGGACAGGTTGCTGCAGGAGATGCTGTGCGGCTGCTTCATGCGCGTTTCTGCAGCGAGAAAACGGAATTGGGGCTTGTTTTTATGACACGCGCAATTGGCATTATCAACTAACTGCGAAGCAGCTGGTTGGTCAAGAAATCTACTGCGGAAACAGCAGAAGGTAGGCGTTCTAATACACAATGGTTTCGAATGAGTAGCGAGTACATGGCAGAAGGCGCTAAACGGAGCTGCGAGGAAAGTCGGTTCGTATTTACTTCACCATACGTATCTGTAAATCCACCACCAAGAACTCTTTCAGCCTAATATGGCGACCTTAAGTAAATTGAAACTAGGTTGTGGCCGCTGGTACTCAAACACTCAAACCCAAACCATGAATAACCCAGTGTTATTACTCTACGCTCGTCACTTTGCAATGATAGCCAAAGCCCATGCAATGACTTCATAATGACAATGTATGCCGTAACAGGGCGCTTGAGCACCAAGCAAGAATATTTAAAGAAGGGCGTGTTCTTCCTGAAGAAGGTACGATCCACTATTCCAGAGTGCCTGTAGCTCTGACCGCACTCGTGGCGCGTCGTACCAGCTGACGCTGCTCTTACCGTGTCCGAGCAGCGCAGCTTTCTACTGCCCAAGGATTGGATTGGGTATTGGAGGAAGGTTTGGAATGTCGGGAACGCCCATGTGCACAGGCTAAAGTCAGGCATAGCATACTCTGTTGTGCAGAAAGGGGATTTATTAGAAGGATAAATGGTAGGACACATGGCGTGGAACATTCCCAGGTGCGCAGAGGTCTGACGCTGACGTAAGAGAGTTTTCCCTTCTCTCGGAAAAAATTGGCGTGGCGTGGGAGAGGCTTGTAGTGCGAGTCGCCGGTGGTAGAGAACGGGCTCATACCAATGCAGTACGGGCTCCGGATGAAAATTCCTGTGCATGGCCCGGGAGGATCAGGCTGCAGTGCCAGCTCACTGATTGCCGCGAAAAGAATTGTGCCGGGGAGTTCATATTATTGCTACTTCGGGAACGTGTTGTATAGACTGGCTATTTTAGAATTCAGTGCGCGACCGGCGCGTATCTGCGGCAGGCTGCCTGAGAGTACGTGGTCACGCGTACGTGTTTCTGATCTGATAGGGTGGATACGACGTCTGCCCCTTTTGGCGCGCTTGTGCCGACGCAGGCCGATGATATCTACTGCAGATCAGGGTCGATCGCCGTACTGGCCATCACTGACCATCGCGAGTGTTTGGATGCGCCCATGAATTTCAAACCTGGGTGACCGCTGACCTTTGAAGTGGTTTTTTGAATCGCTAGGATAGCTCACGCCTGGAGTTCGGCAGTTCTTATTATGTTATGCATTCGGGGTGAAGGCGCCGTGAGGACCCCGGATGCATGCCTTGTGTTCTTCTGCTTCATGTCATGGACGTGTTGTATGCGTTTTGCCTGACTAATCTAGCTGACTCGAAGTTCGATTGTACGCGTAGTAGCAGAAGAAAATTACAGCCGTGCGAGTTCAGCTGCAAATCTTTAACTGAAGACTTAGTTCGCGCGGTTTTCCACTGATAGATACATACGAGAGGTTCGAAGCCCCATCCTAAATTGTCTGATTCTGGCGAGTGGACTGGGCCGCTAACTGTGCTTATCATGAAATAATGACTGCTGAAACATCTCTTTTTCTCGCAAGCGATGCACCTAGCTGACACGGCTTTGAAGCCTTCTCTCGCCGTGACATGGTTAGTAATTCGGCAATCATCCTGAATAAAAACAAAACTACATAAATAATGTCAAGTATTCTTCATAAATCTGAAGATACGGGATTTTTAGATTTTGAAATTTTTCTTGTGTTTCTGTTAAACTTTCTTTTTTTCTCCTGATTCGGTACTGCCCGTTCTTCTCTCTTTTTCTTTTTGACCTCTCAAAATGATAACGTGTGTACGCAACTGAGTCACGCCATACAAATACCTTGGCATGTTCACTCTTAACAATCTCTGCTGGGACATCCAGTATTTGTAACGAACATATAAGAACAACGCAACACACTCCGTGGATTGCTTGCCGGAATTTTTATAGCCCCCACAAAACTGAAGCTTCTACAGCCTGAAACATTAGCAACACGGGTAAGCGGCATCATAGAGTTCGGGATCCTTCAACACATTTCCTCATTAATAACAGTGCGACCATACAGAACCGACCAGTAGGTTTCATCTAGTATATACATATTCAAGATGGTACCATTACCGTGATGGGAGCTAGTATTCGTTTACCTGAAAGTTCTTCCTTATCCCGTAAATATTTCTGATTTTGGCTCTGACTTAAAACTTGTAATTTCAACACGGCAGTGGTCGGAAGGCGTACCGAGGTTCTCCCAGTCGACGCCCGTGGCCTGTCGGCGGCGCGCGATCTCCAGCCACTCGGGGTCCCGGCCTACTTGGGGGGTCGAGGACTGGCGGCCTGTGCGGGACAGCGACCGGCAGCGCCGCTCGGTGTCGTCCAGGTAGCGGTCCGACGGGGACGACAGCTCGACGCGCCTGTCCCACGACAGGGCCTTGAACACTGGCGGGGCCACCGCTGCAACCGCGTGCGCGCCACAAGAACCAATCAGCGCACGTGCTTGTCAGTGACAATGTGACGCTTAAATTGTAGCCGGTTATACACATGGGCAGAAGGTAAAACTCAAAGTTGGCGGTAATAATTAGCCGACAAACGCCATGAGAACTATTAATTAATGAGCATTCCGTAAAAAATTTGGGAGCAGTAATTGAAAGCAAATAACAAGCAGAGTTTAATAAAAAGAGGCGTAATATTTAAAGGTGTAGGCCAAAGCTGCCCTGAATCTCAAAGGTCGCCTGCAATATGCAACACATTTTTCCCTTTTTTTAGAATTGAAATGCTCTTAGTACATAGTCAATAAACCAGATTAGGTGGCCACGAAGTACTGAAGCTAATTATGCTCTACGCGGATCAGAAAACTTAAAAACTCGCCCAGAACATCTTTTTCTCAGTCAGGACATCGTTTATGCTCTTGAATGACGTCACTCAAGCCAAATCACGGCTATTGGTCGACTTCCTTTCCGCTGCAGCAATGAACGCATTCGATAGCCACTTTAAAGGAAATCGCAACAAGGCGTAAACAGAGAGACGTATATCCTGCGACGAGCAAATCCAGCACTGCCGCTATGTATTCTTGATGACTATAAATACGCTTTCGAAGTGCTTCAAGGCACCGTCACGAAGGAAACAGTGAAATATATTCTATCGGCAGTGTTACAGTGTTCGTTCATTACAAACGCAATGCGAGTGTCAAAACCTTCGCTGGAGTAAAGCCGGCGTTGAATGCCGCCCTTTACTGTTAGGGTGATGCGTAAATTGCGCACGATTTCCGCGAGTCCTCCTCAAACCGCTTTCTTCAACCAGCCGACCATTTGCTGTGACTGAACGTCTCACTCACTCATGTTGTAGGTTCGGCAGCTTTCAGAGCGCGACACCGGCGGGCCTTGGCCATCGGCGTTTCGGGTCTTGGCCCGGGGCAGGATACGGAAGTTGATCTGTATTTCCGGAGAGGCGGGCTTCGGCGCGCTGCTCGTTCCGCCAGCCTCCCTGGCTCGTGGTATGCGGGGAATGGAATCGGGTACCTTGGGCACTGCGTTGCTGCTGTACGACCTGCGTCGAGGCGGTTAAAGAAGGGAAAAATGTGGTACACCTTTTAAGGTGAAAGCCTTGGGGGCCCCACTGGGCGAAAGAGCGGCGTTGTTGCTGCCCGGGGAACGCAGATGCCGCCGCTGTAAAGACCACAGAGAGCAATAAAGTTCGTATGGAAATCGGATACCGGTATCCTGAGTACCAGATGAGGACGTTACCACCACGTTACCAAACTTTGTCTGCCTAAGATTCAGGACCTCCTTAAGTACCTCTTAGCCAACACTTATATTCTAGAACGCAAACCCAACTTTAAGTACATTTCGTTGATAGCTAATATCCAAAATAATCAAACGCCCTATGTGATTAGACTGTCTGAACATTGGACGTTCCTCGCCCACGTACAAACTACATCTTGCAGATGATTGGGTATACCCTTCCGAAGTTCGTTGAATGGGCTTGTATTTAGTGGTTTTGATATTAACTCGTGCACAACATCTATGCTGTATAACTTGTTTGTTCGGAAAGAATATGATGTCTGTGATTAGTTCCATCCTGTTTTGTATGGATTGTTGCATACATTTTATTTTTAATGACTACTGATTTTCACGTCGTTATGTGTACTGATTGATGCGCTTTTTATTGTACTCTGGAATATATTGTATGTCGGTGCTAGGAGTTTTGATTGACACCCACAAGCTGTGTCTATGTATTGCGTTTTTTTTTGTTTGTTTCGACCCCGCTGTTATCCTGCCTCTGTGAAGGATCCAGGGAATGGTCAAGTTGCTGAGTGCAACGTTTTACCCCATTTTCCGCCATAACGTGTGTGCGTTTATGGAAACAAACAAACAAACAAACAAACAAACAAACAAACGTTACCTCACCACGTTTTTAGCGGCGGAGCGGAACAAAAGTTAGCCTATAGTGCGTGCGGCCCTCACATGTGAAAGTAACGGCAGGTGAGTCGAACACCAACACCCCAGCGACGGACAGCTCACACTTGTAAGCTGTGGCGCGAAGTGTTACCAGTGTGCCTGTGGAAGTAATTCGCGTCAAAATAAACGAATAAACAAAAAAAAAAGCGCGAAAGAGACGCGAACGTGATGTCGCAGGAAAGACATCTTTGATAAGTGCCACCGGGACAGACAACAATGCTTTTGCTTTCAAAGCACGCGAGAAGGTTTAAGTGCCGTGATGATTATATTTTGTTGCTGTTGTTATTCTTACGAGACTAGAACACAACACATTCAAGCCAACCATTGTCCGCGCGGCCCAAACCGAAACGTTAAAGGTATAAGTATTCAGAGTTTGCCAAATAACCACCTCTAAAAGAATGCGAGACCGTCATCATGATCTGCGACGAAGGTGTAAAAGGGGTGCTCTTTAAGCTTTATAGTAGTCCTCGCACAACAGGTCAGGCGGTACTTGTTGCGGTGACTGTGTAGCGTTCCGCGGGTAAGCCCAAGGTTGTGCTTTAATGCACAAAAATGAGAACACGCTACACGAGATTCAGTACATAAGATTAACTTGTGCCCAGCCAGAGCTTTTGCTGCCCCCGCACTCCATCTTATATTTTTCGCAGGTTAAAAGATATAATATAGAATTATTGCTCGCAGTTAGTCTGCAACGATGACGAATAGTTCCCTGCTACTGACAAGTATGACCTGTTTGGCACATTTATTATATAGAGATTACCCCTGCATTTGACAGACTATTAAGGAGAAGTCTTCCTTCATACCTTCAAGTTTTCTGAGAAAGTTGTATCACACATGTTTGTAGTCGCCTATAGCCTGTATGGCTGACCCATTTGTTATTCCTTTTTTCAGCAAACCAACTTTACTTATAAAACTCATCGCCTGAAGTACTCAGCCAAGTTAGTTCAGTATAGTTCAACAAACACCATTTTATGTTCAGTCTTGTAGCTTCACTATAACCAATTTCACTTTTTTTTTTTTCACATTGTAACAGTATATTTTCACACCCAAAACAGCGAGTTAACCGGCTTCGCGCTTCACCTTCCGAATTATTCGCCGTTACCGTGGAACCGTGGATGGGTCAACTGTATTGCTGACCGATCCAGCCTAAAAGTACGCACAGACTGAGCGACTCTATAATATATACTTGCGAGAAAATTTCGGCTTACAAAGGCTTAAGGACAGAAAGTTGGGCTAGTTGGCTTGAGGTTACTGGATGCATCGTACTATAGCGCTAAGGAGGGAACACAAAAAAAGATAAACCACACGATGAACGCTAGCGTTCATCCTGTGGTTTTCCTTTTTTTCTGTTTCCTCCTTAGCGCTATAGTAAAATGTACACTGTAACAAATGCTTGTTTAGGGTCTAGTTGGCCGTCTCGAATTCGAAGTTAGCCTGCCAGCGCTGCATACTTAAACGAGGGACAGGAACTGTGGAAATGAAAAACAATATGTTGGTGCACAACCACACATGGTTTGCTTTTCCACTACCCCTATCGCTCGTCTAAGCATGCAGCGCACCCTATATTTCAATTACAGTTTGGCTAGTTGGTAAACGTACATGATGGATTCTATCGTGATTCCATCACGGACTCCATGTTGAATATCATCGCGGACTACGTCCTGGAATTCAGCATGGATTCTATCATGGATTCCACCTGGCGACTCACCCGACTCCCGGCGAGCCAGACCTGGCGGGGCCTCCCGACGAAGACGTGTGCCGTCGGCGGGAGCGCCGTCTCCTCTCCATGACGGGTGTGTCGGCGAACTCCGGCGGAGGCGTGAGCGCGGGTGCTAAGGGGTCCGGTGAGCCCTTTCCCGACGACGAGGACGAGGACATGTCCAGGCTGCAGCCAGAGTCGAGGCTGGACTGGCGCCGGTGACCCAGCGCCAAGCCGCTCAAGGCGTCCTTCTTGGGGACGTCCAGGAGGTGGCCCGCCTTGCCGCCCACCGAAGGTTCCGACTGCCTCCTGAGGACGTTGGTGAAGCGGACGCTGGGCTTGCTGCTCTCGTTCTTGAGGTTCCTGCTCTTGTTGCTGTTGTTGAGCGAGGGCTCCTGGTTCGTTCGATGCGGTTTCGCTTTGGCGTCGGCTTCGTTCACGTTATCTGCGAGGTGACGACACAGTCCTGTATAAGTGTCTTTAAAGGTTGCTGTGAAGACAAAATGCAAGTTTGGTTCATTAGAATGAAACTTTCGATAACAATGATACCAGCTTTAGCGCAAACTTGGAACAAATAATGGAGATATTAAAGAAGACATGTGAAGCAGTGGCGACTCCCTGGTCACTTTCCGGCAACTTTTCTATGACGTCACAGAATCTTCTTGTGTGATTGGCGGACAGCGACCTAATCCACCGACAAGAAACATAATTGGTCGATTGTAGATGGGCTTCCAAATTCGTTTGAGCGTATCACTTGAATGCTAACGTGTGGTTAACACACTAAAAATTGTATTTTTAGTATTGGCCCACATGACGTCACTCCTACTCATAACACGTCACTGCAGCGCGAAGTTTGAAAGTTCTTTATTACCTCATGCGTCTTTCTCGTTTAAAAAAAAAACGTCTTTCATGCTGGAACGCAGCTGAGTGATGTACTGAATCCGAGATATTTCAAATTCAACAAAATGGTATCTTGTCTTCAGGGCCCCTTTAAAGACAACGTTGAGTGACTACTATGAACTGAGACAGAAGCCGACAGGGCCATCTCTTTGTTTCTCTCTCGGTTTCAGAGTATTTTTAGCGCCCGTGAAGCCCAAACTGACCTTACGGTGTATCATTGTGCAACAATTAACTGACGCATATTATCGATGTTGTGAACGTCCCAGGAGATACGCTGCAGATGCGGGGCACATCGTTTTCGGCCTGATATTGGAAGCACCCTTGCAGTAAGAACTTGATTGGCTTCATGTGGTGTACAAACCACTTGTGCGACTATTTTTACCCCAAATGTACTCCCAATTCGCGAACATTTTTGCTATCATCCGCAACGCGTTCACGCCGCCAGTCCCATTCACGATCGTTTAATGTATCAGCAACGCCTAAAGAACAAGATTCGGTAGCATTAAAGTGTAATTTTTATACAATCTGAACTTTCAGTTTTATCCCGTCAAAGCTGCAAAGCCGCGCAGCGCAGGACTTAAGGACCAGCGCAGAACACCCGTTAATGACAAAAAATAACGACTTGTTGTTGTAAAACTCGTTTATTTTGTACTTACTTACGGTCCTTCTGCTTGTTTACATATTCGTTCCCTCGCAAATATACCCAAGATACGTTTGCGCTCAACAATGTTTGCTTGTGCGGGTTGTGCTACCAGTGGCAGTACTTAGGAGAGGTCTTACTTATATTACTTCTTCTTCGCGCTGTTTGTTATTGCAGAAAAGCTGTTTTCAAAGGGCGCTGAAAAAAGTTTCAAAGAAGAGGGGCGACGTCAAAAAATCTTCGATAAAGAACCAACCGGGTTTGATAAAAATATTTCTTTCATATAAAAAATGAAGGAAGCTCCCACTAACGTGTAAGACTTGAAGGTAGCGAAGCTGTACGTAACCTTCACTACCATCACGAAGGTTGAAGTCCACGATTAAAGCCGATTTGCTTCTTCTTCGCTGCCAAAACGACCCTTACTCCATCATTGTTGCTATAAGTGTGAGCGTCTCATTTTTTTTGGTAGTGATAATCATTCGACATCACCTTGGAAGGGGGGTACGCTATGACGTGTCTTTCTCGTTCTGAGCAAGTTTTGTCACGATTACGGCGAACGCTGGAGGTTTTTTTTTTTTTTTTCATCTTGGGGAGTGGGCAGTCTCCCAAAGTGCGTATATGCTTGCCTTGACAAACATGCGCCGGGGTCGCTGGGTGGTCGCCGCGAGGCACTCACACACGAGCGCTCGAAATTTTCTTGGTTTTCTTAACTGCCGGGCGGTCGCAGCAATTTTGGCCAATCTCCCTATGTGGGTATGCTTGGCTTGGCTTGACGCTGGCGAAAAGGCATGAGAGAAGAAGACACTCTCAAGCTGGTGCAAGCATTAATCATGAGTAGAATTACTTACAGCTTACCGTACCACCACATCGACGCAAATCAACATGAGAGGGTCGACGCACTCATCAGAAGCTGCCTACAAGGCAGCTCTCGGTCTTCCCATATACACCTCAAATGAGAAATTCTACAAGTTGGGAGTGTGCAACACCTTTCGGGAGGCCACAGAGACTCTCCTAGAAGCCCAGAAAGAACGACTACTGAATACCAAGACTGGAAGAGAAATACTGAGAAGAGCCGGGTACTCAGTCCACTCAGAGTACATACAGAAAACGACAGAACTTTCTCCTCAACAAAGAGCAAGCCTCAAAATTGCACCGATTCCCCGAAAAATGAATCCCACATACAACAAAGGAAGAAGACTAGCACGAACAAGTTACATAAGGAAGACATACGGCAAAGACCCGGACGCAGTCTACACCGACGCGGCAAATAACAGCCGTGGCAACGCCTCAGCGGTGGTAGTCAACTGCGACGGGAAAGCTCTAGACTTCCTAATGAGCAACAAACAGAACATACAAGAAGCCGAAACCACCGCCATCCTAATGGCCATAAGGTGGGGCGAGCACAAAAGAAAAAATCTCACCATAGTTACTGACTCCACGAGAGCAATTAGAAACCTAATTTGCGGAATAATTCCTAAAACAGCAAAGAATATAATGCCTCTGACACCGAAAGGCAACACAAAATAATATGGACCCCGGCCAATCAGGGACTGGAAGGAAATGAGAAAGCGGACTCCCTCGCGAGGCAAATCATGGACCGCGGGAGTCTGAGCATTCATACGCCCTTCCTCCATACAGTGCGGCTACCGACCGACTCCGTTATGCCAACTAAGCAGAAAAACAAGGCCGACACCTCATCTTCTACTATACGCAGAGGAGGCCAGAAATCTTAGGAAAATTCAGACAAGTACCTACCCACATAAGTCTAGATTATCGCTCACCGCGAGGCCCGAGCTCACGTGCGCGCGCTCGGCAGTGTGTTGGTATTTTTAACCGCGGACACGAAAAATTACGATTTGCTAAACAGCTTCGCTGTTAATAAATGTTTGGTAATAACAGAGAAGGTGACCTGCAGAAGAAACAAACTCACGGAGACATCCACGCATAACTGCGCGCGTACGGGCACGACCAAATAAAAAGAATAATGCCAAGTGGCAAATGTAAATCCATACGGGATATATGGATATCCACATGGAGCCATCGCTGATGCGTAAGCCGAGTGTAAGAAGGAAAGGTGCACTCAACTTACTCCACAGCACCCTAGAAGTCACAGAAACAGTATACCATCTGTACGTGCAGGAATAACCCGAGGAACTAGGCCGCACAGTTCAGTCACTGACATTTCGCACTGCCTCGAAGCGGCAAGCACGTATGCTCTCCGCGAGTGTCTAACGACAAAAAAGAACGGGCTGCAGCAGAGGGAGACTGCTCAGGTGCTGAAAGAGGCGAAACCGTTCGGCTGCCATAAGCGTTGTGCTGTGATTATTATTGGCCACAGGTCGAGCTGGAGAAGAGCCCGCGAAGCAATCAGCCACGTCATATCCGTAGATGCCACAATAGGCGAATAAGTGCTGAGCGCGGGCATGCAAACATCCCACTTTGTCATTGTTAGGAAGCGTTTCCGTTCCTGCGACACAAATACGTCGTGAAAATGATAGCTTCTTAATCACGAAGGTCTATAGCTCTTTGGTCCGTCTGCGACGTTGACGAAGACAGTCATGGCAATTTTTTTTCCTTTTATGGTAGATGACGGACACAAAAACCCCCCGAAATCAAATCAAATCGAATCAAATCGAATCAAATCTTTATTTTTCGTTTGAGAGAGAGCGGGAGGAAAAGGGAAAAAGCTGCACATTTGCAACTTGCCGGAGCTGAAGACCCACCATAGTCGACCCTAATGCAGCTTCCTTTTGAAACAGTGTCAGGGCTTGTGACGCGCCTGCCACGCATGAACCAACAGAACACCTCTTGTGTCACTGTGCCGGGCTTGCAACGCAGGGGGAGCACCTGTCAACCGCACTCCGGAATGTCGGCAACCAGCCATTAACTGCGCAGACTGCTTTATGTCACAGGCGTTGCCCATCGCAGTACCAAAATGCCACAAAAGCATTACTTCGTTTTTTAAAGGGCACAGGCTGGTCTTACCGATTGTAGGGACACCGTGTACCATCATTTATTCGCCTATTTGCCTAGTTTAGCTGTTCTGTTGGAGGCCTTATTATCACCCATGGTTTGGTTTTTGTAGTTCCCTTTTCTTTCCTTTCTCGCTACTCAAGATCCACTGTCCATCTTTTATATACCCGTTCTTTCTTTTTTAATTCCTCCTTTCCCACTTCCCGTGTGTACAGTAGCCAACCGGACTATTCTCTGGTTAATGTTCCTGCCTGTCATGTATTGCCTTATCCTTCCTTCCTTCCTTCCTTCCTTCCTTCCTTCCTTCCTTCCTTCCTTCCTTCCTTCCTTCCTTCCTTCCTTCAAGCTTTCTGCATTCCTTTCTTTTTTTCCTTCCTTCCTCCAAGCTTCCTCCAAGCTTCCTTCCTTCCTTCCTTCCTTCCTTCCTGCGTTCCTTCGTTCCTTCCTTCCTTTCTTCAAGCTTCGTTCCTTCCTTCCTTCCTTCCTTCCTTCCTTCCTTCCTTCCTTCCTTCCTTCCTTCCTTCCTTCCTTCCTCCCCACCGCAAATTAGTTTGTCTCCACCACGCTGTAAAATAAGAAAGCCCTTTGGGTGAGACACTTCCCAGCGAAGCGAGACGGGCTTAAAATGGAATTAGAAGTAAGTTGTTCCTTCGCCAATTGATTCAGCTCCTGCAGCAATTCGATGCACATAGAAGACCCATGCAGATCAGCACGCCCCGAAAAAGTGTAGTTAGTCTATATACACATGTTCAGCCCATTGGAGTTCACAAATGTTGGTCCGTAAAAACACAATTTAACTCTCATGCCCCCATGTTTCCATGAAGGTACCGAGGGACAGATGTATAGGAAATTTAAATATCCGCGCGAAAACTGCGTCGGTTTTAGCGTCACGCAGTAGCGCTGCCCGAGGCTGCAGCAGCTCAACCCCGGCGTCGGTATAAGAAGTAACAATTGGGCAAACTAAATTTTTATGTATGTACTTTTTAAACACGGCGCTAACATCGAGAAAACGGGCTTGAAAGACAGCATTTTTTTCCACGGCAAAGCATTGCCACCAACCCCGCCGTGAGTGGCTGAGGGGCTGTGCCCGTCACCATCTCAATGTGGGTGTCCTCCTCTAAAGTGTTTATCTTACTACGCGATCCAGACTAAATTTAGCACAGCTAGCGCCACTGTTATCGCACTTAGCCGCGTCAACCGGATAAGCCAGGACTGTACGAGTTAGAGTGGTCCAATACCACGCATTCTCCGGAACTGAACGTCGAGTGTTGACTCCTTGCATTCGGCATGGGTGCAGACAAAAGAAAAGCAGAAGAAATACAAAGCAAGGTTTTGGAACTGCTATAGCGTGGGGTTCGAGAAAGAGCGTATGCTTTCTATTTCCAGACCGCAAAGCGTTTCACATCGCAGGAAGAGGGGCACGGAAAGGTATGCCGCCTATAAACTCCGGATACAATCGTGTGAAGCAGTCAAAGGCAAGCGAAAAACCGGAGGGGCATAAAAGCGTCCTCGGCCTCAGGTTAGCACGCGCCGACGGGGGAACGTGTTTTTGAACACAGTTCTTCCGGCTGCCGCGAATACCACCGATGACCGATATTCTTCGGTGGCTCGAAATGCGCGCCGCCGGGAAAGAAAACTAAATGACGCCTACTCTCCTTTTTATTATCGTGCGGCTATACGTCGCGACGTAAACCGAAGCGCACGTGCCTTCAGCATTCGGAGCGAAAAAAAAAAGAAAAGAAACAGAGAGGGAGGATGAAGAGGGTCAGGAATCGGCGACTGGCTTCGTGCGAATCTGAGCACCCTTTGCACTTTGTACGTCGATACTTTCAGTCCCGGTGATTTAATTTGCAGTTCCGATATCCCTCGTCCATGTGCATATCCGATTACGTCCTCCTCTCTCTCATGGATTTCGTTAATCCGTTCCTCTCAACCTTCTCGGTTCCCGTGCGTCGGTACCGTGCGCTGACCCTTCCCATAGCTTTGTATTTTGCCGCGACCACTAGGCTCACTCGCACATTAACGTCGGCTCGTGGTTGCACCCCTCGCGGTGGGTCTGGAGCTAAGCCGCTGATCTGCTGAGCACCAGGACTCGGATTCGATTTCTGGCCACGGAGTTCATTGCTCTGGCGAAGGGAAAAAAAAGCAAAACAGAAATTCCCCCGCGTGTCAAGATTTCGGAGTGCCAATATTTGACGGCAAACGTGTTTACACGGGAGGTTTTGCGAAAACCGACGTGGCAGAACGGCACGTTCGACTAACACGCACGTACGCACGCGCACACGCGCGCACACACACACACCACACACGATGCACATATGCAAGCATCTTCCCCAACTATAGCACTGGTTCTACTAGACGAGCATTATTTAGCTTAACGGAGGCCGTATAAACGTTTGAAAGAGCGCAAGTACATTACAGTAACGGCGCACTGTTATTTTAATCAAAACTAGACACTGAATTTGCTGTTGAGGCTGCAAATTATAGTCGCCGCATATGGGCTAAAAATTGCGTAAAAAAAAGGCGAGATACCAGCCCCTCTCCTCCTCATGAAAGAAAAAAACCGTGGACACATGAGCATCCCTAATAATGCTTCAGTTGCGAAAGCATCCGTGTTCAGTTGCGAAATGATGCGAAAGCATCAGTGTTCGATCGCCGAATGTGCCCTATTATTATCCGTTCCATTCTGCGTCTCTTCTTCGCTACGTCATCAATGATTGATTGTGGGGTTCAACTCGCTGACGCAACACCCGGGCTATGAGGCGCGCCTTGGTGGAAGGCTCCGGATTAACTCCGGATTAATTCCGAATTAACCTGGGGATATTTAACGTGCGCCGAAATCTCGACACACAGGGCGTTTCGCCTTCACCTGAAAAGCAGCCGAAGTGGCCAGGATCCAATCCGCATCCTTGGGATCAGCAGTACAACACCACAGCCACTGAGCCACACGGCGGTTGCTACGTTGCTGTGACTCCCTTTTAACTGCCACTTCTGTAATTAGCATGCTCAGATTACTCATGTAGTTCTCAGTACATGTCCCTAACACAAGCTTCTAGGTGGAAGATCGTAACACATTCACGCGGTTCGCGTTGAGTCAGGTATAGTCGCCGAATTGTGGTGGTGTTGGGAAACGTTCTAGTCTCGCATTTATGAGGTCGAAGGTTTGAACCCAACCGAGACCAAATTTTACCCACCATTTTTCCTTCAACTGAATTACCCTGCTTTTAATTCTCTGTGCTGCCGTCCACTCTGTGTACCGTCTGGTTGTCAGGAACGCAGGATTTTTTTTTGTGTTACCAAGTTGTTACCTAAAGGACGTCACTCGGAATTCCAGCAAAGGCACCACTGACGCGACCTCAAAGAACCCCCCCCCCCTCCTTCCCCCTCAAAAAATGTAAGAAAGAGAGCTGCCTTGCGAAGGCCAACAAGAGCAGTGGAGCTGACATTCAGTGACGGGGCCCACATTATCGCGAGCGGGTACGTCCCGTAGATCGAAACATTTAGCTTTCGTCGATATGCTATGCCTCCCGGACTTTGTCGGCATGACCAAGGTGGTCTAATTTTCACAGTGGATCTGTTTAAGCTTGAAGTCCACCCGCGCCAGCCGTCGCTCAAAACTCGGCTCAGCAAAGTGGAGAGGAAGAAAAATGCTCGGCCAAGAAGTGTGAGGGAAAGTGGCGAGGAGGCAAGGGGCCGACAAGCAGGTGTGGGGAGGCCCGCGTCGGGGATTTCTATGCCCCTAGTGGTAACGTAATCTTTGACGTGCAGGTGTTCTCCTATTTGAGAGAGACGGCGTGCGATCGATGATCAGTGTCCGTTCTACCGATAAGATGTGCAGACCTAATATAAGTCAAGGTGAAGCTAGTGAAGGCCACCCGATCCGCTGCTTCCTCAGTGTTCGCATCTCAATTGCGAAGGTGGGCGAATTTTTATGTATATTAACGTTTGCAGCATAAAGTGCTGATTTCTTCGAGGTATATTACGTAAAAATCGAGTCGAGGAATTAAATTAGCGGCTTAAAAAGGTTTCTCGTGAGAAAGACAGAGGATCAGCGCGAGCACCCGAACCCCTTGCTACGCAACCCGACCATCAATTATTCCGGTGGTTGCGCAAGCACGCGGTAGTATGCCTTTGAAATGTCCTATCCCACCTTGGCTCTCCCACGTCTATGCACTTTCAGCTTACGGAGGACGGATGGTGGCCGGGAGATACGGCGTAATCGAAGCTAGGACTGAGCCAGAAGGCGCTTGTGGTCTATAGTCACTGGATGTAGACAGCCACTACTTTCGAACTCCGTGACACCAGTACACTTTGTATACGCTATCGCACTGGAAGGGCGTCTACGTTCGTCCTGCGGTGCTAGATAGCTCACCGTTGATGTCCGTGGAGGGCAGTGTGGGGCCGCCGTGAGGGGCCGTCGGCTGGACGCCGTGTTTAGTAGCTGGCGGCGGCGCAGAGCCCTTGGCCAGCGTAGCTGGTGGCGCTGCGGCGGAGTTCCTGCGGTCTTGTTCCCGCTGGCCGTCCTGAGTGCCGCTGCCGCCGTTGTCGGGTCCCCAGCGGTGCAGGGCGGAGAAGAAGGCGTGCAGGGTTCCCCTGGAGGGCTTCCGGCGCCTTCCCAGCGATCCCTGCTGGGCCAGCAGGCGCTTGTCCTTCTGGGCGCTGTGGTCGAGCAGGGGCCCGCGAGGGACCACGTCCGGCACCACCACGCCCGCCGCCGACGGCAGCCCGTTGGCCGCACCACCGTGGCCCAGCTGCGGCACCACAAGAAAGATCAGACAGACCACAAGGACAGCCGGTCAGGAACGCTAGGGTTGAGCATCAACAAGTCTGGTAAGCACGTTGACTCAAAAATCCAATCCAAACACAGAGATAAGACAGACCACGAGGAGTGCCGGTCAGAAAAAGCTAGGATCGGGGTTTTTAAGAGGTGTACAGTGAACCGGTTGTCTAAACAAGCCAATCCACAACTATGTGTCCCATTCACTGGGAATCACGGTGAAAGCTTTTCGCAAACTGTAATGTTAACTCAATGTAATGTTAACTGCTCTCAGTCATCGCGAAGCAGGAGACAGTTGCTGTGGGAAATTTCCGTGCTAACTTCACATTTGTACTAGTTGTGTTACAACCATGTTCATTTTCGGTTGCTAGCCTCACGAGATGCTGCTATGCACGCCTATCTTGTAGTGCCTAAGTTTTCTTTGAGAATATATGCGCAGAGTTAAAAGATTCATATATGCTTCTGGCAGGTTATATAAATACATAAAAGAAATACTTAAATTTTGCGCACATCTTGCATGATTTTACATCTCAGGTTAATCAGTCGTCCCGGTAGGGAGCGTTATAGGCCTATCTCTTCTGGTCCCCCAGTTCGACAAGACTGTCAGCACTGACAAAGCCTCCAAACGACTAATTGGCACCGATGAGACTAGTTTATCTTTTTGCAAACAGCTTAACCCCATAGTTCGCCAATCTAGTCAGTGAAGCATAGCAGGAAGCCAATGGTTAAGCTGTTACGAATTTAAATATCCATCTTTACGAGAACAGGTTATTCTTGTTTCTTCCTCTTGAGACGCAGAGGTTTATGGGCTGCGTCCTTCTGACTGCGTCCTTCATTCCCTGCGTTTCCTCGACTCGGCTGAATGGACAATACCTCAATGTTTTTACATGCAAAAATCGCTTTCAAGGATCTCCTCGACTGTAGGCTCGGGTGGAGGAGGAATTCAGAATACCACAGTTAGTTAGTTAGGGTCTACAACATGGGAGTGGTTAAGTAATTTAAAAATTTTGAGGCATAATCATCATCAGTATAAACATAAGCAGGCTACTTATGTTCCCTCAAGGTCATGCTTCGGCCATGTTTATTGTTCCTCTCTGCCGACCATAAAATTATTATTTCCCAATATGGCATGCACAAGACCGCACATCATGGGAGTCACTTTTCTTGTATAGACACATAGAGAACTTATGTGTAGGAATATTTGTGTGTACAGGCCCTAGTTGCACCGGAATTGCACAACGAATTGACCGTGGATAGAAAGTGCCTCAAACGTAAGCTTAATCTGTAGACAGCATAAACCGGGAAAAGGCATATATCTCAAGCGCAGGGCCAAGCGTGACTGATAAATGAAATTCGCACTCCAAAACTGTGCGCGTGAAAACTACCGTATTCATTCTCATACATCTCCATCAAAAATGTAGGTTGATCTTGTGGGTTAAGGGCCAACGGATAGTAAAAAAAAATATTCCGTAAATGTAGGCCAGCCGCTCGTACTTGGCATGCATGCGGTGGAGCATTACAATTAATTAGAGGCCTAGGTTTTTGCATAAAGAAGCCGTGAATATGCGTGAGCGGTTCATAAACTGCACAGACGTTAAGCGTGATTCTCGCTGATTTATTGTAATTATTATTATTCTGAAAGCGTTCTCTTAACCGCGGTACCGGCCCTCACCCCTGCCTGCTTCGAACGTGCCTGAACGAACGTGCCTGCTTCCAGACCGGAGAATAAAAGAGGAAGTTAGAGAAGTTGGGAACGGCATCCGAGTCATGTTTGGAAGCGCCTACCTTCTTTGATCATTCTTGTAAGCCTACCTTGTTTTGTTTTGTTTTTTTCTCTCTGACTTAAGCCCACTGGCCAGGCTTCAGTCAGTAGGTGTAGAAAGAGGGTCTTCCGTTGTTCGAGAAACTACGGAAGCGCGTTTCCCGAACATGGTAAATGCGTACACAATGCCACCCGTAACTTTGTTGCTCCTGAGAAACAAAACTTTTGTGTTGGAAAACTCTTTCACTTTGGAACACTCGCCATCCGACGCCGCAAGCAGAGCTAATACCGGTAGCAGTGCCCCGTTCAGTCAACATTTTATTCTTCTTGAAAACAGAAGTATTTCACCATAACGTGTGTCTAACCTGCGGAATGAGGGTGGCACTCCTAATTCCGATAAACGCGACTGTCATCCAAGCTCTGTTTTCGCGCCTTATAGGCACACGCATCTGCAAGCTCCGAGTCATACCTAGCTACAACGGCGCAGAGTCACGTGGTCTATTGTAACGTCTGTATCGTGCAAACGCAGCCTACACGCCGGGTACTATACATAAATGGTTCTGTGGAACCCCATCCTCTACATCGGCACCCACGTACACCTTCTGCAGGGCACAAGTAGTGGAAGACCTCTACCATTTGATATGGCACGGCACAGCTTCAGCGGGTATAGGGATGCCTTACTCGAGAAATCGCAAGTCCCTACTGGCATCTTGGATCAGTCCGCAACGAACCACCTTTGCTCGGGAAAATGGGCCGATACACGCCGAAAAGGGTCTCTTTAGTGCAGTATGAGGCGAGCCTGATGAACCCTTCAAGAAGGCACGTGCCACCCGAATACCCCTTCCTATAATCCCTCATTACCCTTGGGCTACCGGCCCCCTCATTGAATAAAGACAACCTATCGATCAATCACTTCAACACACCTAATCCGCGATCACTTCAGGAGCATTCAAAGCACGCGCAGGGAAGTGGCATGTGAAGAGTGTATACAGGGGGAGAACTAGACCGGATACCCACCAATGTTCCAGTGAGGTTCCACACAACGACAAGCCAAAAGTTCACAAAGTGTTTATTACTGCTCGTCTTTGTCAACAAACGTGCTTTATTGGTCAGAAACTTTCTAAAAGTGGTATTGGTTGCGTGAACACAACGGCTAACCGAAAACCATCGCGGAAAGCCTGACCAAACAGAGACGGAACGTTCCCCGCGTGTCTGCACTCGCAGTGTGCAAATAGTATGGTCGAATGCCCGGGCGGTACGGCAGTAGAACTGAACGTCCACACCCACACTCTTCGGCCCAAACAACCACTCAGAATCCGTCAGTGAGGAAGCACCACCGAGACTAAGAATCTTCGCCATATCCTTCTTCATCCACAGGGAACGTTCTTTAGAAGTCATGCCAGCGCCATCGAAACAACAAGGCCTGAGCGCCGCGTCGGCGCCTGAGCCGCGACCACCCCGGTCAGTTCAATGGTAGAAGTCAAATACAACCGTACAAGCAAACAAAATGACGTTACAACGTGAGAAGGAGATGGAAGTGCAAGACAGGACGCCTTGTGTTCTCGATGGTGCCCAGTCACGCTAGCTCGGCGACGCAAGTGAGGCTCGATGACAGTGTTTATGCCGGGCGCCACTGGTGCACATCTGATGTACGCTGGCGAAGTCCGCACTTAGGAGGAAGGCGCTATGTGTTTTCTTTTTTTCTGTACTTCGGCGCCGCTTATCCCGAGTTGCGGACGCCTCGTTTACGCACGCGCGCGTAAATTGCAGGCGGTTGGAGTTCGAGGAAGGATTCTGCTCTCGACGCTTCGAGGCGCAGTGCTACATTGTGCGCGCATACTGTACGCTGAACCCACTGCCCGACCGTGCGTAGACAGTGCGCTTGTAGTAGGCGTAGCTGCTTCACGTGTCGAGCATGTGGCTTCATAAAACACTGAGATTGAACCACACGGGTCTTCGTAACCTAAAATGCAAAGGTCAGTCGGCAACCCTTACGAGGTTTCCCTTGATTCACCTTCGATTATATCGGCTACCGGACATGCTTTTGAAAACAGAGAAACATCTATTATAAATGTAGAGGTTGGCCCCAGCACTGCAAGAAGCCAACCTTTCCTAGCTTCTGGCGTAATATTACGTTGCAAATGTCGTCGAAAGATAATAGTCGACTGGCGCCTCTGACAAGTAAATGCCTCCCTTCGCTTCCCCGCTCACCTCTCATGTTGTTCCTCTCCCGTCTTGTCCCTCCCAAGATAACACGCTAGAGGCATACTCAAGTCAATTTAAATTTACCGCGTTCCACTGCTCCAATTCGGGTACCTCGATGTCAGCCCAGTCGTTCGGTGGAGACGCGCGTGAATCGAGGCACCCTACTACAACGTTTATTGAACCATGTTGCCCTACTCCATGAGCGTTCCCAGCGGAACATGGAACCTATCTGGTGGAACCTTCCGTTGCTGTTGCCGTTTTATTTCTTAAATGCCGCCAGGAGCTATTGTAGTGCGAGCAACAGCAGACGACTTTCTGCAGTTGACGTAGTATTTAATTTCGTATTGCGAAAACCACGCAACCATATTTTTTTAAATAAAGGAACACTGCAAATATCACTTATGTATTGATTATCTGCCTTGTGTTTGCGTAATGTATAGTTCTTGTTCAACAACGTTGACAAGTATAAACACTGACACCGGACTTAGACGTTTAGATTTGACTGTGGGTACATAAGACTATTGCGCAGGTTAAGTTTCACTTTGGCCGGGTGGCTGAATCCAGTTACACACAGACATACAGACAGACAGACCAAAATTTCTGCGTTTAAGCAGCACAAGAAAGCCTATCGTCTTTAAAAGTCCCGGCTCTAGAAAGGTTGAACAATGGGAGCGCTCACTTTGTGTTATGTCACCGAATTATGTCACCCAGTTACGTCGCCGTGTTATGTTTTCGAGGTTTAATTTCGTAATGAGTTTTTTTATTGCTCGGCGTGTATTGGCGCGAAACACTAAATAACTCACTTTTTCTTTATGAGCAGGCTTCACTGCAAACACACGTATAGGGAGAGCGAGCTTTACGAACACCAGCTTTACGCCGAGATTTTGAAAGTCGGCTTTTCTACTCTATACAAATGCATTGAGGGTAGACATATTTAGGTCCAATAAAAGTTGTCATAAGAAAACATGAAGGCCAGCTACATTTTGATTTGGAGATCCGTTTACAAACATTGGGAATTTCGAGACCAGGTTCCCAACTTCGTGCTTTCTCAGATCTGGGGACGGCGTGTTTCTCATCTCCAGAGCCAAGTAACGTACGTACTAATGATACAAAATAGGAATGGGACTTCTTGTGATTGGAAACTTCCTTAGAGCTCAGCCAGCCAACCACATCGCAGGACCAATGCCTCGCGCAAAAGTAGAAACTTACTGCGTTACTACGTTTTTCCTCTTTCAGCAAATGAAATCGTTCGTAGATGACCTCATTATGTCATGAAAACAATTATTCTCGTGCGCGCTTATCACTCACTCCAAAAGAAGCAGGCAAACTTCGACGCGAAGCGGGAAAGACCTTAGTGAGAGATGCAGGAAATCGTGAATCATATCTGAACAAGAAAGGGGCACACAGCCCATTCACGGCGAGCAGGTAACCTTTTATAGTTATTTCTTTCTTTCTTGGCTTCACTTTGGGCATGTACTCTTTTTCTGGTTTGTTCTCCTCCTTGAGCGCATACCGCGGTGCCTCCAACGCGTGCCATCAGTGTAGCGACGCGTGGCTTCTGTGGGCACGGGTCAGCGGCCCGTTTCAGATTGGGAACGGCGACAGTGCCGGTTGACCCAACCGCGCGAAGAGAGAGAAGAGGGGACGCATCGCCAGCTCGGTCTTAGTTAATATTGCTAAAAGTATATTAAAAGCATCCTGCAACACTTCTTTCAACTTTCCTTTTCATATCCTAAGTGCTTTCAGAACGTAGTACACAAACACACTCAGTACTTAAAATAAGCGGTCGCAAAGTACCTCAGCCAAAATTACTTCTCTATGCCCATCAGGTAACTTAGAAACTTGCTCAAAAGAATTTCCTCGGGTTCGATTCTTGGCCGCGGCGGCCGCTTTTCTGATGGAGGCGAAAAGCGAAAACGCCCGCGTGTTTGACATTTAGGCGCACGTTAAAGACCCCAGGTGGTCAAAATTAATCCGGAGCCCATCACTACGGCGTGCCTCATCGCCTGCGTTGCGTCGGCGCGTCAAACACCACAATCACTCACTCACTCACTCACTCACTCACACTCACTCACTCACTCACTCACTCACTCACTCACTCACTCACTCACTCACTCACTCACTCAATCAATCAATCATCAATCAATCATCAATCAATCAATCAATCAATCAATCAATCAATCAATCAATCAATCAATCAATCAATCAATCAAGACAATTTTCTAGCTTTCCCGGTCTAGGCGTTTTTCGAGCGCTCGAATTACGTCATTGCAGCGGTGTAGCGGCTATTGGTCGGCTTTCGTTCAGTTGCAGCAATGAACGCATTCGATGGCGGCTTTAAAAAGAAAGCCACAGAAGCAAAGCAGGAACGGGAGGCGCAGATCTGCCCCGACGAGCAAATCGCTCAGCGCCGCTCCGGACTGGCGATAACTTTGCTTTCGCAGTGCTTAGACGCGAAGGAGAGAGGGATAGCCTTTATGAGAAGTGTTGCAGAGTCCGTGTAAGCGACGCTTATATGTCAGCGATTCCGTATATTTTTGGTGTCTGAGAACGAACACTTTCGAGGGTCCACGTGTCTTTGAACTCGGGGTGTCGGAAAACGACTGTCGCAGAGTGTGCGCTATTATCCTTGGCCGCCGCCAAAGAGTCGTGCGCCATTTAAAACATGATTTGGACGTCAAGCTTTATGTAAGTATTATCATTTGGATATGTACCTTGAGTAGATTAGTTAACAATAGACACGATTCGGAGACCAGAACGTGGCTTAGAACTCAACCATATACGTCTGGATACGCATTTTTGGTAGGTAAGTTACCAATAAGCACCACTTTCAAGATCAGTAGAGTCAAATGTGTCTTTATCTGGGCTGACTACCATCAACGCTCGAGAGAACTAGTTTGCTCATACATTCCACCTAAATTTTGTGTCACATGTGCAGCGTGCGCTAGAAAGCTTTGCTTGTCATCCCTCTTCAAATAGTGGAATGGCTCAGGACTTTTTTTATTGCTAGAAGCATAAAAGCTACCCGCCGCAGTGGCTCAGTGGCTAAGGCGTTGCGCTGCTGAACCAAAGAACGTGGGTTCGATTACTGGCCGCGGCCGCCGCTTTTGTTACGGAGACGAAAAACGAACACGCCCGCGTGTTGGAGATTTCGGCGCTCGTTAAATATCCCCCGGCTGTCGAAATTATTCGGTAGGCCTCCTCTACGGCGCGCCTCATCGCCTGTGTAGCGTCGGCGCGTTAAACCCCACACTCAATCAAGCATAAATGCGGTACTTGTCAAAGTCTGCGTGTGCGTCTTCTGATAAGAAAGACTCCGATCCCGCCCTTCCTGCTAGCATCCTTTTGCTGCGGTGAGATCTCAGCTCCTGCAGGAGCTGACATCCCACCGCGGCAAAAGGATTATTTCTTTCCCCGCAGCCGCGTACAGTGTTCTACCAGTCAACTCCAAAAAATGATATTTGGGGTCTTCTATGCATCGAATCTACGCCTGGGCTATCAGGCGCGCCGCACTGGGGGGCTACTAATTAATTTTGACAACACCTGAGCAGCACTGCGTACGCCCAGATTTCGTTGCATGGACGCTTTTGTTATTACCGTCCATCAGAAAAAGCGGTTGCTGCAACCGGGGTATCAAACCTGCGTCTTCAGGCTCAGCAGAAAAACGCCTTACCCATTCACCCGCTGCGGCGAGTACTCCATTGGACTGCTCCTGACACAGCGCAGACGCTCCAATCACCCCTCTAGAGATTAAGACCGGAGTCAATGTTATAAATGCCCAACAAAATGGATGGGTGTACAGGTGTCCCGGTAGCTGAAGTGTTAAAACGTCGGACACGTACTGCGAAAGTTGTGGGTTCAGGTCCTATCCTGTTCGCATGATTTTTTCTCCGCTTTCTTTCAAACAATCCAGAATTTCAATTTTCGACCAAGAAGTGGGGACGCGCTTCCCTAATAACTTCCCCGGCGTTCCTAGGTAAAAACGAAGCCGAGCTTCGTACTATAGCATGACATTCGGCTTCATTTTCACTCCCGCCTAAAGGGACGCGTTTTCCCTGCTTTTACGCCACGACCTTTTTTTTACGCAGACGCGGAGCAATAATTAGCCACAATAGACTTTTGAGGCAGCATGGAACGGGGATCTTGGCGCAGTTTGGCGCAAATGGCGCATCAATTCCACCAAAAGTGGATACCAAAGAGGGTACCCACGACCAGTGTGGCGATGTTGCCGGGAGTGAGAGGTATGAGGAATGCGTTGAGAGCGTGGCGAGGACTTAAAGGGGTCTTGAAGACAAAATGCAAGTCTGGTTCATTAGAAAGACGGCTTTGTCCCTATAACAATGGTACCAGTTTTATCGCAGATTTCGAAAACAAATATTCGAGATATTAAAGAAACATACTGCAGCAAGTTGGCGACTCCCACAAGCGCCTACATCGGCCCGATTTCCCTTATGACGTCACAGAATCTTGCTTGTGCGATTGGGGGCCGCAGACCGAAGCCTCAACACCGTCAAGAAATATGACTGGGCGATTGTAGTGGATGCTGTCATCAGAATCAGCTAACTCAGGTCACTGCAGGACGAAAGACTCCCCCACTGACCTCCAACCGCTCCTGTCCGGCACTGCTCGAGTCCACAATTTACCCCAGAATTTCTCTATTTCATCCCTCCACTGGGTTAATGACCTTCCCTCTCCTCTAGACCCATCGCTTGGTATCCACTCGGTTACCTTAATCGTACGCTGGTTGTTGGTTCGTCTCACTACATGGCCCGCCAAAGTTCATTTCTTTTTCTTTACTTGAACTATGATATCCTCTACTCTAGAGAGAGCGAGTGAGAGAGAGAGAAGAGAGATAGAGAGAGATAGATAGATAGAGAGAGAGAGAGAGAGAGAGAGAGAGAGAGAGAGAGAGAGAGAGAGAGAGAGAGAGAGTAGTCTTTAATAATACTGGTGAGGTTAGCCCAGCCAAGGCGCCTAGCTTGCTACACCAAATGTACGAAAAAATGAACTCGATGAAGAGGTGATGATGATGACTGTGATGAAGATGACGCGCTCATCAATAGAGTCCTGTTTAAAGAGTCTGATCGAGTCCTGTGCTTGCGACAAATAGAGCTTTTGTCGCTCGAGATGCTCGTTTAGAGTTACACCAGTTCGTTCTCTGATCCAGGTAGCTCGTTTCTTGTCCCTGAGTGTTATTACTTACATTATTTGTTCCATGGCTTGTTGAGGCGACCTAATTTTGCTTTGCGGTTGTTTAGTAAGGCGTCAAGTTTCAGTTCCATATGTCATCACCGGCAGTATGCACTGGTTGTCGATTTTTTTTTTTTTTTTGAGTGACAGAGGTAGCTTACTTTTCATTATTTGGGAGTGCTTGCCCAGTGCTCCCCAACTCATAGATATTCTCCGCAGGATTTCGCTCACGTGGTTGGGGTCAGCAATAACCATCTGTCCGACGTAGTGAAATTCTTTTTCTTCTTTTAGCATTTCGTTTCCTAAGCTGAAGATGACGTTCTTGGCATGCTTATTCCTCATTACTTCAGATTTATTCATATTATTTTTAGCACCACGGCCATGCTGTCTGACTGTAGTTCCGCAAGCATTGTTTGCAGGTGTTCTGAAGTCGCAATCAGCAAGACTATGTCATGCGCAAACCTCAAATGTCTCAAGTATTCCCCGTTTATCCTTAATCCTGTGTGTTCCCAGTCAAACTGTCAAAATACCCCTTCCAGACATGCTGTGAATAGTTTTGGCGAGATGGTATCTCCCTATCTTACTCCCTTTCCTATCGTAACTTTATCGCTTCGCTTGTGGAGGGTCACCCTGCCCGTGAATTCCTTATATATGTCTTCTAGAAGTCTTATGTAGATTTCCTCGATTCCCTGGTCCAATAGAGTTTCTAGCACGGCTACGGTGAGTACGGAATAAAACGTTTTCTCGTAATCTATAAGTGCCATGTAAAAGGGTTTAGTGTACTCTGCGCATTGTTATATCACTTGATTGACGACATCGATGTGATCCATGGTTGAGTACCCTTTATTAAACCCAGCCTTCTCTCTCGGTTGTTGGGAATCCAGGCTGTCGCCTCCGCGGTTAACTAAATCTTTGGTAAACAGCTTGTAAACAACTGAGAGTAGGCCAATGTGTCTGTAATTCTTCGGGTTCTTGGTATCTCCCTCCTTATGAATTAGAATATAGTTAACGTTTTTCCAGGCTAAGGGCACTTTTCGAGTCTTTAAGCATTCCGCAAATAGTACGGCAAGCCTTTCCAGCACAGTATCTCCTCCCTCCTTCAAAAGATCCACGGTTATACCGTCGTCACCTGATGAGTACCCTATTTTCACGCCTTTGATAACCTTTCCTACCTCCTCTTTAGTTACTAGTGGGACATTGCAAGTTGAGCTTGTGCGCTCAGTAGTTCCCCCTGCTGCAACGTCGCTGGCATACATGCTGGTGTATAGGATCTTCCTGCTACGTTTATTATCTCGTCCAAGTTGTGCGTAATGTTAGCCTGCCCGTCTGTGAAGGCGCACATCCTGTCTTTTCCGATGGCTAGCTTTCTCTTTGTTGCTTTCAAGCTTTATAACACTCCAGTGGCTTCCTGCCCATTGCAAAATGACTGGAAATGTGAAGTCGGACGCTGCAGCATTCATAGCGCATTAGCAACGTGGACCACAAGTACCGGTACCTTTTTCTCGGAAAGATGCTTCAGCCCTTGCATCTAGTGTGGAATGGAGCGTGCATGCAGCAATCAATTTGGGTAGACGCATCCCATCATTACGCGCCCCTCTACTCTATCGACCCGCATTGTAATTTTAGCATGCCACCTGCAATATCCAAGCATGATGAAGCAGTACTCCACCGTATGCGTCTTATGTAGTCTACACGCGATACTACTGTTACAAAATCAACCAGTCCAGCTCACTACTGTGCCCGCAGTGCAATGTGCGTGAAGATCTGAAACACTTAATATGTGACTGTGCGCGATTTAGTACGCAAAGAATGTGTCTCGCAGTGTTTCTGGGCCGGCCGCTCTCCGTTGCACTAGAACTGAGGGACGTATTAGGTCCCTGGAATTTTTCCAAACATGTCTGCCGTGCTACAAAAGATTTTATTGACCTACCTAAAAGCCACAAGCATTGATCAAACTTTGTAAACAGTTAGCGTAATGTGTGTTCCTCTTCATCATTATAATAATCATTGTCACCGCATGCATCTGGCGCAACAAGCCAGGCGGCTTAGCTCGGCTGACATCGCCAGACTCATTAAGGATTGCTCTCTCTCTCTCTCTCTCTCTCTCTCTCTCTCTCTCTCTCTCTCTCTCTCTCTCTCTCTCTCTCTCTCTCTCTCTCTCTCTCTCTCTCTCTCTCTCTCTCTCTATTTGCAACGCAACGTTTCCTCGATCACTGCCATATTATTTGTACGAGGGTCGTTTGTTTTACTTCTGTTAATCAGTTTCGACACCTCGAATTAATTCAATCTGATCCGCCGTACGTGACACTCTCCTGTTCTTACGTTTGCTAATAGTTCCTTCGTTTTCTTAGTTTTTCAGTTTGTTCCCTACATGCTGCTTCTCCCACAGCTGCTGCTGATTCTCTGATTGCCGTTGTTAGGTTGTCATTTAGCCTGTCTACACTGACCTCGTTCTGCTCGACTAGAAGCGCGAATTTGTTTTGAAGAGTTATTAACTCCTGCGATATGGCTCTGACTGACTCCACGCGGGGGCTCTTATTTTTCACGAGTTAAGCACTTTTGAGATTCAGCCTTAGCTTGCATCCAGCTATCCTATGATCGCTGCTCCGAATATTACTAAGTACTTCTACGTCTTGCACGATTCCCGGGTTGTCACGTAGAATGATTTCAATTACGTTTTCGGTTGTACCATCGGGGCTTTTGCATGTCCATTTTCTGTTCTTGCGTTTGTAGAAGAATGTGTTCATCAACCTCTCTGCAAATCCCACCAGTGTACATCCTCGACTGCTGCGATTGTCTATTCCGAAGTTTCCCACTGACCTTTTTCCCATTTGCTTCTTATTGACGTTTGCGTTAAAGTCTCCCATCACAATTGTGAACTACGTTGTTACTATCTTCATTCCTGATTCGACGTCCTCGTAGAAGCTGTCTACGGGTTCATCATCATTCCTGGCTCTAGTTCTGTTTAATTGTATCACTTGAATGCTATCATGTAGTTAACGCACTGAGAATTCTTTTTAAGGCACAACCTATTGACGTCACCCTTGCCAAAATTATGCAACTGTAGCGCGAAATTTTAAAAAATTGAACACTTGCCGCGGTTTTTTTTTTTTTGAAAACACCTATTTTGTGGCTGGAGTAGAGGTGGGTGAATTACCAATGGCTGGTTGTTTAAAATCGAACAAAGTTGTATTTTGACTTTATGGCCGCTTTAAAGGAGGGTGTAAATTTCTTTCTGTGCCGGACCCATCTCTTTTACCTGGCAAGATAAGGCTGAATCAGTTACCTCCGCTATTTCGGTGTCTACTGACTGGATAACGAAGATAATGCAGTTTAAATGCATGTCGTTATCAGCTGCTATGACATGTTTCATCATAGCAGCTGATAACGACATTCATTTAAACTGAGTTTAAACGCATGTCGTTATCAGTTGCTCCTTGCCCCTCGGACGAGATAGCTCTTATCAGCTTTTCCTTGCCCCTTGGACCAGATATGCGCTCACCCACGCTCCTCCCCCTGGCGAGGAAGGAGATAGAAAACCCTACGGGAAGGTTTTCAGTTCAAGGTTACGTTGTCATAACCCCTTATGACAGCACAGCATCAATCATATCTTCATCCTCAGGAACGATTGGGACTCTTTTATTAGTATCACGTGCGACGAGAAGGTCTCCCCCCTTACCTCGAATTATATATGGATCCTCACTATACTCGTCAGACAAGTCTCAAACAACCACACACGAAACGTGAAACAACGAATCTGTGAGGCATGTGTGGCGAAATGTTATCGCATTTAATGGCGTAGTCGGGCTTTTCGAGCACCTCTACGACATTGAAACGTAACCCGCACTTCTCAGCGGTCCACACGACTGTGTGTCGTTGAATATTGAGCCCACATACAAAGCTCTTAAAATCCAGAGTAGTATCAGGATAGGGTGGAGCCAGGACATTTTAAAAAATCCATGGCAGAGTTTAGATTTGAACCAGCGTGGCACTTGTTGCGAACCCAGTATCATATCTGGGCCCGAGTCGCTTTGCCGCATTGCACCTCGATGATAGACAGGGAAGTCAGGGGAGCTTTGTTGCTTAGGCCGGCGCGCACGACGCGATGCCGTAAACGGCAGCGTCATTCGCTCTCGTTTTTTTTTTCTCGGTTACAGTGTCACCTAAACTATATAATCCCGTCGCAATTGATTCCAGAGTGATTCCACGCTGATTCAAATTATTTCCACGTTTCGACATTGGCCAGACGGTTGCTCAACAGCACATTTCACGTGTTGGATGACTCCCTGGGAAATGTGACCAAGAGTTCATTATCCAAGGTGACCACCGCACTATCAGGCAATCCTGTGGTTCATCTTCACCACAATACATTCGACTGACAAATCCATGCGGCAAACAATGAGATTTCCGTGTACGACTATTTCGATCACAAGATTTAACTCAAAACGTCGCTATGCGCTGCGGCATCACGTAATGCAAGCATGAAGTCCTACATAGCGCTGTCACACAGCGCTGATCCCATTTTTGGGCCAAATGGTATGCACGTTGCTGTAATTCGCCGAAATTTCTTGTTTGCGCCACGAGTTGGTCACTCGAGTACATATAACTGTGACTTAACCACAGAATTGTTTAAGTAGAGTGTACGACGTGGCTCCCAGGACAAGAGCTTGCTTATTCTGGAATTCTGACACACAATTTCCTCCTGTTGCGCCGTCGCTGTGGATGCAACTGCAGCGCTAAAATACGATGGCAGCATCTAAAAATGTTGTGCCTCTCATGCCATACGTTAGCGACAGCCAGCATCGAGCCGATGTGTGCGCGTGTGACTCATTGGTCATCAGGCAGCAGCTGCTGGCGAAACGGGCCGCGGCAAGGATGGAAACGAAATCACGTCCCGTTGCGATGGCTGCAGAGACCACTGGCCTTGTTGTTCTCCGTAGCGCCTGTTACCCATCCTCGTCAGCGCGATGGTCACGGTCATGAAAGATTCAGTCCGTGAACGTCCGCGCCGTTTCCCGCTCCCTCCCAACGTCCAATTGATTTCGCAACGTGATTACGACCCACTTAGCAGCTGCGCTGGCCTCTGCCTAGCGTTTCAGAAGATCGCGAGATAACGGGACTGCGGCGCGGGGTTCGGCAGAAATGTTTCCTTTACGGCCCCTTTTCGTGGTGTAAGAAACTTCGAGCAAAGCAAACACCCACAACACAACGATACACGCGAGAACGCAAAAATCGGACATACCCACGGCAACTAACAAATCAAAAGTTTACCATTCCTTGTCCGTAGCGTAACCTGACGTCACACCAGGGCAAAGATCACAGAGCTTCCTTGTTTTTTTTACGAAAGCGCGAAACTAGAGTAATCCCAAGCCGGTCGGGAGTATGTATCCTGTAGCGTCAACCTCTGCCTTGTTGAGTAACTGACCGAAGAACTTCCTAAGCGGCGACACTCAAGGCGCACGATGCCATCTGGGAATGCACTTGCTAAACTTAGCTATCGAGGGAGAGAGTGGAGTAATTTTAGTAAAAAGACGGATGCGTAGGCGACGTGATGGTAGAAGCTCATGCCACTAATGTACAAGGACGCGGGTTCGATTCACGTCCGCGGCAGCCGCTTTTCTGATGGAGGCGAAAAGCAAAAACGCCCGTGTGTTCGAGATTTCGGCGCACGTCAAACACCCCCACATGATCAAAATTAATCCGTAGCCCTGCACTACGGCGCACGCCTCATCGCCTGCGTAGCGTCGGCGCGTTAAATCAATCAATCAATCAATCAATCAATCAATCAATCAATCAATCAATCAATCAATCAATCAATCAATCAATCAATCAATCAATCAATCAATGCCACCAATGTACGGAAAGGGAGAAAGATAGCGAAGATTAGGGTTGAAAATGAGGGACAACATGGTATGATAAGCACAGTACATACTCCTCCTATGCACAGTTTATAGCAGGGTGACGAAACGAGACGAGCCACTGTCCAAGTCCCATCAATGCGCAGTCAAGGTTCTCTCACGGAGGGATGTAAACGCCAATGCGGTGTGTTCGGCTTAAAGTAGCTCCTCTATAACTTGCTCAAGACCAGCACAGTTTTCATGCACTGAGTTTGGATGCCGAGTAGCAGCGTTATCGTTAGGTTTATGAAGTGTTTGAGCATTTTTAATCTTCTCGGTGACGAGCCGCTCGTATCATCTCCACTTGTGGCACGTGGGTCTCTTAACTCACTCAACGACATGCTCGTATCGGAGTTCCACGTGGCAAGGAGCGAAGGAGCGAGGGACGAGGGAAACAAAACGCTCCCATACTATAGGAAACAAAATAAACTGCCTACAACTGCTGCCCTGTAGAAGCGGCACAGCGTTAGTCGGTATCTTTGCATTATAGCCAGTATAATTGGCAAAACAAAATCAAAATATCTGCTCCTTTAGCGAAGTGCTTTTTAGCTCACCCAAATAAATAACGGCTGGAGGCCGAGGCAAAATGAAAGGCAGAAAATGGTAATGTCGAAAGCATATTACAAGAGGCATGTGACCCGACCATCAGATTCGACACTACACGTGCAAGCACCGACAAAATGCTAACCAACGCCACCTTCAACACGGTTTATCAGCACTCACCTGGACAAATGAATATAGTACTGCTCTTGTTCTCCGTTCTCTGTATCTGGGAACCAGCATGCGCATGTACTGAGCGTAACCGCTGCAGGGAAGCGGCCGAGTGCGCCGCTCTACACGCGAGAAAAAATAGCGACACACTGACATGCAAGTCAGATTGTTGACGCAGGCATTAACGGGACTTCCACAAAGAAAGGTCTGTATGCGAGCACACGTGCATTTCCTAGATCGCGTAGCTCGTCGCGCGAAGTGTACAGGCCGACTCTGTGATACCGGTTTGCTAAGCCGCGTGGTCGTAATGTATGGGCACGACAATACCGATCATTTCAGGGCATCGGCCGGATTTGTGCTGTGTGCAATCAAGCCACACACAAAAGCGCCCTTTTGTCTGTACGGGACTATGAACCATGCTTTGGCAAGCCATCCCTCCCGAGCTTAGCCAACGCCAAGTCTGCCCCTGTGGCGAGGTTTGTCCGACCTATAAGTGCCACTAGATAAACCTTATTTAGTGACACTAGTCCGGCCAAGTTCGAACCGTATTTATATGAGCATTTATCAAATACGTTTTACTGCAGAAAATATGAAATAAAGTTGAATGGGCCACCAAATTTCTAGGAGGACGTCGACAGCAGCAATCCACAGTCCTAATAACTGAGGCGTTCATTTTGCAAGCAAAACCGCAACTTGGATCTTGAAAAGCACGACTTCCTTCGGATTATAGGGTGTCCCGTACGATTTTGAATGCGTGTTCGTGCATTACACGCGGGCAAAGGCGTCCGTAGCCGCTGGATGCAGATTGCGCCAAACGAACGCACGAAGTGACCTGGTTCACTGTGCACGTAGATGCTTTTCGAATGGGTTCAGCCACCTGGCGCACACCGGTAGCATTTCTATGTAGACATCTGCCACGCCGATGATAACGTCAAGTTTCCTCGAACATCTAGAGCCAAAAGAAGCACATGTTCAAATTTTAAGGCGAGCTGACCACGTGTTTGCGATAATTAGATAATCATCTACGTGACTTGGACGAAAAGTTCACTCAGCCGGCTGATCAACAAAAATAGCTCATCGCAACGTTTAGCTTCGTGAACCAGCACTACGATTGGAAATGCTACGTGCTCGCAGTGTCGTAGCGCACGATAAGTTATGAAGGACTTCGTCCGTATACATCTACTGCAGCAGCGACCCAGTTAGGTGGTTGCTATGAACGTGCGTTCGTCCAACTCTTTCTTCTGTAGAAACAGGCACATTACGACTTTCTACCAGGAGCGTTCTATATGCACGTGGTTTATCGATACAGATTAATGGGCTTGAGAAGTGCAATAAAACGCCGAAGCGCTTGTCACGCTTCCGCAACCATCCAGCGATCTTAGATAGCTGTAAATACCGAGTCAAGGTACAAGGAAGTTTATCGATAGGAAGAGTGAAAGATGGTGCACTCCCCTTCTCTTTTGCTTAATTTCAATAACCTTCGCGAGTAGAAACGAAGGAAACGAGACAGCGAGCACGCCTCTCAGCATACTTCCTGCTGCAAACACGAGCCTGCGTAGCACATCGACCCGACACATTCCCGAACGTCCCCGTTCTCCGATTTGTCTTAGCCGCAATCAAAACATCGCCAACCAATCTGAACACCATCGAAGTCGTTTTCGAACTTTTTTCCTTTCAGTACGACCTCCGGAATCCATGTAGCAAATAAGCGATAAGAATTATCCGCACTCGCAGGCCGCTGCGGCCGTCTGCGGCAACATGTGGCGAAGCCGGGGCCTATATTGAGTTGTGCAGAGCACCCGGGCTCCTCTCGCTTTCTAAATGCCGCACCACGCGGTAATCGTAACCACCTCAATCAAACTGTGCCATCACGCTAGGATTAAGGTTGGCTGCGGAACTGCTCACTGGCGGGCTTTGGTGCTTCGGGTCAGTGTCGACAATCTTTGCGGGAACGTGTGCCATACTTTGCAGGTGTACTTTCGGCAAGCGTATGCAGGACGGGAAAAACTTGATCAGAGAACGTAGAAAGATCAGAGAACGTAGCCTTTAAAATAGGTTTACGGTGGCTTCTTCGGTTCGCCACGCTCCTTCCGTACTCTCTACCACCAATGATTATTCGGGCGCATGAAAGCCTATTCTCGCTTTACTCTAGGGATTTAAACTTTCCTTCTCTATCCTAGTATTGGGCATCGCATTGTGCTCGCAAACACTTTCTTCATTTTTTTCGCACCATTCACGGGCGCGAAACCAACCCAAGGGGGCCTGTGTGACCGATGTACAGGGCAATAACGTAACAAAACGTTCTTCTGAAGAAGATAGTTCTTCTTGAGCAACTCAATTAAGTTCACCAACAATAATCTGTAGCACTACTGGAATCGCGCTGCTAGGGCAGATTCCACCACATAGCCGATCAATCGGCATCTTCACCCGTAATTTTAAAGATACTCTGCAACAATATCCGATAAAATATTTCACTCTTTCTTTCACGTCTGGAAGCAATGTCACACCTATAGTAATCAACAGCACGAAGCGGCACTGCGTGATTTTCTCGGCGCAGCAAAACTATCCGCCTTCCGTTTATTCTGCTTTGTGGATTTTTGTCTGAAGTTTCTATCGAATTTGTGTTATTGTTGCAACAGAAAGCAAGCGACAAATAACCACTACATCGCTGTAATGACGTAACTCGAGCGCTCAAAGAACACCAAGGCTCGAGCAAGAGAGGGAAATCTTTTCAGCAGGTTTCCAAGTTATCTGGTGGATATAGAGCAGTAATTTTTGGATGAGGTACTCTGCGAACCCCAAGTATAAGTGGAGGACGTGCTTGTTTGTAAAGAGTAGTGGATTGTTTACTACGTTCTGAAAGCATTTAAGATTTAGGAAAAAATTGAAAAAAGTGTTGCAGGGTTACTTTTAAGAGAATGTTAATTGCATATGAATACCCGGGAACTCTTTTAGAGCGAAAGCTCTATTACTCCAGGTACCAACCCAAAAAACGTCTCGTTTCTAGTAGCGTCAATATGACCTTCAAGCTCGGTAAAGGTCAATCCAGTGCTTCCTTCTGTTGCGCAGTGAAAGCGTCTAATCGCTCGTTCGTTCCAAGGGTAGGAGTGCGGAAAGGCGGGTTCGAAAACTAGTAAGGGTGCGTGCTATCATAAAATGATACCAAAAGGCGCTGGCGGCATCAAAGTTCACACCACGTACCCGCCTACAGCGCCGACTGCGCCGAGCAGCGTTTGCGTTTCGTCTTGCGGTCCAGTCGTAAAGGCGTTTTACTGCGAGCTTTCCACGCAGAAAATGAGCCATCGCTCGACAAACTTACTTTGACCGCGTTCAGCAACGGCATTTTTATAGAGCATTTAAATTGATCTATTTAGAAGTACTGGTTTTACTACCTACAAATCGACTTCACTGCCGTAGTTGTCACACAATCTTGAATTGAGCTAATTTGTCAGAAAATTGCGCACTGGCCGGCGGATTACGGGATGTCACTTTTTACACTATAGGATCTAGATATTTAATGTGCAAATTGGGGCGGAAACACAGCCATTTGGGACTCCAGGTATGATTGGAAATTACCGATAATTTATCGTTACAAGCTGGATAGTGGGAATGATTGACCAAGCGGTTTATTTATTCAGCCACTCTCCCGCTCAAGCGAAATCGTCATTCCAAAGTTCCTTACAAATGCGGCCTATATACATCCGAAATGCATCGCAAATCGTATACCCTACAACTACCTACGTGATTTCCTCATTACAATACGAACACTTAGTCCCAGCACGCAGGCCTTGTTGGGTCATGGCGAACTTTTGCCTGCCATCGCGCTTCCCCCAATTACATACCAAGCCACAACAAATCGACGCTCAATTATGAACTCAAACTGCGGCATGCCCAATTCAAAGTGGTCTTCAAGGAGTTGTTTGAGTGGAACCTTCGCCGGAAAATGCCCACGCCCAACAACTAGACATCGACTCAGCTATCGAGCGCTCCTGCCGGCCTACTGAAGATAGCAATAATTGACGCATTCATAAAAACTGACACCTTCTACAGCTTTTTACGTTTCCATTCTCTCCCTATCCATCCCCCTTTCCCGTCGTTACCAGTGGTCCTCTTTTTCCAGTAAAATCTTTACTAGTACTCTGTGGGAAATGGCGCCGTAGCCTATAATGAAAGCAGCCTTTTTTGGGGCGAAGCCCCTTAGGGGCTGGGGCTGTCGGCGTCTCATGTCGTCGTCGGCATAAGCGTCGTCTCATGTAGTCACGGTACTAAAACACCGGGACACTCTTTTATGCCTCGCGTGCATAACGCGTACTAAAAAAACACCGGGACACTCGTTTACGCTTCGCGCTAGAGAGCTTCGTGCTTCAAGGACAAGACACTTTTACAGCAAAGCGGTATACCTCTACCCACCCGCGGTTTCATCTCCGTAGGCAGAAACACCAAGGCGCCAAGAGTACACGTATACACTGCATGCTTCCCCCCTCCCCAGGTTTCACGTTAGTGGAGATGGCCCGGGATTTTTTTTTTTTTGCTTATTTCGTAACCTCATCGGCGTCTCTTCGAAAGAGAAAACAGCATATAAGATGCGCAAGACCTCCATCCTCGATGCGGTCATGTACGGGAACAACTGCAGAATCACGGGAATTCTGATTTTCTAGTAAATACTTCGCATCGAAAGGCTCATTGATAATTGAAAATGAACCTAATGTCTGTGTTGGTTATTGCATATCTAGTCTCCGCTCCACCGAGCTATGGAAATACAAGGTGAAAACGTCACTTATGCACCACATGCTCTATTTGTTAATCTCGCAGCGAGACAAAACAACCTGGAAGTTGTGGGCGGGGTATTAGGTCACATCGGGCACACGCAAGCTCCAGTGAGAACAGCATAGTAATAGTATACGACAGTAAAGGTAAGACCCTAGCACCTTATCCGAAACAATGTTGCCTCGCCCGGATTCCTAACACACCGTGCGGGCGCAAGGACCTCGGATATACCGATAGCCCGCTGATGTAAATGCGCCACATTGTCAACAGCGTCCGTGCGCGAGAGCTCCGACCCCATCCATCGCCCTGCCAAAGGCGACGGGTGGTTAACGGTTCACCGTCGGCACGGTACGCTCGGGGCAAGTGGAGGCCATGGGTGCCGTCAAATGTACAACGGGGTACATAGCCTCGACCCGACGTCAAAATGCCTGCGGAGTGCTCGACATTGGTTCGCCGTAGCCACCCAATACGTCTAACATGGCAGGGAGTGGCTGCCGCTGCACAGGGTTGCCAGAAGACGACCCAGTGCATGGCTTCGTCCGGAGCAGCGGTGAGTACGCGTAAAGCGGAAGCACGCTCGGCTGGTCCTGCAGCCAGAAGGTGAGCCAAGGCCGCGTGGGCCCTCAACGTCACACGTCCGGGTCGCGCCGCGTTCCTCCCGTCCCTCGCCTCGGCGCCGCCACGGGCCTCCAATGCCGGCGCCGCGGCAGAATTCCCCGCCGCTCGTCAGCACCAACGGCCTGCGGTGCCACGAGCTGACGACTGCGCTTTCGGGCCACGAACTTGCGGGGTGACTAACCAAAGCTTCCCTTTGTTTGTTCGCGCACGCCCGTAAAACACGCTTTAGCTGCTACTGCCTGTCAATCCGTAGGCAACACTGTTCTAATTGGAAGGGGGGCCGCTGCCGCTACATGACAATTGTTATACACTACATTCACAGGTGGATGGCAGTACGACCTTTTCCACCAAATACATGTAGTACACTCCCAAACAGACCGCACTGTCAAGTGTGCGGCTCCATACCCACGCTCACCCACACTTACTGGACCTGTCACAGCGGCCACACACCTCAAACGTCGCTCACTGCAACAAATCTCCACCTGGGGGGCCTGGGTTGCCCACCTGAGCAAGAAGACCTCGTCGTGGACAACCCTCCTTGGCCACCTGCTCCCATAAGGGAGTAGATCGTTTGATCTCAACCTCATGGAACGCAGACGCGGACATGGGTTGAGAAATAAATGTTTATTCTCCCTCTCGTCTTCCTCTCTCTATCTCATCGCTGTCTCGCTTTCTCTCTCTATGTCTCTCTCAGACACACGCACACGCACGCACGCACGCACGCAAAGAAAGGTGGTTACGGTAAGTACGGTCAATGCTGGTGTAGCGCGCAAGGTTCCGCAATGGGAAAAGTGTCTCTTTTTTCCCAGACTCCGGGTTGATCTCTTACTAGAAAATTCAGATACCCGGATGTAGGCACTGCCGTGGTATGTATAGCTTGCAGGCTGCAGCAGTCCCAGAGCAGGTAGCATTGCATAGTTCGTCTGACGCCGGCCGTGTACCTAGTGTGAACTACTGGGCCCGGCTCTCCCTTGTCCATGGGCACTTGAGCGGGTATATCCACCGTAAGCGCGGCTCCAGGCACGGGCCTTGTGTATCCATATTTGCGCATCTCTGGGTAAGCCCTTGAGTAATGTCGCGGGTCTGTAGGGTGTCAGTTCTCGTAGGTGGCGTTGACCTTCTTGTCGGGCAGCAGCCTTTCGCTTAAGAGGGTTCGGATCCATTAACTAAAAGAAAAACCAAGGACTGTAGTGGCCTCTCACGTGTTCCCTCGCCAACGAGCAGGCGGCCTCCTTTCCATCACCACCCGCGTGTCCCAGGAGCCAGTCCACTCGCACGTCAATGCCTTTAGTGTCTCTTCTATGACAGCCCGAACTGTTGATGCGATAGCAGAGCGCACCTTCTCGACGGATCTTTCCCCTGATGAGCGAGGCTTCACTGCAGTCCGCGAGGATGGTGATGCAGCTCGATAATGCGCTACAAGTGGCATGTGAGCAAGGTACTACCGCCACGTAAATGACACCACCCTTGATGTGGCTTGTGCTGGGTGGATCAACAATCAGCGGATTTCTGCGGGAACCGCTAATGCGGTGTCTAAAACACGAACAAATCTTTACGTCGTTGATGATGATGGTGGTGGTGGTGGTGGTGGTTGTGGTGGCGGTAGCGGCACAATGAGGAGAACGAGGAGCAGCAGCAACCGAACCTCTTCATGTCAGGAAATCGCGTCGAGATGAATAAGACCCGAAAAGCATTCTTCTAGACACAAGCTTGGCAGAACGCTCTACCTTGTAGCTCGCAAGTATTGAAACAAAAGAATAGAAACAATTTTTCACCTTGAACCACGAATAAAGTCGCGCGATTAGCAAAGTAGCACAGCATCATAACTTCCTTTTCGCCTTATTATTAAAAAAAAAATTGGCTCCAATCACGCTGTGAAGGTGGTTGGAAAGCAAAGCTGTAAACGACACCCACAACAATTGCCCATGCGACGTCACTTGAATTCACACACGTGGCTCTACGAATAGCGAAACCAGAGATTCTGCCTGCCGTTACCTAGAATTCGCAGGGGCGGCGTCCCGAGCGCAACAGCAGCGTCGGCCACGGCCGGGCTAGAGCGGCGGACGCCGCCGCTGTAGCCCGGACGTGCGTCGGCAGAAACAAAACGGCGAGGAGCGTCATTCGAAGGGTGAGACAGCAAAACTTAGCCATCCCGATGTGCTAGCTCGGGGCTACAGCCATCGCGCGACACAACGCAGACATTGAAACAATCCGGCATGTGAGCTTAGTGATTCCCATCTATACAGATTTAAACTAAACAGTTTCGTAAGTTTGAGCATTGCGAAAAAGCTGACGGAACTTTTATAATCACTATTTATCAGAACCAGTTGCTCCATTTGTCTTTTGTGACACCGGTTAAAACACAACCTAATTGGTATTCAGAAATTTAGAAAACGCACTTCCATTCGTGACAAGCAGTGCGCAAAAGGTGGCGTTTCTCTAGCGGCCAGTTGTCTGTATGTGGCCTCTACATTTTGTTTTCCCTCCATGCAAACCAGTCCTTAACGCATTTTGGTCGTACGACCACTTAATTCCGTAGGGTCCGGGTCACCCAGGAGGTGCGAAGGAAGCGCGCAGTGGACGCTACGCTGCGCCTAAACCGGCCCAAAACAACCGTCGCTAAGCAGACGACAAAGCCGGGTCGCCCCGATGCGCCCGCCGGCGTGAGCGCGCGGGAACGCCGGGTAAATTCGCCGCGCCATCTACACTGTGCTCCGTGAGTGAAAACCGCCCTTCCCTCCGCAGCCGCTTCGGGAGTTACTTGTCCCGCACGCCACGAAAGCACCGTTGGCTGGTAGAGGTAGAAAGCTTTGCTTTAAAGAGAATATCTCCCGAGGAGTAATTGCTGCCTCTAAACAACGGGCTCTGCAAATGCATAAATCGCGCCGCTAGGATCCCGCGTAAGGAAGCGGCGAATTGCAAACGTAACCTGCCACAAGGCAGCATAAAAAGGACACACCAATTCGAATGGGCATAAAATGTTCTACAGGAGAGGGTTTACAGAACACGGTACTTCGCCACGGGTTACAAGGACTTTGCCAAGCGCCTCGGAGTGGATGGGAGTTGTAGTGAGCGGAAAAGCACACGGCCACGAGCTCGTTTGCGCTCGTGGAGGCTAAGAGCTACATCATACAAAATACAAGAGGTTTTATCTGGTGACGACAACAAAAGAACCGCCCAAAGCCTTGCAGCAAACCTTAAGTCAAACACGGCGACAACTATTGTCGCACTTGAATCACCGGCACGCCCGCGTGCCTGTAAAGGTGCAAGACGAACTACACCCCATAAACTGTCGATGGCTGTCGCCATAAAAGGGCGCGCCCACAGTTCAGAACAAGAGTTCCTGGCTACCATAGACCGCCCTTAACGTTCAGGAAAACTAGAATATTTATTTTAGAGTCTCGGCCTCAGACCGGCTTTTCGCAAAGAAACCATAACGGTTTCATTGTATGGGTCGTTTTTACCTCTGCCACTTCTTCCTCTTCACGTCCATTTTTTATCCGTATCGGAGCTCCCCGTAGGCGCCATTTGTTCTTACTCCGTACGACGCGTGGACACTGTTATCCGCAGTGTCAATTGTTAATTTACAAATGTACAGCAGGATACATTTAGCGTCACAATTTATACACAAGCTCAAAGGAATAACAATGGCTCATGGTGATGAAAATCTTTCGCCGAAACACGTACAATCGGCAATTTCGGGCGTAGGGTGCTCGTTTGAGGAACCTCGTACATAAAAGCACTTTATAAAGGTACATTTGACATGCCGCAACCTTTTCTTGCCCCTTCAGTATTAACATAATAACTTCGTTTTGTAGAATTTTTTTTGTGATTTCTGAGTGGTCAAATGCCAAGAGTTGCCGCCCATAAGGTTGCGTTCAACGCTTTCCACCCATCCGGATCCAGCAGAAGTATGCCCTGAACGGGTTACAAAACACAGAAAGTTTTCCCTTTTGAATGCCAACCGTTCAAGACTACTTCAAAGGACACCAAAGAACTTCAGAGAATTAAGTTTAAGTAAAATGGAGAGACGACCTAGTAGGTGTACAGCTACGTTGCCACGCGTAATCGTATACAATCAAGCACGGAATACGTTCTGTACCATGCAGCACTAATGTTGTGTACTGCATTTTCCGTCTTGTGGTCGGGTTTATGTGGGCCAGATTGGCCGGTGTATAATGTAGGCCTAAGTGAGCATCACTCTTCTTTGAAAGGAACGCATTGGACTCATTTGGACTCGCATTGTTCTGAATGTGGCTGTGAACCATGCTTTTAAGACACGGAAGTGCTTTTCAAGCACCGTGACCCCACAACAAGAGAACGTGCCGAGGCATTCTACATACATATAAGGGGCTCGGATTGTGACAGCCAACCTTCTCTCAGAAAAGGAAAGAGGGTAGAGACGGGGGTAAGGAGCCTTTTTGGTGGGGGTAGTGGTGGTGATGATGGGATGGATCTAGCCTTGCGTCATATGCCGGCAATTGCACCCCCGATCAACACCTCCTTGCCGCTATGCGCGGCGGAAAATCACTTGAAGTCACTTGATAAGCTCCTTTTTGCTGCTATGCGAGGGAAATCACCAGGAGACACTCAGGCGTGTGTCACATAAAAGCCCGACGATCAGGTGCAAAATGCCTCTCCTGGATATTCAATGTCCTGTAGGAAAAATTATATCATCCAAAGAGGCATGCGGAGCGGCTCTCCTTCGAAGTTCCTTAAACAAATCTAACCTCTCCGTCGCATGCTCTCGGCAGTCCATAAGAAAATGTCCGATATCACCTGTTACACAACACGTTGCGCACAGAGGTGGGGAGATAAGGTTCAGCTTATGAAGCCACGCCGGTGCCCGCGCTGAGTTGGTCCGGATGCGGGACAGTAAGGGTGCCTCTGTCCTCTTCATTCCTTTGGTAACACAAGCTTGGTGTTGTGGTCGCCAAAGAGATCTGAAGTGTTCTTTAATGATGATTATTGAAATTCGCCATTCGTCTGGAGCCTCTTTCAGAAAACGAGTACAAGATGCCGCTTCACGAGCCAACTTGTCCGCGGCTTCTTTCTCTCTTATGCGCATGCGCAGCAGGGACACGTGCCTGCTTGTTCTGCTCTGAGCCGGTCGTGGCCCCGAGGCGGTATATATGCGTTTTTCTTTGAAAATAAACTTCAGTTGATAGTAAGCTTGATTGATTGATTGTGGGGTTTAACGCGCCGACACAACGCAGGCGATGAGGCGCGCCGTAGTGGAGGGCTCCGGATTAATTTTGACCACCAGGGAATCTCGTACACACGGGCGTTATTGCTTTTCGCCTCCATTAGAAAATCGGCGGCCGCTACGTTGGAGAAAGTTTGAGAAAGTAGTGTTATGTCCCTAACGCGGGCGTGCGCTTCAGAATTTGTCAGGACGACGCAATGGAGTGCCAATTTTTCCGATCTGGAGAAGTCTTTAAAAAGGCCAAGAAAAAAAATACAAGTTTGTTCATTAAAAAGGCTGCTTACCCGCCGCGGTGGCTCAGTGGCTGTGGCGTTGTGCTGCTGAGCCCAAGAACGCGGTTTCGATTCCCGGCCGCGGCGGCCGCTTTTCTGATGGAGGCGAAAAGCAAAAACGCCCGTGTGTACGAGATTTCGGTGCATGTTAAAGATCCCCAGGTGTTCAAAATTAATACGGCGCCATCCACTACGGCGCGCCTCCTCGCCTGCGTTGTTTCGGCGCGTTAAACCCCACAACCAATCAATCATTCAAACTTGGCTGCTACAGTGTTCACCTGGAGTGAACTCTACCTTACAGCGTAGGTGCGCTGTCAGGTGCAGAGCAGCCAGCGCGAACGTATACAGTGGAGTGTTAGGTTCGTGTTTGAGCAGATGCACACGCATCGGCCCGCAGAATTGTGGAAGCATGGTCACTACGATGGAATTTTCCGGTGCGTAGAAGTACACAAAAGAATAAAACACAGTGCAGCAACACAGGTGCGCGATCATTGTATATTGCGCTTCCATGGCAGCCAACAGCCATCTGTTCTTCTTCTCTCTCCTCCCCTCCCTCTCCTCCCTCTCTCTCTCTCTCTCCCTCCCCCCCTCCTCTCTCCTCTCTCTCTCTCTCTCTCTCTCTCTCTCTCTCTCTCTCTCTCTCTCTCTCTCTCTCTCTCTCTCTCTCTCTCCGTGTGTGTCAGACATACGTTTGTTTTTGTTTTTTGCCTTTTGTGCTCTAACGCATTTCTCGATTGTGAACATGTTTACGAACCTTGCTGTCCCTCATGCGCGATTCCCGCCGTACGTTTCAAAATTCCTCCGTGTAGGCAGTGAGTGGACACGGAGGTTTCACGGCCGTTACACTGAAAGTCCTCGAACCGACTGGACGAAAGAATGCGACTAGGTTAACCGAGTTCAGCTTAAACGGGGCCGATTCCACTGAAGCTGCTTTGATTTGCAACATGTTTATCACGTGGACGCGTGTGTTCACCTCACATCTATCATTATCTATCTCTCTCTTTGAAGGCCTGCTGGGGAAGCGAAATATAACACTTAAAGCGGAGGCGAAATTTAGCTTTGAAGGAATATCACTAACGCTTCCTAGCAATAAAAATAATTATTACAACGCGGGAATTACTGAGCTCCTTCAAAACGTACTCAGCCTATCCTCTATACAAATCAGTGAACCCCGCTGAAGCTGACATTCCATTGATCGCCACAGAGTGGCGAACCAAGGTTTTTCAGGACGGCCAGCTTCACAAAGCTGATGCTTATAACATCCTTAATACAACTGATCTCGCAAATAAACGATTAATTTCAAACACTCCTTTCAACAAATTCGTGTATCAGAAGCTGGATGCTGATGCGGCGTGAGTGCGGCTACTAAATGCGTACATGCGGTATTGAGCCCCGTGACCGAGTGTACGCGACCGTTTTTCCGATTAGTTCGGAGCTCGTTCTTAAGCCTTTTAAAGCGTTCTTTTCTTTTGTTGAAGCACACGATTGTGCATTTGATGGGGCAATGAGCCCACGTCCTAGTCACGTATTACAGTTTTTAAACTGAAGTGCTGAGTGCGGAGATTGAACGCACCTGAGATTACAAGTGTAAATTAAACCAAGCGAATCTGCAGGAGTGGAAAGCAGTTCCGTGGCCGCTTGAAGAAATCGAGCGATTGGTCTAGCCAGAAACTTATCATTTCGGGTTACGCAGAAAAATAACTGAAAGGTTGTGAAGAATTCGAGGTTCATTAGCATGAATATTTAGCAGCGCTGGGCCTCGGAACGAGCTTTTACAGTAAGCATAGCATGGTGGAGACAAGGAACCATGAACTATAACATATTTCATCCGTACTTCTCTTATTAGGCCAGTTTTAATCAGTGCGCAACTTGTTCATAACAAACTAACAACACCGGCAATAAATTATCTTCCACTATTCATTATTCCCACATGCAGGATAGCAAACTAGGCTCTAGCCAGGTTAACTTTCCTGCCTTCCTTCTACATCCTTCCTTCCTTCCAAATTTGCATTTACAAATGTTCGTTTAAAGTAGTTTCTTAATAAATGCAGGTATAAAAATTCACCGCCAAGGCATCTAGCTTGATTCAAACTCTTTAACTGCACACCCATAGACTATCACGCATTATCGAAGACTTCAATGTAACGTCTAGCACAGTTAAAGAAAACGTCGCGTTTCAATGCAACCCTTACAATTTTTCGCATAAAAAGTGTGTCTTGGTGGCCATAACTATTCTTGGGTTCAGGAAGGGTGTATTTTACTTTACCATTACAGTTGCACTCTTCTTAGGCTCCGTTCCAATTTGCGGACAGCTTGGCAGACAGCTTAAGAAGCAGTCTAACTAAACGTTTAAACGAATAAAACTGGAACGACGCCGCGGACCCTAACGCAACACCAATGCAGACGACAGCCTCGTAGCAGACATGTTGAGCAACGCAAGCCTCAAGTTTTGTAAATAATATTACCGTTATTATTACAAACATTACGTAATTGAAAAAAAATAGACAAAGTCATCTTCACCACTAGTAATTTAAATAAAGGAACAAGTGCTTCTGTTCCAACATTAATACGCAAAAAGGTGGCGCTGGCGGCACTTATCAGTTTAGACAGGAAGGTAGCCTGCATTTGTTGCTGACTTTGATGTCGTCTCCTCGAAGCAGTCTTCGTTGACTGCTCGGGCTGTCCGCGAAGACGGCAACGAAACCGTCTAAAGGGGAAATTGGAATGCACCCTTAAAGGGTGCATTGCAATAACATCAGCTTAAAAGCTGACACGGCACATAAACAGGCCCTAAAAGAGACCCCTGGTGAAACACTCCGCATACATACGGAATTATGGGAATTCGGAATTCATATGGAGTATTACGCACCCAGGCGTAACTAATGCAGATAATCTTTCCAATAGCAAACGAGTCAAATGATTTGTGAGAATGGAAACATTCGACACAGTTCTCGCGTGTCTGCCAAAATTAGAGCGCGAAATACTGCGCCATATATTTTCCGCACGTTTTACGTATACTCCGTATATACGGAATTCGCAAGGACCGCGATTTGGCGTTTCTTGCGGTCGTACAGACATAAAACCGGTGTCAAATTTTTTTTCACTTAATACCGTACTTTGTTATCCTGTGTTGTTGACACAAATCTTTGTTTTTGTACCGGCGGTGTGTCAGCAAATGTACAAATTTAGGTGCAAAGGGACGGAATTTCAAAACTGCGTCAGTACACGCTTATTAAAACGTCTAATAGGTTGCAGTCTAGCAGGGTTATCATGTTCCCTAAGGAACAACGACTTTTAAAATGCTTCTAGCGGAGGATATTCGTTTCCTCTTTTTTATTGTCAAAATGCTTAATACGAGGAACAGAAATATTTAAAAGTCGTAAGAGCAGCCAGACCTGGCAGAAATTTAAAAACGGAAATAAAGTAAGTTAAAAATGAGTATCCCGGAAAAGAACATAACGCTATTGCGGTGTCATAACTATTGCGATTGTGACAAGCAAGCAAGATATGCCGCTTCCTATCTAAAAGTGGCATCACTACCCCATTACGTGATTTCGACCCTTTCCGTCCTAGTAACTAAAGATCTGAAAACAAGCGCAAGAAATGGAATCTAAGAAAGCGCTGCATGAATTACAGCCATCCCGTAACCGCTACTCTCCTGCCAAGGAGTATTAGAAAGAAAATGAATTTTTTCGAAGAAGACACGATCTCACCTGCCATTCAGAGATCCATGGTGCCCGACAAGGTCACTTCACCACCAAACACAAATCAATGGCATTTCCGCGGTCCATTTGACTCGGAAGGCGGCCTCGGTCACACCACAAAAGACATTGGGCGCCAAAAATTAGTTCCACCAGCCGGCGCAGACGATCGACTGGGAAAAGGGCGCCGCGCAGCAGAAGAGCAAAAAAAGAGTAGCAGACGACGCGCTCATTACCGCCGCACAAAGGGAGAGAGGGGCTTCGATACAGCGAACCAATGAACCGAAACGCGAGAGATGAGCGAAGCAACAAAAGGGAACAAAACAGAGCACGAAATGGAACGAGAGTACCTACATCACAAACTAATAATAAAGGACAGTCGGAATGCGTCCTTTCCCAAGCGGGGCTCGCGAGAATGAAGCAGACGACAAAGAGAACAGAAAAAACCTAAACAGGCGGTTACACGCAGACGACTGCAGAAAGTGAGCGCAACAGAGAAAACGAACGCGACTGCGACCTCGACGTTTTCCCTCTCTCTGTGCGCTCTCTCTCTCTCTCTCCAATCACAAGTCAACGGTGACGGCTGCTCTTCCCGTCAACCTCCTCCATTTCCCGGTTCGAGGTTACACGCGTTTGAAAGTGTCGCCGCCTACCGCCGGAAGCGTGCATCCCTCTTTCGACACTGCTCTATCCGCGTCCCTAGCTTTCTACGTGCGCGTTTTAGGGCCCCGCTCGACTTGTAAAGGCCGGCAGTCGCCAACCTCCTCGGTCAAACACGAGGACACAAATGGTAAAGTCACGCGAGTCAGGCGTTAGTCGCGCTGTCGGAGTCCCATTCAGAGCTCTAGTTGCGTTGAAAGAAGACCGAGCAAAATGAAAACGCTTTAACGCACGACATCGCCAGCTTTATCAGCGAGGCCAAATTAAAAAATACGGTGATTGAAAAAATTGGCCGTGTATCTGCTTACTTCACTGCAAATGTCGTCGAAAGACGATAGTCTTCTGTCGCCGCTATTCTTATCCGCTCCCCTCTTCCAAACCTCACACTCTTCCTGTCCCATCTCGCTCCTCACGTGATGAAATGAATAGGGGTTTGTTCACTGCAATTGAATGTTCCCGCCTTTGCACTGCTCGTGCGCCATCTTTCTGGGGCAGCGCGCATCCTTTTCTTTATCTTTTGTTTCTTCTTCAGCGTGGAACAGCAAGAGTATATATGCTGTTCCACGCAAAAAAAAAGTTACTCTAACCCTGGCGCACACTGGCCATGGCGAAATTTTGGGCATGGAGTGATTTTTAAAGCTACTCGCGGGTTCGATTCCGCCGTCGGCCGAAGTGTGTACGAGATTTCGGCGCACGTTAAGGATTCCCAGGTGGTCAAAATTAATCCGAAGCCCTCCACTACGGCGCGCCTCATCGCCTGCGTTGCGTCGGCGCGCTAAACCCCCACAATCATCATCGATTTTTAAGGCTAGACCCTCGTTATATAAACGTTCCTTATATAAACTTCCTGTTCTGCATTTTGAATTTGGATTCTCTTCTCTCGTCATTGCTCATGCCTTTTATATTTATTCTGTGACACAAAATTTGTGACCTTTATGCATGTCGTGTGCTAAAAAGCTTCGCTGGTCGGGCACCTTCACAGAGTCGAATAGCTCGTGATTTTTATGCACTAGCTCGTCCCCTTCATCTTTTCTTTTTTTTTTACTCTTCCGGTGCAGAAACAGCCGCGCATCATGCGGCGCCCGCGGAAACACTACAAACTAAATCTTGCTCATTTGATTCACTGGCGACGCCTGATGTCACTGCTGTTCCCATCGACGGAAATCAGTTTAGCCGCACGTGCTGAAAAAGATTTCGCTGGCTGTTGTTACATTACCAACATGGAAACATGAGGGCGTCATTGTTCCTACTTTCGGCGAAAGGAATGGAGCTGTGTGGGCATGGATGCAAAAGCCTAAGGGCAACAAACCTTGCCTGCCTTACTTCGGCCCTTTTGGCTGACAGCTCGCTGTTTTGAGTGGAGAGCCCCGTGCTTCAGTGCGGTTCGGTTCGGTGCAGGAGCATCCTGACGGGTGCCGAACCCACGCCTGTGCGCAGTAGCTGAGCCATTCATTTTCTTTGACGCCGACTCCGAGCCAGCGCGCCGACACCGCGGTGGTGCCGGCAGCAGATCCAGACGAAGCGACGCCGCGGAGCCGCGGGCCACGCGTCTCCTCACGGAACATCTGTGAGACCGAACCCGGCAACGGATTCTGTTAACAGCCTCCGGCCTCCAAGCTCTGTTTGTGTCGTTTTGTGAATGACTGTTTCTTCCCGAGTCTTTCTCCTCTCTCGTGCCTACTTCAACCAGCCATCGTCCTGCATATAAGAGTGTATTGCTTGTGGAGAGGTCGACCTTCGACCTCTCCACTCGCAATAGGCGGCTAATAACACTTAGCGGAGGGGGTGACAAAGCGTCGTGCGGTGCATCCATATCAGTGACAGGCGAAGTGTTCCTGTCTTCTTAGCGGTGTGCCGCTCATCGTGGGAACCTTTGCGGCGTGTCCGAGACGCCGCTCTTCAACGAGCCGCCCAACGTCGAATTACCAGAGGCAGTCCCAGGCGTCCTCCTGACGCGTCAGCGTCGGTGGTCCGAAGAGCTTCGACCTTAGGCAGATTTTCTGTCTGTAACGTAACTCGAGTGGTGATCCTTCGCAGAAGAAAACGAAATTTGCAGTCATCCCATACACACACACGATTGCCCACGGGCTTAAAAATGTAGGTTCCCGCTATAATGTTAACGTGGTGCTCAATGCTCCAAATAAATTACCCAAAATTTGTCCACTGGTTGCCAGAAAAATGGATAGATAAAACGTCCGTTGTTAATAAGTGCACTTTCAAGCACAAATACAAGTATGTTGCGTGTGCTGTAGGCTGTAGCTTCTCATTGCGACACGTGTGGTTGTACACCGGCTTTGTCTGACACAAAAGTGTTGTTCGAACGCACTAATCAGCATACAAAAGAGGTTTCAAAGGCTTTTTACGTATCTAAAAATTCTGAATCCTGCGTAAGCCTTGCACAAGCGACCTGTAACCTTGCACAAAAGCGAAGCCTGTTATCTTGCAGAACGTGTGACTTGACAAGTTGCAGGTATTAATCCCTTTTGGAATTGAACTGTTTTCACATGCGCGGTTTTTTACATGTTTACTTTTTCATTAAAATTTTCAGTTGTGAGTGCAGCGCTGTGTTTGTAGCCTTCCTCGTCCTCGTCTTTCTCGCGCTGGTTGTTTTTTTATTATGTAATTACACTGCAGGAAGGATCGAGGGGGGAAAGCGACCATGTAAAGAGTTTTCCTGCACCCCGTTCGCGAGTAGACACGACCGAATTACAGACAACACAAGTATAGGTTTTCATTGATTCCCGGGAGAAGGGGACAACGGGCCTCAGAGTGCAATATGGATGGAGGACTTGAGAACAGGAAGTAAGCGGTGGCCAGAAGGATCACTCTAAACTTTTGGCTTAAGGTGACAGCCTCTTTCCAGTAAGCAGAGATTTGCTACTGAATAAAAAATAGACGCCCCTTTTTTCAGAGAGAGATGGTTAAAACGCGAAGCTTTCTCCCATACAACCTGAGTCAGACACAGTCTAAAATCCGCTCTCCCTAAGTTCAAAATCCAAACTGCCAATGTCCAAAGCCAACGTCCACCCCCACACCACCGAAGCCCCAAGTCCAACCCTGCTTGGAAAATGTTGTTGTTGTTGTTGTTCTTCTTCTTCTTCTTCTTCTTCACCACCACCACCATCATCTTCATCATCATCATCATCATCAATTTCCTGCAGTGTGTTTAAAGTTGGCTTTCCTGCAGCACGTTTTACCTGAGACGAACGACTCCACCAATGAGACAGAGAAAGCCTCGCTTTATTAATGAAACAAATTCTTTTCATGCAATCATGTCCAGTATGCGTTTCGAGCAGTGCTTCGCTTCGCCCTTGCGGGACTGAAGTGCCCGTCATATTTTTAGGGCCCAGCCCGTTGACGCCCGTCCCTGGGCTCAGCCGCGTCGGCGTCGTCGTGACCGAGCGAACGATGAGAAGACCGACGAGTGAAATAAAAAGCGAAGGATGGGAAGACCGAAGAGTGAAAGAAAGCAAAGGAGGAGAGTAGCGAAATTGGGAGGGGAGGGCGGTTGGCCGTGGCGGCGCGAACCGGCGATCTCCGAAAGTGTGCGGTGGAGGAGGGGAGGGGGCAGCATGCTGTGCCCGCACAAGGCGCTCGAGGGCGCGACGCTTGGCGAAAACGTGAGTGGGGCGTCCACGTAACGATGATGTGTGCTCGCTTCCTAAAACGCAATTCGCGGTCCCTTCCTGAGACGCACCTCACGCCGCCGACGCAGAGGCTCACCATAGCTGCCGTCGAAAGAACCCACGAGTGAGTGCTGCCTCAGCGCACTGCAGCCATCAGGAGGGAGTGCTGAACTGCGGCTGAGGCAACCGGTCGTGCGCTACGTCGGCCGCTGCAGCCAAACGAGCTGCCAGAGCGGAGGCCCAGCACCACCGACACCAGAACCGCCACTGAGTGCTGAACAATGAGCGAGGCAACCGGTGCATGTGCTTCGTCAGCTACTGCAAATACAGATTTTCTGTAACCATACAAAATATGTCCGTCTGAAATTCTTTGCCTCAACACATTTTGCACAGTAAAAACAGCTAAACAGCTGCGCCCATATATCGCATTAGGCAGTATCGTAATCACCAGCCAATTTTTTTTGTTTCTTTTCTCCGGCCTGCATGTACATCTTTCTGAAGTTTCACTTACGTTACTATGCCTGTTAGGTACGTGGCATGACATTTCACTGCTTGCAACGAAGCACAGACACGCGGCTGTGCGTCTCTGTGCCTATCCAGAGGACTGACGTGCCTGCGAACTAGTCAGTGACGGGCAAAATAAGCCTGGTGGGTCCCAAGGTTCTACTACGCCGAGGTGTTGCAGGGGGTCGTTCGTGTACTGCCCACAATGTATTGTAGGTTTTCGCTCCGCTGCTGCTTGTAAATCCTGATGTCCTCACAAGCACACACACTCAAAAGCAACGCGTTCATTCAATGCGGCCCTCATTCCCAATTATAACAACCTGCATGTGCGCATATTATATATATATTATATTATATATATCTCTACTTATTAAATCTATTCCTATATATCAAATATATAAATTGATACTTCATTCAAGCGGTCCCTCGTCCGAATTATAAAATCTGTTCGCTTTTATATTATTTTTATATATATATTATATATATATATATATATATATATATATATATATATATATATATATATATATATATATATATACTGCGCGTATCAAGCAGGACTACGCAATTAATGTCTTGCACGTTGTCTGCGACCTCTACAAAGCTTTCTACGGTACACGCAAGGTCCATTTAACATTTAAGGTTGGTTGCGTTGTGCATCTGTACAGTTACATCAAACAACTCACTCAATGTTATGACATTAAATTATACGACGACGACTTCATTTAACGTAACATTGCTTGAGGAGTACTGTTGAAAGCTCGGTTTTTTGCAATTTGCATGCTTCTAATCATTTATAAGAGTGAGCATCTCACCTCGTAAGACTCCATGTAGACCTCTTCCACGACGATCTGAAACGAGAGGGAAATAAACAAAGCTTTCTTAAGTTTGAAAACAGCAATGGACATCACACATGGCGAAAAACATTAAACACGAAGTGGCCACAATGTATAGATATGACTCTTTACCTGCGTTGTTTGCCTAGGCGCACGATGTTCATTCAGACTGAAGAAGTCATAAATAAGCGCCTTTACTTTGTGCCCTCGTTTTGAGGGCATGCCTACTAAAACCAAAGTCCAACTTGTAAAATCATTTAGGCTCGTCCACCGAATTGTTCCAACTTCAAGACTTGAAGCAGTGAACATTTGCGTTTCTCTAAGATCGCCATTGAAAAGGGCACAGAATCCGAAAATGGTATTCGGACTGAACAGCCAAGCAAGGAAAGAAGCAGGCATTCTAGGCGCGTTGCCCGCAGCCTCGACTTATTGTTGGCTAATCTCGCTGTGACATATATGCCATGTGCTGGTTTGCAGGCGCAGCTTCAATTTTTTTCCCATATACCAGCTTTTTGGAGAAGTTTTTTCTGGATACAAAGAACCTCCGAAATCTGTCTAGGAACTGATTGACCTTGAGGATTCCCATATAAAATCACCGGCCGAGCACGTGCGAGAAGTGGGCACAGATCTCCGGCACTTTTTTTTTTTTTTGCGATAGAATGCCCGTTGGCATAAAAATCTTTTTACACCAGATTCAGTACTGCACACATTTGGCCTATAGGCAGAGCCCGACGTCGCCTTGGAGTAAATGGAATATGCAGCGAGTATGCGAAGCTGCGCCGCGCAATCGACGTCATCAGCCTCCTGTATAAAGATCCCCAGGTGGTCAAAATTAATCCGGAGCCCTCCACTACAGCGCGTCTCATCGCCTGCGTTGCGTCGTAGGGTTAAACCCTACCAACAACAACAACATTTTCCTGAGATAGACACGCCTTGCCCAAGAGTCTACAGTCCGGCGTCGCTGTAACTGGGACGTCTGAGAGAAAGAACAATTCTACAAAAAGTATGAAGTGGGAAATGTCGGATAAAGCGTAAGCATTCTTTCCTCAGTGGCCCTCGTTGGCAGTTGATAATGATAAGGATAATTATTTCCAGCTGTTCTGCCATGCACCAAGCCTCCTTAAAGTCGGTTTCACAGGTCTACACAAATAAATTGCGGGGAATGCATTTTGTCAGCGGAAATAGATACAAGCAGCCTGGTATCAAAGCTTAAAATCCCGAGGGTGTTTAATTAAATACAAGTTAGGGTTTCATGTACCACCTTGAAACATTATACCGATGTTCTTTTAACAGCGAGACTTTTAAGCAAATCGTAATTTTTGGTGTCCGCAGATAAAACACCAAGAAATACTAGCGCGAGCACGTGAGCGCGGGCCTCGCTGCCACCGCTCGGCAGTTAACCAAAGCAAGAAAATGTCGACCGCTCAAGTGGGCAGAACTCCGGGCCGCACTCTAGCGACTCGGTGCCCCAAGCCACAAGCTAGACCACTTCCTGTTCCCCACGGGACCGGACGCCATCCGACGGGAGGTCTTTCAGCACCTACTTAACTTCCTGGTTGTGACAGGACTAGCGCTGAGTTTGTAGCCATCGAGTCATGGGCGAAACAAACGCGATATAGACACCCCCCCCTCTCCTAAAGCTCTTCTCTTCCCTCTTCTCTCTTCCTACCTTTGAAACCCCAATCTCTTTCCCTGCACTGGGTTGTATGAGGGTTCACTCCCCGTTGAGTTCAACAATATCCCCAGGCCTTTTCTCTTCCCTGCTTAGTTAATATATCACCACCACCCACCGCCCAGCGTACCCGGCACTCGTTTGCAAGTCAAGCATACCCACTTGGGGAGATTTGCTAAAAAAAAAAGAAAAATACTCCAGCTTTCACCATAATCGTGTAAACACTTGCTCGGAACGAGGAAGGCTGCAGCGTTCACTATATTAGTGGCAACACTTGCTCGGAACGAGAAAGACACGTCATAGCGCACGCCCCTCCAAGGTGATGTCCAATGATTATAATTTCAAAAAGAAATGAAAGAAGCTCCCACTTATAGCAACAATGATGGAGCAACGGTTGTTGTGGCAGCGAAGGAACAAATCGGCTGCAATCGTAGACTTAAACCTTCGTGATGTTCGCGAAGGTTGCGTACAGCTTCGCTACCTTCAAGTCTTACGCGTTACTGTGAGCTTCCTTCATTTTTGAGTCGGCTTTACTACGGTATACAAATGCATTGCTTGGGAGACATTTTGGGAGTATTAGCAGCCGTATCTCATACTAGTATGCCCCAGCGTATTTTGATAAATGCGCTGAAACAACATCATTTATAGAATTAAACCCTGAAAAGTTGGCTTCACCACTCAACAGGAATGCATTGCTGAAAAGACAATTTCGGGAGCCCTGTAAGCGGTGTTGGTTTTAGGGCATTTTATCATTATCATTTTAATTGGCGGATGAAGTGCGACACATCAAGCTTTACAGACAGACAGATGGGCTTACTCGCGGAGTCTACATAGAAATGTTTCGAATTCGAAACGGAATTCGTACGCGAGGTGCAGGACTAGTAGGAAACGCAGATGCGGAAGGAGGATAAGCCTCGAATACTACCGGCTCTATTTTAGAGCGGAACGAGAGGCTTCAATACGACTCCCATACCACTCATAACCCGGTTACTCGTTGGTTCTCATTGCGAGTAGTAGTAATGAACGTCTATGAAGCTAAAAAATCCCGAGGACGTCTCCACTTACGTGAAACCTGAGGAGGGGCGAAGCATGCAGTGTAAAAGTGTATTCTTGGCACCTTGGCTTTTTTTCTAATGGATATGAAACCGTTGGGGGGTACAGGTATGCAGGTTTGCTGTAAAAGTCTCCTGTCTTCGAAGCACGAAGCTCTTTAGCGCGATGAATAAACGAGTTTCCCGGTGTTTTAGTACCGTGACTACATGAGACGACGATTACGACGGACGACGACGACAGGAGGCGCCAACAGGCCCAGCTATAAGGGGCTTCGCCCCTAAAAGGGAAGAAAACTTCTTTTTTCAAAGGTCTTCGAAGCCGTACTGAGCAATAAGAAGCGTACTCGTGGCTTACTAATATGATTCCTGAATCAGAAACAATTCCCAGGGTTAGATAACTTACTATATTTATTCTTCCCCGAAGGAGAGATTTTGCAAGCAAGTATGTATCTAATCGCAGTAACACAGCCTAAACAGTGCTTGCCGCAAAAGTCTAATGAAAAAAGAGAGGGCCTTTCATTGTTCCAAAACCGTGCGTAGGGCTGGGCGGAATACAGTAAATTACCACAAACAAAAAGAGAATGATAAACTTTACAACAATTATTAATTATGAGTAGTCAAAATTGACGAAGTTGCAAATGTGCGTGACATATAGAAATAATGTTAGCGTTAGCTTGAGTTTTGAGTGGGAAGAGTTCGGTTGGGCGAGTTTGTTGCGTGACGAAGGTAAGTGTCTGCATACTTGAAGGTTCTAAAGGCTACAGCTTTTGGATAGCTGAGAATTCGACAACCACAATTCGTCGTCATATTGGCCAGGGTTGGCGCCGTACAGTGCGGAATATGCACAAATGGTTCCGTTCAACTTTGTTTTGTCTAGGCTAGCCTAGAAATATGTAGTTTGAAGACATTTAACGAAAGAGCGTTTGCGAGCAAGTATCCACTTGTGTGCCCACATGAATGCTCACAAAGATCAATCAATCAATCAATCAATCAATCAATCAATCAATCAATCAATCAATCAATCAATCAATCAATCAATCAATCAATCAATCAATCAATCAATCAATCAATCAATCAATCAAATGAACTGTTCCCAAGAACCAAGTTAAATTTTTGTGCAGAGTCAAAAAATGTCATCGCTGCGCTACGTTGCATGGAGCACAGCACCTGAAGGCGAAGGCGATTTGCATTAACAAAAAATTATCGGTTGAGCAGGTATTCGTCAGCCTGGAGATCAGCCCTCAGCTTTTCTCTACTTCCTGATCTCTCATCTTAATCACCTTTAACCACAGTCTCCTATTCCCAACCAAACTCCGAACCTGATTTCCGGTGCTCACACCGCAGGTGTGGCAAAATTTTCGCCACCAGGGCGTTGGTGCTCTCTCTCCCTCCCGCTCTCTCTCACCCTTTCTCCCGCTCTCGCTCGCTCGCTCGCTTGCACGGAAGGATATGTTGCTGTTCTTTAGGCACCCCTTTGGGAGAGCTCCATCTTCTTATTTTAGACCTAATTGAAGTTCCCGATAGCGGTCACTCGCATTCAGCAGCGGCTTCTGGGTAATCGCTGCCAACATCAGTATTGTGTTACGGCTGCGTGTGACCCACAAGAAGCGCATCCCTTCTCAGTTCCTACTATGGCGTGTGGGTTGACTGCAGTCTGCGTAGCTTCCTAAGTCTACGGGCATGCACTTCATACAGACTTAGTATTAGAAGCGGCTGTTCCTGCATTATTATTCCTCCTACGCATAATACCGCGTTCAAGCGTGGACCTGGGATGTAGAATGTAGAACCATACGTGATAATATTTTCACTCTACTGAAACACGCGATCCGAATTATAAATCACTCCGACTACGATTTCTGCGACTTTTAGAGGCAGATAACAGTGTGTAAGCGGCGCTGAGAAGCTTATAGGGAAACTTCTCGCTTTTCTTTTCCGTACTTATAGCCTAACGCGGACAGCGTTTTTAAGAGAAGGGCTTACGGCTAGTGTTCCAGGTATTTTTGATGACCGACGAGGACAAAAACCCCCGAGGCTCCACGTGCCTGTGAAGCAGGAGAAGATATAGCTCGAGGCGCTGGAAAACGAGCGCCCCGGTGTGTGTGCTACTAGCACACCGCGTGCGACCAAAGTCGCACGCCGTTCAAACATAATATGGACATCCAGATTATGCATCTCATCACTTGGACATGCAACTTAGGTAGAGTATTTAGTAATGAGCGCCATTTGCAAGACCAGAACATTACTTAGCCCTCAATTCTATACATTTCATTACTTGGATATGCATTTTGAGTTCATTAGTTGTCAGTAGGCACTATTTTCAAGCTCAGTAGAGTCGAAATGAAACTGTGCGTGCCTGTATGCGTCTTTCTTACCGACGACCGCCACCAACGCTGGAGAAATGAAAATTTGCTCGTACCTTTCACCTAAATTCTGCGTCACCTCTCCGACGTCTGTTCCAAAGCTTCGCTGGTCATCTACCTTTACAGAGTGCAATTGCGTGTTTTATATGTCAGGTAATTCGTCCTAATAACAATACGTACATCAAAAAACTTGTTACAGTGACAACAAAAAAAATTACACCATCTTCCCGAGGGGAACCCTGAGGTGATACGAAGCATGGCAGAGTTCCAATCCAATCCAATCCAATCCATTCCAAGCCAAGCCAAGCCACGCCAAGCCAATCGAATCCAATCCAATGCCCCTCGCGAGAGAGTGTTCGCTATCGGAGAGGAGAGGGGGTGAGCGGCGGAGAGCGCAGCTGGCGCGGCGAGGAGAATGGGGGAGGGGTGGACGCCGACAACGCCGACAACAACGCCGGATGGATGCAGGGACAAGGCGAGTGAATGAGATGCGTCGCATCTAAAAATTTGTAGTTGTAAGCCCTTGGCTCTGGCGCCTCTTTCGGTATTGTCACTCATGTATACATTATCAATGTACAAATAAAATCTTTTTCTGATTCTGATTATGAGTGTGAATTCGTATATGAAAACGGTGAGCAGGTTACAGCATCAAAAACAATTGCCGAAAACAGTTAAAAAAACTGCGGTTGATTCCTCTGTCATAGGAATCAGTACGACGCGAAAGTGAACTTTGCAGCGAAATCTGCAGGTGAGCATGATTTGCGGGTCGGCGGCTGTCTTGTGGGTGTGCTTGGTGAGCGAGAGACGTCCCGCTGGCGGGTCGCATCGGCAAAGGTTCACTGGCGGCATTTCCGTGGCGGATATGACGTCAATGAAATTTTGGGGTATCGCGGCATAAACCACTTTCGTGTTAAAATATAAAACCCGAAAAGGAACAACCCTATGTATAACATACTCTTTAGTACTAAAGCTTGCTTCCCCGCAAGAATACCTCGCGTGCAAGGGTGCACCCTTTACAGGCCGTTTGCTTCGTGGTACTGGCGTCAGTTCCATGACGGATATGACGAGAGCGAAATGTTTGTGCATCCGGGAATAAAACACTTTCGTGTTAAAATATATCACAGTTTCAATCCGTGCTTCAATTCTCACGTTGATTACATGTGCTTTTGGCTGCAGTGTTTCTCATCGCTTACCTTTTTTGACCAAGTCGGCTGTATGATCTTCGTATGATTCTTCTTCAATTATTGCATGTTTTCCCGTTAGGATTGGATTTGGTATGCGCTTATGTACTGTGGCGCTGGATTTTTTTTAATTTTACTTCAACTTGTTACTTAACTATACGATGTATTAATTAGCTACAGTTTAGACATGTGAGTCATTTTTCTCTCATCCTAATCAAGCCGTTTCTTAATTTTGGGGGCAAGTTGGCTACTTCCTATTCTCCGGTCACCACTAGCCAAAAATTGTTAGCATGAAACGTATCTGCATATATGCATCGGTGAATAAAATTAAACCAGATTAAGTAAACTGAAATGAAGCGAAGACGCTTGCGCGGACGGACAAGTGGGCAGACAGATTTGGCAGATGAACAAACGAGCGAACGAACCGACGGAGAGTGAAAATAATGGGATGCTCACACTAAGCATTCTGCTGCAAAATCAGAAGCAGTGAGTTGCCCAGGTGCCCTTCGCACGTATTGCTTGCTCAGAACGCTTCGTTTTGAATCAAACAGGTTGCGCCGCGGTTCCACTGCGGCCATTCTTAAGTAATGGCCCCTTGCCTGCTCCCGTCCATAGTCGGACAACGTTTTAATTCAATGTCCGCATAACGAGGTCAGTTTCCTTACGTGTTCTGGTAAACAAAATACGGCATAAAAAGCAACCTTCAGGCAATGTTCGAGCGCAAACGAACCAGCGGTTTACTAAATGTATAAAGCATTTTCAAGGCGCTGATTTTTCTCTTGCAACGCCCTGAAGGCCCACCCAGAAGAAAAAAATTGGCTTATGCCCCAGCACATTTTCGTCGTGCTTAATTTACTCTCCGCTAAACGAAAGGGGACGTCACTAATCGCGGCAGGGGAATGATGATTGAGATTCCACACCTCATAGCAGGCTAGCTATAGATGGTATTCACTGAAAAGTTAAGTGTCAATTTTTTCGCTTGGCAACACTGAAAACGGCCACGGACATGGCGCGGCTTGTGCCACTGTGCCAGCACAGCGCAGAAAAAGATACACCGGCGTGCGTCGCCTGCTCTGTTTCAACCCGATTCTCAACGGTGGTGTCAACAGAGATGTTATTAATCGCACTCGCATTGGAGTCGAGGCATTACCCGTACAATGGGGTAAATATTCGACCGTCCTACACACATCATGTGCTTACACGGACAAGTACCGCCATCCCACGGACCCTGACGTAACCAGTGACGGTGCACTCCCATGGTTGCCCGCATGAGTCCCTCGAAAGTGAATACAACCTATACCACGCATCACGTCGGTGAAAAGCGGAAATCAGGTTATCGTAATTCGGCTCCCAACAGCGGCGGGTATAGACTATACAGTAAAATGTAGAATGTAGTAGAATATAGCACAGAATTTCAGTATGTAATAGATCAACATGCCGCTGTTCCCCCCTTCGGAGCAGGTTCTCTTCCTTATAAGGGACAGTAATGGGTCATCTTGTGGATGAAGGGTATAGCTGTAGTACGTCATCCGCCCCTCACGGTGGTGCAGGGCATGTTGAGGTGTGTTTTTGCTTGTATGAATATTCACCATCACCTCTCTTTGAAAAGTAAACCTTGGATATTTCCGTGATTTTCCTTCCGTTTTTGCGCTTTACATAACTATTAACCGCCTGTCTTGCTGGCCGATCGTCTGCGTCTTGAGGCCCGTCATAATGGTTCTCTCTTCAACGCGCAACATACTTAGTGGTCGTGCCACGCGTAATAATGAGAACTTGCAATCAAGGCTTTCTTTGGTTCCTCCCCGAGGTTTGGCGTTTGCCGTCGTATCTCCTTCTGTTACCGGTCACGTGACCACCAAGAACAGCCACACCTGCGCATATAAACTGAGGCAACGCATATAAATCTCTGAGTGTTGGCGGTCTTGCTCCCACCAGTTATAAGCACGTGAACACCGACAAAACACTTGCGCCAAGAATAATGAAACTCGTTAATGTTTGCCGGTCTGTGCGTGACATGGAACCAAGACGCCATTGAGAATTACAAAGGAATTACTTGGGCAGCCAGCGTACCGATTTCATAAGCACGTGCATCAACACAAGCGCGCATCAGTAAACTTAAGCGCGAACATTGTTTGTTAATTACAGCTTGTGCGTTGTATACACGCGAGTTTTATTTGGGATTGATAAGCTAGTATGTAGACGCACTTTTGAACGGAGCAGAGCTACAACATGCCAAATCAGTGAAATCCCTGGGCGTCTACGCATGCTATATTGGGTTTTTTTTTCTTTTTCCTTCCGCAGTTGCTAATCGCCCCGCGATTCCCGATATAGCCTACCCAACACCATTGTCCAATTGGACGAAACGACGCCGGGAACGAGCACGTTACTTTGCCCGCACAGCGGCCAAGTTTCAAACGTGCCTGTCAGCCCGTACAGCCTCAAGCGGTCATTATAGAGAGGAAAGCAAACGAGCCATTTACAAATTAAGGCCAACGCAGCGTCTATTCGGGCAAAACAACAATCACAGCGCCGGCACCGCTGACCCCTGACATTGCCGTCGCACTCACCAGTGCGAGGCTCCGGACGGATGGGCCACAAAATGGCGACCCTGAATGCGTGACCCTTCCTCTACGAGACAATCGTCTGCTCAGCTAGACGACCGCCCTGGTCCCCCTCGGAATTACACCTCGCGAAGCGTCGTCTGCTTCTATCGCAGACGTTCCTTCCGCTCACCGCCTTTGCCTGCAATGCGGGCCTCACCCTGCAGTTCCTTTCGAAAGCGACATGGCGTCAAGCCGCGATTAAAGCGCTTTCGATAAAAGGCGCCCTCGTACGCTCGACTAACGGTCCGTGCTAACGTTGCCTACCCATCGTGCACGCGCGAGAGAGAGTGGTCGTTTAGCCCTATTGTGCTGGTCCTCGTCGTCTGCTGTTGCAGCGCGCCGCGTCCGCGTAGGGGTCATTGCTCGCGAACCCGTACTTTATAAGGCGTGCACGACGATGACGATCAAGCCGGGAGTATATATACGAACTCTAAGCGTCGGACAGAACCGCCGCGAACACTATGGGCTTCATTTGGCAGCTCGCCGTCTGCGCCGCAAGGTCGTCGCATACATCGGGAAATGCAGACGCTAAGGGTTTTAAATTGATATGACGAGCGCCACTCGGAGGCTGAATATAGACCTCCCTCGAAGCGAACAGCCGCCTCGGGAGAAAATAGCATCCGGGTGGAAGTGGAATGGCGGGTCGTGGGCGTGTGCAGTGAAGGCGGGCTTTTGAAATCTGTTTCGGGAAGTTGCGCGAATAAAATTGGTTTCGAGAAAACGTTGCCTGTTCGAGCACTTGATCTAGCTAAAAAAGTGAAAAAAGAAATTGTTCCCTTTGCCGCACTGTAGTGGCAGAACTAACGGGAACGCATTATGTGCCGTGCGTAAATCTGCAGCGACGTTTTTAACGCTAGTAGAATACGCTTCATTTACATTCGCGACGACAAGTCATTCGTCCAAAGCAAAAATCACGTACAGTGAAACATTAAAAAAAATCACCTCGTGGAGGTTTGCTCCCGCAGAATCGGAATTGCACGTAACCTAGTCAGACGCCGTATCTTTTGAGCGATTGCCTATTTACTTTCAATGTTGGCAACCTACCTTGCACCAATCATCACTCGAGATCGTCCGATTTCATCATTCTTGCGAGCGAAACTGACCATTTCTACATTAATTCTTATTGGGCGAGCGCCGTTCCAGCCAACAGAATTAGCTTATAGTAACAGCGATGGTATTATTTCGGGAAGGCTGCGCAGATTACCGGTACATAAACCGCAAACTTCGTCATTCCCTCCAAACCCACCAGGCGGACGAGTTGTTGGAAATTCAATTTTTTTCTACGTTCTGAAATAATTTCTTTAACAAAAAGTGCCTGTTGCTTTTCCCCTTTCTTTTGTACTGAATGAAAGAGGAAAACTGTGCAATAATTGTAAAACAACAGCTATTAAAAATTATTTGTTTGAAGGTTTTTGGAGCCACAACCTATCTCTTGTAGCGAGATAGAGGGAAAGAGAGAAAAACCTTTAATCAGACTGGCGATGGTAGTGAGAAAGGCGCCTAGGTTGCTACGCCAGGTGTACCAAATAAATACCCGCTGCGGTGGCTCAGTGGCTAAGGCGTTGTGCTGCTGAGCGCGAGGGCGCGGGTTCGTTTCCGGGCCGCGGCGGCCGTTTTTCTAATGGAGGCGAAAGGCAAAAGGCGCCTGTGTGTACGAGATTTCGGCGCGCCTTAAAGATCCCCAGGTGGTCAAAATTAATCCGGAGTCCTCCACTACGGCGCGCCTCATCGCCTGCGTTTCGTCGGCGCGTTCAACCCTACAAACAATCCATGTACCAAATAAATAATGTTACTTGAGCTGAACCTTGAACTCCCTGCATTTTTCCCCTCCCCCTGCATGCCTCTTTCCCCATCATGACCAGTGGTCCTCCCTTTCAACAAAAGCTCTGAAAATAATAATAATCCCAACAAGTAAATGATCGAAACAGGAACACACTTATGCTTGTGCGTGCAATGCTGATTAGATAATTTGCACGCATGCACACCGTAATCTTATCAAGACCTAGTACCTCTCAGGTGCGCGAACAGAATTTGTCACCCGTGATGCACACTTAAGAAACATCAGGAACATAACACGTCCCTCATTTGTAGTCTCTCAAAAAGCGGCCGTCCAAGAGAGGCGGTGAGATACACGGCGGTTGTCGAGAATCGCGTCCATTCACAAATATAGAGGTCTATATGTCTTCGCACACATCGCAGTGTGGACTGAATTGGTTGTCTGTTATAGATTGAAACCTAAATTTTATGCGTAGTTTCCGTTAAGCTCCATACCAAGTAATAAGGACTCATCAAGCTTGGTGAGTTAAGGTGGTATTTTGATATTGCGCATATGGTCGAAGGGAAAAAAATGGTGTATACTGATGTAGCGCGTCTGCTAGGTACAATGCTGAATGCACGATCCTTGCATCGCTGGATAGGAGGACTGAAGCATACTTCTTGGTGAATTGAAGTGGAACCTCTGGAGCCCGTATGTCACTCCGGCTTCACGTGGCGCTAGTCGGTGTACACTGTGTTAACGACAACTATTTCAAACCGTAGTTGGCGATATTTATGCCGCACTTTCAGCCTTGACGTCACCAGTTATATCAAAACTGCATTTTCTGCGCGCTTTTATCTACGTGTTAGATCTTCGTTACTTCATACCCTGATTTCACTACGTCTTAAAAGATGTGGTACCAACACAACGTGCTGCAATAAAGCCACGCGCTTTTGTTTCTTTTTATTCGGACCTTAACACTCTTTTTTAAAAGCCGTTTCTCCTAGAGATCACTCTTCAGCACTTCGTTACCGTTAAAGAAAATACCAGAGTCCTCCAATGCTTTTCTGGTCATGAAACTCCGCCGTCACGCTATGGGAGAGCTTCGTGGGCTGCCCAGGGAGGCCGCACCGCGGCGCTGGTGTTGATCCATGGGCAGCAGGGGAAGTGGTCAGAGCGCGTTTGGCAGGGAACGGACGCTCGGCCCCTTATCAGCAGTGCACTTTCGCTTTTTACGTGTCGTGGGCCGCTGAAATGGACTTATCATTTTGTGAGTGACGAAACAATTTGGCGTGAACAGACATGCTGCTACTGCGTTCCTGCCTGCCGGTCTTGCTACAGAGCCGCGGCGGTCGCGCCCGATGCCCTCAGATCTGCGGTGGCGCCCCTCGCGGTAGCCTTTGTCCCCGCGCGAAACTTGGCCGGGAGTTTCATGACCAGAGAAGCATTGAAGGACTCTGAAAATATGTACAGTAAACCCTCGATGTAGCGACGTCCTCGGACCAGGAAACTGACTTCGCTCAAAGGGATGCTTCCGCAAGAGTGGGGATAATTTCCTTTCTGTGCACTGCGCAGGGAACCCTAAAACACTTCGAATAGAGCAAACTATAATAAGGCAATTTCGTTACCACTGGGGTTAACTTATCTTTGCGGGTGGATGATCGCCACCAGAAAGCGGATAAAGCAGTTAAAGGTCATGTGCACGCCAAATATTTTATTGCAAACGCGCAAAACACACGCAGGTTCCATTAAAGTGCTCCCGCTTAAGCCCAGATTTCTCGTCAAACGGTTCGTGTCAGCGCGCGTGGTAGGATTGTTGACACGCCCACTGCCCCGCCGGAGAGTGAATTCCGGCGGCGGTGATTGATTCGGTTTTCATCCGTATTTCCCGCGGCCCAGCGATCGTGAAAGCGCGTCCGGCGAGGAAGTGCCGCTGGAAGCGGAAGAGGAGTGCGCGAATAGCGGCTCGAGCTGCGAGCCAACATGGGTGGGAAAACAAAGGCGGCGGCGGGGCAGTGGCGCCGTATTGAGGCCGACGGTCGGCCGCCGCCTGTCCACTGCGTACAGTGTGACCGCAATGGTGCACGTGTGCGTGCGTGTGCGCCTCGCTTTGTTCGCGCAGCGTGGCCTCAAGCGGGTGCGTGTGTGTGTCCCCCACAGAGTCGGGCTACGCGGGCGGAGATACGCGGCTGGTGTAGAGAACGAGGTGGCACGGGTCGCGGCATATCAGCGCTGGGAGAGGGAAGGAAGGAGCGTGAAGGTGAAATAAAGAATGAGGGAGAGACATACGTACAGTGTACGCATTGTTGCACTATGCCAGCCCACAATGAGCGCGGTTTAGGCAAGTTAAAAAGGAGAGAAAACGGGCAGGGGACAGGGCTAGGTAGCCCGGATGGAGCTGCATACTAAGACCGGCGGCGGCGCTTAGCAGAAATGACTATATTCCCACAGAGTGGCTGCGAGCCTGCCCGTACAGCTTCCGCGCACCGTTTCAATTATGGACAGGGCGGTGAGGGTGGGTGGTGTCGTAAGGCGGGCTGATGTTATCTCGTTGCCATGTAGTTCAAGGCGGGCACGCAGCCAGAAACTTTTCTCAAGAGCGGCCCGGAGGCATTCGTTGCCGCGGTCACCACCATCACTGCCATGCTAATCTTTTCACTGATTGACTGATTCATCAACGCTAGCCTATTCTGCTGGAACCCCAGACTTGAAATTACGGGTGTACATTCCCACTGTGCCGCTTAGGATCTCACTAAAGCTAGATTTTCAGAAATGACGCCCCTAAGAAGGACTAACGGGGTCAGATAATGTATATTCGCATATTCTGTAACTACCTCGCTGGCACCTTAAGATATTAAAACTTCTTTTCGCACATCTATGAAATGCTTATCAACGTCTACAAAGTAATTTTACTACCCTAGTGCGGCGATTCCTTAATGGGGCGATTCGCTATTGGGGCGAATCTGGAGTTCGAGTCAAATTACGCGTGTTTATGGATTCCGTGAATGTGTTAGACTCGTTGGTATATTAACACTCTCGGGCTTCAGCAGGTACTACTGCCAGTAGAGAATAAGGCCTTAATGGTCAGCTGGGTGTTGACAGCATGCCTTTGGTAGCAGTTTTACACGTTTTAGCCAGTATCTTTTCGGCACTAGAACTGAACCGAAACTAAGAGTCAAATCACGTGCCCTGACTGTATGGCAGTGGTGCCAATTATGACGCCTCCTGATATTTACTGCGTATATCTGCACACTAACCCCGCCCGAAGAAAAAAAATACATATGCCACGAAGCTCGCGACAATGTTTCTGTTTGCTTGTGCTCTAACGGCTGCAGACAAATTCTAGTGCAAACTATGTACTTGTATAACATAATGTCTGTCACAGCAGCTCACCTGGGGGTTTCATTTCGGGGAAGTGGGGTGGGGTCATAGGTATAACGCGATAAGGAGGCGAGAGGAAAGTTCACAAACAAAAAAACACAAAACGGAAAAGAACAAAACCTAATCCAAAAATTAAGAAAACGAGAACCTAGAGATGAGGTCGTCTCTTTTCTTGTCATAACTTCAAGCTCGATTTCACGTCCTAAGTTTTCTTTGTTAAAGTCTAAAATAGAAACTGTTTCTTTAATAAGATATTGACAAGATAATGACACCACTGCAAGAACACGTTATCAATAGAGGAAAGTGTTCAGTAACATTAGATTCAAATCGTGTTCGACACACTGCCACAGCGACTTCTTTCGTACTGAATTTGGCTGAAGAAATTACCATTCGCAACCTGTCGCTGAGTAATAGTTTGTTAATGGTTGTGTTGGTCAATGTTCATCTCAAAAAAGGCCATTCACCGAAAGAGGTGGATTGGGCTAGTGCGTAACGTCATCAGGTTTCACATTAACTATACACCGACTGAGTAATTACACTTGTTTGAGATAATGACCTTCAACTGCTAGCAGCATTCATCCGCCACCACGTACGACCCCTGGCCATGCTAATGAGCTAAAATTTTATTAATATGAATTGTTCATTCACTTTAAGTCATTTTGTTTCCGCGAATTGTAGAAATTTCGTAATTTCACCCCAATATGAACGACTACGGCAATTACGTGGCTAATTCTATTTTCATCGGACCGTTTACCTGTATTGTGAACTGTGCGCACGGTTCGCACAAGGCCTACATTGCCTTGGTTGGTTGGGCGCGTGTATTTAACCACTTGATGCCACAAGTCAAGTGTCGGAATAGTAATAAAGTAACTTGCGAACCGGTAGGTTAGCTGGCTAATGACGTGAATATCGCTCTGCAGTGAAAACCTAATGAAGTTCGTCCGTGTCCGCGTATGCCCCAACGTACCAAGGAATAATGCCTAAGCGTCGTGCGAATACGCTGAGCCGGAAATGTGAACGGTCCCAACGACGTTTCAGGGTCCTCAGCGTTCCCATTCCGTAGTCCAACGGACCACCTATCCGTCACCCGTATCGCTCATGGTGTGAGCGGGCAACCACCGTCAAGATAACGAAGCCTGCGAGACATCTCCACCATAGTATCTCTTGATGTCTAATCTGACGCCAATCAGCATTTTTTTTTTTTAAATCTAGCAATTCAGCACGCAGCATTTCACCCATCAGGACTAGCAACGTTGGCGCAGTACCCAAGCCTTGCTACTTAGGTGGTGTTGGCCTGCCGGTCACCTCTCAAAGCGCTTCCTCGGTCATCTTTCCCGATGAAACGCCGCAGTCATTGGCCTTTTCTGTTCGCGTTGTCGTTGTTTTTATTGTCCTTAAAATTCGAGCTTGACTTCCAAGCGATATATTTATATTTCCCCGCATACATATTCCTCTTCCGCGTTTCAGTTTTTTTGTATATATCCCTTCTTTTCGTGAACGCGCGTGGAGCTGCCCTGTTCCTGCTCGCATTAGCGTGCGCACCTGCGTGCCCTTCTGTTCCGGTATGCGGCCTTGTCCCCAAGTTGACGGCTGCGCTGCCGCGACCGTTCGACCGTGAGGCAAACGAAAAGTGTTTTGGGGGCTCCTCGAGTGGAAAATCGTTAGGGAAAAATGGTCGGCAAATGATTCTCTCGACCGTCGCCCGGCTCGTAGCGCCACCTCCTACTGGCACGGCCAATGGCCTCGCGAACTTCTTTTCTTAACGCGCCACCAAAAGCTAGCGTTAGTGACCCCCGAGGGAAGCGGAATAAGCAAGCGGTGTTCTCGTGAACTTGCTCAAGAAAGCGACCTAAATAAAATAGTAGTGCAAATAAATACTTATTTGAAAACCTTTTTTCTAAAGGAAGCCGCGTGTTAGCGTAAAACACGGTTGGACGCCTTCGTGAACACGTTCCAATGACGTCATCAGTCACTGTACAGACATCGATGCACTCCCTTGCCCTTGCGGACGGACGGTCTTGATAAACTTGTCAGCGCCCCCAATGAAGCGTGTGTCAATAGAAAAAAAGGTCGATCATAGATCCGATCAAAGAGTCGATAAGATAGTAGAAAAGGCTGTTAAATGCACGCCCCTGGTAGCGTATTGACAAAGATCTTCGGACTTTTTTTTTTGAATAAAGGTAAAAGAATTAAATTACGAACGGACGTATTTCTAATGGTTCTTTTGGTTCTCGCATAGTATACTGCCGCAATTTATTCCACTTTCTTTTTTTATCTTGAAGTTCAATACCTACCTAAGTTCGATGTTCGACGTCTAAGTGCTATTTTAAAATAGACTTACAGCGTTGTCAGGAAAAGCTAACGACACACCACTGCCCTTATAAACAGACTTTTCTGGGCTGTTTCTCTAGTTCTCCCCACTTGTGCTTTAAGAATAAGGCAATGTTTGTGTTCAATATAGCTTGAAGTTTTCAACCCATGAGAAACGTAGTTAATTAGATTTCAACTCAACCAAAAAATCAAAGCCGTTGCTAGACAGCGGTGTCGTAACGTAGTCGTGCAATGTTGAAAACTTTATTCGAGGGGGTGTCGCTCTCACTTGCCCTAGCAAAACTTAGAGCTTCAACAGGCGCTTTATCAAGAAGCCATGCCATAGTAACTATCAGCCGACGTATGCAAATTCACAAATGTAACGAAGTTGACTTCAACTTCAAATGGACTTCAACTCTCTGAAATTGAGCTGAGGTCAGAGGCTGCGCCTTGCTGAGTTGTGAAATATGAATTCGCTGGGCGGAATATGCGAGCCAGCAAGATACGCATGCTACGAGTGCTCGAGTTGTCTGGCTACGTTTGCGTTGCAAAGTATAATGGTAGGATTAATTTTAGTTCTAAAAGCCATCTCGGTCCTGTTTCCGTCGGAACATTGCTTGCGCCGCACTGTTTCTTACCCCCTTCCATCTCCCTCTCTCTATAGAGATTACGTACTGCCTTCAAAAATCCGCACGTCTGACACATTCAGCTTTTTTATGTGTTTGGTGGACCTATTCCATATAGAATGGGCATGCCAAAACAATACGGAACACCAAGGATCAAAGACCCGACTATTGAGCGGTGGAAAGCAACGCTGCACAGCGAAGACCGGGAAGTTGAGCAGAAGCTGATCGAATGGACTAAAGTGGCAGCTAAAACCAACGAATTCCCGGAATAGAAAGTTGACTGACCACTATAGGCCCAAATAGAAAATGTTTTCATCATCATTTTCATCGCCTCATCAGGGCATAACAAAATGCGGCGATTACCTTGACAAGCGTTCAGTGAAACTCTACTCTGTAGCTGGCAGTTGCAGGTTCACTTAAAGTTACAGAGGAGGAATCGAGGAAGCAGTAGTGGAGTTGGCCCGCCTGGGAAACCCGAGTGACGTTAACGGGGCAGTTGAGAGTAATATTCATGGCGAAAGACGATTAAGCTTCGGAAGGCCACTGAGCTGAGCCCAATGCCGCATTAAAGATACAAAGAAGAATATCGGCATTCTAAAATTTTTGTCAAGATGTTGCACCTTTACCACATCTTGTTATTTGGTTTATTCACACACGACACGTTGTATTACCACAATAGGACAACGGCTGAAAAAATCATTTCACTAATTTCACCACCTCTGTTCCAACAAAATACGGTAAAGCCGATAGAATAATTGCGTGGATTTCGCATCGAAATAATGTTATTCCTGCGGCATCCTTTGTCGTCTCACTTGTTGCAATTTTATACTATTTATACGCATGCTCTGTTTCCTTATCCTGTGCCTGTTTTTCGCAGCTACTGATTATATCTAACAGAATTAGTTGTTCCAATAACTCTGGTATCATGCTACATATTAATAATAATAACAATATAACAATAATATCACAATACTAATTTAGTAGCCGTGATATTAAACTGTTATTAAGCGACTATATTAAACTGAGCACGCATTCCCGGCACTTTTGCTCGATATAGCTCATAGAAATATGTTGACTGTATTGAACGTATATATTTAACAATAACAGTCGTAATCATTAATGATTACCACGTACGTTAGCTTATTGCTTGTAATTGTGTTTTTTCTCCCGGCACCGCCTGATAGCTACCCTATAACACTTCCACGCTGTATTTTGAGCCGGAGGTTCCCATTCATAAAGCGGCTATATGACACCTCCTGCCGTATAATCTGACATTTCAATGCAATATATGAATATATAAATTTACCATTACCGTATTGTCTTTTACATTAGTGCTTTCAGTGGTACGGACGAGATTCTCATGCGCTCATCACCACCGACGACGTGTCAAATTAAGTCAAATCAAGTCATTTTTATTCGACATCGTTCTCGGCGATGTTGAAAGCACGCTGCCGACCCTTCACAAGGTCGGCTTGCCTGGGTCCTCACCCCCTCAGGAAACAAACAACCCTATAAATTCAACCAAAGTTGACTATGCAGCAGCGGGTACAGCGATACATCATTATACAGTGGTAATAATAGAAGAATAAGAGAGAAAAAACACAAAAGAAAAAAAAACAAGGAAAAACAGCAACAACCAAGAGCAGCCAAAACTTCTACAACAAAATAATCGGTACAATCTTTCATCCTCTTTACAATCTTACATAATCATCATCATCATCATCACCAGCCTTTCTACGCCCACTGCAGGTCAAAGGCCTCGCCCATTAATCTCCAATTATTCCGGTCCTGTGATAACTGCGACTAATTTCTCCCCGCAAACTTCTTGATCTCGTCTGCCCATCTAACCTTCTGCCGCTCCCTGCCGCGCTTGCCTTCTCTCGGGATCCACTCTGTTACCCTCAATGACCAACGGTTATCTTGCCTTCGCATTACATTCCCTGCCCACGTCCATTTCTTGCTCTTAATTTCTACTAATATGTCCTTAACACGCATTTGTTTCGTGACCCACTCCGCTCTCTTCTTGCCCCTTAATGTTACACCTAACATCTTCTGTTCCTTACATGCTGTTACAATTAATACGGTAAAAAAAGAAAAGTTGTTTTAAGGCGAAAGGCAGACCACGAGTACTAAACACCACTAAATAAAAAGAAAACTGAAACACGGGCTTAAGTTAAAGAACTGATGAATTTAGTAGCGATGGCAACGTGTGCGCGAGCATTTGAACTCACGTCCGGCCTCTCCGACATTTCATTCCTTCTCCTGTTCAAGAACTACAATTCGTACGTATTTTTGTCCTTGTTATGTCTCGCGCGGTTTCACTTAGGCGCAATCAACCCACTTTTCCTCTTTTTGATGACGCACATTCCGAACGAGATCGGGGAAACGTCTTCCTCTCACTTCGCCGACAGCGGTGCATCGCGGGTCTTCTTCTCACCTGGCCCGCGAATAAACCGAGTCCGCTCGTGTGTGACCAGCGCTCTGGCCGTGCGCTGGAGCAGCCGGAAGCAACAGCCGCCTGCAGTAGCGCAGGACGGAAGCCCGTTTCGGCTGCCGTGCACCTCCCCTCGCGAACGGATCCGTTCTGCCCGCCTTCTTTTTCTTCGTGGCAGCCGCGTGACGACTTTGTCCGGCCTTCTTTTGGCACTGCTAGCCCTGTTTTCTTTCTGACAGCCCCGCTCGCGGCTGCACTCGTGAGCCGAGCTGTTTCCAGGGCGGCAAAAGAAAGTACGTTCGCACGACGGCTCCAGAGCAATCTTCGCAGTCACGCCGGCCTGTTTCGTAATCAACCATATCCGAAAGCCACTCCACCTGGGCCTACAACGGCTCACTTTGTGCGACTTCATGTCGACGCGGTTTTCCTCATTTCTTCATAATACGCGCTCACCGTGGAAAGAAAACCGAGAGGGGAAAGAAATGGCGGGGGATCATCCCGAGATGGTGCTGCTGACAGTTAGAGCTGGTGATGTGCCACCATGCGATTATGATGATTCTCCGAGGGTCATTTTTGATGCGGTACGCTCGAAACTTGTCAGTGCGGTGCTTGGGGGTTTTATTTTTTCTTGGCCAATTCTCCATCGCGCACGCAGCCTGTGTTGGAGCGAATTTATTTCTCATGGGATGAACCTGGAGGAGCTCTACATGTCTTCTCTACAGCAGACGACCCTCCAAAGGAACCGATCGGCGTTGTCCAATACTTTAGCCGATTCCCCGCTAGGATATCTCCAATAAGTGGGTATGGGTCTGGGGCAGCTTTTTTTTTTTTTTTACAACAGATGAATCTCTAATATTTATCTGAAGACGACCAAACTATTGTCATTTGTTAACAGCGAAGCTGTTGAGCAAATCGTTTGTGTATGGTATCCGCAGTAAAAAATACAAACAAAATTCCGAACGCTCGTGCACGCTTGCCTCTAGCGCATTGTTCGTCAAGCTAAGCATACCAAAATTGGCCAGTATTGCCCTCCGCCCCCCTCAAAAAAGAAACTGCAGCTTTCGCCGCGTATCTCGAGCTACAGTACAGTGTATACTCGAACCCACGTTCATCGACCAAGCAGGAAGATTGGACAACATTAGCCACAACAAAACTCCAGCGCTCGCCGTGTCATGGCAACACTTTCTCGGAACGAGAAAGACACGCCATAGCGTGCGCCCCTCGTTCGCCCGTCCTCGTGTCGTCGTGCGCATGCGCTCTGTACCATAGACTTGAATTTCGAAGCTGCGGTAGGTGATAATTGACTCCACACGGCCCGGCCGTGGTTAGTTCGCATGGCCGAGGGGGAGGCCGCGCTTCGAGATGCTCGGCGTGCAAAGCATCCGCTAGAGACGATAAGTGGCGCTTGCAGAGTGGCGTACGAAAACGTCGACCAAACAACGAGCTCACTCTGGCCTTGCTCAACATAAGGTCATTGAAATGCCGTGCCGCCGACGCCAACCACGACACCACAACGATGCTAAAACTCAACTTTGAGTACGTCAATGATCACGTATACAACAGCTTCACCATTCAAGTCTTGCGCGTGAGTGCAAGCTTCTCTGAATTTTGTTTTTCTTCTTTTTTTTTTTGCAGTAGAAGCAGTTGTGCGAATTTTAATCCATTGCTCCTCCTCTACTCGTGCTGCATAAGCACGTTGAACTAGTGTAAAAACACATTACTGCATCTCCGGGAGCCTCCGAAAGTAGCAGCGTCAATCCGGCACCAGGTGCCCCCCTTCTGCTCATGCTGTAATGTGTCTGCCACTTTCCCCTCCAAAGAGGTCAGTGTGGGTCCGCCTGTGACAAAATCCCGAAGTTTCCTTATTACCACAGGAGTTCTGGAGGATAGTTATGGTAGCCACTCCGCAACAAGTAGGACCTGCAAGTTCGATTTCAAGTGTCGATTTGATTCAGTTCTGTTAGATACGAATCTTCCCTGCAAGTGTCCGCGCGCGTATGGAAGCACCCACGTATGAAAATTTTAAGATGGATTGTATACGGTGCAAAGACACTTCATGCCTGGACTGGCACACGAGGCTTCTGAATGCTCGTGCTTAAGTGCTATTCCCTGCATTACGTACCCCCGACAAAACAGGAGAAACAAGAAATTTAAATACCAGAACCCTTACGTTGCAGTAGACCTCGTCCAAAGCAGTATTCCTTCGCTCTCAGCCGCGGCGTTTTTACTCAACTCGCGGTGGCCCTACATTTTGCGCGAAGAGCTTACGACTCGAAGGCAGCGCGTAAAAGTCGCTGGCCTCGTTTATCTGGAGCAGTGCTCTAACGAATTCCGTAATACGACATATTCGCCAGGAACCCGCGCGCATAACGCGATCCCTCTCGTGTGTATACCGACGGGCTGCTGAATACTCGCACTAAGAGGCGCCACGCGTGGTCTAGATAGCGAACACGGGTGGCTGAACTTGCCTGCCAAGATTAACGAATGGCCTAGCGCCGACCAGTTCTACCTTCACTTTGCTAACAGTAGCCACCCAGTTCGCTATAGGTCATCTAGCGGGAGTGCACTGAACTTCGTTAAACGCAAGCGGGTCGCTGCCTGGCTTACAGCGAACTACATGTGATATTTGCATGCCTGCTTTCGCGCGTGCTTCTCGTATTAAGCGAATTTCTGAATTCTTTTTTTTTTTTACTGAAAACAGCAGGGGGTCTATTTTATAGAGACTTCGACATATTAACTTTTCTTATTGATCTATTATACTTCGAAGGGAAGATGAAGCAAGCGTACATTAAGGAAGAGGTGCTCCATTGCGGGGTTGCAACCGGTCGCAATAATTCATTGACAGCTTCCCCTAGCAGCCGTACTTGCGACCACTTCTTGCTGCTGTGTTGGAGAACCATGCATGCGTTACATTTCTTCTGAGACCCATCACGAATTGTTTATAGTGACCCGTTGCATCACCTTGGATACCATGAAGGTTGTTATATTTTTGCGGTGGACGTAGGGCAATTAACCTAATGAAGAAGAGGACGTCTGATCGTGCAGCGTTCGTGTGAAGAGAAAGAAGGAAGAGCATGATGATCGGAAGCGATATGCGTTCATAGCGGCCTCATGTAAATAGAGCTATTCTTTCCTTTTACGGCGGCCTCGAACTCCTTTCTTCAACAAAGGTTCCCACAGCGCACAACGGCAGATATATATATATATATATATATATATATATATATATATATATATATATATATATATAGTATATATATATTATATATATATATATATATATATATAGTATATATATGTATATATATATCTGTGTGTGTGTGTGTGTGTGTGTGTGTGGTGTATATAAACATATAAACATTCACTCTTGTCGAAATCGCGCAATTACAGGCATGGTTTTGCTACGGGAAAGCATCTGTAGGAAATGCAGGGGAATCGCTTAATTAGAGGAAGCAGCAGTACCATTCGCAGGGGCCAGTAATCGCGTTCGGGAGCGCATGCCCGGTGACAGTGGCGAATAATAGCCCTTCTACACACAAAAAAATTAATGTCATTCACAGCGAATGGCATTGACTGTTAATAACATTAGGTTTGGCCACGCGGGTCTACAAGGCAAAGAATAATGCCACAGTAACAGCTAGCAAAGCCGCGGATATGAAAGAATATAAATTATATACTTCTATAGACTTTTTATACCCTCTAATACTTTGAAAACAAAACAAATCGAGTTTTTATTTAAAGAAAAGAGTGTTTCACTGTTCTCGGTGATATAAGCAGACATCACAAGCCGAGACAAGTAAGCAATGAATCCTCACTTGGGTAGCACCAACGTGGCGTTGCTTTGTGAAGGTGCTGTTAGCTTTCTTTGTAGAACAACACCCAGGGGGAAATATTGATTTGCTGATAGGTTTTACTGCGAAGCAGTTTACCTCTAACCGGCCAAGTAAATTTTCGTGTCCGCGTCAGCAGAAAACTCCCGGTCTACTACTGGCTGCATGAAGAAACACCCCACGCTGCTACAGGCTACTGGCTACACCCAGGCTACACACACAAACTACTGGCAACGCCAGGGATCGAAGCTGGGCCCGAAGAGAAGCGTAGCGAGAGCCTGTCGTCTTGCCGACTACGCTACACCTTTTTTTTTATTTTTCACATGGTACTATTTAATGCACTACATGTCAATGAAGGAAATATTTACAACACATACAGTTGGAGACGGGGACACAGGCGGTGCTTTGGACTCATCGTCTGAGGAGGGGGGAGGGCGTTTTTTAGAGGCGACACATGAAACAAGAGTGAGGGGGAGGCGGTGAGAGAGATGACGCCTAGCCGCTCGTGCCGCCCTCCTCCTCACCCTAAAATAGACGTTCTTCTCCGTTTTCTTTCTACCGACGCTGCTGCGTTCGGGAATCCGCCCCCGCGAATCCCAGGTAACAGCTGCCAGTGTCTCTGAATTCACTCTTTGTAGAGCCACGTGTGTGAATTCAAGTGACTCCGAATGGGTAATCGTTGTGGGTGTCGCTTACAGCTTCGCAGTCCAACCACCTTCCCAGCGTGGATTGGAGCCATTTTTTGGGTGAACTGCTCTTCAGCTGGTTGGTACACTTTCGAGTTTAGTGACGGGCCACTGCTGTCTACTTTACTCATTCAGTAAGGAAGCTAATGCGAATGTGTCCCCCAAACTCACTCACCCATCGAATGACATTCGGTATTCTCGTGCGGCGCCAAACAAATGGCATTTACAGCTAATGTCATTCGCTGTCAATGTCATAATACTTGCCGTGAGACAGGGGTGTAAAACGCGCCAAAATATCGGCTGCGAACTCGTGGTGATGGACACACGGCGACCGACACACTCTTCCCTGTGCCACGCCTGAAGAAAAGTTCGCCTTCGGTGATAAACTATTGGCAGCTGTCTCGGTAAGACGAGATTTCCTCTTTGGTATCATGTACGGTCACAGACGAATAAAACGCGAACACAAAAATATGAACCAGACCACGCCAAATCGAAGACTTTGGTTCGTGGAGATAACCTAATGAGCGGTTATTGTATATTTGGAAAGCCACGTTTACCAGTTTTGCTGCTTTTATGGAGTGGCGCAACACTTTGACTTGCATAGAAAGAAAATCCCGTATTTGTGTGTTCCCGTTTATATTTGTGCGTTGGCATTTCATTTGTCCATGATATTATGTTCATTCGTCAAGTGTTTCAGGTGGGGCACAACGGCGCACTGGTTCTCGGAATAAAAAAACATTCGCGCCGATCTGGTTCCCTTCCTGCGTTCAGTGCACGAGGGCTTGCGAACGTTCGGGCTTATGAATTCAATCGGGTGGGCAGGATGCGAAAGCCGTCACGCCGCATTATAGTTGCCCTTGAGAGCAGCATTATCCAGGCGCATCCTTTGGAATGGGTAGAAGTGCTTGAGGAACAAAACGACAGAGAGACGCCCACGAGGGGCATTGTTTTAAAGGCGTAATAATTCTGCGGATCCTTTGTAGGATTGCACTGAGTGTAACGCAAGACGGACAGGAAAGGACACATACACCTGACGTAAAGATACCGCAGTCTTTACGGCGTGTATGTGTCGATTCCAGTACATGCTGTTATCTGTCAAAGCTGACATTCCTCAAACAACATGGTTTCCCATCGCAACGCCTCTGAGGGAATACGACGTCAGAAATTCTTGGCCGATAAGGGTTTCTATGCACTGGCAGAGGCAGCATGTCCGCAAGCAGGTCTTGTTCAATAGGAGATAAGATAACGCCACTGTCAAGTTAAACTTGTACCCACGTTCTACCTATCCGTCTGTGTTTTTCTGGCAGCAGCATTGGATCGACAAGCTTTCCCTGACGCTTCATTACCAGAGCACCACTAATTAAAGTCAAGCATTAATTAAGTATACGGCGTAAACACTCCCAAGGCCTGATTTGAACTTGGGGGTGATGCCATGCACGGAAACTGCCGCGAGAGAAAGAGAGCAGGTGAAGGCAAAGCTGAGCACGAAAACAAACAAAATAAATGCCTGCTTCCGCAACGCGTCCGTCACATTCCACCTGACAGGCACGCCAGGTCTGCTACGCAGCGTGCAACAAGCATGTACGCGAGCTGGGAATTCCTTCGTCGAGTGTCTCTCCTATCATTGCGTCAATAGTTGCGGCACATCTGGTGTGGAAGCGCGGACCTGATTGGGTCCGCTCACTTAGCCAGTGCATGTTGTTGTACGCAAGATGACATGCGATGTACTACACTCCTCAAATTTGGTCTCCTCAAACAGTTTGTATTAAACACTCTGTGTGATACCAAACTTAGCGGCGGAACGCTACAAATGAATTCCCGTTTGCTGCCAACAAATTTCATTGCCTCTTTCTCTAGCACTGGCCGTCCGCAACGGTGTTGATGGGAGTTGGTGAGGGTGACCACAATTTTTTTCTGGGTAATGCTAAGAGAATACGTATTCGCTTAAAGCGCACTAGATTAGAAAAGCGGGGTATAACAATAATAACGAACAAATTAAAGTAAGGGAGCAGCGAATTGCTTTTAGGAAAGTGAGCTTTGTAATCTTTTTGCGTGCTGCTTAATGCCCCGCTGCATTTGGACCCTTATATCATTCTTCGGTGAATAACCCCACGCAGCCAAGCAAAAATTATCTGCGTTTATACCATGTGCTCATCCCGTATCTCCGGTTGTTTTGATTGCTTAATCTTTTGCCTTGAGATTCATATTTCGAACAGATTAAGACTGTCTCCCCGGCGAATTCAGTCAGATTATAGATTATGAATGTTTGGTGACACTTCAGCGTGTTGTAGGTGCATTCATTAGTCAATTATCAGCAGTGGGTGGAGGGACTGACCAGCTGAGCCCCCGTACCTGCGACGACTGGGGGGTGGTACTGGAGGGCCAGCTGGCACCGAAGCGTCTTGGACTAAGGATGCATTCCATTATGTAGAGGCCCTAGCAGCATCCTCATGCTCACGATTCAATAAAACTTTGTCTCTCTCTCCCTGACCGTCTAATACCGGGATTGTTATCATTCTTTGCGTCCAATTTCTACGCTTTTTTTTTCTCCTCATGGCTGTCAGTTTAGCTTCAACATGACCCCTTGATTGATTGATTGTCTTTATTAACATGGCCCCTTCAGTGCGCCGCATTTATTTGTCCTAATTTTCAACGTACCAACAGCAATGACCGTGAACGTTGCCAACAATAACAATCACACGCATCAAATGAAAAAAAAAAGTTGTTGAACGTCTGATTTTCGATTTTAGCTACCTGTTGCACGGCGTGTTAAAAGTTAAAGCGTAACCTTTCTACACGCCGGCATGACCCGTCCGTTTAAGGTATTGTCGAACTACACCCCGACACGACCCCCTTCAATAAAAGCACAGAAGTCTCAGAAGTGAGCACAGAAGTGGGCTCACCAAAATCGGCAGGCGAACGTCATATCCAAACTCCTTTTCGGCGGTGACCTAGAGGTTAGCAGCTCGAGCAGTGTCGCGAGAACGTCTCCCGTCTCCAAAGGGGGGCTCCTCTTGGTCGTCGGGACAGTGGACAGCGCCGGACGACGTGCGAACAGCGTCGGAGTTGCAACAGCAGCGACGACGACGAGGGCTCACGCCCCGTTGGTATGACACCTTTGCCGAGAGCGGTCGGAGCGGCGGCCAGCAGCTCGGGGAGAGACGGAACGCGAGAAGGGGTTGCAAAAGTCACCGCTTAATCTTCTCGGCACGCGAAAACAAGAGCGGCAAAACAAGCAACAGCAGGGCCAGGGACGGAGGGACTACAAGCACACGAAGCGGGCGACGCACGCGGTCGGTCGGCCGGCCGGCGGTGTTGCGAACTTTGTCTTGGGGCCGAAAGCGAAACTGGCGCCGTGAAATCTCGATGCGTCGCGGGGGAGGGGGAAAGCCGCCAGGAAGGGGAGAGGGAGAGAAAGGGGGCGGCGTGAGCCACGCCGTGGGGAGGAGGGAAATAACAATAGGGGCAGTTTCTCCCCGCCACCCACGAGGATGGAGACGACAAACAACCAGAGGGTTCGGCTCCACCGAATGCGTTTTGTTTTGTTGTTGTTGTTCACGTTGCGGAGGCGCGAGCGATACGCAGCGCGCTTAGCGTACGCGCTCGGAATCGGAGTGGACGAGAAGTGAATGAAATGAAGTTAGGTGGGAGCGAAGGCGCGGAGGTCGCGGGGGAGAGTGCGTAGCTTGCATGGCGCACGCGCTGGCGCTGCATCCAGGATGTGGCGTGACAGGCCATGGTGGCTACCTTTCCGACGCTAACAGATGTCATTCAAAGGGTCGCATTCACAGCTGTTTACAAGTACGAGCCGCTTTTCCTGTAGCGAGAATTCGCAAACACAGGAAGGGATGGCGATTGTTTCAATATCAGGTAGAAAATTCAACGACCGATGTTTAGCTGCTGCTTCGTCGAATTTCTCGTGACCCGAAATGTGGAATGTGAGAGTCGAGTAAATGGCCAAATAACTTAACGGAGAGAAAGAAACAAACAAAAAAATGCAGAAAATCCCAAATGCGCATTGTCGAATAAGTGCTTAAGCCGCACAGCTAAACATCGAACCCCCTTAAAGTCATTTCACTAATATACAAATGTATTGCTAGGGAGACATTTTTTCAGGTGCCTTATGTGTATTCTTACGCCAGTGTAGGAGAGGAGGCCCAGAAGCATCCTATTGAATACCAATGAATAAAACACTACATTTTAGGCCGCTTTAAAGTTGGCTTCACTTTTATACACAGTGCTTTGCTGAGAAGACATTTTAATGTAAAATGTCACATGACGTTGTCGAGATTTGGAAGGTCGAGCTTTCGGCGTAAATTAAAGAATCCCATGGCCTTTCATTACTGTAGTTTACAATAGTCCTGTGGCCGATCCAGCACATAAATTCAAAATTTTTAATGCGAAATCAACAGTATCGATGCATAAACGTACAACGTATGAAATAAATTACATAGGGTCGCCAAGGCTTCGGAAGTTACCTTAACCATAAGGCTCCCCCTACATTTCCTAGGGCGGTATGCTAAGCATCGATTCCGAAAAGAGACATGAGACAAGTCTTAATGTCGAAACGGCTGGCACCTAGCTCGGGCTTGGCCCCTGCCCAAAGGATTGTCCCCAGTTTGCTCACCATCTTCTAAACATCACGTTCTCCCTCTCTGTCTCTGTCGCTATCACATCATTCATCATCATAAGCATGGTTGTGTCCACTGCAGGACGAAAGCTTTTCTCCCAAAAATTTCAAGTCATCTACTGTCTCGTCCTCTCTCTCTCTCTCTCTCTCTCTCTCTCTCTCTATATATATATATATATATATATATATAATATATATATATATAATATATTATATATATATATATATATATATATATATATATATATATATATATATATATATATATATATATATTATATATATATAAGGGTTGGCAGTCAAGAAAACCTCGGGAAGCTAAGGGGAGGATGTGGTAGGTCATGTTTCAACCTACCACATCCTCCCCTTTGCTTTCCGAGGTTTTCTTGACTGCCAACCCTTGCCAAGGAAACCAAAGAGGAGGATGCTGTAGGTAATTGAAACAGTTAAAGAATTTTTGGAAGAAAAACTACATATATAGAAAAACTCCAACATTCCCATTTCAGTGGGATCCTTGTGTGCCCACTCAAACGTGTATCAACATCGATGACCTGATCGTTTGACGGAAATTAGGTAATTGCTATGTTGTAATATCTGTTAGGGTCAAAATAATGTGGGAACGGAGTCATGGGGGGGGGGGGGGGGGAGACGCAGAGCCACTGCGGGCTCAAGGCAAACGAAATTGTGCAAGGAGAGCCAGGAGATCAGTGACAGGCGGAAGTTAAAATTGTCTGTCAAATTCATTAAAACTCAACCAAGTATGGTCATAAAGCTACGATGCCAGAAAATGCTAATGGGCACGGCGGCACAGAAGTACTCCTCTTCTTTGCCCCAGCTGGTGCAAACTGCGCCGATCTGTACCAACACAGCAAAAGAACCTTTAGATTTCCGCCACGTTGTTTAGTGTACATGTGAAATAATATATCTCTCTTTTTTCTCAAAAAGTCATCTCGCTTTCTTCATCACAGCATTTACCGTTTTATCCTATCCCCCCCCCCCCCCCCCCCACCACCGCCTTGTTTATTTACATATATGCAGAAATCAGCTCCTTGCCATGAGCAAAGCTTTCTACCTCTATCAGCCAACGGTGCTTTCGTGGCGTGCGCGACAAGAAACTCCCAACGCGGCTGCGAATCGAGGGAAGGGCGGTTTTCACTCACAGGGCATAGATGGCGCAGCTTTTTTACCCAGCGTTCCCCGCGCGGTCACTTCGGCGGGAGTATCGGTGCGACGCGACTTTTTCGACTGCTTTAGTGACGGCTGTTCTGAGCCTGTTTGGGCGCAGCTTCACGTCCATTGCGCGCTTCCTTCGTACGGCTTGATTAACTTGTTCGACAGCACTTCCTGGGTAACCCGGACCCTGCGGAATTAAGTGGTCGTACGGCCAAGATACGTTAAGGATTTGTTTGCAGGGCGGGTAAAACAAAATGTAGAGACCACATACAGACATCTGGCCGCTGCAGAAACGCCACTTTTTTGCGCACTGCTTGACGACTGGGACTAAACTGCTGAATACCGATTCGGTTGTGTTTTAACAGGCATTACAAAACACGAATGAGGCAACTGGTTCTGATAAATAGCAATTATAAAAGTTTCGTCAGCTTTCTCGCAATTCCGAAACTTACGAAACTATTTAGTTTAAATCTGTATAGATGGGAATCACTAAGCTCACATGCCGGATTGCTTCGGTGTCTGCGCTTGTGTCGCGCTGGGCTGTAGCCCCGAGCTAACACATCAGGATGGCTAGACTGCACTGTCGGGACGGCGCCTGCGAATTCCAGGTAACGGCTGGAAAAATCTCTGGTTTCACTCTTTCTAGAGTCACTTGTGTGAACTCAAGTGTCGTTGCATGTGGAGTTGTTGCGGGGGTCATTCACAGCTTTGCTTTCCAACCACCTTCACAGCGTGGATTGGAGCAAATTTTTTGTTACCAAAAAAGGCTCGCCATTTCAAAAAAGCTGTTCAGTGGCAACAGCGGCCTGTAACTGGCCTTATCTTGCCTTCGTTCTGCATAGTGCTATGCGTTGAAGCCCCGCGATTGGTTGGCTGGGTGCCAAGCAGGGTGCAGTTCTCTCTCTATCCCCTTTTTACACGCCGTGTTTGGTATATACACGTATATCATACATACCCTGCCGTGCAGACAAATTCAAATAGTACTACACAATGTGCATGCATGCAAAAATTCGTGAAATTATTCTAGAACTCGAGGTAACTGCAGTTTGGAAGTTTCGAAGCTCGTGCAGAAAGTAAGATCCTATATCAAAGCGAATGTCAGGGCTACGCTTTCGTAATTATCCGCCACACCGGAAAACGGATGGCGATGCCCATTTGCGATCGCTGTTATGAAAGCGGCGTTACGCTGCAGTAATTTCATAACAGCTCACGCCATCGCCTCACTGCTCTTGCTTGCAATCTTGGCGAGCAGCAACCACCATCGCCATCCTCTTCCATTTTCTCTCTTCTCTCTGTCTGCATCCGTGATTCTCTTCCGGGGTTTGCTTGTCGTGGAAACCAGACACCCGCAAATAAGCAAATGACTACACACGGTCACGCAGGTGCGGTGACAGACTCCCGTTTCCGCCATTGTTCCCAGATATGCGCAACCACGTGAGCTCAGGCAAACTGGTGAGGTAAAAGGTATCGCTTGACGTGTTAATCACATCCGGCCCTCTTCCATCCGTCCTTTCCTCTTGCTCTTCGCAGTTGGGACGCTGCGGAGCAACGAAGCGGAACCAAGCAATGGAATTCCACATTTCTAACGGAGCATGCGCGGACGAAAGGCTCTATGATATCCGTTCCTCTATTAGCCAACGGTTTGATGTTTCGGGGGATAGAATGTAATCAATATTATGCCGAATCCAGACGTCAGCATTGGAAGATATAAACATCTGGCTGTAAAAACACCACATACCTGAAGGCAAAAAACAACCTGCTGTCAAATGTCTATATACTCGAATCTTAAAATGTTATGGCTGAAGCTAGGTTGATCTCAGTCACAGCTTTTCACGGCCTTAGGCACACCTTTTCGCGCAGCTGTGAACTTATAGCTCCGCTACATGAAGCCTAATTTTCTGCGCTGTCTTGACTGTTTATAAAAAAAATGTTCCAAACTGTCTTAACTGTATTACAGGTTTGTTTTCAATAATTTTTTGTGAGGCAAGGCACGCATAAGAACTCTGTAAGCATCAAAAGGCATACACTTGCCGTGTACTGACGTTTTTATTTATTATATGGGTGTCCGCTTTTTTCTGCATAACTATTAATTCGACAGCGAACATTGTTTTATTTTTATTTTTCCAGTTTAAAAAATGGACAGTTCGGACAGCTGGCAACCTCTGATACAGCGCACAATGCCAAAATATACCCTCAAGACCGCCGCAAAAAATTGTAGATGCCGTACAAGCAGACATTTTGCACGTAAACGCTCCATCCGCACTTCATCAAACATTTATGCCTCATAGTGGGCTTTTCTGGCTGCATAGGTTACCCGTTGGTATCTCTGGATACTTTGGGAACTCTACAGGGGTTGATCCTGCTGACAGCGTTACCAACGAAAGTGGAGAGGTGCCCCTTACCGCAAAGCGGAGTTTTTTCAATGTAGACGGAGCATGGACAGACTTGTGAAGCCGTCATTACGTGAGAGTAGACGCTGTGCACAACTTGTAGTACGAGCGATTACAGTCTTCTCCCACCGGAAGCGCTTAGCACAGTGAAGCGGTGTCGCATATGCTACCCCACGTGACAGGTGGAACCGCGCTCACACCGACAAAGACGTTGCGTGCGAATCTGCCGGCCGCCCCATTCCCAGCTATTTGTGCGTGTGAAGGCACCCACGGTGACAGCAAGGTGCTGTCGACTGCTGCGGAAACCTGAAAAGACCTAATAAGACTCGACCCAACAGCCACAAAATATTACCAATGTCGAGGTATTCACACATATGGCCAGGACAGAACTTGTTTTTTTTTTTCTTGCAAAGAGACGTATTGTGCCAAACGTTCCTGTGAAACACGTTCCCCGTCCGCAATCTCTGAAAAAGGAGGACTTCCTTTTCATCGAGCGGCGGTGCCCGACATATCATGCCATTAATCCCACCGCCTAAAGCCCCACCCGCCCACACTGCAGTGAGACCTGCATCTTCTACCACATGGTGTGGGCCGGCCAAGGAAGCGCCAAAGTTCGCCCAATCTCCGAACCTTCCCACGAGCAGTGGGAGAGAGAACTGGCCAGCTCTAGCTGCGAAACAGCTTCGGGTGGTGGAGTGTGTGGAGAAGACAGCAAGCTGCAGCGGGATACTGAAATGTGGAATCCGACAACGTGCTCCGCCCCCTCTCTCTCTCTCTCTCTCTCTCTCTCTCTCTCTCTCTCTCTCTCTCTCTCTCTCTCTCTCTCTCTCTCTGCATAATACATGTTACTATTTCTCTATTCCTGCTGGTGGCATATTAATGTAATTGAACAGATAGACTGCAGAGATGAAGGCAGGAATCAGCTTCATTTTGTTTAAGAATGCGTGCTGTAGTTGAACATCCAAGAGGCAATAGGGTTTGGGTAAGGAGCCCAAAGCACAAGTCAAAATACGAAGACGTTCGGTGCATTGGAAGGCGAAGGTACCCCTCATGTCCACGTTCTTGGTTAATGTTGTCTGCGCTTCTCCGTCCCCCCGTCACTCCAAAGTCACGCGCCTGTTGCTTTCTCTTTCATGTTTTCAGGCAAGCAGGGAATGTGCAATTGAAGAGGACAAAATACCTCCGCTGTCCTGAGTGTTGCACTGTGCGGTAAATGTCTCTCTTCATGCCGGCCGTAAAACGGCGCTGGGTCAACATGGCGGGAAGGAAGACGACAGCCAAGAGGAATAAACTTTCCCTCCGTGCATGCAACAGCGTGCACCGTTCTGGGCTTTATGGTTACAGAGATTATGGGTTGATATCTCTGGAATTTGCTTTAGCCGACAGCAAAGCGAGCCGAAGGAGAGCATTGCCGAGGAAACAGCCCCACTTGCCTCCCGCCGTTGTTATTGTTAACACTTCCGGTGGACACTTATGGCTGTAGGCCTTGTGGCTGTTCCACATTATGGGGCCCCTGCAAACTTTACTTTTGATGGGCTCAGCTGCTTGGGTTGCCTGTCCATTCAGTCCTTGTTCATTTGTACCCTTCTCGCCTACTCGGTTTAGATTGGTTACTCTGTGGGTCTAAGAGGAATGCAACGTCTAGATGCTCTTGCAGTGCTCTCGCACCAATTGTAATCAATCTAACATGTGGACCACCTGTGGTTTTTCAGCTTGTGCGAAATCCGAAGTTGAGTTCCTGTCAGCACGTTAACCCCTGAGACAGCTAATCTGAAAAGTGGCCTACTCTTGCTTAGCGATAGAACATACTACAGAGCCACATCGGTTCTAGTTATGGGAAATAGTTTAAGAGATGTGCCGCGTGAGCGAGTCTCATAAGAAGAACGCCAGTTATGGTTTTGTGCTTGGATACCCCTATGCCCTTGAAACTTCGGTCAATAAAAGCATGCGTGAATGTAATGTGCTTCGTGTGGTCCTTAGATGTCAAGTCGTAGCAGTTAATTTGAGTAATTCGGGTAGTGACGGTTTCGTTCCTTTGAAGGCATCGCGCTAACAGTGCAATATTGATCCATCCCTCTTCCCTCCATCCCTCCTCTTCACACAATCACTCAACCACTATAAGGTTGCGGATGTTGGTGACAGACATACGAATGTAACAACAGGTGTTCACATTAGCTGGCCCCAAAAGCGCTTTTACATTTAAGTAACCATCCACTTTTTATCACAGTAACTCCGAATAAGATCGCATTCACGGGCATGGTGGAGAATCCGTGAATACGTTTCTAAACAAGCTGTCGGTCCTTCCACCATGCAGTTAAGGACCAGTGATGGACCGCTTTAAGTGCAAACACTATCGAAGACAATCCTGACTTTGTCAAGGGACATTAAAATGGTTATTTCGTGATAACTTTGCTAACTAGTGCTAACCCTCGGGCGCGATGCCATGAGGTTGTTAGCGTTCTTGCATTCCATGCTGCAGCAAGAGGAAAGGGAATCGAGCAGAACTATAGAAGAAAATGGCTCACTTGTGTGTCTGTTTACGACGTAATATTGGTTATTTCCTTCGGTTACTCCTTCCTCCACGCTGTCTTTTATTTTGTTGTCGAATCTTTATGTTATTTATAGTTCGGAGGCACAGTGCTTTTTCGTTGACTTCTTATCATCGTAACCACCTTAGCGAGCCGAATCGAGTAACCCAGTGCTACCGTTCGTTACGTGGGAACATATGCTACATAGAAACATATGTGACATATATAACATTTAGGTTTAATAAATGACCCTAAAGCCCTCATTTTTTAATGACATATTTGTTCCTAAAAATGTCCTCCCGCAATGCGCTTGTAAATAGCGGTGAAGCAGACTTTAAACTGGCGCGGTGTGTAGCACTTTTCCGGATACTGGGGGTCTTATAAACGTATTTCATAGATGACCCTAGGGTATTCATGTTTTTGTATGAATATTCATGCTGCCCCTAAACTATTGCCTTCCAAGCAACGCATTCAGGATAATAACAAAGCCAACTTTACAGGGGCTCCGTACATAACAGACTGTTAATTTCAGTTTGCAAGCTTGGCTCTTCCTTATCGTTTTTGTGTATTGCAGTGAAGTCTCACGACAATGAGATGAGCGGCTGATAAGCATGATTACGGACTATCCGGCCATTACTATTTGGGAGTTTCTGCAAATTATTCGTGTTTTCTTTTAAGTGCAGACCACTTTAGGGGCTCGCCTTGTCGTCGTAGCTCGCTCGCTGGACCCAAGTAGAGCCCCACGGCCCGTTCCGTCGTTGTGGCGTGACCCAGAGACTTCGAAAGCCGAGCGGTTTATATAGTCATAAGCGTTCAGAACTCATGAGCCGCTGGCGCTTGTCATACGTCTCCCAGTTGTTGAGTGCAAATAAAACTATAGGTACATTTGAGGCAAAATATACGTAAGTAACCAGCAGCGCCCGCTTTCATTTAGTTCGGAACGCTCGTTGGGTTGGTTTTTACTATAGTAAGCGAAAAAAGTGGCAGTGCAACGCCGGCACGTGAGGGAGGAACAGCAAGCACAAAAAGAACAGAACTCCCGCTGGTGCAGTTTCAGGCAGAGGGCTCGCGAGCACTGCGAAGGCGGGAAATTTGATTTGCATTTGGTGGTAGCAGTGAGCGGATAACGGCGCTACAACCCGTTACGGCGAATCACTGCGCTGCACTTCCGACAGCTTTTGCATTGAGTGGAACGGCTTCAATTTTTTCTTATTATAATTGCGCGTAGTTTCTGGCGCACTTTATTTTAAGTTCGGTGGGTGGAAAAGGTGGCGTAGTTTTAGCGTAGTGATGGGCATCAAATCCCTGAAGCGTGACAGTGGTCCTCGGCGTGCCCTCAAATCGCGCGGCAGCACGGCATTTGGACGTCCCTGCACCTCCTAGAAAGTCAGCCATACGACTCGGAAGCCTCGTTCCTAGTATTTCAAAGACCATTGTCTTTCTTCGGCTACCTAACCCGGTAATTTTGGTCTGCCTGTACTGTCCGACACTGCCTTCAGCCGTCAGGTCACAAAATCAAAGAATTATTGTGCAAGGGCAAGATTTTTCCAAAGATATAGGCAAGATTTTTCCAAACTGCTAAGCCTGGTGGTATGCTTAATAAATGTCACGACTGTTCAGCATAAAGAAAATATTCGGAATGTTTGAGGCAAAATATAAGTACATAACTGGCAGGTAAGTAGTATTCTTAATTCAAATACACACTCGGATTGTTTTTGCGGAAGCAAATAAAGTAATTCGTGAGAAATTGTGTCTAAGAGAGGCGAGACGAAAGTAAGCACTTAAAACATGTGTCCTCGAACCGTTCTATGAAAATGAGGACACACGGTTCAAAGAAATGCTGCGAGAGCAGGGCCAAGCGCGGGAAAATTGAATCGCATTGAGCACATTTCAATCACATTTATCGTGCAAGGAGGAAGGAGGGAGGAGGAATAGCATGAGGAACAAGAGAGGAGAGATAAGGGTCTGTTACGTGGCTGAAGAGGCAGAAGACTTCTCGTTTCGACGAGATTAGAAGCGAGGGAAGCAGATACGCGGCGAATGTATTTTTCGTGACGTCAGGCTCCTCAGCTGTGGAATTGCCGTAGCCGTTGTGGAGGAGGACATGTTGTAAGAGAGAAGGATTTTCTTAGCAAAAGCGAAGGAGCGGTAACAAGTAAAAGGGCATCTCTTTACGGCTTTGCACTCTCCTCCACCATTTCTAGCTGAAGCTTTCGCAGTGAACGAGGCTGGGGCATCAGGTTCATCATCATTATAATGATAATAATCGTCATGACTATCATCACCCACAGCCTATTGGTGTCTCTCTCTCTGAGGTGTCGAACCACTACTGTGGCGTGCTTTCCAGCCCACTTTATGGCTCCAAATTACAGACAAGTTACAGATGCACCAGTATCAGGCTTATAGGGGGCGGGAAGACGGAGCTCTATAATTATAATAAAACGTTAAAATAGCTTTCAGTTAAGTTTGAAGTGCACTGCCGACAAAATGGTAACCCCAACGACAACGAACTCCTCCAAGTACGCCAGGGTGTGAAGACGGACACCAGAGTTAAAAACGAGGGCGAATCCCAGCTCACGCAACACGCGATCGCCCAGCGGGTTATCTGTACTTAATCCTCCCGTAATAAACAACCCCGGACGCAGTAACTTCGAGCCGCCCGAGTTCGTTCAACCGTTTCAGCTTCGCTAACACCTTACCGCAAAATGCGCGGTGGCTACCGAACACCATCTCGGTGCCCAGGTCAAGGAGGATGAGCGTAGTAGGCAACAGGGCGCCAGACGACGGCGATAAACGGAAGACAGAGATGGGAAAAGCAAGGAAAAAAAAAAGATAAAATGCGTCGCAAAGCCCGGAGCGGTTTCGCTCTCGGCGCGCGGTCACTCGAGTCAACGAACCTGGATCCGCAGACGAGCCCGCACCGCCCCGCAAATAACGGTGCTTTGGCGGCCGCGAGCGGCCATTGCGCGCGCACGTAACGAAGCGGAGACATCCCTCGCGGCTGCCCGGGAAAAGACGGAGGCGGCTTCCGCCGTTGCGAAAGTGTCCGGCTGTTTTTGTCCCCGCCCTTCTCGGTGACCCGGAATGAGAACCCTTGGGCCGGCCCTCGGCACGTCATTCCGTGACCCTCAGCCGCAGCTTCCGGTTTTACCCCGAACGTGTGCACCGCGTACACATGCTTTCCCGTACTCCCAGCTTTGTAAATAAAGGGGTTCGCTGGATGCGGCTGAAATCATGAAGTTGGTGCTTTGATTCTTTTTTTGCGTGCTTAATCGTCAATGGAACCGCTCAGGGAAGTTTCGTCGCAGACTTGACAGTAACAAAACTACAGTAATTAAATCACTTTCTGCTGTAATGAGTAATGCAATGAATTACTTTTGCGTGTTGGTAATTCAGTAATGTAATAAATTACTTCAGGCCAGTAATTTTATGAAAATTACTCATTAATTTCACAATTACTTTTGACTGCGATATAGCCTGTCCGCTTCTCTTACGGCATAAAAAGTTGACCAAGAAAAGTTGACCAAGTAGATATCCAATGTCTCTGGACATTGGAACTTTACGAACGCGAAGGAAAGAACGCTTCGATGAGAGCTCTGCCTGTTTTCTCGCGCCTCTTCGTTCCCTTTTCATGCGTTTCAAAGTAATTTCAAAGTAATTTCACTACTTTTGAAAAGTAATAGTAATGTAATGTCATTACTTTCGCCCACCTGTAATTTCTCATGTCATTTAATTACATTTTAGAATATTCTAGGAAAGTAATGAGTAATGTAATTTAATTACATTTTAGAAGTAATTTTGCCATCTCTGTTTCGTTGAACTCTTAACAACTGGCTTAAGGGGACGCTGGGAGAAAATGCAAGTTTGGTTGATTCATAAACTTGCATTGATCCAATAACTATATGATAATTTTAACGTAAGCTACCCAAATCTAAGCTGTACATTAAGGAAAACAGATGAGGCAGTATACTGGGTCATCAGCCACTTAACAGCCTAGTCGTTACGACGTCGGAGGGAGATGTTTGCGATTGGCGGCCACCGCCCAAAGCCATCGCGAAGAAACGCGACTGCGTGATTGTGGCGGTGCGTCTAGTTCCGTTTGATCGTATTACTTTAACTCTAAGGCTACGTTCAGAATACCGACGTAAGAGCCATATCGTGAGCTATGGACGTAAAAAAACGGCGTGTCGCGCTGTTCGGTAGGCTGAGACCTGAAATGACGTCATTCTTTAAAGATATTAGGACAGTTGCGACAACAGTCTGAACCCGCCCTAACGTGCACTAACACACCGATAAGTATGTTCTCAATATTCCCCCTATTTCGTGCCTGCTGACATCGTGGAGCGCAAATTTGAAAAATTTTACATCTTTAATCTTTTTTTCGGTGAAAAACGACCTTCGGGGCTTGATACGAGTTGAAGGAGTTACCAAAGACTAGTCGTTTCAAATTAGACACAGGACTATTTGGTCTCCATCAAGCTAAAGTACTTTAGCGTGAGATTCCATATTGTCGAGTAAAAATATTGAAAACGAGCGGGATCATTATCTATGTACGTGTAATTAGTGTTCTATTGTTGACGGAGGGCACGGTAACTGGTAGATTTATAATTGGTATGCGTGAAATGTAGGTCGAGCGCTTTAACTCATTGGGCACTAGCGTAATCGTTAGAATTGACAAGCCCTGAGTGTCAACTAAAGAATCAGCACAGATGAATGCATCTCAGCAGATGGCATAGGGTGGCGCCACGGTACATCACCGGTGCAGTGTAGTCAGTCGTTTGTTGGTGGCCGCGGAAAAAACGACCAACTCGTAAATTCAAGTCCGTCGCAAGTACTGCATGCACCCTACATTCGATTCCGAGACAGCAAAATGAGCTGTGAGGTTCCTGCATAAATTTTTTAGTATACGTTTTTTAAGCAGCAATATCTTCTACTGCAAATTTTACTGAAAGCAGAAAAGGCGAAGATTCGCATTACACAAGCTAAAAAATATATATTTCGGTTACGAAGGCAAGACGATTTTGCGGATACACCAGGCCTGCGACTAATGAAACACTGGCGCAGGAAGTAACAGTGTACACCTCCACTGAATTGAACCATCTCTACAAAGGAACTAAGGCGTATGAGTGAGTAGACCTTTACATTACCGAGAGCAGCGAAGAAGAGGATGATCCCATGGCACAACCGGGTGAGGTGCGAATACTAGCGCAGCGACATAAGTCGAACGCGACCTCTTACCTCGCACCCCGTTGAGGTGCGTCGACCAGCAACAAAAGCACACATCTCTTCGAGCACGGCGACGACGGACACTGCGCCAGTAGTGTGCAGCAAGGCTCTTCTCGCTGCGGCACCGTCGCCCAGCGGGACCCGCGCTACAGGAGGGCCGCCCTTCCACCAAAGAGGCCACGGGCGCCGAGGGCAGCACTACGGTGGCGTTCAATGGCGATCCCAAGCACTCAGGGACATCCCGTTGTCGGTCGGATCACAAACTCTCGTGCTCGACACTCCGAACTTCCCCTGCCCCCTGTCTTTGTAAGATTTATTTACCAGATTTTTTCTTTTGCGGGGAAACTTTTTGAAACAGTGAAAGAAGCAATCAATTATCTCAAGCCGGTGCGACTAAAATTTCGTAAAGGAGCGTGTTTAGGTGAAACCAAGATCAAAAATTTAAGTAATCAAAGCGGGGTGCTTTAGAAGGACGATTGAGAACTGAAATCGGCGTCGGAAGCGTCATTCAACCCTTCCCTAAACAGGGATTGAAAATTGGGACCGAGGTGTTGGCATAGCATTCGTACTGTTCCGTTAACGACACCTGCGAGACTGCGAGTGTGCAGAGATCTGCGTATCTTTGCTATCATGTGAGAATGCCGATGCACTTGTTCCCTGACGCGCGTTTCGCCGGGCCCATCATGCATCGCGCAATGCTGAGACCCTATTCCTGGAAGAGATGGTCGACTCTTGGAGCACATTAGTTCTGTGTTGAACACACAGTCGCCTTCATCGCGCATGCCCGCGCTAATTTCTTATTCTTTATCCTCTCTTTATACCTCTCTCTTCCTCTCTACTTCTTCTTTTCACTCCCCCTCTACTTCCCTTACCCCGAACTGGGCTGCATGTAGGTGAGCTCCCTGCCGAGCTCAAAAATATCCCCGTCCACTTCCCTTACTTTTCCTTTCCCGCAAACCACAACCATCGCTCAAACTCCACCACCGCCACCACCTGATGGATCAATTTCCGGACGTGAATCGTAAGTAATAAAGTCTCTCTCTCTTCTAGACCACAAAAGGATGGGTGCGCCGTATGATAGCCTTCATAATCATTTTGTGAAGAAACGTAGCATTTAAAGACCCCGCCTAAGTTGCGAATGGGATCAGATCTTACTATTCAAATGTAAACGATCGGTTGGCGACGCACTGTAAACTCATGCTTCATTTTAGCATCAATCTTACGTTTTCGATTTGTACCTAGATAACCGGCCCCATAAACGTCCGTGAATTTTTGAAAATTAAGTTCAAATAAAAAAAAGATGTGCGAAGGACATGCCTCCCCAGCCGATCTGCCCCCAGCAGGAGGATCAGTCATTGTGATGAGTCCTCAAACACCTTCTTATGTTCGTTTATTTTTCTCTTTTTTGGCTTTGTTTGTCGAACAGCTTCCACTGAAATAGCCCGTGTGGTTATTTTGCACAGTGATGGTGGTAATGACTGCCTTCTCTTTGTTCGTTAACATGTCAACGTGTACGTACACGTTGACATGTATCGATTTTCTGATATTATATCTGCTGATTAAAGACAGCTAACATTTAAAAAAGGGAGGGGGGATTAGAAGACCAAGAGCTTTCAAAAATATCATAAGTATCCCCAACACCAGTCACCTTTAGTAAAACTTTACAATCCTTGAAGCAGTAGGTATCCACGCTTTATTCGGAGATTGCATAGACAGACTCAATAATAAACTACCGACGATAATAACAGAATAAGCAGTAGCGGTAGCACAAAGAGATCCTAGAAGAGAACCCGGCAAACTATATCAGGAAACGAAGGCACCCCTTGCAAAACGCTGAAATGTCAAAGTGTCAAGGAACTGAGGAGAAATAGAATTGGTAGAGCTGTCGAAACTAATAACACAAGTAAAGATTGAAGAAACGTAAACGAAAAAGGAAGCAGCATAAAGGCAACTAAGAAGAAGCTTGCCATTCGTATATGTGGAATTTCTGCACTCTGAGATGAAACTGGTAATACAATGAACGGCGTGGACGAGATGATGAAAGAAGTGGAGAAGCTCTATGTTAAGTATTGCGCAACATTAGGCCAGGAGACAGTGCTGAAAGAACTAACTTGATTTGCGACGTGCCAATAGTAACCAAACGCGAGCTGGAAAGGCACTATAGAGGAGAAGCTGCAAGAGACGGCGAAATAACCGTAGGTCACATAAGGACGAATGAGACTGTACCTAAGAAAATTGAACACTGTAGAGTGTTTCGTCATTTTCAATCGTGTTGCGCACAAGAGCAAACAAGAGTGGTATGCTGTAGTTGATTACTCAACGTTCAATGTATAGCATGAACGGCAGTCGTATATTACGCCAAAAACCACGACTATAGCAAATTCATAATGGTTAATCGCAATGTACACTACGACATGTACAATCAACAAGCTCGATTTCCAGACTATGGTTTGGTTCAATAAATCAATAGAAACAATAGAAAGCCTCGATCTTAAATTCATAATTACGCGAACTTCCAGCTTTCACTGGTAGTGATCCGATTCTTGATTGGGGATGCTCTGAAATGGTAACTACTTAACTGCCCCGAAATTCCTCTAAAAGCTACGATATTTTTGTGTGTTCAAAAGGCAACATAAAATTACTGAATTGTTATCAGCGCAGAGATATAAATGTACCGCTCTAACGGGCCTTTTAAATGAAATTTTAGCGACTAAATGACGGTTTGATGAATAACGTTTCGGATCACTTATTTACGGCTTTCGTCGCAAGTGAACTTGCGAATTGAATTGTCAACGCACGCAGTACAAGAACATCTCATGTTTAGCTAGGTTTTCGCGAAGTGACAAGCAGGCTTACAGTGTGCAAACCAACTTCTGGGACCTCACAGTGAGCACAAATTTTCTGTGACGGCTGCTCTGTTGACGATTTGCGCTCCTTTTAAAATCTAACAGGTGCCTGCAACAGCGAATGTGTTTGCATTCTTGAGCTAAGGTCGCTTACGAACCCTAAAGACGGCAAATGAAGTTGCGCTGTTGCAGAGGTAGTAAAACATTTCCTTTTGATTTCTCGTTGCAAATCAGCGTAGCGGGTCCGGTAACTACTTTGTTTTGTAAACTGAATATCGCATTTGTCTTGGCATTTAATTCTTGAGGATTGGTTAAAAAATGAAATTCTGCGCATTTCATTTTTTCGGGAATTGGAGGGGGGGGGGGGGGGGGTCCTGCCATCGTTGCAAGAGCAGCGAGAAGAGAACGCATGTACGCGCGCCAAAAGCCAAACTATGGTTATCAGTATTATTTACAACGAAACTACACTAGGCGTCGTGTTCTGTAGCGGTGAAAAAGCAGTACACGTATTTTCAAAACTGATTAACCCCCCTTTGGTCCGAGATTGTCCAGGAATTGTGGGACGCCTTTTTCAAAATTGTATTGAAAGCAAGCACTGTGGGAAAAAATTAAAAAAAAAAAGAACCAGCGTCATGGCACACACCCCAAACACATGTGGGCATTATATATTACGCGTTTTCTCCTCTTTCTTTAATCTTAGGTCCACCTTAAGAGGTTAAGACGTGACCAAATTAGGCATTTGGTTATGCTGAGTGAGACACGTTTCTGGACAAGGTGATTCATGTCGGATTTGAAAATGATATATATGAAAATGACACACAAAATGCCACATGACTGACGCAAACTTAAAACTGCTTAATTTTACCGAAAATCCCCCTAAATACTCTTGCGCATCCATAGAAACGTATTTTAAATAATACGTAAATTAGCAACTCGATACAGTTGAATAAATGTTTATTCCTCCTCTGAGTATAACCAACGACTGTCCAAAAATGGTATTTATTTTAGAAAAGGAACGGGAAGGACACAATCACACGGACGCTTGCGGGTGTAAAATACGGTCCGGTAATTTATTGGCGGATAGCGCACGGGTCGTGTGCAGTGTAAATGTTTTTCTTTGTTTCTTCTTCTATAAGGACATAGCGCAATTTTACGAGGGTGTGGAATTTTGCACGCGTATGCACAGGTCTTGTCGCTCTTACCCGTTTCGCGTACTAAACTTTTATCCTTTAAATATCACGACGCCATGGCACCTTCAAAAAGCACCCTTGGACGTTCCCGAAACGGCAGACGACTGCACTCAACCACAAGAAAAGTGCAATGTGTGGAAGCAATGTTTATAACACGTTTCGCACTCAAGCGGTGACCACAGCGAAGATGTTTCGTGGAATTCAACCACGCATTAACCCGCAACGGCCGCTGATTATTGCGTTTCTAGAGGAAACGAGCACGCAGAGGTTACTATGTCATTACTTAATGCCAAACGAGCACACATATTGGTTGTTTTGTCGTGTGCAGCACGCGTCTTGCGCCGCACGCAACGTAAAAAGAGCAGACGACGCGAGACGCCATCCACACTAGGGGGCGTTCGTCCCGCCGCCGCCAGGGGCCGACTGTGTTCGCGCTCGGGGCGAATAGAGGAGAAGCTGCAAGAGACGGCGAAATAACCGTAGGTCACATAAGGAGCGAATGAGACACTGTACTAATAAAATTTTAAGAACTACGTTCAGAATTGTTTCCCTGAATTCAGAATTCAGAATTCAGAATTCCTGAATTCAGAATTCCTTGAATTCAGAATTGTCACCCCTGATCTGAAAAAAAATGTCTTCATAATTCTGATTTACAAAGGAGGTGAGTAATTATCGACACGTCAACCTACGCTCTGGTGTATGCAAAAAGTTTACATAGATAATGTTAACCGCATAAGCTACAACCTAGGATATCAACAATCAAGAGTACCGGATAGATATGGGAATGGTTACCCGACATAATCACATCCAGTCATCAATCTGATAATATAAAACTTTGCGGAGTATTTTACAGAATAAAAAAAATTCCCTCGCACTTCCCGAGGGGGAGAGTGTGTAGTGCGAATGCACGGTTGTTGATTGCGCGATTACGGGGATATCGTGATCTTGGGGTGGAGAGGAGGCGCCCAACACCCGCAGTCACTGAGCGGAGAGGAGGAGGAGAGTAGCGCCCGCCGTTCGGCGAGGGCTACACGAGCGCCCTCACGCGTCGGAATGCGGAGCGCCCGCTACGCGACTAGCGCTCCCGCCCGAAGTGGAGAGGGGCCCCCAGCCCGCGCATTTCCGAGGAGGAGGAGAGTAGCGCGCGCCCATCTCCCCCCGTTGCTAGGGAAGACGAGGAGGAAGACGAGGAGCGCGCGCACCCGGGTGCTGTTTGCGGACGACGGCGCGGACGATTCAGGCTCGCTTAAGAAGTGCATTCGCACTTAAAAAGCCTTTGCGTCTGTAGATACCACTGCATACCGGAAGCATTAAACTACCAGGGAATAGAGGAGTCTTACATAGGACTTTGGACGTCATGTGGGAAGATGCTCGGTAAAGATAATCCTTCACAACAAGAATGAAAAGTTCCGTCAGGAGGGAGTGAGACAAGGAGCACGGCCGCTGGATGAGAGGCGCACTGACGTGCGGCCGCGCGGCTCCCAAATCGGCGTGAGGGTGCCTAGTACCCATCGCTGCCGCGGCGGCCACCGTTCCGGGACTGGTTGCGGCGAGCGCAGCCCGCGGGACGCCGGTTGGGCCGCTTATTTCGAAGTGTGGGCTTATCATCGGCGTTCCACGCTCCGCATAAGGCATTTACCAGCACTAATGTTACGCCTGTTAAAAGACAAACACGATTAGCGGCGGCCGAGCTTAATTTGGTCAAGGTGGAAGTTAAATTCCTTCAAAGACAGCATTACGTTAATTATGTGCCTTTTTTGCATTGCTGTGTCGTTGTGTCTCACGTCGCCCGGCATGCTCTTTGTGCCTCCGCCAGATAATTTACTTTGAGCAGCTGCGACTGCAGAGAATATATTAAAATTCCCAACAAGCAGAAACAATGTTTTTTGACGGCGCTTGTTATTTATGAGTGCCAACACTTCTCAATGTTTAAGACGTAACCAACTTTTATGTAGGTTTTTCCTCGTGCACTAAATAAAACACCACAATTCGTATTAATCTCACGGCACATATGACTTGATTACACGTTTTAGTTATGAAGTAATACTAATATCATGTCGGCCCCATTTATGATTATATATATAATATATGTATATAAAATATCGATCATATATCATATTATCTAATATATATATAATATATAATATTCATTGAATGAAAATTCCTTTGGCCCAAATTTTCACTTTCTTGTGGCTGTTCTAGATACCATAGGGGTTTCATCATGCTTTTGCGGCTTTTTATATTTGATTATTACAACGGACGGCCCATATAAACGTGGGCCTTTGCATTTCAGTCCTCTCATTTTGTATCATGAAATAAGGCACTCGTTGTAGAAGGTGTCGACCCTTTTTCCCGTCCCGAAGCGTCCCCCGCGCATCAGCTTACTTCCCAAAAGTAAAGCTGTAAATGGGGAGGGTAATTTTATAGGGGTCAAATGTAGGCAAAGAAACACCCGGAACCCATCCCTTTGCTAATCCTAAAAAAGAGACCTTCACCAAAACTATTTCTGCATCTACCCTAGAAAAAGGGGGGAAAATCAAAAAAAAGCCAAAACAAACCCACAGGCGAAACCGGGGCCGAATTACTAAAACGAGGGGCTTGTTTTAACGCGGGTCGCCCTCAAATGCAGTTTCTGGGGTTGGGGGTCGCTTTGGGGTTGTGTGCGCAGAAAAGCTCTGTTTGGGGGGCGAACGACCCCATGCCCCCCCGTGTTTATTGTCCTTTGCGCCCTTCCCAGCGCTTTTTGGGGATTCCCTCCAAAACCCCAAAGCGAGGGCCCCACCCCCCCAAAACATGCTTTCATCGCACCCCTCGTTCAAAACCCCGTCGTTTTAGAGAATTCCCCCCATCAAAGGGGGGAGCAGAAACGCGCCCCCGGAGCGGGTGCGAAAATGGCGGTCGGTGCAGAAGCGGTTGTCCCCCACCCCCAGCGGAGGGGGGCATTGCCCCCTACGGCGAGGGCTACACGAGCGCCCTCACGCGTCGGAATGCGGAGCGCCCGCTACGCGAGCGAGAGCTCTCCCCCCCGAAGTGGAGAGGAGGCGCCCAACACCCGCAGTCACTGAGCCGAGAGGAGGAGGAGAGTAGCGCGCGCCCATCTCCCCCCGTTGCTAGGGAAGACGAGGAGGAAGACGAGGAGCGCGCGCACCCGCAGCTGTTGCTATGCGGACGACGGCGGCGGACGATTCAGGCTCGCTTAAGAAGTGCTTGCACTTAAAAAAGCCTTTGCGTCTGTAGATACCACTGCAGTACCGGAAGCATTAAACTACCAGGGAATAGAGGAGTCTTACATAGGACTTTGGACGTCATGTGGGAAAGATGCTCGGAAAGATAATCCTTCACAACAAGAATGAAAAATCCCGGTCAGGGGGGGAGTGAGACAAGGAGCACGGCCGCTGGATGAGAGGCGCACTGACGTGCGGCCTGCCGCGTGCTCCCAAATCGGCGTGAGGGGGCCTAGTACCCATCGCTGCCGCGGGGGCGCCACCGTTCCGGACTGGTTGCGGTGAGCGCAGCCCGCGGGACGCCGGCTTTTTGGGGCCCCTTATTTCGAAGTGTGGGCTTATCATCGGCGTTCCACGCTCCGCATAAGGCATTTACCAGCACTAATGTTACGCCTGTTAAAAGACAAACACGATTAGCGGCGGCCGAGCTTAATTTGGGCAAGGTGGAAGTTAAATTCCGTTCACAGCAGCAGCATTACGCTTGATAGTGTGCCTTCTGTCTTGCATTGCTGTGTCGTTGTGTCTCACGTCCCCCTGCTCTTTGTGACCTCACGCCCGGCAGAATTTACGTTTTTTATGCAAGCTGCGACTGCAGAGAATATATTAAAATTCCCAACAAGCAGAAACAAGTTTTTGTGACGGCGCTTGTTATTTATGAGTGCCAACACTTCTCAATGTTTAAGACGTAACCAACTTTTATGTAGGTTTTTCCTCGTGCACTAAATAAAACACCACAATTCGTATTAATCTCACGGCACATATGACTTGATTACACGTTATTTAGTTATGAAGTAATACTAATATCATGTCGGCCCCCTTTATATATATGTATATATATATATATATATATATATATATATTATATATATATATATATATATAACAGTTGAATGAAAAGCGATTCCAGTTTCTACCTGATATTTTTACTTCTTCCCTGTAGCCTCGAAAAAAATTAAGGAGAGCAGATGGGATTTCCGGGTCGACAAAAAACTTAAAAAAAATATTTGGCGAGCTTGGCAAGCTAAATTTTTGCCCGGACACGAAAAAAAAAAGCGAAATTGTACAGAAATTCCAAAAATTGCCTAATAATGCGTAAGCATTCAAACACCGCTTTCCACTTCACGTTTTCTTGTTTTCTTTGTTATTTTAAACCAACAATTGTACATCTTGAATATCATAATTATTAATTGTTCTAACTGCGTGAATTACGCATTATTTGTGCAGATACAAGGCATTGCACTTCTTGCATTACGTAGAGATTATGCTTGGGTACTCAAAAAAGAAAGCTGACGTAATAACAACGTATGTGAAAATTTTCCTACGCTACGAAAATTAATTCGAATTGAAGCGCAGTATGTTCACAGAGCAAAACTACCGCAACGTCTTTAGAGCGCGCTAATTTGAGCGCATACTGGTGCTGCTCCAGGAGCCCGGCCGTTAGCTTCAGGGATAAATGCATATGGGTTTAAATCGGCGGTGAAATAACGGAGGATATAGCGCTTGTTCTCATCGCAAAGTTTGAAAAATGCTTAGCAACGTGGACCGCGTACGCACTGATTCTTGAACACAGCACGGTGCATTTATTTTTTTTTTTCTTTCTATACAACCTCTGCAATCAAGTTTTCAGTAGCGCGTTTAAAGGCATTGTCGTGCCTGAGAAAATAAAACAACCCAAATCTCTATGCGCGGCAAGACATGATAGGGCCAGTATAAGAGTATCAAAAAAAAAGACGCATAGCAAAATGTCTAGTATTTTCAAATCCTTTTTCGACCATCCTATCGCCTGTCCTCGTTTTATGAGGTGCGCATTCCGCCCGGCCAACACGTTTTTGCAAAGAAGTGTCTTTAGGCAAGCTTTAATCTGTCGCCGGCAAATATTCATCGCTCTCCCGTGTGTCGACACCGCGTTTCCCGAGAAAAGGTGACATTTTTGAAATTTCGGACGAATAAAGTCCCACCAAATACCTGCCGCTTTAACTGTAACTAATCAACTTGCGGCTTTAAACTGTGCAACGCGGTTTACGTGCTGTGTGTGAGACGCTTTGTACAAAGCTAACCAGTTATTATCTTTTTGTTGAATATTATCTTTTTTTAACAATGTTGTCGAATATGGAGCATCTTTTTAGATTTCTTAGATTGAAAATGTATTGCCTATATCTCATTCAAGAATTATTTTAGCTTCTGGCTGCTTCAGTCACGGCCGGGCGGCTGGATCGAGCGACAGACTGGCAGACTTACATACATACGGACAGACAGTTTTCGCGGTTGAGTAGCCCAGGAAGGACAACCACATCTTTAAAACCCGTGCGCTGGCTGTCTCTCTCAGTCGGTGCAAGCGCTCGCCTACGGGGACCGCCCCGCTCCGTCCCGAAACCAGTCCCCGAACGCTAGCGCCGCGAGGGAGTCAAGCGGCGGCAAACGTAACCACCGCCACTCACGCCCTCGCCCGTCGAAATCCGGGCGACGCGGCAGGCCGCACCTTGCGTGCGCTCTCATCCAGCGGCCGTGCAAGGAGGCCTTATTTTTTTTTAAATTGTTTACAACCTGTCTAGAGGGGTATTCATTAATCATGAATGGGAGAAATCAGGATAGCCTTTGGGCAACTTGAGGTTTGCGGACGAAACCGTGTTGACTTGTGAGTCAGGAGAACACCTGCAAAAATTGATGCAGGGGCCGCACTCGGAATGCTACGTCGAAAGGTTAAAGATGAATGTGCAGAAATAGTGTCTAATAGACACTCAAACAGCCTCACCTTTAGTCGATAAACATAATAATCTTGGACAGGTTCTGAGGTCTCATGCCGACCACGAGAAAGAAATTCGGCATATAATTTGTATTTGTTTGGTGTTATCCGCGAAGCACTCTCAGATAATGAATAGTAGGCTACCACTGTCTCTAAAAACATTTGGCTGGCGATTACGATACTCCTTAATGAGAAATTTCTGCGTAGGTATTACTGCAGTCTTGTGGGTGACGGTGCATACCTGCTCCATCTCACGAAGTGATCACCGCATCAGCGAACGCACGAAGGAGCGTATAGGTTGTATTCACTGTCGAGGCACGCATGCAGGCAACCATCTGACTGCACCGTCACTGGCAACGTCGGGCTCCGCGGGATAGCGGTACTTGTCCGTGCTAAGCACATGACGTGTGTTCAACGTTCCAAACTCTACCACACCAAACGCAAAGCAATGCCTCGACTCCAATCTGAGTGCGATAAATAACATCTCTGTTGACACCACCATTGAGAATCGGGTTGAAACGGAGCGGACGACGTACGCCAGTCTTTTTTTCTTCTTCTTTGGCGTGCGGGTGCAGTGGCACAAGCCGCGCTATGTCCGTGGCGCTTCGGCCCTGTCCGTGGCCGTTTCCAGTGTTGCCAAGCGAAGAATTTGACAGCTAAACTTCTCAATGAGTACCGACCTATACTCTGGCGTTGTCTCGTAGCCCGTCGCCGCGGGAGACTATGTCTGGTGCCGTTCGCCATACTTTCATCTTCCGCTTTCCTGCTCCCTCTACCTTCGATTGCCTCTTCGTTCTCTCGGTTATCTCGTAGCCCGTTTCCACCGGAGAGAATGTCTCGCGCCGTCTGGGCATACCGCCCTCCCCCCAGCACTTTCGCCATACTTTTCCCCTCTGCTTTCCTGCTCGTTCCATCACGGTTTGTCTTTGGTGTCCCCTTCGTTAGCTCTGTTACAACGAAGAAAGACGGCGCCGTGAAACCACAGGAGCGGGCGTTTAAGTGCTGCGCGCTAAGTTTGCTACAACCAATGCGTACTGCTGGCGGTGACTTGTGGGGCAAATACTTGGAGCCTCACTAAACATCTAGAAAAAGATCAGAACAGCCCAGCGAACAAAGGAAAGACTGATGACAGGTCTTATCAGTCTGATGATAGGAAAAACGCTTAGGCATTGGAAGCGAGCGTCTTCGATCAGGAAACAAAGTCAAGTAGAAGACAGCATAAGTCAAATAATGGAAATAATGAGAGTTGAGCCTGGTCGTATATCGAGACGAAATGACAACCGATGGACCACTAAGGAAATAGGGTGGCTACCCATTGACATGACTAGACCTAGGGGAAGAGTATGAAATCAAAGTACACAAACTTCGACGGAGGAATAAAATCAGAAAATTTGGGCAAAACAGCACTCAGACATCGGAAGACAGGAACGGTTGGTGGAACATGGGAGATTCTTTCATCGTGCAACTTCACACAAATGTTTCGATCAGAGTGAAAGGGAGATGAAGTGAAAAAGTCTACTTGTACGTCAGGGCGTACCTTTATCGTCATCAATCAAACCCCCTCTTAACTAAGCCTAGTGATGCATGACTATCGGTATTTGTATTGACGATATTGCTAGTGGACTCACAATCGAACTATTGATGATGAAGTGAAAAATCTATCGAGGTAGTGTCGATAGTCGCCCACTGGTGCGCCATCTATATACAATGGATGGTCATTACATTGGCATTCCCGATATAATTGTATTGATAGCCGACTGTAGCAAAATATTAATGAAGCTATTTCGATCTTCGACTGTCGAGAAGTTATCGTCAAGAGAGGGAGGAATTTTATTGAAATGAAATAAGCACAGAAAGGTCGGCCTGACGGTAGTATATCTGGCCAGCTATTCTGTGTGTGGGAAGGGAAAGTGGAGAAAGAGTGTGGATAGAGGACGAGAGAGAGAGTGGATAGAGGGCGGAGAAATAAATAAAGGGCTATGTATAGAAGATGCCTATACCGATACGGTGTATGTGTTAAAGTTAAGCCGGACGGGCCTCAACTACAATATCTCTGAGAGGCCGCTGCTGCGCAGAAATGTCAGCACAGCTTTAAATGCCTTGTAGGAACGCTTCGCGTCTGGCCAAGGTCCCAGCAGCACTTCTTCCGACACCACACGACAGTCCAAACGGGCCAATGTACTCACTAATTGTTCTAGAGGTTGCGCATAGCGTGGACAGTGGCAGAGAACATGCGAAATAGTCTCTGTTACATGGCATGTCTCCCAGTCGGGGTCACTCGTAAAGCCAATGAGGTGCTTGTAGCGACGGGTAAAGGCTACGCCAAGCCGTAGTCGGTGAAACAGCGTGGCGTAGTTTCGCTGAATACCAGGAGGTAACCGAAACTTGCAGTCGTCAAATACCATCTATAGTTACATTTACTAACTTCACCAACATGTATTTTGACAGCTGGCGAAGAATAGCCTTTCCATGAATACATTGTCTCCGAAGCACTGAAAGTAACAACGTTCGCACAATTATTGGAGTAAGTTCTATGTGTGATCGAACAGCTGTAGAAACGGTGAAGCAATCTTTTGGAGACGATGTCGATAGCACATTGAATATTATATCTAAACATTATCGTTGCTGATTTCTTGCAGCAATGATACTGCGGCACTTTTGAAGATGAGTGTGAGTGCATTTGCCGTGCTTTTTCTTTTTAAGGGCTATAGCCTTTCTGGGCTTACTTATAACCGAAAAGCTTGGCCTGCCTGCCTGTCTGCCTGCCTGCCTGCCTGTCTGCGTGCCTGCTTGTCTGCTTGTCTGCCTGCCTGCCTGTCTGCGTGCCTGCTTGTCTGTCTGTCTGTCTGTCTGTCTGTCTGTTCATGCACCCGGCCAAATGTTATAAACATTCTGAAACGATAATTGAAGCCACTAACTCTGGTACCATTCGTCATACTTGTCACATTGCTGAGCAAAAGAAAAACATTAGGCATTATTAAGGCAGAACATCAATACATAGCTGGTACTCGCAGTATTCCTTTAACTGAAAATAGATGTCTGCCTAATTAAATCAACGTTCTCACCCAAAACTACAAAAAGGGCTCGCGCCCAAGCCCAGACCTCGTGCCGGCATTCCAAATCCAACAGTAGCGAAAGGTTGTGATGGATGGCGCGCGAGCAGTGGAGCGCGCTAAAATTGAATTGACCTGTGCAGGCCTCCACCGTGTTTATCGTTAGAGCGACACGGGAGGGAAAAAGTGTAAGAGGTGGGTGGGGAAGAGAACAGAGGCATTTACGTGGTAGGGGCCACAGAATACGTCTTTAGACGACATTTGCAGATAAGTGAGCAGATACGCGGCCATTTTTTTAAACTAGGACCATACCTGTCACTATATCGTTTTTTTTTTCTCGGCCTCCCCCGAAACCAGTAAACATTTTGATACTAATGGAAAAGCTTTCTGCGATTTTGGAAATAGTCGATTTAGAATGTAAATTAATTTATTGGCTTCAAATTGAACAGCTCGTCCCCCTTCATTAACCCGCACTGCATATAAGCACCAGCTGAAATATAGCTCAAGGCCTCCCTTTTGAACTCTCCGGACGAGGACATGAAGCGCAGGACTTGTACTGGTGATACCATCTGGCGGCGCTTGAAGTAAACAGGGGTCGAACTATTCCTGAAGGCGGCAAGGGCACTAGGCGTTTGAAATGCTCGCTCTTGTATTTTCCAAACGTACCTGCCAGTCGTGATTTAGACAAGGTCTACAAATATCGGTCCAGGTGTTCACTTCATAAAATTCTGCAAGCGTTTCTTTCCGGACTCCAAACTTGTCGCAGTTCTCGTGCCCTCTCTCAACTTGGCTTTGGTTCTCGTGCCCGCCTGAAACATGCGTTCCGCAGGGTGCTATTTTTTCTCCATTTCTTTTTGAGTTTTTGCATTAATGAAATGCACAATGTTCTATCAAACTGCAAAGTCTCTCAGTACGCTTATGACTCAGCATATACACTACCCGTATTAATTTATCTTGTGCTATCAAAATGCTCTAAGATGATACGATAAAAAAAATATTGGACTTGTTTCATTCCAATTTGTTGAAAGTTGACCTAAAAAAATTTAATTTACTTCGTTTGGGAAATCATCTCAGAAATATTTGCCTAACTACTAAACGGTAATCGCATTATTCACAATGCACTAACTGCTTTTGCACCCACGCAGTGTCCTGTAATTCATTTAGGTATTGATATGGTTTGGCTCGGGTTTACTTGGGAACACTCACCTTTGTAACCGCAATGTCCAACTTCGCAGAATGCCTGGCTTACTCTACCGCATAAAATACTTGGTACCATTGTTTGTTCAAAAATGATCGTTAGCTCACTTTTTAGACATTAACTGTTTTGGTGCATGAGCACACTTTGCATGTCAACCACAAGAAATATTCCCTGGAGCACAGTGTTGCATGGTTGAGTTGACTAGCCGTTTTGTAAAGAGTCGTCTAATACACCTCTGCCAGCATGTGATCCCCTGGGGTATGTATGTAACTCTGCGCTAGGTCTGAAACACTAGCGTACTCATTTTTCAATGGCATGTGCACTTTATTGACATGTGTTTAATACCCCTGTCACACTGCAAATCCAATGTCATTCAAAGTGAATGACATTAACTGTTAATGACATTCGGTTTGGCCGTGCGGGTCTACACGGCCAAACGCATGTCATTTGATAGTAACAGCGGTGACAATTAGCGAGCTCGCAAAACCGCTAAAATACATTTCAAGTGCATCTAGAATGTTTTCATAGATAATATACTTTTAAAACATCCCAAAGGATTATTTCTTAAAGATAAAAAAAAGAAGATCACCGGTTTTGGTGATATCAGCAGACATTACAAGCTCAGACAAGTCCGCAAAAAATCCATATTAGGGTAGCGCGCGCACTGGAGACGAGATTTTCTTTTTTGTTAGTACTTGTTTGTCTTTCTTCATTTGAAAAACAACATGAAGGAGAAATATAAGTTTACTAACGGATTTTAGAAACAGTATTCTTTGGTTTATTACTGAACTTTCTTCTCTACCGACGCGTCACTGCTGTCGAGGCTACTCATTTGACTGCTGAATGAGCTCCCGAACCTCAGTTAGCCGCTAAATGTCATTCGCCTCAAATGCCGTTCGGTATTCTCGTGTAGCGCCGCATTAATGGCATTTAGAGCGAACAACATTTGCCCTAAATGTCATTAGACCTGCCGTGTGACAGGGGTTTAATACACCGCGACGCGAATCTTCAACCATAGAAATATTCGCTCCCGCGCAAACAGCAAGCGTGGCCGGGATTCCAAAGTGTTCATTCATGCTCAACATAACCACTTCGTCCCCCTCCTTTTTTTTTTCTTAAAGAGCAACCATGGTGGTTCTTTGCCGCAATACGCCGCTGCATTGCGAAAAATACTTTCTACGGCAATGTATGCCATTTTTAATCGAATACGATTGTTTTGCTAGACGTCTCTTGCAACGATACCCGAAACAACGCAAAAATACGCTTTTTTCTAAATATATTTTAAAACACCGTACTTTAATAAAATTAGGAATAAGAAATCCACGTTTACTTAATGCAACCTGTAGCGGCAATTGAGACACGTCGACAGCCGCCTCACCGGCCCCCTTTGCAACCGACTTGAACCTTCCCGATACTTTGGGGAGACAGTTGAGTTTACCGTTGCGTTTAATTGTGTGCGTAACCCGCTGATTTCACCATTGCGTTGACCAATGGAGCCGTAAGCTGCATAAGATTGCCTCGCTTGTTCCCCACAATCCTTTTGGTACGTACCGTTACGTTACCCTACATGTGTTCGAAGCGAATCAATTCTAGTTTGTGCTGATCTATAGGAATTCTTGAGAATCAAGATAAGCCCCCACCACGCTAGCTAGTGCAAACGCCGTGCGGGTATTTAGTCGTCTCCGAAGGAATTCCGCAAAAGAGACGGGACAACTCGCGGGTTCTGTAGGTCAGCGGTACCGTTCACGCAACGGGTACATTAAGTGTTTCGGTAGGATTCGAACATGTTGCACGATAGTTGCACGAGAGTGTACGATAGTTGTTTGTCACATTGCTAGAATTACCGCAACGTGATGCTGTAAAAGCCTACCTTTTTTAAAGCATAACATTAAGTCTAGCGGCTTACTGCAACAACTTTAGTCCGTCTGTTCAGTTCATTGCGAGTCATCCGTGAGGTCTCATGCATTGTAATCATCCCCATCTGGCGTAAATAGCAAGCACTGCCGGTAGCAGGGCTGACCTCTCCAGCCAATATTAAGGATTTCTCTCTCTCTCTCTCTCTCTCTCTCTCTCTCTCTCTCTCTCTCTCTCTCTCTCTCTCTCTCTCTCTCTCTCTCTCTCTCTCTCTCTCTCTCTCTCTCTCTCTCTCTCTCTCTCTCCCGTGAGATAAAATAAAGGAACGCAGATGTTACCCAGACTGAATGCGCAAAACCATATTACATGACGTAACTGGATGCCCTAAAACCCTAGGCGGAGAGAATAGGCCGCGCGAACAAAAAGACTGAGATGCAGCGTCTCGGAATGGCCAGAAAAGCTACAAATTGCGTCCTGACAGGCGTTTCAGGCCGCTTATATGCAACCACTGCTGTCTAGAGAGCGTTAATGCTAATAGCGGCAAGTCTTTTTCGTCGACGCCATTATTGCACGGAAATGAAGCTTAGATCGCCGACGTTTTCTTTATATGTGCGGGCCACGCGTTCGCAGAAAAATACTGATAAATGTATACTCTGGCCATCGAATGTGGGCAGAGCACAGAGTAGTCGATTAGAAGAAGGCCTAGGAGACCAACGATCTATGTAGTGAGTGCTACGTGCGCGCTTCCCGGGCCAAAGAGTCAAGTGGGTGAGTGAGGGATTTATTGGGGATTTAGAGGGATTAGTGTCGCGTTGGGCTGCCGGCATCAGCTCCACATCGGCGTCCCTAGGTGTTGGTTGTGATCATTTCCAACTATCAGTTCACAGAACAGACGATGTCTGCTAAGATATCTGTAGCTGTAACGGCGACACAATGCAGAGTTCTTGCTTTGTACGCCTAACGTAAAACGAATCCGACAAAAAGTGATAAAACAAACGCCTCTCTGAGCGAGAACGCTGAAAAGCTTTTATAGCGAATATATCAGCAGTACGTTCGTCGGCGTTATCATCGTTGTTGTTGTCCTAGACAGATACGCGTTGCAGCAAAGCCAGCTTTGTTGCGGGAGCTCTGTAGCCCCCAACGGAAAGACGACTATAATTGCATCAATTTTAATCAACTCGAAAATATTGATTGTTACTTAGTCTTACTATTTATTATTAATTAGTAAATATTAGTCACAGTGGAGTTGTGAACTTTTGAAACTCCCTCCTGTTGTCATACGTGGGCTTCCACGGGAGCAGAACGGTTACAGAAAACGGACAGTCCGTTTTATCTTTTACGTCGATAAAACCATTTACCTAAAAATCGTTTTATCTACGTTCGACTGCTGAGACGACTACATAACTGCGGTGAGCTTCACCTCAGCCGGTATCACGAATAATTGTCAGTTTCAGTTTTAATACAAATAACACGAAGCCGCGCACCTAATTCACTCCTGCACCATCAAGCTCGGAAAAGCCACCGTGAAACGTTCAGCCCAATGTTTGCCTGCTCGGATAAAACCTTATTCCTTCAAAGCTGCGTTAATCTAACTGTCTGAAAAGTATTCTAAATCCCAAATTAACAATCGCATTTTGTCTTATAGGCTCGTCGGCACTGGACTCCTCTCAATACGCTCGTAACAAAGTAATGCCAAATTGCAATTCAAACTTCATTCGTTATTCATTTTGTAGAACAATTTCGCTGTCAAATCATTTGATCGGAATCAAAGTCAATCTTTTTTTTTTTTGCGGGGTTGCGCAGTCTGTGGCAAATTGAGTCATACCACAGTAATATAACGCCCGCAAGGCTCGATGCTTGAAGAACCGACCACGAGTACAAAGGCAACATAATGCAGCAACTCGGTAAAAGATCGCTTTAATTCAATACACCGGGAACCGTATAGTACTTTTAATAGTCCTAGTACGTTTCACGCATGTATATCATGGCCACCGAGATCACCCCGTCTATATATACTTAGACCAACCCGGCCGGCAGGCTGAGCTTGCAGCAATCATTACGAAGTCTCAGGTTCGCTTGATCGTGGCAGTCTCAAGCATTTACTTATATAACGTACTTCGGCATTTGTTAAAAAAATTGTGAGCAGTAAGATTACTAATAAGATCTTCAGCGCGTGGAACACCGAAAAAGAAAACAATTTAGGGCTTCCGAGCAATAAACATTCAGGATGTAGATTAGTTCCACCTTTAATACTCCTCCCTGTCTTTGTATACCGCTTTTTCGAGCTCTTATCCCAATCCAATTTCCTGGGACAGGCAATATTGCCAGAATTTAACGCCAGGCGAATGCTGTGGCTCATCCCAAACGATACCTATTACAGCCTTTAATACGGCTTCTTTTTCCACCCATTTTTCGGTGCGGGTAGGGCACGTCGCGCACATGCAGGGGCAAAACGTACGATGACACAAGCGGCCAAATGCGCCGGCACTACGCACCGAGACCTCCCAGCACCTGCGGACCGTCACGAGCCGATGATGCAGGGGCATCGCGGGACCACGTTCGCCCGCCGTCGCTGCCTGTAGCTCGCGAACAATGCGCGCTCCGCTACTGCCGCTGTGCAGCCACGGCGCCGCCTTGGCAGTGGCCCCTGCGCTACGCTCCGCGTCGTCTTGGAGACAATTCAGTGCAGCGACGTTCACTGCGTTCCTTAGACTTCAATGAAGCCTGTTGTTGGGCGAGTTCGTTCATGATTATGAAAACAAGGTTTAGCGCATTTTGCTGCGAGGACAGTGAACAGAAAAGAACGGTTCACTGTACTTGTGACTTTGTAGTAACTGCTCTAAACATTGTTTTCGTGGGTAATTAGTCCGTATGTGTGTTCATTGTAAAAGGTCAGGACCGAAAGCCGAGGCTTAATGAGGGCCGGCCGGAGGAGCTTAAAACTTTGTTTAATATGAAACAAAAAATAGACCTTTCAACTCCATTCCAGCCACGAAAGACGATTGTTTTAACCTAAGAAAAAACGCAAGAAATAGTGAGAAAGTGAGAGGGGAAAGGGAGGGATGGGTAGCCGGAGATGGAGAGGGGGAGAGGGGATAAACGTTTTTTTTTTTTTGAGCAAACGGTGGTGGTTTAACTGTCACTCGGTGGGGCGGGTTGGCCTCACTTCAGAAAGTTGCTGGTGAGCCTCCACTGCCGAATCTCTTCTTCCTTCATATCTAGATAAGTCCGTTGATTGAGGATTACGATTAAATCGGTATCACTGTTCTGGGGCAAAGCAGCTTTTTAATGAACCCAACTGGTATTAGGGCCGAAGCTCCGTAGGGGCTCGTGCTCTCGGCGTCTCATGTCGTCGTCGTCGTCATAACCGTCGTCTCGTGTAGTCACGGTACTAAAACACCGGGACACTCGTTTACGCCTCGCGCTTCAACGCTTCGTGCTTCAAAGACACGAGACTTTTACAGCAAAGCTGTATACCTCTACCCCCAACGGTTTCATCTCCGTTGGTAAAAACTGCAAGGCGCCAAGAATACACTTATACACTGCATGCTTCGCCCTTCCCCAGGTTTCGCGTTAGTGGAGATGGCCCGGGATTTTTTAGTCTGCGTCCCCCCTTAATAAGCCACCAAAGACGAAACTGAGTAATGCCGCAGACTATCAATTTAGCTGCAGCTGAAAGACAGTGATAACACTGTCCACGCCGCCAATCCCGCCATGATTATTACGATAAACTTTGCTGTTGTGAGAACAAAGCCTGTGCCGAACTACATCTCGCAGTGTGGGGAGGAGAGGGTGCTATTTGCTGCACGGAACTAGCGAGCTGCGCTGGCCGACGTCGCGTGATCTCGCCGCAGCCTGTGACACCGACGGCGGCCGTCAAATCGGCGCGCCCTTGATGATTCCCTCATTGTTCTTTAATTGACTGGCTAGCGAGCTGTTCCTGAGTAAGGAAGCGCGACGACTCTGTCCGCTGCTCACTTCCGCTGCCCTCGTGCACATGCACTCGCGCTGCGCCCAGATGCCCGACTGTAGACCTTGCACGTAATTGGTCATTTCTCGTGCACTCTTCCTTCACGCACACATTTGTGCCTCATTTTGCGCCAGGGTAATTGAGTCGACATTTGTTGAAGAACGAATTTTCAGAAAACTCAGCTCGCAGTATTACTTCATTGCATCCTCGGCAGCACCGAAAACGATAAAATTCGCCATCGCGGCAAAGAAAATTAGGTGCAGAAGGTCGGTAACGTGTCTAGGAGACGTGGCGAAGTAACACAATTTAGATGCCGTAGAGAAAAGCGCTACTGGTAACCAGTTACCGAGTTGTTAGTTCATAGCAAAATCCATCTCAGAAGAAACTTAGAACGAAGATGTCCTGGGCCAGCATTTGTCGTCGACGGTTTGTATTAAATCATCTAAAGCAAACAGTGTTAGCATGATTTTACACCAGCCGTTTTTGTTCTTGATATGTTGAGAAGGGTTTGAACTCATGTCGGCTTATGTTGTTGCGTCTTTCGCATTCATTGCACTCAGTGATCTTCGCACCGGTAGCACTGTTGAGAATACATCTACTGATTTCTTTGTACTGCTCCCATACTGTTGTGCTTCTCTGATGCTTTATTTGGTCATGTGTTTTGTGGACTATAAAATTGAGTTTCTTGGCCTGGAGAAAATGAGTACCGCTGCTACCCTAGCCGCCAAACCCACATTTCTTTGTGTTTTTTTAATGCCAGGTCGATTTAAAATTTGTCCGTGGCCTTCGTTTATGTCCTTATCTGGTAATGTAGTAGGTGACACTTGACATTTTATGTGAACCGTTGTCAACAGCTCGTGGAGGAGGTGGGTCTCGCCTGTTCCCCATCAGCCAAACCAACTGCGTAGCCCAGAGCCTAACAATGTTCGCTTCCACTAAGGCAGGAGGAATGGAGGAGTTACATGGCACAACAAGTGACGTCGCATGTCCAATTCGCTGCGCTCAATGGATATTCAAACTGCACAGATAGGCCACGCCGTATATGTGATCGTTCAATTGGTTCGCTAGACTACAAGAGCTCAAATCTGACTGGTCAGCCAGAAATCTTAGCGCCAAAACACTCGCTTTGATGGCTCAATCCGAAAACGTAGGTTACAAAACCTAGACAAGATGTACATTAAGCTTGCTTATCAGGTCGGCGACGTCATCCTCTGTGTACAGGGCGTCTGGGCCCAAAGGTCGAAGCAACCAGACGTCAAGCTCACGAAGGAAGGAGGAAGAAGAAGGAAGGTTTGATGACAAGCCACAGCACAGAAGAATCACCAGAGTTAGGCATAAGTGTTGCACTAGCCGGAAAGTTTCTCGTTGGCAACTTAGAACACCTACTAGCAATTTGCCACGTGTTTTTTTTTTTTTTTTCGCGCAGTTGCAAAGACGAAGTCCTATGTTCCATTTATGAATATATCTTTAGGCTTTTTCTCGTTAAAACACGCTAAAAATACCGGAAGATGAGGAGGAATAAATGTTTCTTTCACGAGCGCTGGTCAGCTGTTTGGGCACCCGTCCGGTGGGGGGCTTCAAAATGCTCAGAAATGAATCTGCACCAGAGTCATGCAAAAGCATACGAAGCCACATGCACTGTAGAATTAAGGGGCCCTGCAACACTTTCGATAAGCGCTCTCATTCTTTCCTTCGTGTCTGTAACCACTGCCAAAGCTATAGTTATCGCCAGCACGGAGCTGCACTGCGTGATTTGCTCGTCGCACCAGATACGCCTTCCATTCCTGCTTTGTTTTTGTGTATTTTTTTTAGTCCTTATCGAAAAGCGTTCATTGCTGCAACTGAAGGAAAACCGGCCAACAGCCGTTACATGACCTTAGTGACGTAATTTGAGCCGTTGAAGAACGTCAAGACCGGGAAAGAAAGAAAAATCTTTTGAGCGAGTTCACCAGTTATCTGATGGGCATGCGACCCCCTAATCTAAGTACTGGAAGTGTTGGGTGACTACGTTCTGAAAGCATTTAGGATTTCAAAAAAAGTTGAAAAAAAGTGTTGCGGGATCCCTTTAATGTCAGCACAGCTTGGCATAGTCTACCAACGAAAATAAGGAGCAGAAAGGAAGAATTTTGTGTTCCTGTCAGCACAACCACCTGGCCTGAAAGAAGCGCTTCGTACATTAGAACTTAAATGCTGACGCTTGCGTTGTTCTATTTACGTGAGGACGGGATAAATAAGTGTCGGAAAGACGCTCAGAAAGCGAGTCCAAGAAACTGAGTGGCTTCGACTTACGGGAGAAATCTTTTGGCCGGACGCTTATCACGCCGACGTCCGCTGTAAACGACGGTGCCCTTGCTCAAGGATGCACGAATACTCGGTGCCGATAAAGGCCGACTTCAAGGAGCTCGTGACAGGAACGAAGTGTATCGGGTCCTCCTGGTGACGCATCAGCGCGTACCTGTTGCAACCGGGTGTGGGGCAGTCGACTATCAGGAAGACCAAAGGAACGAGTAAAGAAAGAAAAACATCGCTCCCGATAAATTTGTTTTCGTTAGATCCTCTCTATGCTAACTTTATTCGCGTGACATAGAAAAATAATACCCAATTGAACCTGGCTCACAGTAAAATACAGATCTTGCTATTGATCACGTTGCCTAGAATGAAATCATGGCGAGGCAGTGCTGGGAACAAAAACTCTGCTTACTTTTCTTGCGGAAGCAGGGCTACAAGAGGTACTGTGAACCCTCTGAACATATATATTTTATATATGTGTGCATCTCCCCTCCCCCCCTTTTTTATTTTCTTTTTCTCTCTTTCTATTTTCCCCTGTTATCTCACTGTATTGTCCCCCATCCGAAGTAGCAAGCCCTACCGTTATTGGGGCTGACATCTTCAGCTTTCATTAAAGGTTTTCTCTCTCTCTCTCTTCTTTAAAGGGGCCGTGAAGGGAAGATACAAATTTGGGTCACTCACAAGACGGTTGTCTCGATAGCAATGATACCATTTTTATTGCAACCTTCAAACAAACATTGGAGATATCAAGGAAAACAGATAAAGCAGTGGCGTCTCCCCAGCCACTTCCCGTCACATCTCTGTGACGTCACAGAATCTTGTTTGCGCGATTGACGACAGTCGACCTAAGCCGCCGCCAAGAAACATGACCGGGCGATTGTGGGGCGGCGTCAAGTTCCGTTTTAGCGTATCGCTTGAATGTTAACGCGCACTTCCCACACTGAAAACGATGTTATTAGTTCTGCGCTATATTAAATCCATACTGCCCATATTACGTCACTGTACCGCGACATTTGAAAGGTTTTGAATATTTTCTCGTTTTTTTTATTTTTCGGTCACAAAACCCCTTTCGTTGCTGGAATGGCGCAAAGTTAGTTACCAAATGCTATTTCCTAAAAATGGAACGCAGTTGTATTTTGTCTTCATTAGCCTCTTTACGTTGTCTGTTGAGTGAGTAAGTGCTTTATTGAAATAGAAAGAGGAAAAGAAGGGGACTGGGGATATTTTGAACTCATTTGGGAGTTCACCAGCATACACCCAGTCCGGTGGAAGGGGAGAGGGGAATGAAAGGGGATAGGTGGGAACAAATCGGGACAGAGAAAGAGGGAGAGGGAGAAAGAGATAAGGAGTGCGTAAAGGCTGAACGGCAGGCATTGGGCTACAGCCGTTGTATGAGGTTCGTCTCCTCGAGGAAGGCCAGGACAAGTCGGAAGGCTTCCCTCCGGACGGATATGGGGGCGCGTCGGGAAAAGCAGGTCCATCAGGGTGTGGCTGGGCAGCCCGAGACGCTGGAGTGCGGCGTTATGACTGTCGGTGCTCGTTACCAGAGTTTCTCAAGGCTATAGGGGCTATCAGCAGATGGCGCCAACTGAGACCCTACCCCTTCTGTCCGTGGGGTCGCCGCTTTGACATTACTGCGATGTTGAATGGTGGCGAGAAACAGTTGTTTGTCCTAATCCCGCGTGCTTTAAAGTTAATAGTGATGCGAGTCCCGTGTACCGCGTAGGAAAGGGAAGCTGGGTGAGGGGTTGGTATACGACGTCACACTAAAGTAACGCTACACTTGCCCGAAAACAATGTTCAACGTGCATAGGTAACACGTGCTATACGCGCCCGGCACCGGGGCAGAAAAAGGTGGGCTGCTCACCTAACGCGTAAGACTTGAAGGTATACCGATGCTTTACGCAACCTTCACGATCATCACGAAGGTTTAAGACCACAATTGCAGCCGAATCGCGTCTTCCTTGCTTCCGCAACGACCTTTACTCTACGTTTGTTGCTATAAGTGTAAGCTCCCTCCATTTTTTTTGGAAGTGATAATCATTGGACATTAAGTAGGAGGGGCGTGCGCTATGACGTGTCTTTCTCCTTCCGAGCAAGTGTTGGCAGGATTATGGCGACCGCTGGAGTCTTTCTCGTTCCAAGCGAGTGTTGCCACGATTTCGGCAAACACTGGAGTTTTCTTTTTATTTTTTTGGCCAGTTTGGCCAATCTCCCTAAGTGGGTGTGCTTGACTTCCAAGCGTGCGCCGGGGACGCTGGGTAATGACCGCTTGGCACGCACACACGAGCGCTCGGGCATGTTTTCGATTTTTAACTGCCGGGTTGTCGCCACAAGTCTTTTCCAATCTTCCGTAAGTGAGTATGTTTGGCTTGACAAACATGCGCCGGGGACGCTGGCCGGTCGTCGCGAGGCACGCACACGCGAGCGCTCCAAATTTTCTTGGTTTTGTTATCTGCCGGTAGAGTCGCCGCGAGGCCCCCGCTCACGTGGGCGCTCTCGGTAATTTCCTAGTATTTTTAACTACGGACACGAAAAATTACCATTTACTAAACAGCTTCGCTGTTTAAACTATCTAAATTAAAACGCAGAGCACTGTGCCCGGTTGGACTCCTCAAGGTTTCAACTTTGTTCCCGATTTGTTCCTGTTCTTCCAGCACCTAAATGCATTTCAGAAAAGCTGGCTGCCATTTCTCGGTAGCCATTTATTGGGTACCGATGAGGGCGTAAAGCATATAATGCTTTGAAGAAGTAGCTGAAGGGCTCGACATTGTGGGATGTGGGGTCCAAAGCGATTGTATAGGCCCAGCAAGATATGCATGTCCAGCGAACCAAGATATTCCGTTTTGGACTTCTTAACTTGTTGGACCTCCTGAAGTATTTCATTCATGAATCAGTTAGGACCTAGTCCACTCAGAATCGTGTACCTACCATGTGCAGGGTTGTGCAATAATGATAAACATTAAACAAATTCTTTGACTAAACCACGGGCTGCATTGCGCTCACCCGTTTTGCACACGTTTCATTTTAAACTCTATTTCGTTTTAAAATAACGCATGGGACAAAAAGCTCCCCCTTTCTTCTACGGGCAACCGACTGAATATCAGTTCCGCCCTTCGGGCGCCAACTACGTGACAATGTTTTCCCCTAGTCGTATTTATGAAAAAAAAACAACAAGAATGTTCAGCCAGAACTCATCATCGAAAACACGGTCTTTTTTTTCTACTACAAAAATACAGTTCTTGATTGTTTGTAGGGTTTAACGCGCCGACGCAACGCAGGCGATGAAGTGCGCCGTAGTGGATGGCTCCGGATTAATTTTGACCACCTGGGGATCTTTAACGTGCGCCGAAACCTCGCGCACACGGGCGTTTTTGCTTTCCGCCTCCATCAGAAAAGCGGCCGCTGCGGCCGGGAAAGAACCCGCGACCTATTGCTCAGCAGCACAACGCCTTAGCCACTGCACCACCGCGGCGGGTACAAAAAAAAAAAAAAAAAAATAAAAAAAATACAGACTTGCTGTCACCTGCATTGCTTGAAAAAGAGACCCTAGGATTCCACCTTTTTACAAAGTTTCGGCGCAGTCAATGATTACCAGTCAAGTGAGAAAAAAAAAACTTTTTTTAAGTGGCTCAATTATAGCTGCAACGTCCTGTATACCAGGCTGGTCATAGCTGGGACCCTTGATTAGTGTTAGGCCATCTCTTGACTCTTCAGTGAGAACAACGAATGTGATTTAGCTTGCTAGGACTTCACATTGTATATAAAGCTGGTGGCGGTGAGAATAGGTGCTTCAGACAAATCAAGACCAGCTGCCGTTCTTTGATCTACACGTAATTTTTTTATACATGAGTTTCCTCGTCTTTGGCATAGATTAATAAAGACATTCAACTGGTTTGGTTTCGAACCAGGGACCTTCACGCAGCCGAACACCATACCCATGTACCATCATCAGTGCGGTTCCCGCCTAAAAGTCAACAGCAAAATAACTCCGCTGTTGTAACGTACACGCTTTGACCTAAAATGCCTGGCGCTGCTTTACCTGCTGTTGCAACGATGTTTGAAAGCCGCGCTAGTATATAAGCCATGCAAGAAACAAAACTGTGCACATCTGTACCACATTTTTTTCTTTCTGCCTGCCAGGCAGATTAGCAGGTGGGGGAAAACGTGCGCTCATTTTTGCGGCCTGATAGATCCCACCCTCGTAACCTAAGGGACGCAATCGTTTACCTCACTTTCTCTATAGTACGGTTTAGATGCGCTGTGCAGCACCTACCGAGCCATATAGGCTTTGAAACGTGTGAAGTTGTATGCACAGGCTGATAAACACCCAACTCATAGTTTCTAAACAGCGGCAACATTAGGCAAGGTGAGACATGAATGTACTAGTTTTAGCAATATAATTAAAATGCGCGAGAAACAGACTAAACTATAGCGTTAGCGATGGAGTTTATATTGACCGTGGCAACCGGTGCGATTGAGATTTCGTCGTGGAAAACGCAGCCAAAAGCCATCTTCACTGTAGCCTGCCAGAAAAAGTACTCCTCTCATATATTCATTCATGCCCCTCCATAACTACTCAGATCAAATCAAATCAGCGTCGGTACAATGTCCACAGTATTCACGGCCTGTTTGGAAACAGAGCTTTGGTGCCGAGCCTCAACGTCGTAGGTGTGCATGAACCAAAACACGTTTGTTTGTAATTTCCATTGAGCATACTTTCCGGTTAATTACCTGAATGAAATTTTGACAAACTTGAGTTTTATTCCAGTGGACAAACCTGTGGCTGTTCGTTTCCCTCCCGTAGAAGCCTATGCATTGACTGCAGACGACGATTCCACAATATTTACAACTTTACCGCGGACTATGTAATTTTGAAAAGTAAATAAAACTCTGCGTAATATTAGAGTAGTCTTAGCGGCTAATAGTCATATAACTTGTTTAGGGATAGTTTCAAGAAAACTAGAGTTAGAGCCACTTTATGTTGTGATACTCCCTCCTAAGATGAACGTGCTTCACTGCGCAACACTTAATGCGGGAAAGCCATCTTATAAAGAACAAGCATAACAACGATTTTTCTAAAGTCGGCTTCACCTCTAAACAGAAATGCACTACTGAGAAGGCATTTTTCAGGGGAATTATAAGTCGTCTTGTATTAAACTGTAGAGGTCCCAGGGCTTTTTTTAAATTTGTTATTTTTCCCACATGCTAAAGATGTGGCGCGCAGTTTTACGATCCCGCGAATTTCAAAGGGCGGGTGCGATTGTTGTCTACATTGCTCTGTTGTCAGACACAGCTTTGCTGTAAAAGCTGTGAAGGAAGCTAAACGGGGCCAGAGCGCCGATGTAGCTGCGGCAACTTCGTTGAAAATACATTGCACAATTTCGCTTGTAGCAAGCAAAAATTACTAGCATGCAGAAACAATGTTACCATGCACTGAATACTATTCCACTATTATTCTTTATTCCAGTGGGAAAACAAATTCGAGGAATGGGAAACACTTGTTTGAAGAAAGTTTTTTTTTTTTCGTAAGACTCCAAACGTTGTTGTGAACACCACTCCTTGCGTAGATGTTGCAGCGGTTAAGTTTGTGCATTTTTAATCCCGACCATTCAGTAGGGTCTAGACAACTCGCTTTTGGGGAACCATATTTGAGGTCACATACAGTCGAGGTTACTTAGAGCGACCATACTTAAACGATCCCGGCGCCTGTTACAAACGAAAGCAGCACGATCGTTAGAATATGGATTAATGCAAGAGGGAGTACTCTTATTCGAAAAATTCGGCTGTAATAAACAAACGGTAAGTGTCCGTCAGGATTGGTATAACTGGAGTTGATATTATGCAAATGTTCATTGCGAATTCTCACTGTGCTACATAAAATACGGAACGACACCGGAAACTAAACCACGCAAAAAATGGCAAGCAAAGCAAAGGCCTCGGGAGCCATCTGGAGTCGACACGAACTTTGCCTATAGGTCAGGACGCGCAAAAACAGCTGCGATTCTAGAGCACCTTTCCGAGTCTGCTGAGAATCGGCATAATAGCAAAACGACGCAGCATTTTGTTTATTTTATATTTTGGTTACACCTTTTCCGTTTTCCTCGGCTGCTCATTGTTCCAGTTACTGCTAATTTGCGAGCATGGTCGCGAGTCTATTTAATAGAAGCAAGAGGCACCACTTCGATAACCATTTCGGCGTTATTTGGTGATAAATAAATTGCTTAGCGTAAGGTGCGTGACGAGTTGCCCAGAGGTAGACGCCATACTGAAGATCAAGAGGCAATGATAGTTTTGTAAACAGCCAATGATATCATTGGTAATCCTGACAGGTGTCGCCTGCCAAGAAATGCTCATATAACCCTGCATGCCAATGGCTCGACTCTTCATAGCAAATTTGCTACCTTCACACATTCACACCCATAAGCGTATCATCAGCTCACAGCCCCACATATAGCTATGCGTGCCTAATAACTAAAAACAAAGCGCATAATGATTCCCGTGGCCCAGATGACGTTCGAGAAAGAACGTTAAGCAGGCATGGGTGGACAAAACTAGTAAGGAGCCCACACCTCATCATAGCCCGAATGAATGAATGAATGAATGAATGAATGAATGAATGAATGAATGAATGAATGAATGAATTCATCCAATAAGGATGGCACTATGACCTAAGAGGAAAGAGGTGATGCAAAGATAGTCCACATTTTGCCTTTTAAGTCCTCACGAGGTGCTTCCTTGGGGGAGGTTCACATTCTTTTACTTGGATTTCTTATGAAAGTTCGGCAGTGGCTGTATTCATGCTGACCTTCGAGGAAAGGGTAGGGAAGAGGTTACACGAGTACACCTTTGACAGTACTAAGTAAGAAAACGTTCGGATCGTGCCCTCCCTATCGCCTCCATCCCCTCGTCGACAGGTGACCGCAAAATTGCCGATGAATGGCTGTTTTAAAGCCGCCGCCAAGAGGAGGAGCACATACGCGGTCGTTTTGTTCTTTCCCCTGGCGGCGCCTTGCTTTCACAACGCGAACACGCGTTTAGAGTATTTTCTCTGCGCTTCACTGTACTACAGTTCCCGCCGAACGGCACATGTCGGCGAGCGCCGCTAACTGTTCCCTCCCCCGTACGAGATAGGGCCTTCTCTCCGGCTCAACTCCGGCCATCGCGACCGGAGAGACCTCCTCTCCACATCCGAAGCTGCGCGCAGCGCACGGAAAAAGCCTCGGTTCAAACGCGACGACTGCACGGCGAGCCGCACCCGCCGTGTAGTAGTTGGCTTTCCCGACCGCTGTCCCGTGCGTCGTACACCTCCGGCGAACGAATCTCGTCGCCGCCTTTGAAAGCAAGTTAGCCAAAGTTCGCACCCCATGCGGCAACGGTGCCACGTGCGCCGATTTACGAGACCAGTACCTCATGTCATCGACGGCGGCCGAATAGAAGACGGCGGAACATCCAACGGACAGCGAGTCTGGATTTGATAAACGCATGCGCTGCGCGCGTGTGAGGCCACATCCGATCGTGACCGCGACGTTCCTATAAACGTGTTCTGCGTCCGCAACATTTCGTGCAGCACTCCGGAGACTGCGTCCCCGGCTTGGGTTTGTGACAAGGGTTGGAAAAGAGGAACGACTTGCTTGTTACAGACATGGTGGAATGTGTGCCGCTACATGCCCGTGTCGTTCTGTTTCATGACACGAGGAGGTGAGCTTGGAGTGGTTGTAAAATCAGACGTGCCTGTCAACGACACCACCAGCGAACCTGACAGAGCATTTTAGGCAAGGTAACACTGAACAAATTGTGCCTTCGAGCCCAAGCCTCACTACCGCCTCAAAGAGCGCAGTTTCGCTCGGATTCGTGGAATAATTTCGTGGTTAAGGACAGTGAAAGCGTGAGAAAAACCTCGTTGCTACTCTCCGGAACAACTTCAAGCGAAAACGAGAGTGGATTCTGGGAGCTCCTCAAGTAAGGTAAGGTTGTTAACAAAACGGCGTTGTCGCCTGGTTTGTTATTTATGGTTGTCTGTGCCGTTGTTGTGGCGCTCTTAGCCGCCCGTGTTGTTTGTTTTCGTTTACAGTTTCATTAGAGCAAGCACGCAGGAACTAGATTTACAAGCCACGAAGAACATCGTCGGCTGCACTTAGATCTTTTTTGTTTTTATTTTCTTTACTTGAAGTGTAGCTGCCTTTACTTCGAACACCCACTTCTTCCCTATTTCCCTTTGTAATTAAGGTACTTAAGAGCATACCTTCCTCAATAAACAAGGATGGGACTGAATAACTTGTAGTGACTAGCACGTGGAAATAAAGGTAAACACAGCACAGTAACCACTACATTCATGGTACAGCCCAAATGTTTCCAATTTAGGCCGAACTCCATCGTGACTTTATTAAGACACTCATGTGATGACATCTGTCGCATAAGGGCAAAAGAGTGATAACAACAAGAGTAAGCGTTAATGTATTAATTGTCACCATTAATTAACAGCAAAACTTGGAAACGATCACCGTAGAGGAGCTCCAGAGCATGAAGTACGAAATGGTATCAGCGTAATGTCGAAAGCGAGCTCGACAGCGCACGTTAGTTCGCACCATAGAAATAAAAGCTAAGGAAAAAAATGTGGTGAAATGGAATTGAAGAGGGGAAAGCTCCGTCCGCGTGGTTTATTCCTTGCGGTTTATCAGCGGCTTTTCAACGGATAGGTAATATGAAAGGGAACACAGGAACGCGTGGCAAACAGCGTCGAAACAGACTCGGAGTGATACGCGGATTGCGCTGTGAAAAACTGAGGGGGAAAGGAGGGCGCTCTTCCACCAGCAGTTGGCACTCCCACCCCGCTGGCATTTCTACAAAGCAGCAGCCTACGTCATTTCGCCGATATATGGTATCGTCCGACAGCCGATAAGACGCACGGCGGGAATGGGAACAGTTGTTAGAACAGCGTCCCCCTTCCACTTTGTTTCCGACGCTGGCCGCTGCGTATCACTCACAGCTGGGTCTGAGGGTGTTTTGTGCACGTTCCTGTGTTCCCTTTCATATGGCTCATAATAGTTCAAGAGAGTGAAATGCTGGGCTTGTTGGTTCATACTGTTGCAAAAAAGAAACCAGCGGCAAGCACACGCAGGACAAGAGAAGGAGGGAACCAGCGTTGTGTTTGTGTCCCTCTTTCTCTTGTCCTGCGTGTGCTTGCCGCTGGTTTCTTTTTTGCAACAGTACTCATAATAGTACGTCGAGGTGTTGTAACATAATCCTGGCCTTATTGAATGGAAGCCATGATCACATTCGATCGCCAAACCCAGAGGGCTAGCAAGAGCTGGCGGACAGAATCCTAAACAATACGCTTAAGCCGCTTTTTATATCCAAAATAATCCTACATAAAGGCACATTGCGTGCACAGATAAAGTACGCATTATTTTGAACAATGCTGCATAAAGGTTCTTACATTTACAGATTCTGATGCCACAGCGGATTACGTGTCCTTATTTGGTGTATCTAAGTAAAGCTATGAGGTGAACTGTTTCAGGGGGCCTTGAAAAAAAATACAACTTTGTTTAATTTGGAAGCACTATGCTTCAGTACCTCATAAAGCTCCATTACAGCTTTTTTACAGTTTTCTTAATTAAAAAAAAACGCAGGAAGGATTGAAAAACTTTCACATCTTGTGCTACAGAGACGTACTATGGGCACAAGTGACGACATATAAGAGAGAGAGAGAGAGAGAAAGCTCTTTATTAGAAGAAAACAGAGACGTCTGCTGGCATGTATTCGCCGACATGCTACTCTGCTGGGATGGCGTGAAGGAAATAACGGCCCTAAAGGAAGCAGGGCGAAAGAGAGGGGAAAAGGGAAGCGGTAAAAAATAAGGTAACGTGGGATGCTCCACGGGTTAGGTAAAGTCCAGGTGGTCTCACAGGATGACGATGTATAGTTGTACACTGTCGGTGCGACGCCGATGTCGTGTAAATAATCAAACACTGCATCTAATACTTTTCGCTGGGATGGTGGAGATGACCATGGTCCAACAAGAGCTTTCAAAGATAAAACTCCGTTGTTGAGGCACTCGTTCTTCTTGGGTGGGTGGTTCCTTTCCTGGCTGTACGCCGGGCACTCTAATAAGATGTGTTAAACAGTTTCTGGCAAACCACAGTTATCACAATAAGGGTTTGTGGTTCGACCGAGGGTGATGTCGGTAGGAGTTTCGTAAGTGCTGCGTTGAGGCGCAACCGATGGTAAAGCGTCTCAAGTAGACGTGGGATTCGCTTTGGGAGCCTAATTATCAGGTCAGAGTCTATATGGTAAAGGAAGGGGTGATGAATTTCGGGGAAAGACCGGGGCGGTTTCGTTCCTCTAAGGCAAGCTGCTTCGTTAGCACTGCAGCCTCGTGCTTGTTCTAAAGAAAATTTTCCTTACATTGCGCTACTTGTAGCTCTTGCGAGCCAGCCTCAATCTGCTTTTCTCGTTGCCGAGAACGCCACAATGTGCGGGTATCCATTGTAAGGTCACACGATGCCCAGCGACGTAGGCTAGATGGTGCAGGTAGGTGACGTCGCGGGATACACGGTCGTGAAGGCTGAAGCAACTGGCGTGTCGTAGGGTTTGCAGCGCTGTCTTCGGATTATACGGCATGGTTGGTCGCACTTGGGATGCATGGTACAGAGATGATAAACTCTATTGACGACATATAAGCAAGTACTAAAGCATAATTTTGAGTGTGCTAACTTCACGTTTGCATTCAAGCGATGCGATGAAACCTAACTATAGGCATCACTACAATCGTCCAGTCATGTGACTTAGCGATGGATTAGTTTGGCGGCCGCCAATGGAGCAAACAAGATTCTGTGACGTCATAGAAAAGTGGGTGGCCGGAAAGTGGCTCGGGAGTCTCCGCCACTTCACTTTTTTTTTTTTTAATATCTCGATTATTTTTCGAAGTTAGCGGTAAAATAGGAATCATTGTTATCGGGACAAAGCAGCCTTTCGGCTGAAGTAAACTCGAATCTTTTATTTATAGCCCCTTTAAGCCATTTGTAGGCTGGGGTCACTATTCCATGCTTGGTGCTTGAAGGGCAACAAGTGAGTCATATGCAGCCGCATCGCGGTTCCCGCATCCAGTTTTTTTTTTATTGCTGCCGGTTTTTATGGCAGTGCGTTACACGTGCGAAACTTTGGGGCAATGGCCGGAGCTATAATGAGGCTTGTGTAGACACGTGACACGTGGTGTCACGTGGTATCACACACTGCACACATATTTCCACACAGTGCTAGCACGTAAAGTGGCTGTCCCTCTCTCCTGTTTTCAACAAAATTTCGAAACAAGGAATTCAACTTCTTGGCCTCCTTGAATAGAGCGTGTTTTTTGTATTTTTTGTTTTTGTTTTGTTGGAACACAGCATTTTATATGTGCGCTCCTCACACGAGCAAGCAACGCAAAGGCCTCGTTTTATTAACGCGCATAACGACCGCACGCACAAATGTTCGGCGTGAGTATCCATCCATCACGTTGCTTACTTTTCTGCCTCTCCCGAGATCTCCGAAGGGCGAGAGGCGACCCCGCGTGTTCGTGAATCACGGGGCCCTCTCCGGCCGCCGGCGTTGGCTAAAACCAAGAAGACGGAGCAGTTAATGGCCAATGACCGCTGATTTATCGACAAAGCAAAAGAGCTCGCAGCTGCGACCAGCGCACAAGACGGAATCGTAAAAGTGAAGCACTTTCACATATCCGGCGCTCACCCACATGCAGGCTGCCGCTATGCGCAGCTTTTGCCCCTTTTTTTTTTTTTTTTTTTTTTGCGCGCGAGATGGGACCGATTCGGATGGCCAGCATGCGGGAGAGAGCACTAAGCGGGGACGTGTACCTCCAACTGCTTGTTGACTGTGCGACAAGCGTTAGACCTCAGGGCACAGCTGTTGGAACCCGACATCAGGTAAATACGCACTTCCGGCTACCACTTGGCCTGTTTCGATGACTCTTCCTGTGTTTCGTCACTGTTCTGAGCTTAGTTCCCTCTGTAGTGTTTCATGCGCGTGTGTTCGCTCTCTCGACGCTTCCCATACACCCCTCAGTAGCTAGAAGGAACTTATGCTCCATCCGAGCAGTGGCGGGTCCAGGCTGAGCAGTTAGAGGAGGCGGGAAGTTCGAAGGGGCTTATCTTGCTGCCTTGCCTCCGCCACTGCATTTGAGGATGGTAAGTAGGCGGGAAAAAGAAAAACAACGGTAATACCGACTTCGACAGAGATCTTGAAGTAAATCGCATTGGTTTGCTCATTTTTTTATAGTTGATGTAGCTACAAGACTCATTCTTTTTTGCGATAGAATGCCCGTTGGCATAAAAACCTATTTACATGTAGAGATGGACACCCGTCTCTAGGAGGAAATCATGAAAGGAGTGGTGGTGGTAGCCCCAGACCCACCGCTGAAGGTCGGGGGGTCTTCCAGCATGGAGGCCTGTGCCTCTCAGGTGTCGCCTTCTGGTTGAGTTTAGTGCACGACACGCCCATATTAGCTGGTCCGCATCAGCTTCTGCGGCAGGAGCTGTGCAGAAGGGGCAGGTGTCATCAAACGGGGCATGGTAGCGTGGTGGCCACGCCCGGGTCACAGCAGGTGAAAGCGCCACTCCAACGCGAAGCCTGCGCAGCAAAACCTCTTCCCAGCGAGCAAGTCTACTGGGGAAGTCCGTTCCACACGGTGGGATGAGGGCACGTGTGGCGCGACGCAGATTGTCCTTCCTTTGGATAAAGTTTTCTATTGGACCGGTTGTTAACATTGGCAGTGACCGAGGAATAGACGTAGGGTGACAAGCCCTATCCGCCGAACCCACAACAGCCGGAGAGGGCAGGGGTACGTGTCTAGTAGTGTGTGGATGTCCCTTGAAATAGTACAATTGTTGGATACTCAGTGTAAATCCCGTATCGCCACCGTGGAGTTCGTATAAAGATGCAGGATGGAACCCACTGGGGCGCGCTGTAAGGTCGGCGTCAGTACCTGAAGGCCATCCCAGATGGCTGTGAGCTCTGTCAAGAGATGGCAGGGTGCGGATGGTTTGGAGAAGCAAGTTTGAGAGGCGTCAGGGTCGACTCGGAAAAAGCAGAGTGCAACACCTCCATGGTTTGAATTCCAACTATCTTGATGTATACTGGAACTTTACATTTCTTCTTACAATGTTAGCTCCTCAGGGCAAACACGGATAATAAGAAATATTCTTCTGCGTCGTCATAAAATTTCCCAGTCACCTTGTCTCTTTCCCCTTATCATTTGTAACGGAAACATTACTATCGCAAAAGTTTTGCAGCTGCTGTAGGGGGCAGTGAATGATCTCCTTTCTATAGTTTTATGCACGGTCTCGGTTTTATCACGCGTACTGGTATTTACAAATGAATTTAGAGTTCCATACAGAGCGTACGATTGCTCTTTCCTAAAGGAGCAAGTTATGCACTCATTACAGTGTGTAGGGTATTTGAAGTGGGCAAAAAGTTGTCCTACCAAGAAAGGCAGTTGTCATCCCTCACCTGCTTCAAGCATCGGACGTCGGTCATCGGAGCGAGTCGAGATCGTACTCTCGGCTCGATCATCGAAAGAACTTCGTTATTTCGTCTTCATCATTCACCAAGGAGATGGAGAGGCGAAATCAAACTCACAAAATACATGGTGTTTGATTAACGAATGAAGTGGAAAATCCAAGGCCGACTTCGTCGAACAACTACTCAGACACCGAGAGAAAACGCGCTCTGGTTTCTAGAACTACAAGTCGCAATAACGAAGGCAGTAAGGTGGGCGCGAATAAAATTTGAGGAAAGGGGTGATCTAGAAGGAGTTGCCCTTAAGCTTAGAAATCGCCATCATTATCATCATCGTCAGCAGCATCAGCGAATTTCTTGAGCCCCCCCCTTCAAAACACTTCTGAAGTTTCTGCAGAAGTGAAGTTTCTGGAGAAGTTCTACTGCTAGTACGTTTCTGGTGGAGGGTCGCGTGGGTGTACATTGAGGAACGTCCACCCATTCGACCCTCAGCCATGCCACCCTTAACGAAGTAGTGCACGTCCCCACGGGCTTTACTTCGTGGTACTTCGTAGCAACCTTCAGAATCAGAATCAGAATCAGAAAAAGAGTTTATTTGTTCGTTGATTATGTATACATGATTGGCAATGCAGAAGGAGGTCCCAGAGCCAAGGGCTGAATCCGACTATTCACGATCCGACCTTGATCCGACTATTCACGAAAAAACGTGATAGCAGTGGAATATAGGTGGGCATAACGTGAACGCCAGGGCGATTTCTTTGCAGTTGTCAAAAGAACGCAGCACACGGCGAAAATTTGGGCATATTCTCACAGGCGATTTTTTTTTTTTTGCATGCGTGCGTATAAAAAAATGTTGTACAATATTCTGCGAGCTCACGGGTGTGACCTTATTTCACACGAGAAATTTTCCGTTCAGATTTTTCCCCTTTGCGTGTAAACAAAAATTGCGCAAAGATATGTCACTGGTCGCACGAGGCGGTGTTTCTTGATAATTCCTCCGGCGTCACCATGAGCGCTCACTTTGGCGCAGGAATAAGATGCGAATACAAATAGGAGTGGTTTAACTTACTACAGAGCATGAGTTGTCCATTCGACACTTCCGCAGACTTCAGGTTTGGCAAGCGACCATTGCCGTCATTATTGTCCAGTAAGCTTCATCAGAACAGTCGTTCTCACTGTAGACGCATGTAGTTAAACGCAAACCAAAACTGTCGACACCGTCTTCGAAGACGCGGGTAAGTTAACATTACTTCACGGCGGTCATACCAGTGAAAAGCGATACACTTCAAGAAGGCTTCAAAATCCTGCACGTATGCCTCCATGCCACTTCGAAATACCATGTCAGATGTTTGTGGATCTCCCACCTCAGCTTTCGACGTTGCTAGACTTATGCTATTGTATAAAGGCGGTTAAATTTTTTATGCCCATTTATTTGCCGGATATGTTTTTTTTCCGCTGGTTTTGCCGGATATATGTTTATTTCTTTTACATTGCTAGCACCACCAGTGTTGAAATGTGTTCTATTTTGCCCGTTCAGTTAGTGTAATCCTGGTCTGCAATATTCTGAAATATATAAAATAAATATTAATTCCTGTAGCTCTAAATATTTGGCTTATAACAACCCATTCTCATTTACAACAATAAGAATAATTAAAATAAATAAAATAAAAATTAAAGCAGTTCCACTCAACGTGAAAGTTGTCAAGTGCGGAGCAGTGATTCGCCAGAGAGGATGTGGCGCCATCTCTTGAGTAGTTTCAGTATCATCCTGGCGTTGATACCGAAAGTAGTCAAGAGAAGGCGCCGCAGCCCCTGAAAAGGCCTATAAAAATGGAGTATGAGGTTTAACGCGTCGACGCTACACAGGCGATGAGGCGCGCCGTAGTGGAGGGCTCGGATTAATTTTGACCACCTGGGGTGCTTAACGTGCACCGAAAGCTCGAACAGGCGGTTCGTTTCTGCTTTTCGCCTCCATCAGAAAATCGGCCGCCGCGGCCGGCAATCGAACGCACGTCCTCGGGCTCAGCAGCACAACGCCTTAGCCACTGAGCCACCGCAGCGGGTAAGGCCTATAAAGAGACACCATATTGAGTTTTAATGAATTTAGGGTAATTAATGCGTTAGTTCATGATTTATTTCTTATATAATTTTACTGTGCACTTTTTTTAGGCCTAGAAACGGCAGCCCCGGTAGCAACGGCGCGGCGCAAAGATCTCCACAACACTTTGCGAATGACTGACGAGTGCTTCTGTGGCGCACTGAGATTGAAATCGTCTTCGTAAATCGAAGGACCCGGGTTCGATCCCAACCAGGAGAAGCGGTGATCTACACGAAGCCTCTGTTTGGGTGCGTGACGCCGCGTGACTACGGTGGCTAGATGCCGTGACCGCGGACGAGCTGCGACGACAAGCCGGGCCCCTGATGTGCTCCGCACTTAAAAGAAAATACTATCGTCGTGCATGAGCACGATCACAACTGTCAGGATGCCCGCTTGTCCGAACAAAAACTGACCGCTGGTATGTGAGATGAAAGAGTTGTCCTCCAAGCCGTCGCTATATCGGAGGAAAGCGCGTCGTTGATCCGTATCATCGGGGAACGCCCGCTCAAGTTGCCGCGATCGAGCTGCCTGGCGCACGTGCTGCCGCGGCGAACTTCAGTAGGCGAGCGGTTATCTGTATCGGGAACCGATAGTTGGCGTCTATATCAGCGACCTGTACTCGACGTGCGTAAGTCAGAACGTCAACCTTCTCGACCATCGACATCGGGTGACGCGAGGAAATCCGTGAGTGATCGGATGGCGCTAGCGTTACGAGCGCGCGCGGGGTGGAGTTCTTATCCACACAACGGCAAGGGTACGAGTTTGAGAACGCGACGCTCACGCGGTTGCTCCTATATGAATAGGGCTTCGGGTAATTTATTCTCTCATTACCACCGGATAATCCTCCTAGTATAATTCGCAATGGTCTGTTGTAAAAGCTTAAGCGTTATTCGGTGAATGCCCCGGCAAAACCTGTCCGTAACGCGAAAAGCGTAACGTCTTGAATCTGCACAAGAATGCGGAATTGGCGAGGTTAAGACATTCAATCGTTGTAACAGCGTAAATGTAGGCGACTGGTGTTTTTTACAGCCGATAAGGACAAAAAAAAAAATGTCACGGAAAGAATCGTTCTCATCACGACGCCGTGAAAGCTCCCTTTTTCGCATTGCGGGTGTGCGTGCAAAGAAGCCTGCTGTGAGGCGAGGCGGCTGAATATACAAAAAAATAATAACTGATTAACTGATTGGTGGTTGTGATTATCAAATAGTAATAATAACATATTGGAGCGGTAAAAAATGGTGACGTTGCAATTGTTGGGTCAAGGTCGTAACCTAAAGGAAAAAAATACAAGAAGAAAGCATGCTTCCCAGAAAGCAGCTGTTTCTCGGAAAAGGCAGAAGCAGCGATCGCACGGCGTTCCGGCTCAGCTGGTACGACTGCTTTGAATGGGTGGGATAAGAAGATACGTGTTCCTTCAATGCCACCAATGAAACACAAGGTTCGTGAATCAGAGAAGCGCCGTAAGAGTGCTTACGCATCTGTAGACAGGGCTTCTAATTTCCGCATGGTTTCTCGATCCGTTCAATAGAAAGGCGCTGCTTCCTGGTGAGTAAACAGGAACAAACTACGAATTAATAACATTAACTATACTAGTTATTGTTATACATGTTTAATTTGTATGGCCACCTTTCGAAGCCTGTATCAGCGTGATCCTCCGTAAAGCAAAGACGAATTTTCTCCATTTAGTTTCCAGCCCTTTCCTTTAAACATGTGTGCTTAAGCCTTCTATTCCAGGGTCCGTGCTTTCACCATGGTGAGCCTCTGGGTTAAGTTTACCATACGCGGATGTTCGTGGATTTTACTGAACAGGTAAAATAGGCATTGGCAAGATCTCGTGTCTCAATAAGTATATTGGAGTTGTCTTAGGAGCAGGGGTTAATTTGGAAAGAGGTGAGGGGTGCGGCGGCGGAAGTTGCCGCTGTGCTTCATCACCGAAGCCGGATGTTACTCCGCGCGGCGCAAGTAGTGCGTTACTGGGAATATTTTGAACACGGCACGAGCCGTTTCCATGATTTTTTTAACTTGATATGCTTATCAACTACCGCAGCGACGACAGACAAACTACGTGAGAAAAGGCAGACGATATCACGCATTCATAGCTGTCTCCTTTCAAAACGCGCCCGTCCGTTGACATCCGGGTACGTCGCTTAGGCGGAGTGAGACCGCACCTGAGCTATTGCCGTTTTAAGCGCGAATGCACTTTATAAGCGACCCCAAACCATCCACCGCCGGCGGCGGCGTCCGCAGTGCTCCTCTATATTTAAAAAAAAGAAACAGCATCCGGCGCCAGGTTTCGATCCGAGGACTTTGCGGCCGCAGCGCGACGCTCTACCGACTAAGCCACGGACGCCACTTTTTTTTTTTTTGATAAACAAAAAACTTTACTTACAGAGATAAATACAGGATCACATCAGATGATTGCAGGGTATTCGTCGTACACAATAGCAGCTCTACGCATGCAGAAAAATAGGCGCTTACTGCCTTTACGCTATCATGGCGTAAGCATGTTCTGCCGGCAAGTGTAAGCTAGTGGCATAGCAATGCTGGCACAGCCGCAGAGTTTGGGCGGTAATTACACTAGCACGAACGTTGTCCAATGGATGACAGTGCCTTTTGTGCACCGCTTGAAGGGAATGGGATCGGAGCGGAGGGAGGGGCAGAAGGCTCTGGGCAAGCAGAGGTGAGCAGGAGTGTTACCCGATTCTAGCCATCAGATTGAGTCCCATCTCCTCCGCTCCTTTACCTTAAATTCTGAAAGGACACGCGAACCCTGCGCCAGTGCATCACGCAGCTCGGTGTCCGAGTCTGGCCCGTCAAGGGCGGCCACTGCCCACTGCGCCTTCTGAACAAAATGCCTCCACGCCGGCCGAGGGGTGTTCAGCGCATTCAACAGGCATCCACCCTTGCCCTCCAAAGCGAGTGGAAGTCCCATGACGTGGATGCAATCTCGAAGGTGTGGGAGCTCCGTGTCTGCATCCAAGAACCTTAGGTTGGTCCACGTGAGCTGCCATTGTGTGCCAAAGGAGCACTGCAGCTCGTCCCAGAAATACGATGCCGTATTGCACTCTAAGAATACATGCTCGCCCGTCTCCCGCCTTCCGCACAGCGGACAGTTGGCCCCTCCAGGGAGGAAGAAACCCCGCTCTTCCTGCCTTGCCTTAGTTGTGAGTATCCCTGCGTGCAGACGGAAAAAGAAGTCCTTCGAGCTTGTTGGAACGGGGAGTTTCCGCACACGCCGTAAGACGTCACTTTTAAGGCGGCCTAAAGGTGGGGAGCGGTACAAGGGGGGTGGGAGGGTCTGTTCTACCAAATCCCAGTAGAGCTTCCTCGGCTTCACTGCGCACAAATACTCCCAGGAGAAGAGTTCCTGCAAGAGGGCCAGTGCCCCCGCCACTTCCCTGTAAAAGCCTGTTGCACGGGTGCCATGTGCAAGGTCTGCTGTTGTTACGAGCCAAGGGGCCAGGTGTAGGGCGCCTACACTTTGGAGAACCGCCTGGAGGAAGCCATCACTGCGATCTCGGAAGTACACAAATCTCTGTACAATCAGTTTGAGTTCCATGTTAACGAGTCCAAGACCCCCGGCTTCGGCGCTCCAGAAAATGTTAGTGCGGCGCATGGGTTCATACGTGGATCTCCAGACGAAAACCGCAAACAACCGGTGTAGCTTGGACACTGAGCCTGCATCAATAGTCGAGACGCGGGCCGCGTACAAGATGGCCGGATATGCCACGGCGTTGCAAACATGTGCCCTAGAAAAGAGGGCAATATGTCGCGCTCTCCAGGGCCCCAAAAGTTCCTTCCAGCCGCTGCCAGTTTTGTCTGCCACCGGGGGGCGATGGCTGCGCCGGTCTCTAGGTTTACCCCAAGGTAGCGGGTGATGGCCCCCCTCCATCGAACTCCGTAGAGTTGTTGGGGTTTGGTGAGCCATTCGCCGAGCCATGCTCCCTCCGACTTCAAAAGGTTGAGCTGAGCCCCGGAGAATCGACAGAATTCATCGGCCAGTGCAACAACCTCCCCCGCCTGCTCTCTCGATGTGCACACAAAGGCAACATCGTCCGCATAGGCCAGGACCTTTAGTTCTTCGTCTCCAAGGACGAAGCCTCGGATCGACTTGGACGCTATTGCCATCCTGCAGAGAGGTTCTATGTACAGTGCGAATAGAATAGGGGACATGGGGCAGCCCTGCCGGACCGACCGTCCGATGTTGATTGGCTGCCCCACTTCCCCATTCGTGATGATGCTTGTAGTTATTTCTGTGTAGCAGATCTTTATCCAATCTACCATTGCATCTCCGATCCCACATTGACTAAGGAGCATGAACAGAAAGGTGTGGTCTACCTGGTCGAAGGCCTTTTTAAGGTCGAGTTGAAGGACAGCTAAGGGGTAAGTGCCTGACTCTGCCACCTCGCAGACCGTCCGCATGCGATGCAAGTTGGTGTTAATGGAGCGGCCCCTAAATCCGCATGTCTGATGTGGGCCCACCACACCACTGAGGGCCATCTCGAGTCGTCGGGCCAGGATACGTGCTAGGATTTTATAGTCTGTCGACAGTAAACTGATGGGCCTGAAATCTTCCACATTCGGTACCGTATCTTGGACGGATTTTTTGGGTATGAGGCACAAATTACTGTTCCGCATTGAAGGTGGCAGCACTTTTGTGTTTTGGATGTTGTCGAAGACAGATACCAGAACAGGGCTTATCTCTTCACGGAATACCTGGTAGAATTCAGAAACAATCCCGTCAGGCCCCGGTGACTTATTTTTTGACAGTTTTTTTATCGCGTGTTTTACCTCTTCGACCGTTATCGGGTTGTTTATTATGACTCTAACGTCATCTGGCACCGTTGGCAGCTCACCAAGGACGTCCGGTGGGGGATCGTCAAGCTTCGAGCGCAAGGAAAACAGCTTACCGTAGTACTCACAGAAGGCAGTCGCCACCTCCCCGCTCCCACTAGCAATGCTACCAGAGTGGTTCACCTCGGCAATTGTTTTAGCGGCGGTCCTTGCTCTCTCGAAAGCACCGAAAAGCTTCGATGGCTGTGCCTCGGACACTACTCGCTGCTCCCTGCTCCGCACAAGAGCCCCCCAATATCGTTTTTCGAGCTCAGACCGGATTTCTTCCTTGACGCTGCGAATATCCCCAGCGAACTCTCCCGGCCTCTCCTCATCCGCCTCTACAAGAGAGCGCAGACATTCTACTAGCCGACTTAATTTCGCCTTTTTGTCTCGCGCCTCCTGTTGCCCGACCGCAATGGCTGCTCCTTTGACGCGCTTTTTAAAACGCTCCCACGCCACCGCGTCGACGGCTGAAGCGTTAAGCGCTTCTATCTCCCCTCTTATGCGGTCGACGAAGGCAGCGTTGTCAAGGACCATAGCGTTCATCAGCCAACGACTGCCGACCTTTCTTTTGATTTCAGGACTGATTTTGAGGGAGCATGCTACGAGGCCATGGTCCGAGAAAGCGACAGGGGTGACGGTGTAATCGGTCACCAGTGATAGCGCGTAACCCGTCAAGTAGACCCGATCTAAACGAGCTTGTGACGTGCCACGCCACCTGGTGAAGCGAGTGGTCGACCACCCGCGCTGCAGGGCCACGTCAATCAGGTCACCTTCGCGAAGGATAGCTTTCAAGATACGTGCCGATGGGTCCACTACACCCCTAGCACCCGCTCTGTCGCTGGCATTGACAACACAGTTAAAATCGCCTGCCAGGACGAGACGACCCGGAACCACGAGAATGTCCCGAATGGAGGAAAAGAAGTCGGCACGCGCCGCCTGGTCATTCGGCGCATAAACGCACACAAAGCGTGTAAGTTCCCCTCCCACCAGGACGTCGACGATACAAAAACGCCCGTCCTTTGCCAGCTCGCAGTCAATTACGGTTAAGAAATCATGCTTCCGGATTAGGATTGCGGTTCCACCCGCTCGCGTAGGAGTGAGGGTGTAAAAACACCAAAATTGATGGCCAAAAAAACGAACGAAATTTTGGGCGTCCTCTCACCATATGGTCCAACACAGGCTCTCCCGGACAACAGCAAGACAGTCTTCAACAGGCAGTCGACACTACGCTCCATTATCTCCAAACCTGTGGTCTCTGCTGCGCCCCATCAAAATCCGCCTTACTCGTCCTCCGAGCACGAACCCGGGGCCGCCCACCAAACCCTACCCCCGACCCCTCACTCACTCTCAACGGGCAAGCAATCCCCACCGTCAAGACCCTCCGCATCCTAGGAGTCCACTACCACCACGACGGCTCCGGGGCCGCGTACCTCCCCAAACTTATACAGACAGTCTCCCAACTTACACACCTAATTCAACGAATATGCTCTCGCCGACACGGACTCAAGGAAACAGATAACTGCCGCATCATTCAAGCAATGCTGATCAGCCGCATCACCTACGGGGCACCCTATCTTACCTTAAAACCACAAGAAACATGCCAAGATTGATGTCCTAATACGCAAATTTTATAAGACAGCCCTCGGCCTGCCTACCTTCACTTCTACCGACCGCTTATTGAAACTGGGTCTACATAACACCCTCTCGGAGATTATTGAGGCCCATCTCCAAAACCAACTACAGCGCCTACACTCACACCGCCGGTCGTCATCTGCTCAAAACGCTAGGCCGGAAGGTGGTACAAACTCCGGACTCGCCACAACGCATACCTCCATCAATGCAACGCAACATCCATGTCCTCCCCATTTCGCGTCATATGCACCCTACATACAACGCCGGCCGTTCGTCAGCATCGTACACGCCTCCTCATCAGAAAATACGGCAGCGACCCGACCACCCTCTATACGGACGCCTCTCCCTATCCTCAACGACCAGCTCACGTCGCCACTGTTGCCCGCTTCGACAATGCCTTCCTCACCTCGGCAACTGTCTGCACAGCGTTCTACTACCACGGCCGAAGAAGCAGCCATTGCCCTCGCAATGACCCAGCCATGAGTCCCAGCGTAACGATACTGTCTGATTCACAAGCTGCCTGTCGTCGTTTTGCACTCGGACGAGTCTCGGCTCTTACCCTGGCCATCCTTTCTCAATGCCCCACCCTCCCTCATGCCCGCATAGTGTGGACACCCAGCCACACTTCCCTCCCTGGGAACGAGGTGGCACACGCCACCGCCCGAGCTCTCCTTCACCGGGCATTCCCAGAAGAGGGCAACAATGCAGCCAGTATTACAAACTCCCTTGCGCCCCTCTCCCAAACATACACCGACATCCTCTACCACTACAGAGCAACCCGACGCACCTATCCCGCTCCCCCACCCTTCCCTTTTCTACCGCTGACGCCCGCATTTGGCGCTGACTTCAAACAAACACTTATTACAATCACCTCCATCTCCACTACATATTCCCCTACTAACTACCCACTCAACTGCCCCCAATGCGATGAGCCTAACACCACAGCTCATCTCGTCTGGACGTGCCCCACCAACCCTCACCTCCCAGATCCCCTACCCTTGAGCAGTGGGAGTGCGCGTTGCAGAGCTGCCAGCTCGAAGCCAGGAGGCCCTGATCTCTCGGGCGAGGATGGCAGCCGCGGCACGCGGCCTACCGGAATAGGATGGCCGCCCACAGCTCCTAACTCTTTTTCCCCCCTACCCCGTCCCTGCTTTTCAATAAACGTTTTCTCTCTCTCTCTCTCGTGAGGCAATTTTGGTTTCTTGTAGAAAAGCCACGTCTATATTTTTTTCGTTTAGAAGGTCGGCCAGCCAATGTTTCCTTTTATGTGAGGTTAGGCTCACCACATTTACGTGGCTAGCGTTACTGCGTTCTGGTGTGCTGTCATGGTGAGAGAGGCGCTTACCGACTGGGCTTTCAACTCCTTCCGCCTGTTGAGCTTCCCCCAAGGGTTTGTTGACCCGTTGTGTCTCCCTGGCTTGGCTTGGAGGTGGCTGCACCGCCGTGTTTCCCGCGTGCCTTCCGTCGCGTCTCAACTCCCGTGCGCGGAGCTGCGGCGACCTTCGTCGGGAGCTCCTCGTCCGCGTCGTCACAGCTGGTCCCTCCTGGCTGGGCGTTCAGGAAGGCCGCCTCCTCTCCCTCCACATCGGTTGGTTTTCGCCTCCTCACTCCGCGTTCGGCGTCCGCCGTGGGCTTGGGGTTGGTCGGGGCAACAGGTGGCGTTGGGGGCAACGGTCGGGGGAAGCCTCAGCATCGCGCTCTGGTGGCCGGTTCCTTGAGTTCGCGGCCCCGCCCGCTCTGTGGGCCCCGTCGCAGCATTGTGGCCAGCGGGGAAAGGGTGTTGTGTGCCTGCGGCTCTCCCTCTTTTCCCATTGCACCGCCGAGCCGCCGTAGTGTTGGACGCTGCGGTAATCCGGCTCGTCTCGACTGCCGGAGGGTGGGTGAGGGCCGCCGGAGAGGGCTCCTCCTCGCTCGGTGGGGTTGAGGCTGCTGTCAGTGGCACAGACATTGCCGACATCTCTTCGGCATCCATGTATTCTTCTAAAGTTGCGCTGCCTCAGGTTGCCTAGCTCTGGCTGCGTATGACTGCGAGCAGTCTGCCTGCGAATGCCCGAACGAACGGCAGGCGCGGCACCACGGTGTCGTGCACATCCTCCGGATGTGACCCATTTGGCGGCACCGCAGGCACATGGGTGGTCGGCCGGGTACGTCGATCAGTATAGGGCTCCCGTTGATCAGGGCTGATGCGGCACTGCGTCGAGCGAGTTGGGCTCCCTGGGGATGATGTGCACCACCCTGGTGGTGCTGGTCATGTGCTCTATGCCGGGGCGGCGCCACCCTTCTCTCACGACGCGTAGTACTAGGCCGAAGCGGGCGAACTGTCGTGTGAGCAGCTCGTCCGGGGCTTTGGGCGGCATCCAATGGATCTTGACCTCTTTTTCCTGCTGGTTGGGGTTGATGACCAGGCACCTCCTCCCTTTGGCCTTGATCTCCGTTAGCGATGCCAGCTGCTGCATTTCTTTCTCCGTCCTGAAGGTCACCATCCACACGTGATTAAACTGAAAGGGCCCCATGTTGGTGATGGTCTTCAGGTCCGCCACCGCAGATATCGCTGCGACGATGTCGTCGATGCCGTACGGTCTGGCCGAAGGGTCCGCGTGCAGGAATACGGCGTTCTCACTCATTTTGCCGGTCGGGAGCGTGGGCAGCAAGGTCCGGTAGGCCGTCGCGGCCGCTGGCGCGGGGCGAGAGTCGTTGGAAAACCGGTCCGGCGCGGCCGCGCCGGTCCTTCTCGGAGAGCTCTCCGGGCGCATGACTTTCCCGGGGAAACCTGGGGAGCGACTGTGAAGCCACGGACGCCACGCTGATATCAGTGTGAGTAACGAATACTCGCGAACAAGTAAAAATTCCCCCGCATTTCCCCGAGGGGGAGAATGTGAAAGTGCGAATGCACTGTTGTCGGCCCGCTTGCGGCGCTTGCGCTCGGCCCCCGCAGCCCACCGCCTCGCCGCCTTCTCTTCCATCTCTTCCATCGGGTTTGTAGTATCACGTGTACACCACGCAGTTATCAAGCCGCTATAACGCCGCTGAGTCGCCAACGCACGCCGCTGACGACGTAGTTTGAATGCGTTAAAGATATAAGGCGCGTTACTCACACAAGCCACGGACGCCACGCTGATATCAGTGTGAGTAACGCGCCTTATATCTTTAACGCATTCAAACTACGTCGTCAGCGGCGTGCGTTGGCGACTCAGCGGCGTTATAGCGGCTTGATAACTGCGTGGTGTACACGTGATACTACAAACCCGATGGAAGAGATGGAAGAGAAGGCGGCGAGGCGGTGGGCTGCGGGGGCCGAGCGCAAGCGCCGCAAGCGGGCCGACAACCGTGCATTCGCACTTTCACATTCTCCCCCTCGGGGAAATGCGGGGGAATTTTTACTTGTTCGCGAGTATTCGCCGCGAGCTCGACATGTAGGTGGCGACACCGTCGCGCTGCTAGTGTGGATGCTCCGCTGAGCGGCCCGTAAGAATGCACACTGTGGGCGCGCTTCGTGCTTGTTTTCTCGCAGTATGTGCGCACGAAAGGCGCAAACAAGAGTGGTATGCTGTAGTTCGGTTCCTCAACGTTCAATGTATAGCATGGAAGCGGCAGTCAGTTTTCATTACTACGCCAAAAAAAGCGATTTCTCATCGGGAATCTCAGAATTGCCGTAATTGTGACAATGAACTTGTACGCTGTGGCTCGTAGCAACCTCGATCTTTCCAGACTATGGCTTTGAGCCTTCAATAAAAGCATAAATAGAAACAAATCAGGAATCCTCGATCTCTGAAACTCAGTTTACAACGGCAATCTCAATCGCTTTCACTGGTAGCACGACGCATTCTTGCATTTGTGGGATGCCCTGAAATGGTAACACTACTTAACTGCCCCGAAATTCTTTCTAAGAGCTTACGATATTTTTTGTGTGTTCAAAAGGCAACATAAAATTACTGAATTTTGATCAGCGCAGAGATATAAATGTAACCAACGGGTCTTTTAAATTAAATTTTAGCGACTCTGAAGGAAGGTTTGATGAATAACGGTTTCAGATCACTTATTTGCGGCTTTCGTCGCGAGTGAACTTGCGAATTGAATTATCAACGCACACAGTACAATCAACATCTCATGTTTAGCTAGGTTTTAGCAAAGTGACAAGCAGGTTTACAGTGTGCAAACCAAGCTTCTGGGATCTCACAGTGAGCACAAGTTTTCTGTTACGGCTACTCTTTGACCATTTGCGTTCCTTTTAAAATCTAACAGGTGCCTGCAACAGTGACATGTGTTTGCATTCTTGCGTATAAGGTCGCTTACGAACCCTAAAGATGGCAATAAATGATCGAAGTTGCGCTGTTGCAGATGTAGTAAAACATTTCCTTTTTATTTCTCGTTGCGAATCAGCGCAACGGGTTCCCGGTAACTACTTTGTTTTGCAAACTGAATATCGCCTTTGTCTTGGCATTTAATTCTTGAGGATTGGTTAAAAAATGAAATTCTGTGCATTTCTTTTTTTTTTTATTTTTTTTTTCGGGAAGAGGGGGGGGGTCCTGCCAACGTTGCAAGAACAGAGAGAAGAGAACGCATGTAACGCGAAAAGCCAAACTATGGTTATCAATACTGACAATCGAAACTACACTAGGAGTTGTGTTCTGTAGCGGTGAAAAAGCAGTACTTTAACACGTATTTTCAAAATTATTTAACCACCCTTTGGTCCGAGATTGTCCAGAAATTGTGGCTCGCCTTTTTCAAAAATGTATTGAAAGCAAGCATTGTGGGAAAAAATTAAAAAAAAAATCAACGAGTCAAGGCACACACTCCTCACACATGTGGGCAACAACGTGCATTATACTACGCGTTTTCTTCCTTTTTCTTTAAACTTAGGTCCACCTTAGAGGTTAAGACGTGACCATATTAGGCATTTGGTTATGCTGAGTGAGAATTCTGGACAAGGTGATTCATGTCGGATTTGAAAATGATATATATGAAAATGACACACGAAATGCCACACGACAGACGCAAACTCACAACTGCTTAATTTTACCGAAAAATCCCCCCTAAATACTCTTGCGCATCCATAGAAACGTATTTTAAATAATACGTAAAATTAGCAACTCGATACAGTTGAATAAATGTTTATTCCTCCTCCTCAGTATAAACAACGACTGTCCGAAATGGTATTTATTTTAGAAAAGGTTCGGTAAGGACACGATCACACAGGCACTTGCGGGTGTTAAAATACGTGTCCGGTAATGTATGGGCGATAGCTCAGGGGTCGTGTGCAGTGTAAATGTTTTTGTTTGTTTCTTCTTTCTATAAGGACACAGCGCAGTTTTACAAGGGTGTGGAATTTGCACGCGTATGCACAGGTCTTGTCGCTTCTTACCCGTTTCGCGTACTAAACTTTTATCCTTAAATAATCACCACGCCACCTTCAATGAAGCACCCTTCGACGTTCCCGAAACGGCAGACGAATGCACTCAGCATAGGAAAAGTGCAATGTGTGTAAGCAATGTTCACACTCAAGCGGTTGACCACGGCGAAGATGTTTCGTGGAATTAAGCCAGCGCATTAACCTCAACGGCCACTGATTATTGTGTTTCTAGAGGAAATGCGCAAGCAGAGGTAACTATGTCATTGCTTACTGCCAAACGAGCACACATATTGGTTGTTTTGTAGTGTGCAGCACGCGTCTTGCGCCGCACGCAATGTGAAAAAGCAGACGACGCGAGAGCGCCATCCACACTAGGAGCGGTTCGTCCCGCCGCCGCCAGGGGCCGACTCTGTTCGCGCTCGGGGCGAATAGTAGGCGCCATCTACGCATTTTGATCGTGTTTAATAGTCGTGTGAATTGTCCGACTGGTGTGGTTTGCTGTTCCTCAGACCGCATGCAAGCGCTGTGCGCTTGTTGCTGGCCTAGAAAGATATCTCCATACCCTCGTTCCCTGCGACTTTTTCTCTCCTTCTATGGGATCCACTGTGCGCCATGTTTTTTTTTGTTTTTTTTTTGTAAGTACAAAACTATGCTTTAGGTGTTATTGCAAGTTCATCAGCGCTTCCATCCGACCCTTGATATTTTACCATAAATCTTTTTTAGTCTACCTGTCCAAGATTTTTTGGCCACCAAATGGGATGCCCAAAATCTTGAAACTTTAAGAGGTTAGCAGGTTGGGGAAAGGTGGGGGGACTCGCCGCTGATTGGCTGACAGGTTAGAGAAGAGGTTTACACGCACAGATGAGGTGGGGGACCGATGGAGGAAAGAAGAAACGGTAAAATATAAAATGACGAAAATAAGAACAGCCAGTTGATTGGATCGGGGGGCTGAGGGAGTATGTTTCCACCCACAACACAATTTACTAGGAATGTTTGTACATTCTTTTTTTTTTGCGTGGCAGACTTTTGCAACATAAATGAGGCGTGGTAATATTGTTAGTAATTTGTGTGCGGCTAGTCTGAACCATAGCAACTATTTTAAAGACGATAGTTTTTCTTGGGCTACTTAAACACAGAGATTTTGGTATATCTGTATGTCTGTCTGTGACTCGATTCAGCCACCCAGCCAAAGTGAAACAGAAGCTGCGCAATAGTCTTATACAGGGTGTCCCAGCTATCATGCACCAAGAATTAAAAAAAGAGTAAAGGCGTAACTCGAAAGAAACCAGGTGCATAATGTTTGCAGTACTGTGAAGAAGCGGACTATATTTTTTTCTTTAATGAGACTTAATTAACTAATTGTAATTAATTATCTAACTCGAGAAATACTCTCCTAATCACTAAAGTGTCAATGAGGCACTTGTAGGTAACCACGAGGGGCATCTAACTGCGCTATTTTCAGCGATGGGCTAATTCCGTACTCATTTATTCTGACTGATAAAGGAAACCCGCGAAATATGAAAAATACCACGTGACGGCGCCTCCGCGCGCACCGTAAAGCAACGCCCTCAAACAGGCTGCCTCTGAGTTAGCCAGAATGAAATAGACAAAAGAAAGAAAGAAGAAATCGCGACCGAGTTTGTTCCTTATCTGCACACGCGTCCAGCGAATCTTGCTGCTGCTGCTCCTTCCATGCATGCTATTATCAAGGTGATGCGCTGTCTCTTCGGGCGGGTAACACGCAAAGCAGTTGCTTTCAATCAGCTTTGTTTGGGGACGCTGCTTTACAATGCGCGCGTAAGCGTCGTCACGTGGTATTTTTCATATTTCGCGGGTTTCCTTTATCAGTCAGAATAAATGAGTATGCAATTAGTTCGTCGCTGAAAATAGCGCAGTTAGATGCCCCTCGTGGTTACCTACAAGTGCCTCATTGACACTTTAGTGATTAGGGCAGTATTTCTCGAGTTAGATAATTAATTACAATTAATTAATTAAGTCTCATTAACGAAAAAAATACTCTCCGCTTGTTCACAGTACTGCAAACATTATCCACTAGGTTTTCTTCGAGTTACGCAATTTCTCTTTTTTAAACCTTGGTGCATGATAGCTGGGACACCCTGTATACCCACAGCCAAATCCCAACGTCTAAGTCCGGTGTCAATGTTCATACTTGTCAACTGTGTTGAACAAGAACAAGGCATTGCGCAAATATAAGCAGAAAATCAATACATAAGTGATATTTGCAGTGTTCCTTTATTTTAAAAGTTATGGATGCTTGGTTTTTGCGATAGCAAATGAAATACTACATCAACTGCGGAAAACCGTCGCCAGCTGTTGCCCGCGCTACCTGGCGGCATTTAAGAAAACCAAACGGCAACAGCAACGAAAGGTTCCACAGTAGATATGTTCAACATTCCGCTTGAAACGCTCGTGGAGTAGGGCAACGTGATTCTATAAAAATTGTGGTAGAGTGCCTCGATTCACGCGCGTTTCGCCGTGTAGCAGCGCTGGCATCGAGGCACCCGGCTTGGAGCAGTGGAACGCGGTAAATTTAAATTGACTTGAGCAAACCTCTAGCGTCTTATCTTGGGAGGAACGAGACGGGAGAGCAATAGCATGAGCGGTGAGCGAGGAAGAGAAGGGGGACATTTACTTGGCAGAAGCGCCAGTCGACTATCGTATTTGGTCGACATTTTCAACGAAAGGAGCAGATACGGGGCCATTTTTTTTTTCGTAACGTCTCTCACGACATTCTTTGTGCTGTCTTGCAGATTAACGCTGTTAACGTTTGCTTCCCACAACTACTCCATATTTCTTTACGCCACGCCCTTGTTTGTGGGCTTTATGCCTGAATTCTTCGCATAATTTAGCGCCAAAGACGATGACGGAAAAGAAGAGACGCACACGCACGCATGAACGCTGCGAAAACAGGAAAGAAAGGGTCCCGTTGCGCTAGAAATGCAGTTTTGAAAATGTTCCCTACGCTAAAATACTTCAAAAATATAGCACCAACAAACCAGGCTGCCACTTTAGTCAACTTTCGGTGTCAAGCGTATACTCCGGGGTTAGCTTTTATAACTTTGCTTTTTTTATATAAGTATTTGCATTTTCTGCCACGTGCGGTACTTTACAAAGATCTAGCATCAATGCTTTACCAGGCACCCCGCTGCCGCACGGTTTATTTTTGGCTGGCAAGATGCTAACATATTGGCCCGTGCGTATGAAATACTGCTTCTTCCGTGAACGATAATCTCTTTTTACGTCAATGTATGGACAAAGACGTTATTGTCCGCTAAAAGTCAGATGCACACAGAAGCATTGATGTGTATTCAATGGATTGAAGGCGTTGTCACGGGCCACAAGCTATCGAAAATCGCTTTATAAATTAGGTATTCGAAACCATTTCTACGTTTTTAACATTGCAAAAAAAGTGTTTTACTTCTGGTCTCACAATGCAAAGATGAAGCGATTTGAACCTACAGTTTTCGCTCTGAATAGTATTCCCTCTTTTTGAACGTACTTTCCTGCCTTCCTTTTAAAGTACGTTGTAGCTTCGCGTTCAGTGCTTCCTTATTAGTTCCTCCTGAGTGCGTTCATTGCTTCCCCGAAACATCATTAACAAATACAGGAAAACAGAAGAGCGCCGAGAACAGTGGCTGGCGGGAAGCCACTTGAGCAACAGCAAGGATATGACTACTGGCTTCCAGCACTGACGTCGGAAGAACGCCCACGGAAATACAATCTTAAAATATCAGGAAAGAAATCATTCATGCTCATATTGAAAAGTTTCACAGTGATTAAGGGATGACGAACGACACTACACGTATTGATTGATTGTGGGGTTTAACGCGCCGACGCAACGCAGGCGATGAGGCGCGCCGTAGTGGAGGGCTCCGGATTAATTTTGACCACCTGGGGATCTTTAACGTGCGCCGAAATCTCGTACACACGGGCGTTTTTGCTTTTCGCCTCCATCAGAAAAGCGGCCGCCGCGGCCGGGAATCGAACCCGCGACCTCGTGCTCAGCAGCGCAACGCCTTAGCCACTGAGCCACCGCGGCGGGTCGACACTACACGTATTGCCCAGGTCAAAATACACACCCTCAAGATAACTTGCATCAACAGTATACGAGTGCAACGTTCCGTTTCGTAAACGTACAGCATAGACACTTCCTGCGAGCACGTAGCGTCACCTACTCGTTCGTTTTCGAGATCAGCGGTATTCTGAAATTCTTCTTACACAGTGTTAAAACCGTATCACCGTTCCACCTTTATTTCTTTGAAATTGTACAATATCTGGTTCCGAGTCTTACTGCCTGGGTTCGAACTCAGGAAAGTAAAAATGCTCTAAGTTGCGATTTTTATGTACACTCGAGTGTTTTAAATCAGATTCGCGCTTTTTTTATCGTAACTAAAGGTGGTTCAGCTTGTTTTAGGTACGATCTCCAGCCTACCGCCGTATTTA